>WWNC01000157.1:0-600000 GCA_011125475.1 Melanerpes aurifrons
TTCCAGGTGAGGCCTCACGGCGGCGCAGCAGAGGAGAACCAAAACCTGCCTCCACCTCCGGAACGTCCTCAGGAGTTGCAGACACATTGCGCAGCCGTCGCACAGAGGTTCGTTTACATTCCTGCTTCCTCCTCCTGCTCCACCAATCAGAAGTCTGTTACTAGGCAGACTTCACTTCTCGCACCGCCACTGAGAAGCTCGACCCCGCTTGTATCCGGGTAGGAAAGCCAGACCGACCAGTCGCATAAACGGAAAGCGCAGTATCCGGGCAGACCGGCGGCGCTGTGACCAATCAGAAAAAAGCATCCGGCGGGGGCCCGCGGGCGCGTGCCGGCAGCTGGGGGGCGGGGGCTGCACTTTCGGTTCCTTTTGCGCGCGGGGCAGTGGCACGTGGCGGATACCGGCCCGAGCCCACCCGAACCGAACCGACCCCGCCCGAACAGACCCGAACCGAACCGACCCCGTCCGAACAGACCCGAACCGGCCCGACCCCGTCCGAGCACACGCGGCGGGCATGAGGCGAGCCGCGCCCCGGCTGTAGCCGGCCGCAGGTGGGTGCGGGTCAGGGAGAGGGGTTCGGCAGGAGCCCGCTGCACCCCGGCCTGGGTCCCTCCCGGCAGCCGGCAGCGGCGCCGCTGCGCTGTCACGGAGCCCCCACCCCCAGGTGTCCCATGCCCCGGCACGCCTCCTCTCCTGGTGCCGCTGTCTCTGGTGCGCTGGCGTCCCGGTGCCCCTTGTCCTCATGCCCCTGGAGGGCTCCTGGTCCCTGTGCCCATGCTCCTGGGGACCTCCCCTTCAGGTGTTCCCTTCCCGCGGACTTGCCCTCTTGGTGTCCCTGCCCTTGTCTGTCCCCCTGGTGTCCTGTGTCCCCCGTGCTCCTGGGGACCTGTCCTGCTGCCCTGTCCCTACCACGCTGGGGACTCAAATCCATCCCCGGGAGCCAGAGGACTGGCACGGTCTCCCCTCAGCATCCCCAAGACAGCAGGGACCTGCCCTTCTGGTCCCCTGCTGGGGGCACTGGACCAGAGACGCTCTCCAGTGCCTCCCAGCACCCCTGTCCCCCACCAGCAACAGGGTACCCAGAGCCGGGTGCGTGTCTCTGCTGCTGGCAGTGTCCCTCCTGGGAGAGCTGGCACCCTGTTCATGCTTATTGGTGGCTTGTGTCCAGCTGATGGAGCGCAGCCCACAGAGCTGGGGCACACCTTTAGACCAGGACTGGTGGTGACTGAGGGTGGGCTGCACGAAGCCCCACTGCTACCCACCCCTTGGCTGCCCTTCTGTGTCCCTCCTTCCCTCCCCAAGCCCAGCCTGGGGGCCAGAGGTCAGGCCTGTGGGTGTGCAGTGGGGACTCAACAACTCTAAAGGGTCTTTCTTCGTTTTTTTCTTTTCAGTTGAGTTTGTGGTTTTCTGCTCCCAGCAGGACCCCAATGCCATGGCTGAGGAGGAGCTGAGCTCCACAGCCACCACGAAGGGGAGTCTGTCCCCCAGCAGCTGCCGGGGCAGCGCGGCTGAGCCGAGCACGCTGCTGCAGGAGCTCAGGAGCAGCATCTCGTAAGGGCAGCTCTCTCCCACCCTGAGCACTGCCAAGCATGGATTCCTGTCGTGACCTTGATTCACTTCCAGCCTGAGAGGGACCAGAGGGTTGAGCGTTGCCATGCTCGGTCCTGTGCTCAGTGCTGGCCACAGCACAGCCCCACCAGCAGCTTGCTGCTTGGTTTGGGTGCAGAATGAGTCCAGCCCATCACCCTCTGTGACCCCCTGGGATGTGGTTTTCCACCTCTCTGCTCCTCCTGGGGTCAGGGTGGAGCACACAGCTCCGGAGTGGGGTCATGGTGCACCGGGAGACCTGGAGCATGGGGTCAGGGCCTGTGTTGAGCCATGGATGCAGACAGCCTTTGGCTCTCCATTCTCTGCTGTCCCTATCTTGGCACTTCTGTGGAAGGGCCCTGGGCAGTGGCCATGGCTGAGAGCTGGGTGGGTTGGGGAGCACTCCGTGTCCTGCTCTGCTCTGACTCCTCTTGTCTCTGTCCCCCACAGCAAATCTGTGCAGAACAAGGTTGACTCCATCCTGGTGAGTGCCCCCATGGCACCTGGTGCTGAGGGTGAGGGAGATGGCACATCCCTACCTTCTGCCTCTTCTGGCTAAACAGGACCCTGGGTCTGGCCTGGTTCTGTTCTCCACTTAGTCAGGAGCTGGCTGTGGGGATTGACCCTGAGAAGCCCCTGCCCAGGGGTATGGCACCTGCTGCCCCAGCCCTGTGGGGGACAACCCTTGAGGGGCAGTTCTTGGGAGCCCCTTTAACTGGTTCCTGTGCTCATGCTGACAGAGCTGCTCTGGTTTCAATGCCCCTTCAGTTGCTGCTGTTGAGAGGCTAACAAGAGCACCACAGCTCTCCCTTGGCTTGGATCCTTAAACTTTCTTTGTCTCTGGTCCATTCTTCCCCTCCCTGTGGACCCTTTGACCATAGCAAGATGTCCAGAAGTTCTCAGACAACGACAAGCTCTACCTCTACCTCCAGCTGCCATCAGGACCAAGCCTGGGGGAGAAGAGGTAGGTGCTGGAGGATCTGGGAGAGCAGAGGGGCTGCCTGGCTGCTGGTGGGGGGGACACACAGATGATGAGAGGTCAGGTGGAGGTTGTCACTGCTCTGCCTTCCCCTGTCCTGCTTGTATCACTTCTCTGCTGATGAAATGTTCTCCTGGGGCTGCCATGGGAGCAGCAGCAGCAGCCTGGACCTGAGCTCACTGAGCACAGCTGAGTACATGCATGCCTGCAACTGGATCAGGAACCACCTGGAGGAGCACACAGACACCTGCCTGCCCAAGCAGGACGTCTACGATGCCTACAAGTGAGCATAGGCCAGAGGAGCTTCTCTGCCCCGGGCAGGGAGGTCGATTTGCCCATGGGGATGGCTGCCCAGGGAGGGTGGGGGGTCAGCATCCCTGGAGGTGCCTGGATGAGGCACTCAGTGCCATGGTCTGGTTGATTAGTTAGGGTTGGGCGATTGGTTGGACTTGGTGATCTTGGAGGTCTCTTCCAGCCTGGCTGCTTCTGTCTTGGGATTGTTTGGGAATAGCCCAACTCAGCCTTGAGCTGCTGAAAGGAGCAGTGGCAGCAGGGAGGAGCTGGGATGGAGGGCAGCAAGAGAGGCTGGAGGGTAGCAAGAGAGGCTGGAGGGCAGCAAGAGTGGCTGGAGGGCAGCAAGAGTGGCTGGAGGGCAGCAAGAGAGGCTGGAGGGCAGCAAGAGAGGCTGGAGGGCAGCAAGAGAGGCTGGAGGGCTCTAACCTGCGCGTCCCCCGCAGGCGATACTGCGACAACCTCTGCTGCCGCCCGCTGAGCGCCGCCAACTTCGGCAAGATCATCAGAGAGATCTTCCCCAACATCAAAGCTCGGCGCCTGGGGGGCCGAGGGCAGTCCAAATATCCTTCCAGCTGGCTCAGGAACCCCCCCAGGCACTGCTGGTGACAGCTGCTGCTGCTCCTCCAGCTCTTCCCGTGGCTCACCAGGTGGTGGTTGGTAGCTCTGAGGGGATGGTTTGTGGTGGTTCATAGGTGCAGAGATGTCTAGAATGGCTTGGGCTGGGCTGGGTTGGGTTGGGTTGCGTTGGAAGGGACCGTCAAGATCATCCAGACCATGGGCAGGGACACCTCCCACCAGCCCAGGTTGCTCAAGGCCTCTTCCAACCTGGCCTTGAGCACCTCCGAGGAGGGGGCAGCCACGACCTTCCTGGGCAGCCTGTTGTCTGAGAGGGGCTTGGTATTACCCCATCTTTGCTCAAGGCAGCTTGTGGTGGGCAAGGAGGACACCCAAAAGGTGACATCCCAGTTTGGTGTGGGGCCAGAACAGACCCATCCTGAGCCCCACAAGGCCCTCTGAGCCGTGCCCTGCCAGAGCCATGTTCTTGTGCCAGCAGACGACCTTAACCCTGCCAAACATACTGCTACAGCGGGATCCGGAGGAAGACGGTGGTCAGCCTGCCACCCCTGCCCAGCCTGGACCTCAAAGTGACTGAGACTGTAAGTCCTCTGCTCCTTCCACAGCTTGGGCTCCACCAGCCCAAGACCTAACGAACCTCCTCGCTCGTTAGATCTAATGAAGGCAGGAGGTGGAGGGATGCCCTCGCTGGGAGCAGGCTCTGCTCTGTCTCATGAGGGTGGACAAGGACCTGCCAGCCTGTGTGACCTGCTAGGATGTCAGGATCAGGCCCCGTTGGCACCTGGGGTGTTGTGCCGCACGCTCTGGGGGCTCATGGTGTGTGCCACCGGCAGCAGTCGGAGCTGGCAGACGTGGTGCAGTCCTACAGCAGCGAGGTGATGGAGGCAGCCTGCGCCCTGACCTGCGACTGGGCCGAGAAGATCCTCAAGCGCTCCTTCAACAACATCGTGGAGGTGGCTCAGTTCCTCATCCAGCAGCACATCATCAGCTCCCGCTCGGCCCACGCCGACCTGGTCATGGCCATGGTGGTCTCAGGTGGGTGGGACAGAGCCCTGACCCTGCTCACCCCACGCTGGGCTCGGTCAGACCCACGAGGGGCACAGAGGGTTGGACACCAGCTGCCCACGGCGTGACCTAGGTGCTGCCAACCCTTGCCCATGAGGCCCATGGGGATGTCTCACCTCTGTGCACCCACAGAGAGCACTGAGAAGGTCCCCCGTGAGAGTCGGGCGCCATTGGCCGCGAAGAAGAACGGCCTGGATGCACCTGAGGGCCAGGGCCAGGTGAGACCCCCCCAGGGCCAGGTGCGGACCCCTGGGAGCCCCTCTCAGCCTTTGGGGATGTGCCTGGGGAAGCTCCACCACAACATCCCCTGCCAGCACCTCCCTCTGCCTGCAGACCAAGAAGGACAGCGGCCCCAAGCCCCCCGTCCCACCTCGTCCTGAGAAGAAGAAGCCTCCGGAGCCCCCCAAGGCTGCCAGCAGCCCCCAGGTGAATGCCCTGGTCGCCCGCCTGCCCCTGCTCCTGCCCCGCATCCCACCAGTGGAGCGACCCATGGCGCCCGGTGCCACCACCATCCGCTCCTCCCCTCCTGTCCTGGCACCCAAAATCACGGCTGCCCCGCTGGGGGGCACGGTCAAGGTGGCCCTGCCGCTGCCGGTGGGCACAGCGTCCCCCTCCATGCCCCTGGGGCTGGCCCCGGGGGCCAGTGGGCCAGCAGGGCTGCTGAGCCAGCAAGCAGCTGTGCCAGTCCTCAACGTGCTGCTGCCTGGCGTCGGCGTCCCCGGCACGGCCGAGAGTCCTGCCAACCCCCGGAGCGCGGGGGGCAGCGGTGAGGGTCCCGGTCCCCAGGACTTGCAGCGCCCCAAGGCCTCCAAGCGACCCCCGGAGCCGGCCGGGGACGGCCTGCAGAAGCGCAGGCGCGGGCGGCCGCGCAAGAGGCCGGAGGAAGGGGGCGCAGCGTCCCCCCGGGAGCTTTGCCGCGGGGTAGGTGCCGACGGCGCTCCCGGCGGTGGCGGTGCCGACGGCGCTCCCGGCGGTAGCCGTGCCGCCGGCCCCCCCGGGGACAGTCCGGCCGGGAAGTGCCAGCCCACCCACGTCAGCGTCATCCAGGATGGCAGGGTCAGCGCTAAGGCCAGCCGGGAGCTGGCCCTGGAGAAGCTGTCGGCAGCACAGAGGAGCCCGGGCGAGGCCAGGTCCACCCTGGGCGACGCTGCAGCTGGCCCCCGGGATGGAGGGGACCCCTCCCCTGCCCACCGTGATGGACAGACACAGGCAGGAACCTGCCCTGCCGCTGCCACCTCCCAGCGCTTGGACCCAGCTCCCTGTGCCCCTCCATCCCCCCGTGTCCCCATGTCCCAGGGGGCTCTGCCAGGGCAGGTGGGGCTCTCTGCCCACCGTGGCACTTAGGGGCCATGCCCTGACCCCCTGACTTCCCGTCTGGCTGCCCCCACACCGCGCCATGCCCTTCTCCCTGCCATTAAAAGTCAGCCTCTGTCTGTCTGTCTGCTCGGCTTTGGCTGTGCTGGGGGCGGGGGTGACTGTGGGGAGGGGGCGGGGGGCAGTAGGAAGGGGGACACTGGACATGGGGCTCTGGGGAGAGGCTAAGGGGCTGGGGGCCACGGGACGTGGGGAGATGACACAGGACATGGAGGCGGGACACGGGACGTGGGAGATGGGAGCGTGGGGAGGGGACACGGTGCTGTGGGATGGGGGAAACGTGGCCTCAGTTTCCCCTCCGGAGCTGCGGCAGCGGCAGGCGCGGTGCAGGGACCTCCACTGCTGGCCTGCGGCGCTCCGGGGGATGCCTGTGACGACAGAGCCGATTTTCAAACCAGAAAACCCAATTTTGGGCAACGCCGCCAGCGCCCAACCCCGGGGGCAGCGGCCCCGCCCCCCCGGCGGAGCCCGCCCCTCCCGGCGGACCATGCCCCCTCCCGACGGAGCCCGCCCCTCCCGGCGGACCACGCCCCTCCCGGCGGAGCCTGCCCCTCCCGGCGGACCACACCCCCTCCCGACGGAGCCCGCCCCCTCCCGGTGGACCACGCCCCCTCCCGGCGGAGCCCGCCCCCTCCCGGCGGACCACGCCCCCTCCCGCGCAGCGCAGCGCCGGTGCCTCCGGGCCAGCAGGGGTCGCTGTGGCGGCTCAAGGCCTCCCGGCGCCTCAGCCCGGTCAGGCGGTGCCGCGGGCAGCCCGGGCCGGGGCCTGCGCCAGCGTCTGAGCTCCGCTGCGCTCCCTGCACCGTTCCGGCCCCCGCGCAGGTGAGTACGGAGCCGCCGCACCGGCGCCGGTGCGGGCACTGCCTTCCCCTCCGCACCACGACCCCGGCCCTCTCACCGCGGCTTCCCCCGGCCCGCGGCGGCACCGTCGCACCGGGCAGCAGGGAGGCGGAAGCGGTGTCCCTCGGGCCGGGTCTGCAGCGGCTCCGGGGGGGTCGGTCAGCGGCCCCGGCCCGCGCTTCTCAGCGGGGAAGCCGCCGCCGCCTCCCGGGGCTGTGCGGGGGCAGTGCGGGGCTGGCCGGGGCCTCCGCCGCCTTCCGGGCTCGCCAGCACCGGCGGTGCCCTGGGCGGGCCGAGGGCGCCTGGTCGAGCAGGAAAATCATCTTTTCCGCTTTTAACACTTATCTCCCACCCTCCCCCGGCAGCTGCCGATCGTCTCCGGAGCTCCGCGGAGCCGCTGCCCAAGGATGAGCCGCCGGCGTCGCTGCCCCGAGCGTCGGTGTCCGGGAGCGGAGAGGCAGCCGTGCGGGATGGGACTGCGCCAGGTACCGCCGCGCCCTGCGCCGAGCCTCAGCCTGACCCTCGGGGGCAGCGCGGGCTCCGACCCCCGCGGGCTCCGACCCCCGCAGCCGCCGGGCTCCGACCCCCGCAGCCGCCTTCTCTCGGTCCCACGGCGCCGCTGGGGCTCCGGGCGGTGCGGTGCAGCCGAGCCCGGTGCGCAGGCGACCGGAGAGGTGCCGCGAGGGCTCCTTCGGAGGCTCTTCCCGGCGGTGTTCTGCGTGCTCTCGCTGTCGTTAATGACTTGGCTTTGCCAGCCGCCCTTTCTCCCCCCTCCAGGAGCCACCTGGTGCCCCCCCGTGCTTTGCAATGGCCTGAAGTATCCACCTCAAAGAGCAGGGTCCTCACCTCGGGGGCTCAGTGGTGGGCTGCCAGCTGCAGCTCTTCCAGACAAGTCATTCCCGTGGGGCAGGGACCCCTCAGTGCTTTTTCCCTGTTCCCCTGAAACTTCTGCTTCAAGCCAGTGGTAACTTCAGGCATGATGAATACTATTGAATCGTTGCCCAACTTCCCCTTATCCCATGGGGAAACTCTGAGGAGCAGCTTGGGGAAGTAACTTGGCACAGCTCAGGGTGGAAACTATAGAATTGTTTGGGTTGGGAAAGCCTTCTGAGGTCATTGAGTCCAACCACTGACCCAGCCCCACCGTGGCCACCAAACCCTGGCCCCAGGTGCCATGGCCACAGGGCTCTGGAACACCTCCAGGGATGGGGACTCCAGCACCGCCCTGGGCAGCCTGTGCCAGGCCCTGACCACTCCTGCAGGACACAGATTGTTCCTCATGGACAACCTGAATCTACCCTGGAGCAACTTGAGGCTGTTTGCTCTCAGTCTGTCACTTGTTGCTAGGGAGCAGAGCCCAACTCCCCCCAGCTGCAGCCTCCTCTCAGGGAGCTGCGGAGAGCAAGGAGGTCTCCCTCAGCCTCCTCCTCTCCAGCCTCACCACCCCCAGCTCCCTCAGCTGCTCCTCTGCAGACCCTTCCCCAGCTCTGTTGCCCTTCTCTGGCCCTGCTGCAGCCCTCAAAGTCCTCCTGGCAGTGAGGAGCCCAACCCTGACCCCAGGCCTGCAGCTGTGGCCTCGGCAGTGCCCAGCCCAGGGGCACGGTGCTGGGTTTTGGGTGGCAGTGCTGGTTCCAGCTCCTTGTCCCAGTGCTGCCTGGGAGAGTGGAGACTTTTCAACACCTTGGAGGTTCTGAGCTCCCCTTGGGGCCTTTGTGTCTGTTGGTGTGAAGCAGTGGCTGTGGTGGAGGGAGTGCAGAGATCTGCTCCTGCAGAGCCAGTGCCAGGCTGGGGCTGAGCCCAAGGCCTTTGCTTGCCCAAGCTGATGGTCTGTGACCTCTTGCTGGAGAGGCAGATGTGGCTGCAGTCTGCTGTGGGCTCCTTAGGCCATGGTCTTCCATGGCTGTTGCTTTAGCTGATGATTGCCCTCCCAGTACAGCAGTGCTTGGGTCTGGTGTGTTGGGGCTTTGGTGGGCAGGCTCTAGGCACCAGGGGCAGGTTGGGGGACACTGAGGACTGGTTTTGGGGCACCTCCATCCCCAGGCTTGGTGCAGGGTGGTTGTGTTGGTTGGAGGAGCTCATCCTGTCTGTGTGAGGTGCTAGGCATGGTTCAGGCTCGGGCTTGGGGCTCCTGTTCCCTGAGAATTCCACTTCTTTTTGCTTTCCCTCTGCTGCTCTTTCCATGGTGAGTATCCTTGGAGGGGGAAGCTGTGCTGCTCCAGGGGAGGGAAGGCTCCCAGCAGTGCCCTGCTGCAGTAGGGGAGGTGCAGGGGCAGAGGATGTCTGGAACCTGCCTTTGGAAGCAGAGGAGACCCTTGTGCTGTGCAGGGGGTGAGTCTCCCTCAGCCAAGCATGAGAGTGAGTTGGAGCCCATCTGTTGGTGCTGATCCCTCCTGGAAGGGGATTTTGGACTGGAAAGAAGGTGCAGTGCCCCTAGAAGAATTTGTGCTCACTGCAGTGGGGCTGGAAGCTCCTCCACAGTCCCTCTGTGCCTCAGTTTCCTCAACCCCTGAGCTATCACCTGATGAGCTGCATCAAGTTACTGTTTGTAGCAGTGCAGAGGAGCTCTCCAAGGGGGCAGGAGTGGGGCAGGGGCTCTCAGAGGGGCAGGAGTGGGGCAGGAGCTCTCAGAGGGGGCAGGAGTGGGGCAGGGGCTCTCCAAGGGGGCAGGAGTGGGGCAGGGGCTCTCAAGGGGGCAGGAGTGGGGCAGGGGCTCTCAAAGGGGCAGGAGTGGGGCAGGGGCTCTCAAAGGGGCAGGAGTGGGGCAGGGGCTCTCAGAGGGGCAGGAGTGGGGCAGGGGCTCTCCAAGGGGGCAGGAGTGGGGCAGGGGCTCTCAGAGGGGCAGGGGGTTCTCCAAGGGGCATAGTGAGGGTCACTGACAGCCCATCCCCATCCTCCTCCTCCAGCACTGCTGGGATGTTTTCTGCCCCATCCCAAGCCCTGTGGCCTCCCCCAAAGGCTCAGCAAGATGTGGAAGGCCTTCAGTGCTGAGCAAAACAAAAAGCCACGCAGCGTAATGGAGACCAGATGTCTTGGAGAGGCTTCCTCCTGTCCCCCTGGTTGCTTGCCAGGGTTAATATTTCTTATTCAAGTCAGGCAGGAGTGAGACTTTGCTTTTTCATTTGCCCTTTTTCTCCCTGTCCCTGCAGTGAAGCCTCAGCTCTGCTCCCAGAGCTCTCCCTCTGCTCCTGGCCCTTCCTCGGGCACTGAGCCCTCAGCTGCTCCAGGAGCTTGGGTGCTGCTCCTGGGGGGGAGCTTCCCTGGACTTCAGCTTAAATCACTCAACTTCGGGGCTGTTCCACCACTGAGAAACTTGGCCCCCTTCTGGCTGTGGGTGGAGGATGAAGCAGCTGCAGTCAGCTCTGCCCAGGCTGTTCTCCAGCCGGGATTGCTTCACTGCCTGCGGCTGGTGGGGGCTGCAGCCCCGCAGGGAGCAGCGAGGTGCAGCAGGGGCAGCTCAGCTGAGCCTGCAGAGGTAACTGGTCCCTGCTGCTGGCTGTGCTGTGAGGCATGGAGTGGTGCAGGAGGCAGGCAGTCAGTCCCCTTGCTGGGATCTTAGGCAGCACAGGGAGGGGAGGGGAGGCTTTGGTGCTGGGCTGTGGCTGGGGAAGGAGGCTCTGTGCTGGGGAGGCTGTGCATGGATTTCTGAGCCCTGCTGGTGATGCAGCAGTGACCCCACAGGCACAGGGGGGGCTTAATGTCTGCAGTGAGGTTGGGGAGAGCCTGGGACAGGTTGCCCAAGGAGGTTGTGGCTGCCCCCTCCCTGTGGGTGTTCAGGGCCAGGCTGGATGAGGCCTGGAGCAGCCTGGGCTGGGGGAGGTGTCCCTGCCCGTGGCAGGGGGCTGGAACTGGCTGAGCTTTGAGGTCCCTTCCAACCCAAACCCTTCTTCGAGGCTCTGAACCCAAGTTTCACCCACTCAGCAGCTGCCAGCTCTGGCTGTCCCCTCTCTGGGGCAGAGCTGGGGCATGGAGCCCCTCCAGGTGGCAGAAGGATCAGGGGCTTTGGGCTGGGGATGACTCAGGGCTGTGCTGGGAGCGTGCCTCAGAGTCCTGGGGATGCCTGACATGGGTAGGTCAGGTTGGATCCAGCCTCCTGTGGACCTGGGGGAGGTTAAAGGCCCAGAGCTGCACCTGCATGCCCAGGGCTTAAAGGGAGGGAGCTCCAAGGGGCCCTGTGCTCCTCTCTCCCTCTTCAGCCCAGCAAGGAGGACACCAAAGCATTTCCCTGCCTTGGGGCTTGGAGAGCCCTCTGTGGGCAGCAAGCTGCTGGCAGCACAGAGACTTCTGCACCTCTGGGAGCCACCTCTGGGACTCTGGCAGAAGCCAGCACTGCATTTTGTTCTTCTCCACCTGTTTGCCATCCTGGCTGCCTGGGTCTGAACCTGTCAAGGCCTCCAGAAAGAGTGGCACCAGCAGAGCTCTGTGGGGACTCCTCCTCCATTCCACATCTCCTCCAAACCAGCAAAGGATCTCCTCTGGGGAGGTGACTTCAAACTCGGATCAGAGGTTGTGGAGTCTCCTCTGGAGGCTTTCAAGGCCTCTCTGGATTCATTCCTGTGGGATGTGCCCGAGGTGACCCTGCTTTGGCAGGGGGGGCAGTGGATGATCTCCAGAGGTCACTTCCAACCCCTCCCTTTGTGTGGTGCTGTGGTCAGCCAGGCTTCTGTGGGCCAAGGCTGGGAAGGACAAACAACTTCCTTCAGCTCAGGGGTCTTTAGGATCTAATGACCACAGCTATTTGAGGCATGCAGGGATTTGCAGCCAGCACAGAGGGAGGCCTTGTGCCTTGTGCCCTGTGCCCAGGCTTGGAAGATGCTGATCCCAGCAGCTCAGAGCTCTGAACTTTGGTCAGACTTTGGTCACTGCTGTGGGTAGAGCTGATGAGCTTTGAAAACAAGAGGAGGAAATGGGCTCCTGGGCAGAGGCCTCAGCCCTGGGCACACCAACCCCAGCCTCCAGCCCTGGGATTGCTTTGATTGCAGAAGACCTTTAAGGCCATCCAGGTCCAACCACTGACCCAGCCCCACCGTGGCCACCAAACCCTGGCCCCAGGTGCCATGGCCACAGGGCTCTGGAACACCTCCAGGGATGGGGACTCCAGCACCGCCCTGGGCAGCCTGTGCCAGGCCCTGACCACTCCTGCAGGACACAGATTGTTCCTCATGGACAACCTGAATCTACCTTGGAGCAACTTGAGGCTGTTTGCTCTCAGTCTGTCACTTGTTGCTAGGGAGCAGAGCCCAACCCCCCCCAGCTGCAGCCTCCTCTCAGGGAGCTGCGGAGAGCAAGGAGGTCTCCCTCAGCCGCCTCCTCTCCAGCCTCACCACCCCCAGCTCCCTCAGCTGCTCCTCTCCAGACCCTTGCCCAGCTCTGTTGCCCTTCTCTGGCCCTGCTGCAGCCCTCAAAGTCCTCCTGGCAGTGAGGAGCCCAACCCTGACCCCAGGCCTGCAGCTGTGGCCTCGGCAGTGCCCAGCCCAGGGGCACGGTGCTGGGTTTTGGGTGGCAGTGCTGGTTCCAGCTCCTTGTCCCAGTGCTGCCTGGGAGAGTGGAGACTTTTCAACACCTTGGAGGTTCTGAGCTCCCCTTGGGGCCTTTGTGTCTGTTGGTGTGAAGCAGTGGCTGTGGTGGAGGGAGTGCAGAGATCTGCACATGAGCCTGCAGTGTGCCCAGGCAGCCAAGAGGGCCAATGGCATCCTGGCCTGCATCAGGAACAGTGTGGCCAGCAGGAGTAGGGAGGTCATACTGCCCCTGTATACTGCACTGGTTAGGCCGCACCTCGAGTACTGTGTCCAGTTCTGGGCCCCTCAGTTTAGGAAGGATGTTGACTTGCTGGAACGAGTCCAGAAAAGAGCAACAAAGTTGGTGAGGGGTTTGGAACACAAGCCCTATGAGGAAAGACTGAGGGAGCTGGGGTTGCTCAGCCTGGAGAAGAGGAGACTCAGGGGTGACCTTATCACTCTCTACAACTACCTGAATGGAGGTTGTAGACAGGTGGGTGATGGTCTCTTCTCCCAGGCACCCAGTACCAGAACAAGAGGACACAGTCTCAGGCTGCGCCAGGGGAGGTTCAGGTTGGATGTTAGGAAAAAGTTCTATGCAGAGAGAGTGATTGCCCATTGGAATGGGCTGCCCAGTGAGGTGGTGGAGTCGCCGTCATTGAAGGTGTTCAGGAGGAGACTTGATGGGTTGCTTAGTGCCATGGGTTAGCTGTTTGGGTGGGTTGGATTGGTTGATGGGTTGGACACGATGATCTTGAAGGTCTCTTCCAACCTGGTTTGGTTTATTCTAATCTGCTCCTGCAGAGCCAGTGCCAGGCTGGGGCTGAGCCCAAGGCCTTTGCTTGCCCAAGCTGATGGTCTGTGACCTCTTGCTGGAGAGGCAGATGTGGCTGCAGTCTGCTGTGGGCTCCTTAGGCCATGGTGTTCAGGGTCCTAGACTCATAGAATGGCTTGAGTTGGAAGGGACCTTGAAGATCACCCAGTTCCAACCCCCTGCCATGGGTAGGTTGCTCAGAGCCTCATCCAGCCTGGCCTTGAGCACTTCTTCCCCCTGAGGAGCTCTCACCGTCCACAGCTAAGCCAAAGTCATTCAAGCACAGGGAAGGAAATCTCTCATTGCAGGAACCAGAGGCAGAGCAAAGGGGCTGCTGGGGCAGGTGTGTGTCCCTGGGGGGAGGTGGGGAGCAGGCAGGCAGCACATGGTTGAGGGAAGTCCACTTCCAAGGCATTTTTGCAGCGTGCCGGCGGTGAGGAGCTGGCAGCGCAGAGGCCTGGCAGCACAGAGCCCTGGCAGCAGGCTCTGTGCCCCGCTGCCCGTCACAAGCTGCCTGCTTGTGGCCTGTGAGCAGCAAGGGGAAGCAGCTGAGGCCCTGGTAATGATGTTGGGTTGAACAGAGCCTTCTTTTGTCTGCAGAGGACCATTTCACTTGGCACTGGTGGCCTTCATTCTTTACTGGTTGATCCATGGATCGCCGCCGCTGCTCTTCTGCTGGGGCAGGGCAAAGCTCTTCCCAGCCCTCCTTTAGCTGAGTTTGAAAAGGTAATGAAGAGCTAATCGTGGGTGAGGTGGCATGAGCCAGGGGTGTGTGAGCCAGGGGTGTGTGATCACATCTGGGCTTGGAAAGCAGGGACCTGGTGGCCACAGATGTGGTTCCTCCTCCAGCTCGTCCGCGGCCAGTGTGGGATTCACCCCCGGCACCGCCTGCTGCTGCCAGCTCTTGTCCCCACTGGAGGCTGAGGAAGGGAAGCAGCTCCATGGAGAAGGACCTTGGAGTCCTGGTGGACAGTAAGATCCATAGGAGAGCAGTGGGGCCTCGTGGCCCAGAAGGCCAGTGGTCTCCTGGGGGCATTCAGAAGTGTGGCCAGCAGGTCAAGGGAGGTTCTTCTGTCCCTTTACTCTGCCCTGGTGAAGTCACACCTGGAGCGCCTGGGGCCAGCTCTGGGCTCCCCAGTTTGAAAGGGATAGAGAGCTCCTGGAGAGAGCCCAACAGAGGCTCCAGAGATGCTGAAGGCTTTGGAACATGTGATGGGGAAAGGCTGAGAGCCCTGGGGCTGTGTGGCCTGGAGAAAGCGGCCTGAGAGGAGACCTGATCAATGCCTGCAAGTGTTTGAAGGGGTGGGGGTGAGAAGCAGGAGCCAGGTTCAGCTCAGTGGTGTCCTGTGACAGGACAAGGGGCAAGGGACACAAGCCAGACCTCAGGAGGTCTGCCCCACCTGAGCAGGAGGAGAAAGTTCTGTGCTGTGAGGGTGCTGGAGGCCTGGAGCAGGCTGCCCAGGGAGGCTGTGGAGTCTCCTCCTCTGGGGGCTTTCCAGACCCCTCTTGATGTGTTCCTGGGTGGCCTGCCCTAGGTGACCCTGCTTGGCTTGGACTTGATCTCGAGAGGTCTCTTCCAACCCCTGCCATCCTATGACTCCCTGGTGGGCTGCATCTTCTCTAGCAAGGAGCAGAGCTGCTGGTTCCACCCAGCCTGTGGCCCTCCAGTCCCAGGCTCTGCCGAACGTCGTCGGGGTGGGGGGCAGGAAGCAGCCCCTGGTTGTTTGGGGTGGTTTCCCCTCTCCTCTTTTGGGCTTGCTCAGGGGTTTGTCGTCGTGGTAACAGGAAACTTTTGTGTGCTGGCTGATAGCTGCTCACAGCTCTCTCAGGTCTGGCTGCAAGGGGCACTGGGGAGACCTTTGAGAGCCATGGTGTGGCTTGGGCCAGCTTCCCCCTCCAGACAAAGGCTTTGTGAGCTGGCTGGCACCAAACCCCAGCCCCGCTCTGCGGTTCCCTTGAGGTCCACCCCAGCAGGGGTTCCTTCTCCCTTCCCCCCTGCTGGCTGGGGGTCCCCTCCCCAGGCTGTGTCCCTGACTCTTCTCTCTCCTTGCCTTGCAGCTGTGAAGCGCTCAGCCCCACCACTGCTATGGGAGACGCTGCCCGAGGGGCAGGCGCAGAGCAGGCACCCGGCTCGGTGCCCGGCTCGGTGCCCCCGGGGAGCGGCGGGACCTCCCTCGGCGTCATCACGGAGGGCGTCGGGGAGCTGGCGGTCATCGACCCCGAGGTGGCGAAGAAGGCCTGCGAGGAGGTGCTGGAGAAGGTGAAGCTGATGCACGGAGCCTCCTGCGACGGCCCGAGCGCGGCGGGCGGCCCGGCCGAGCGCGCCCCACGCCCCGCGCCCGACGCGCCCCACGGCGCCGCGGGGCAGGGCTGCGCGGCCAGCTGCTTGGACGAGGCCCCCGGCGCCCGCGGGGAGGACGAGGCCGCGGCCAACACGGTGAAGAGCGCCCGCAGGCGGCAGAGGAACAACTCGGCCAAGCAGTCCTGGCTGCTGCGGCTCTTCGAGTCCAAGCTCTTCGACATCTCCATGGCCATCTCCTACCTGTACAACTCCAAGGAGCCCGGGGTGCAGGCCTACATCGGCAACCGGCTCTTCTGCTTCAGGAACGAGGAGGTGGACTTCTACCTGCCCCAGCTGCTGAACATGTACATCCACATGGACGAGGACGTGGGGGACGCCATCAAGCCCTACATCGTGCACCGCTGCCGGCAGAGCGTCGACTTCTCCCTGCAGTGCGCGCTGCTGCTGGGCGCCTACTCCTCGGACATGCACATCTCCACCCAGCGGCACTCCCGCGGCACCAAGCTGCGCAAGCTGATCCTCTCGGACGAGCTGAAGCCGGCTCACCGCCGCAGGGAGCTGCCCGCCCTGGGCCCCGGCCCCGAGACCGGGCTCTCGCCCTCCAAGAGGACTCACCAGAGGTCCAAGTCGGACGCCACCGTCTCCATCAGCCTGAGCAGCAACCTGAAGCGCACGGCCAGCAACCCCAAGGTCGAGAGCGAGGAGGAGGTAGCGTTGGGGGGGCTCGGGGGCGGCCCCGGGGCCTCCTGTAGGCTGCTGCTCAGCAGCAGCTCTCCCGTGGGCTCTGGGCCTCAGCACACAGCTCTCCTGTGGGCTCACTGCCTCAGCACACAGCTCTCCTGTGGGCTCACTGCCTCAGCACACAGCTCTCCTGTGGGCTCAGGGCTCAGGGCCTCAGCACACAGCTCTCCTGTGGGCTCACTGCCTCAGCACACAGCTCTCCTGTGGGCTCACTGCCTCAGCACACAGCTCTCCTGTGGGCTCAGGGCTCACTGCCTCAGCACACAGCTCTCCCGTGGGCTCAGGGCTCACTGCCTCAGCACACAGCTCTCCTGTGGGCTCACTGCCTCAGCACACAGCTCTCCTGTGGGCTCACTGCCTCAGCACACAGCTCTCCTGTGGGCTCAGGGCTCACTGCCTCAGCACACAGCTCTCCTGTGGGCTCAGGGCTCACTGCCTCAGCACACAGCTCTCCTGTGGGCTCAGGGCTCACTGCCTCAGCACACAGCTCTCCTGTGGGCTCTGGCTCAGGGCCTCAGCAGCAGCTCTCCCCTCTGGAGGCTTTGGAGCAGGCTTTGGAAGCATGGAGCAGGAGCTGTCTGGGCTGGTTTCAACGTTCAACTCCTCCTGTCCTGCTCCCTGCAGCTCCTGGGGGCAGCCCCAGCCGTGAGCCAGGCTTGCTGATGGGTGAGGGAACCTCTGCTGCCTCTGCCATCAGCTGGTGGAGAGCAGGAGGTGCTGAGGGCGCTGCTCAGGCTGGCTGCTGCTGCCTGGACAAAGGAGACTGAGGCTTTGCATCAATGATGGATGAAGGCAGCTCTGAGCCTCTCTTGGCAAGGCCTGAACTGTGTTTTTGATCCAGAGGCTGGTGAGTGGTTTGCAAAGGGTGCAGAGCAGCAGGGATCCTCCAGGAGCTCGAGGAATGTTCCTGGCCCCCAAGAATCCTGCTCCAGCTTCCTGGCCCTGGCTGTTTCTGGTCTTCCTGCATCCCTGCTCCTGCTCTGGCAGAGCTCCCTGCCAGCCCCTAACATCCTGGGGTCTGGCTTGAAACAGGCACCCCCCAGCAGAAAGCAGCTTCCCTGGGGCTGGCCAGGTGGGGTGGGGTGGGGGTGGGGAGGGCTGCTGTAAGTTCAGCAAGTCCTGGAGTTTGCTGCTTTAATCCATGGCCAGATGCTGGCTGCTGCAGGTAGCTTGGTCCAGGAACCTGCAGGTGTCTGAGCTGCGTTGTGCTGGGAGCAGCCCTTGGCTCCTTCCCCAGCCTGGCTCTAAGTGATGTTCCCTGGGCACAGGTCTGAAATCCAGGCTGGAGAAGAGAGGTGCAGGCGAGGAGGGACTGCAGAGGGTGCAGGTTGTGTCCCCCCCAGCCCTGAGGCCTCTTTGTGGAAGTCTCCTCCAGACTGGAGGCTCTGCAGCCCTGACTTCTGCTGAGGCTTCTCTGCATCCAAGCTTCACCTGCCCATCACTGCTGGAGCCCAGGGCCCCTCTCCAGCTCTCCTGAGGAGCTGGTGGCTCTGTGTTGCCATCCCTGTGCCTGACTGAGAGGCTTTCCCATCTCCCATCACCTGTGATGGACCTCCTGGGGTTTTATGTCTGCTCCAGACCATCTGCTGAAGCACAGCACCAGGTCCCCCCAGTTCCCCCCGGCTCCTAAAGGTGCCTCTGTGAGAGCCCCAGCCACCTGCTGCTCCTGGATTGGCTGAGTCAGGCCCAAAGCAGGATTAATGCTGCTTAGGGAGGAAGGTCTGGGCTGGGCTTGGAGCTGGGACAGCTCGTGGTGGAGCCCACAGTCACCCTGGGGTGGATCTGTCCTCCCCCTGCAGCCCTGGTGCCTTGTCCTGGAGAGCAATTCTCACAGAGGCCTTTGTGTTCCAGATGCTGCCTGGTGCTGCACAGCCACCCTGAAAGTGAGAGGAGCTGGGAGGGTCTCTCACCCCTGGGGGCTCATTCCTCGCTGGGCTCTGTGCCCATGACCCAGTTCCGTGGTGGGGTTCTCATGGTAGGAACTGGGTTTGCTTTGCTCCCTTCCAGCCCCCACAAGCAAAAGGAGAGGCCACAAGGTGGAAACTCTGCTGCCTTGTGTGCCTCTAGGTCAGGGGGGCCAGGCTCAGCCTTTCCCCCAGCCCTGCTGTCCAGGGGCTGCTGGCTCTCCTGGGGTCCACCTGTGTCCCCTTCTCTGATCCCCCTGCAGACAAAGGGTGGATCAAATGTGCTGAAGCTGCTGGGCTTTGGATTTTCCACCTGGGCAACCTGAGCCCTGGAGGGGAGGAACTGGCAGTAACCTGATGCTGGAAGCACTGGGGGGTGTTCCACTGCAGAGGTCCTGCCTGGCTGGCCCTGGCAGAAGGTGAGGGACACCCAAGGCCAGGATCTGAGCTGCAGACTGGGGCCAGGCTGCTGCCCCAGGGCTGTGCCATGGAGATGTTTGGGTTTCCTTCTTGCTTCCTTGAGCCTCTGAGGCAGGACCCTTGCTGTGTGCAGCAGAGGTGGTCCTGGGGCTGTGCAGTGGTGCTGCTGAGTTGGTCACAGAGGGCAGGAACATGGCAGAGTTGGGCTGGGTGGCTGGGGACACATCCTGCCCAGCTCCCCTGGGCTTTTGGCAGGGCTGCAGCCAGCAGTCTGGGAACCAAAGCTCATCCAGGGCAGAGCAGCTGCTGGGAAACCCTTCATGGCTGGGCTGAGCCACCAGAGTCCTCACCTGGGGTGAGGGAGAGCTGAGCCTGGACTGCAGGCTGTTGTCTTGCTGCCCATTTCCCCAGCTCTGAATCAGGCCTGGCTTTGGGGTGGTTGGGTTTGGGTCACATCTCCTCTGAGCCCAACAGGATTTGCTGTGCAGGTCCCAGGAGGCCTCACCAGTGTCCACTGAGGGGAGATCTGAGCAGTACTGCAGGGGTGGCTGGCAGCAGGATGGTGCCAGGCTGGGTCCAGCAGTGCCCAGGCCAAGGGGCACTGAGCACAAACTGCACCATCAGGAGTTCCACCTGGACATGAGGAGGAAGTTCTGTGACTGAAGGGTGGTGGAGGCCTGGGGCAGGCTGCACAGGGAGGTGGTGGAGTCTCCATCTGCCTTTGGAGCCCTTCCAGCCCCACCTGGACACCATCCTGGGCAGCCTGCTCTGGGTGGCCCTGCTCTGGGGGGGGAGTTGGTCTTGATGAGCTCCAGAGGTCCCTTCCAGCTGCTGCCATTCTGTAGCTCTCTTCTGCTCAGTCCTGGAGTTGTGTTGGAGCAACTGGGCAGTGGTTCCCCTGGGAGCCCCAGAAGCATGGGAGCAAGGGGGGGATCCTTGGGATGTGTTTGGGGGGGGCCTTTGAATGTGCTTGTGGTGGTAGGAGGGAGTGGAGTGATTGAAGCTTGAGGAGGGGAGACTGAGCCTGGGATGAGATTCTTGGCAGTGAGGCTGGGGAGAGCCTGGCACAGGCTGCCCAGGGAGGCTGTGGCTGCCCCCTCCCTGGAGGTGCTCAAGGCCAGGCTGGATGAGGCCCTGAGCAGTCTCTGCCCATGGGATCTTGGAGGTCCCTTCCAACCCAGCCCATTCCCTGACTCCCTGGGGTGGGATCCGTGCTCCCTGTGCCCACCTCCGAGGCTGGGAAGAAGCAACCATGCTGGCTGCTGGAGAGGAGTGGTTCAGCTCTCAGATGCCTTCAGGAGCAAAGCTCAGGGTGCAGAATCCACCTTGAGGGGGTTGGGGGTGGAACCAGCTGCTTTAGTGACTCATTCTGCCCAGCTGGCTCTGGAGCACCTCACTGCCAGCCAGCAGCTCTTGAGCCCAGCTGGGCAGAGCCTGCACCTCCTGGGAGCAGGAGGGTTTGGCTGAACTGGTTCCACCAGGCAGGTGCAAAACTGCTCATTAGGAGACTGCTAATTGCCTAATCAGATGAGAACCTGGCTGCTGGGAGGGGAGCAGTGCCAGCTCCCAGGGCTCCCACCCAGGGCTGGTGTGAGGGTTGGCTTCTTCCACAGCAGCACCAAACCTCCCCCTGAGGGTCCCAGGCAGGGCTGCTGTGGAGCTGTTGCAGTCCCTGCATGGATTTGCTTCCTGGACTCTTGGGGCAGGATTTTAGCCCAGGTCCTGCCCTGCCTGTGCCAGGCAGGGTTGGAGCAGTGGTGGCCTTGCACCTCCTGGGCTGCCCCTGCAGCCGTGGGGGTCCAGGTGCTTTGGGGCTTGGGTTGCCTG
Source organism: Melanerpes aurifrons (assembly GCA_011125475.1). Classification (NCBI taxonomy): domain Eukaryota; kingdom Metazoa; phylum Chordata; class Aves; order Piciformes; family Picidae; genus Melanerpes; species Melanerpes aurifrons. The sequence goes on from WWNC01000157.1 coordinate 20,219, forward strand.
TGGGGATGCCACCAGGGAGTGGCTTTTGGTGCCCTCCTGGCAAATGGCTGTGAGGGTGCAGCTGGCAGCTGTGGCATAAGCCCAGCTGGGGGTTGTGGATCTTCTGGGCACCATCCCTTTGGGTTTAGGAGGAGCCAGCAGTGTGCCCAGGTCGCCAGGAAGGCCAAGGGCGTCCTGGCTGGGTCAGGACTAACGTGGCCAGCAGGAGCAGGGAAGTGCTGGTGCTGGAGTGAAGGTGCTGGAGCGTGGCCAGAGGTGGGCAACCAAGCTGGTGAAGGGAGAGAAGCTGCCCATGGGGGGGCACTGCTGGGGGCAGAGGCAGGTGGGAAGGAGCCAGCTCTGGACGTGTCTGGAGCTGCTGAGCTGGTGCCAGAGGCTGGGGTGCTCAGCAGGCAAATGAGAGGAGCTCAGATCCCCTCCCTCCAAGCTGGTTCCTCCTGTTCTGCAGAGCCAGGAGAGCAGCTCTGGGAGGTGAGCTGAGCTGCTGGAGACTGCCTGGGTTTGGCCTACAGGAGAAATTGGCACTGCCCCAGGGTGGGCAACATCTGGGATGGGAGCCCCTCCAGACAGGGGCACCCTGGGTGGGGTTGGGGCTCCCTCAGGCTGATCAAAGCCTTAGGGATGGCATCCAGAGGGATGTGGGCAGGCTGGAGAGGGGGAGCCAAGCCAACCTCCTTGGAGGCTGCCCAGGGAGGTGGTGGAGTCCCCATCCCTGGAGGTGGCCATGGCACCTGGGGCCCGGGTTTGATGGCTGTGGTGGGGTTGGGCTGCTGGTTGGACTCAGTGATCTTGGAGGACTTCTCCAGCCCAAGCAGCTCCATGGCTCTGTGGATGTTTAGTGCCAGGACCTGGTGATGAGCCCTGAGCTCAGCTTCCTGCTGTGGTCCCACCATCAGCATCCTTGGCTGGAGGAGGCTCTGGGCTGGATGCCTGAAGCTGTTGTTGGGCTGCTCTGGAAGCCTCCTGTGCTGCTCTGGGTGTCAGTCCCTATCCCAAAGGCCAGGCAGGGCAGCTGGGGAGTGAGGAGCTCCCAAGCACGAAGAGGAACTTCCTTCACTGAAGGCTGCTGGAGCCCTGGGGCAGGCTGCCCAGGGAGGTTGTGGAGTCTCCACCTCTGGGGACTTTCAGAGCCCACCCAGATGTGTTCCTGGGTGCCCTGCCCTGGGTGCCCCTGCTCTGGCAGGGGGTTGGCCACAGTGATCTGCAGGGGTCCCTCCCCAGCCCTCCCATGCTGTGCTGCTCTGCCAGGCTCTGTGGTGCTTTGGGGAAGGGGGGAGGGAGAGAAAGAGAAGCAGCTGAGAAGTGCTGGTTGTGAACCTGGAGCTAAACTATTGCTTTTTCTCCCCTCCTCTTCCTCCTTCCTCTTCTCTCCTTTTAAACAAACAACCTCCCCAAAAATCTGCCACCAACCCCTCCCCCTCCCCCTCTCTCCACCTCTCCCCCCCTCCCCCCCCCCTCCCCCTTTCCCAGGAGCTCTCCTCCAGTACGGACAGTCTCGATAAGTCTCCCTGTCCTGTAAGTGTCCTGTTCCCTGCCCAGGCTGCCTGCCTGCCCCCTCCACAGCAGCATTTCCTCCCTGCCACCCTTGTGACAAAGCTCTGATGTGTTCCTGTCCCCTCCCCAGCCCCCCCCACCCCCAGTGTCTGCACCACTGGAGCCCCTGGCTGCGAGCAAAGCCATCAGCAGCCTGGCTGAGCTCAGCAGCAAAACGCTGGTGGAAAGAGGAAGCTTTGGGGCAAATTTGGCCAAAATAAAGCAGAAAAGGCCCTGGGGGGTTCAAAGAGCTGGGGGGGGAGGTCTGGGTGTTTACAGCCCCCAACAGAAAGGCTGTGAGGGAGATGGAAGCCCTGCTGGGGGTGGAGGCAGGGGAGGGATGTGGCTGCTGCTGCCCTGTGCAGCCCAGGAGGAAATGCTGTTTGTTCCCTTGGAGTTTTGGCTGCCAACCTCTCTGCCAAGATGAGAGCTCATTTGCTTCTTTTAAATTGCCCTGCCACCAATCATGGTTCTCCTGCCCCCTCCCTGTGTGTTCAGCTCTTGCTCTTTTCAGCCCAGCCCCAGCCTTGCCCCTCCTGGAGTTGTTCCTCCCCAGTCAGCCTTTTCTTTCATTCCCTTTGCCATTCTTCATTGCAGTTTTGGGTGCCAGTCAGCAGCATCTTCCTCCTCTCTGCCCCCTTCCTGCCCATCTGGGCTTCCACACCTTGAGGATGTAGTCCATGATCAAAACCACTTTGCCTGGGTGCTAGAGGCTTGTGTGCCCCCAGCCCCCGGATGGTGACTTGCAGTCGTTCTGGGGCCTGGGGGCTGTGGTCCCAGCCTCTGTGTGGCTCCAGAAGACAATCCTCACCCCAAGGACAGGGGCAGGGTGAGGGCACAGCACTGATGCTGCAGCCACATCCAGATGCAGGGCAGGAGGCCTTTCCCCCACCTTGGTGCAGGCTCCTGCAGCTGCCCTGCTCCCCAGAGGAGCAAAGGAACCTCCTCGGTGCTGGTGCCTGGGGGGAGGTAGGACACTGGGCTCCAGGTCCCACTTTGCCACCAGCTCTGGGTGAGTTACTTTGTGCTCCCTCTCCTGCTCCTCCCATCCATGAAGGGCAGTGGCTCCTCACCCTCTGGTGGCTTTTGGAGGCTTGGCAAAGTCCTCTCTGGCTCCTTGGTGCCAGGATGTTGCAGGAGTGTCCTCACAGCCCTCCAGCTGCCATGGTGGTTGTTGGCATCACCTTGTGGTGGTGCCACCTGTGCCACCCCCAAGCACAGCCAGGCAGGAGTGAGCACCTGCTCCTGTCCCCAGGGCAGGAGACCTTTTCACAGCATCACCAAGGTTGGAAGAGACCTCAAGGATCATCAAGTCCAAGCTGGCCCCACAGACCCATGACTAAACCATGGCTCCAAGTGCCACATCCAGTCCCCTCTTGAGTGCCTCCAGGGATGGGGACTCCACCACCTCCCTGGGCAGCACATTCCAATGGCCAATGACTCTCTCTGGGAAGAACTTTCTCCTCACCTCCACCCTGAACCTCCCCTGGCACAGCTTGAGACTGTGTCCTCTTGTTCTGGTGCTGGTTGCCTGGGAGAAAAGCCCAACCCCCTCCTGGCTACAACCTCCCTACAGGGAGTTGCAGAGAGCAAGAAGGTCTCCCCTGAGCCTCCTCCTCCCCAGGCTGAGCAACCCCAGCTCCCTCAGCCTCTCCTCACAGGGCTGTGCCCCAGACCCTTCTCTGGACACCTTCCAGCAGCTCAACCTCCTTCCTGACCTGAGGAGCCCAGAACTGGACACAGGACTCCAGCTGTGGCCTCAGCAGTGCTGAGCACAGGGCAGGATGAGCTCCCTGCTCCTGCTGACCACACTGTTCCTGATGCAGGCCAGGATGCCCTTGGCCTTCTTGGCCCCCTGGGCACACTGCTGGCTCCTGTTCAGCTGCTGTCAACCACTCCCCCCTGGTCCCTCTCTGCCTGGCTGCTCTCAGCCACTCTGCCCCCAGCCTGTGGCACTGCCTGGGGTTGCTGTGGCCAAAGTGCAGCCCCTGGCACTTGGATGTGTTCAACCTCCTGCCTCTGGGCTCTGCCCCTCTGCCCAGGTCCCTCTGCAGAGCTCTCCTACCCTCTGACAGCTCAACTCCTGCCCCCAGCTTGGTGCCAGCTGCAAACCTACTGCTGCTGGACTCCATCCCCTCCTCCAGATCATCAATGAAGATATTGATCAGGCTGGGGCCCAGCACTGACGCCTGGGGCACACCGCTGGTGCCTGGCTGCCAGCTGGCTGTGGCACCATTCACCACCACTCCCTGGGCTCAGCCTCCAGCCAGCTCCTAACCCAGATGTGGATCTGAAGCAGGAGGCCTTGGCTCAGGTTCTGCTCCTTCTCATGGGCACCTCCTCACCTGGGCACCATTCCAGACTCCCACCAGTGACTGCTGCATGGGAGTGCAGAGAAGAGGCCTGAGGATAGGCAAGGGGCACAACACAAGTGCCTGCCAAACCTGGCAGCCTGCAGCCACCAGAGAGCAGGAGACCCCTGGGGGAGCAGGGACACAGCAGCCCTCAGGATTCAGTGGCAGAGCTTAGGGCAGGGCCAGGCTCTTCCTCTGCTCAGGGCTGGAGCAGCAGCTGGGGCAGGGCTTTGAACATTCAGTGTCTCACAGAATGGGAGGGGCTGGAAGGGACCCCTGGAGATCCTCCAGAGCCCCCTGCCCATGGCAGTGCCAGCTGGAGAAGGTCACCCAGGAGCACACCCAGGTGGGGCTGGAAGGGCTCCAAAGGCAGATGGAGACTCCACCACCTCTGGGCAGCCTGCCCCAGGCCTCCACCACCCTCCAGGTCCAGAAGTTCCTCCTCATGGCCAGGTGGAACGTCTGGTGGTGCAGTCTGTGCTCAGTGCCCCTTGGCCTGGCACTGGGCACCGCTGAACACAGCCTGGTGCCATCCTGCTGCCACCCACCCCTGCAGCATTGATCAGCATTGATCAGATCCCCCTCAGGCTGCTCTTCTCCAGGCTTAAAGCCCCGAGTTCCTCCAGCTGTCCCCACCCCAGAGCTGCTGCAGGCCCTTCAGCATCTTCTTAGCCCCTTGCTGTGCCCTCCCCAGGAGTTCCCTGTCCCTCTTGAGCTGGGGAGCCCAGCCCTGGCCCCGGTGCTCCAGCTGGGGAGTCCCTGTGCTGGCCGGGCAGGAGAGCAGAGCGCTCTGTGGAAGGGGGACCAGCACCTCCCAGGAGCTTGGGAGGCTTTTTGACGTGGACTACAGAACCCAAACCATTTTCCACCTGCCCTTCCCCAGGGAGGGAGCCAGCAGACTGATTCTCCTCTTCCTCACCACCCCTCTGTGTCGCTGTGCAGCCGCTCCGGGCTCGGCGGCTGCCTCCTTTCGCTTCCCCCTGCTCCGCAGCTCCCTCGCATGTGCTCCTCCAGCATGGCCCTGGGCACCCTGCAAGCGGCACCCTGCAAGCTGCACCCTGCAAGCTGCACCCTGCACCTCCCTCTGCAATGGCCAAAAGACCAAATCAGCCACCATGGGTTTGCTCTGATTGAAAAGCTTGGAATAATCCAGCAGGGAGCTGGGCTTGAGCTGTGGGGTGCTGGGGTTGGGGAGCAGAGCTGGGGTTGAGCCCTGGGGTGCTGGGGTTGAGCTCTGGGGTGTTGGGGTGGAGCTGTGGGGAGCTGGGGTTGGTTGTGGGGCTCCTGGCTCCAAGGAGTCATGGTTTGATGCTCTGATCTGTGGCTGGGTTGAGCCCTGAGCAGTGCTCTGGGGTGAGGGCACCACCAAACCCCAGCTTGGCCCTGGGGGTGAGGCTGCTTCGTGTTCCCTCTGCTGGCTGTGGCACTGGGATCTGGGGGGGTCCCAGGAGGATGTGATCCAGGATGGCCTCCCAAGGGGCTGTGATCTGAGGTGGGATTCCCAAGGGGCTGTTGGCTCTGGAGTTCTGGGGTGGGGGCAGCACAGCAGGAAGGAGGAAGTGCTTTGGTCCTGCCCTGCTCCTGGAGGGATCATCTGAGAGCAGGGAGGAGGTTGGGCTGGGAAGAGTTTCCTTCCCCATCCGGTGTTTATCCAGAGCCTGTGCAGCTCCACGGCAGCACCTCCAGGGTTGCCTCACCCTGCTGAGCTCCAGGGCAGCACCTCTGGGGTCTCCTCACCCTGATCTCTCTGTGTGTGTGTCCCCTCCCCCTCTCTCCAGCCTGTCAGACTCGCCCCTGAGAGGGAGTTCATCAAGTCCCTGATCGCCATCGGGAAGCGCTTGGCCACCTTGCCCACCAAAGAGCAGAAGACCCAGAGGCTGATCTCAGAGCTGTCCCTGCTGAACCACAAGCTGCCAGCCAGGGCCTGGCTGCCCACTGCTGGCTTTGACCACCACGTGGTGCGGGTGCCTCACACCCAGGCCGTTGTCCTCAACTCCAAGGACAAGGTAGGAGGAGAATCAGCAGAGGGCTTGGCTCAAGAAGTAGCTCAGGGTGCGGGGAAGGGGACTGCAGGTTGGGATCCTGCTTCAGGGTGCTGGGGAAGGGGACTGCAGGTTGGGATCCTGCTTCAGGGTGCTGGGGAAGGGGACTCCAGGTTGGGGTCCTGCTTCAGGGTGCTGGGGAAGGGGACTGCAGGTTGGGATCCTGCTTCAGGGTGCTGGGGAAGGGGACTGCAGGTTGGGATCCTGCTTCAGGGTGCTGGGGAAGGGGACTGCAGGTTGGGATCCTGCTTCAGGGTGCTGGGGAAGGGGACTCCAGGTTGGGATCCTGCTTCAGGGTGCTGGGGAAGGGGACTGCAGGTTGGGATCCTGCTTCAGGGTGCTGGGGAAGGGGACTCCAGGTTGTGGCAGGCAACTGAAAAAGACCTCCAAGGTCACCCAAGTCCAACCAGCAGCCCAGCACCACCATGGCCACCAAACCCTGTCCCCAAGAGCCATGGCCACAGATCTGTTCAGCACCTCCCTGGGTAGCCAGTTCCAGTGTCTGAGGGAGCTGGGGGGGTTCAGCCTGCAGGAGGCTGAGGGAGACCTCAGTGCTCTCTGCAGCTCCCTGAGAGGAGGCTGGAGCCAGGTGGGGGCTGGGCTCTGCTCCCCAGGCTCAGCTGGACCTTAGTGTCCCCCCAGTCAAGCTGAGGTGGCAGGAGGTGGTTGAAGGGGAGGACAGGATGCTATAGGAAAGGGCCTGAAATTGTGCCAGGGGAGGTGCAGGGTGGCCATGAGGCACAGTTTGTGCCCTGCAGGAGTGGTCAGGCACTGGAGCAGGCTGCTCAGGGAGGTGGTGGAGTCCCTGTCCCTGGAGGGCTTGAAACTTGTGGCCATGGTGGTGGTGGGTTGCTGGCTGGCCTGGACCACAGGATCCCAGTTCCCAGGATGCTAGGGGTGGGAAGGGAGTTGTGGAGACCCTTGAGTCCAACCCCCTGCCAGAGCAGGAGCACAGAGCCCAGCACAGGGCACACAGGACCCCAGAGGGGGCTGGGAAGGCTCCAGGGAAGGAGACTCCACAACCTCTCTGGGCAGCCTGCTCCAGGGCTCTGGGAGCCTCACAGGGCAGAGGTTCCTCCTCACGTTGAGGTGGAGCCTCCTGGGCTGCAGTCTCCATCCATTGCCCCTTGGCCTGTCCCAGGGCACAGTGAGCAGAGCCTGTCCCTCTCCCTCTCCCTCCCCCTCTCCCTCTCCCTCCCCCCTCCCTCCCCCTCTCCCTCTCCCTCTCCCTCTCCCTCTCCCCCCCTCCCCCTCTTCCTCTCCCTCTCCCTCTCCCCCTCCCTCTCCCTCTCCCTCTTGCCTCCCTCTTGGCCCTCAGCCCTTTGCAGACCTTCCTGGAGTCCCCTCCCCGCCCTGGGGCGCGCTCTGAGTGCCGCGGGGGGGCGCTGTGTGCCCTGCAGGCTCCCTACCTGATCTACGTGGAGGTGCTGGAGTGCGAGAGCCTGGAGACGGCGAGCGTGCCGGCGCGCATCCCCGAGAACCGCATCCGCAGCACGCGCTCCGCCGAGCACCTGCCGGCCTGCGGCGCCACGCCCGAGCCCTGCGGCGCCACGCCCGAGCCCTGCGGCGCCACGCCCGAGCCCCGCCCCGCCGCCTCCGCCCCGCCCAGCTACGACAACGACGACGAGGCCTGGGCCGTGGACGACATCGTGGAGCTGCAGGTGGAGGTGAGGGGCTCGGGGAGGGGTCCTGGGCTGCACCCTCTGAGGTCTTTTCCAGCCTGGTTGGGTCTGTGGGAGTCACAGAGCCACAGAGCTGCCAGGGCTGGAGGGGAGCCCAAGGCTCAGCCAGCTCCAGCCCCTGCCATGGGCAGGGACACCTCACCCCACAGCAGGCTGCTCACAGCCACCTCCAGCCTGGCTGCAAACACCTCCAGGGCTGAGGCTTCCACCACCTCCCTGGGCAGCCTGTGCCAGGCTCTCACCACCCCCCTGGGGAACAACTTCCTCACATCCAATCTGAATCTTCCCATTTCTACTTTTGCCCCACCCCCCCCAGTCCTATCCCTCCCTGACACCTCCCAAAGTCCCTCCCCAGCTTTTCTGCAGCCCCCTGCAGATCCTGGAAGGCCACAATGAGGTCTCCTGGGAGCCTTCTCCTCTCCAGCCTGCACAGCCCCAACTCTCTCAGCCTGGCCTCACAGCAGAGCAGCTCCAGCCCTCTACTCCTCCTCCTGGCCCTTCTCTGGACACCTTCCAGCCCCTCCAGATCCTTCCTGGCACAGAGGCTCCAGAGCTGGGCACAGAGGCTCCAGAGCTGGGCACAGAGCTCTAGCTGTGGTCTCAGCAGGGTGGAGCAGAGGGGCAGAATCCCCTCCCTGGCCTGCTGGCTATCCCTGCAAGAAGGCTGGGGAGGGACTTTTGAGGCTGTCAGGGAGGGATAGGGCTGGTGGGGATGGAGTAGAACTAGAGTGGGAGATTGAGATTGGCTGTGAGGAAGAAGTTGTTGCCCAGGAGGGTGGTGAGAGCCTGGCCCAGGCTGCCCAGGGAGGTGCTGGAAGCCTCAGCCCTGGAGGGTTTTAAGGCCAGGCTGGAGGTGGCTGTGAGCAACCTGCTGTGGTGTGAGCTGTCCCTGCCCATGGCAGGGGGGTTGGAGCTGGCTGAGCCTTGAGCTCCCTTCCAGCCCATTCAGGATTCTGTGATCCAACATCAGATCTCCATAGGATGAGAAGGTCCCAGGATCAAAGAGCAGTGGGATTCCCCTTCCAGCAGCTTCTCATCCACCTCTCACCCTTTTCCCCTCCCAGCTGCCGGAGATCCACACCAACAGCTGTGACAACATCTCCCAGTTCTCTGTGGACAGCATCACCAGCCAGGAGAGCAGGGAGCCAGTGTTCATCGCTGCTGGAGATATCAGGTGGGGCTGGGCTGGGCTGGGAGCTCCCTGGGGAAAAGGGAAACCTGTCCCAGAGGTTCCCAGGGGGAAAAGAGCATCTGCAGGGGCTGAGGGGGGGCTGTGCACACCCTGGGCAGTGGAGGTTGGTGGGAGCCCCAGGAGGAGCCTATGAGACCCTCAGGGCTGCTTCAGCCTCCCCTGCTAAGTTGCTGGTGGCAAAACAGCCCTGGCTTGGGCTCTGAGCAGTTTGATGGAGGGGGCAGGAGCAGGGAAGTGATGCTGCCCCTGGCCTGGGCCCTGGGCAGGCTACAGCTGAAATCCTGGGGTCAGGTTTGTGCTTCTAACCCCTAGAAGGACACTGAGGGCTGGAGCAGAGTCAGAGAAGTGCAACAAAGCTGGGGGAGGATCTGGAGAACAGGGCTGAGAGAGCAGCTGAGGGAGCTGGGGCTGCTTAGCCTGGAGCAGAGGAGGCTGAGGGAGACCTCAGTGCTCTCTGCAGCTCCTGAGAGGAGGCTGCAGCCAGGGGGAGTTGGGCTCTGCTCCCCAGGCTCAGGGATAGGAAGGATAGAAGGATAGAAAATGGCCTCAAGTTGCCCCAGGGGAGGTTCAGGTTGGCCATGAGGAACAATTTGTGTCCTGCAAGAGTGGTCAGGGCCTGGCCCAGGCTGCCCAGGGAGGTGGTGGAGTCCCCATCCCTGGAGGGGTTCAGGAAGCCTCTGGCCATGGCACCTGGGGCCAGGGTTTGGTGGCCCTGGTGGGGTTGGGCTGATGGTTGGACCTTGGAGGCCTTCTGCAGCCCAAAGAGTTCTGTGACTCTCTTGAGTTCTGTGGCTCAGGGAGGGTGTGGGTGCAGCCTGGTGCCCCCTGCTCACCCCCAGGGCTGTGTGGCTGTGTCTGCAGGAGGAGGCTGTCGGAGCAGCTGGCACACACCCCCACGGCCTTCCGCAGGGACCCTGAGGACCCCTCTGCTGTCGCCCTGAAGGAGCCCTGGCAGGAGAAAGTCAGGTGGGGCTGGGCTGGGCTCAGCACCTTTGTGGTGGCCTCAGCGTTGTGCCCTGCCCCTCCCCTGGGAGGACAGCTTGTGCTGGGTGTGCTGGAGGGGGGAGGACACCCGTGGCAGATTTGCTGCTCTTGGGTTAGGCTTTGAGGGCTTTGCCAGGAGGGTTTAGCCACCTTTCACATTAGGAGAGTTTGGCCTGGCTCAAAAGCAGCTCAGCTGTGCTCCTGCTCTTGGCTGTCCCTCCCCCAGACTTGAACCTGAGCAAGAAGGGTGGAGGTGGGGACAGCAACACTGAACCCCCCCCCGCCTCCCCACCCTGCTTTGGGACAGGGCCCCACTGGGCTCTATCAATCAGGGGGGGCTCTTGCCCACCGTGGGGCAGGTCAGGTTACCTCCTGGAGCTGCTGCTGGCTCCAGGGCTGAGCCTGCAGCTCCTGCAGTCCTGGTTCTGCTGCACTCCCAGCTGAGCATCTCCAGAGGCTTCCAGGGCAGATTTTAGATACCAGGAAGAAGTTCTTCGCTGTGAGGGTGGTGGAACAGTGGCACAGGTTGCTCAGGGTGGTTGTTGAGGCCCCTTCCCTGAGGTATTTGAGGTGAGACTCAGGGAGGCCCTGGGCAGCCTGATCCAGCTGGGGATGTCCCTGCTGGCTGCGGGGCGCTCGGGCTGGGCGACCTCTGGAGGTCCCTCCTGGCCTGGACCCTTCTGTGCTTCTATGATTCTTGTCCCAGATCTTTGCTGGCAGGAGACCTCTGGACTTGGGAGGAGAGCTCTGGGCTGCCCACTGCCCACCCTCCCATTCCTTTCTCTCCCATCCCTGCAGGAGGATCCGGGAGGGGTCTCCCTACGGCCACCTCCCCTCCTGGCGCCTGCTCTCCGTCATCGTCAAGTGCGGGGATGACCTCCGGCAGGAGCTGCTGGCCTTCCAGGTGCTCAAGCAGCTGCAGGTGAGCAGAGGGAGCTGCCCCTGGGAGCAGGGCTGCAGGGGCACATCCTGAGGGATCTTCTGGTTGCCTCCCACAGTCCATCTGGGAGCAGGAGCGTGTCCCCCTCTGGATCAAGCCGTACAAGATCCTGGTGATCTCCGCCGACAGCGGCATGATCGAGCCTGTGGTGAACGCCGTCTCCATCCACCAGATCAAGAAGCAGTCCCTGCTCTCCCTGCTGGATTACTTCCTGCAGGAGCATGGCAACTACAACACTGAGTCCTTCCTGACAGCCCAGAGGAACTTTGTGCAGAGCTGTGCTGGTTACTGCCTGGTGTGCTACCTCCTGCAGGTCAAGGACAGGTGGGTCTGGAGCTGGCTTCCAGCAGGGCTGGGCACTGGGGAGGCCACAGCTGCAGTCCTGGGGTCAGGGTTGGGCTCCTCACTGCCAAGAGGACATTGAGGAGCTGGAGCAGGGCTAGGGAAGGGCAACAGCTGGGGAAGGGTCTGCAGAACAGGGCTGGGGAGGAGCAGCTAAGGGAGCTGGGGGTGGTGAGGCTGGAGGAGAGGAGGCTGAGGGAGACCTCCTTGCTCTCTGCAGCTCCCTGAGAGGAGGCTGCAGCCGGGGGGAGGTTGGGCAACATCCCAACCAGGCTGACCATGAGAAACAGCTTCTGTCCTGCAGGAGTGGTCAGGGACTGGCCCAGGCAGGTACCTGGTGGAGTCCCCTGAAAGAGTTGAAGGAACAGGGCTTGGTGGCCAGGGCAGCCCAGAGCCAGCCCTGTGCTGAGCTGCATCCATAGCAGGGAGGGGATTCTGTGCCTCTGCTCTGCTGAGCCCCCCCCTGCAGTGCTGGCACTGCCCAGGCAGGCTGTGGCTGTCCCCTCCCTGGAGGTGTTCAAGCCCCATGACAGGGGCTTGGAACTGGATGAGCTTTAAGCTCCCTTCCCACCCAACCCATTGTGGGCTTCTCTCTCTGTCCCTGATGGGAAGTTCTGCTGCCCCCCAGGCACAATGGGAACATCCTGCTGGATGCAGATGGCCACATCATCCACATCGACTTTGGCTTCATCCTCTCCAGCTCCCCCAGGAACCTCGGCTTTGAGACCTCTGCCTTCAAGCTCACCACAGAGTTTGTGGATGTGAGTGGGGGGCACAGGGTGCAGAGGGCCCAGAGGTGGTCCCACAGCTTGTGGGGGGGTGCACAGTGGAGCCCTTGGCAGCTGGCTTGGTGCTTTGTGGAGGTGCTTGGCCACCTCTGCAGCCTCAGCCGAGCTGCTCTTGGCAGCCTGCTGCTGAGCTGAGGCAGGAGGAGCTCTGCTGGCAGTGAAGTTCCCTAAACTCCTTCCTGTTGGCAGCTTCCCTGCCCAGGGCACTCTGCTGTCCTGCAGCCTCTGCCCTCCACCCAGGCAGCTTCTCCCTTGCAGGTGATGGGGGGGCTGGATGGGGACATGTTCAACTACTACAAGATGCTGATGCTGCAGGGGCTGATTGCTGCCCGGAAGCACATGGACAAAGTTGTGCAGATCGTGGAGATCATGCAGCAAGGTGAGGAGAGGCCCAGGGCCAGGGCTGGCCCCAGGGCCACCACCTCTGGGCTGCTCAAAACTGGCTTGGTGACCCTCAGCACTTGGAGGGTTGGGAGGGCTGGAGAGCAGCTGGAGCCCTTTCATACCAGGAGAGTCTCTGGGCAGCCCTGTTAGGGTCTGGGGTCTGCACAGGGAGCTCCTGGCCCAGGGGAAGGGTTGGGGACACTGCTGGCTGTGGCCCATGGTGTGGGAAGCATCCCATGAATGCTCCTGGCAAGGTGGTGGCCTCGGGTTGTGAGTTACCTTGATGCCACCTGGCAGCTCTGGGGACATCCCAGTGCCACAAACCAGCCCCAGAGCCAGTGAGCAGGATATGGAGGCCACCAAACCATCCCCAGTGCCACATAACAGCCCCAGAGCCAGTGAGCAGGATATGGAGGCCACCAAACCATCCCTTGAGGAGGGCAGGTTCAGACTGGAGTTGAGGAAAGAAAGTCTCTAGAGTGGAGCTGGGGAGAGCAGAACAGGTCCAGAGAGGCCAAGATGAGCAGAGGGCGGGAAAATTTCCCCTGGGAGCTGGGGCTGTTCAGCCTGGGGAGGAGAAGGCTCCAGGGAGACCTTAGAGCAGCTTCCAGTAGCTGAAGGGCTCCAGGAGAGCTGGGGAGGGGCTTTGGACAAGGGCTGGGAGGGACAGGACGAGGGCCAATGGCTTTGAGCTGGGAGAGAGGAGATTGGAGATGAGATGAGGAAAACTCTTGAGAGTGAGGCTGGGGGCACTCTGGCACAGGCTGCCCAGGGAGGCTGTGGCTGTCCCCTCCCTGGAGGTGTTCCAGGCCAGGCTGGATGAGGCCCTGAGCAGCCTGGGCTGGTGGGAGGGGTCCCTGCCCGTGGCTGGGGGAGGGGTGTTGAGAGTTTGCTGATCTTCAAGATCCCTTCCAGCCCAACCCCATTCTAGGGCCCAACCCCAGCAGCCCCCCTGCTGTGCTGGAGGGAGCCCCCATGCCCTCTGTGCCCCCCAGGCTCCCAGCTGCCCTGCTTCCACGGCTCCTCCACCATCCGCAACCTGAAGGAGCGGTTCCACATGAACATGACGGAGGAGCAGCTGCAGCTGCTGATCGAGCAGCTGGTGGACGGCAGCATGCGCTCCATCACCACCAAGCTCTACGACGGCTTCCAGTACCTCACCAACGGCATCATGTGAAGTGCCGGCAGCCTCCGCCCCGCCCCGCCCCGCCCCGCCCCTGCCGCGGGGCTGCAGGAGCTCTCGGGCTGCTCCTCCCCGGTGTGAGAGCCGAGGGTCAGCATCATCCTGCCAGGGCTGCACCGAAACCAAGCAAGGTGAAAACACAAAGCAAACAACCAACCCACAAAGCAAATCCCAACCCAGAGTGAAGCAGTGGTAGGAGGGGAAGGGAAGGAAAGCAACCTCCCGCCACCGCCCCCAGCAGCAGCCCCCCACACCCCCCCCCCCCGGCGAGAAGGGAGAGGGAGCAGGCGGTGCCCAACCGCGGCCAGGCCAGAGCAGGGTCAGGAGAACCAGCACAGGGCCTGGGGACAGGGGAGGTGCCACCCCCTGCCCCGCCCCCACCTCAGTATTACCCCCTTGGGGGCTACAATCTCATGATTTTAGGACCTGGGGATGCTGGGGGGGGGAGAGGCTCAACAGGGCCTGGACTCCCCCCCCCCCCAAGCTCTTTGGTGTCTGCTGTGACTTGAGCCTTCTGCTGGTACCACTTGAAGGCAGAGGAGGTGACCCCTGAGGGCCCCCCCCGGCATGTCTCCCTCCCTGCCTTGGTGTCTCTCAGCTTTCCCCCCCCCCAGCCTCTTTCTCTGCTTTTTGCGGCCCCCCCCCCGCCCCTCTTTAAGGTCCCTTGGCCCAGCAGCATCCCCGGGCTGGCTTGGCCATAGTTGGGCTCCTTGAGGGGGCTGCTGCCCACCCTGGGGAGTGCCCGGGGCGGGGGGGGGGGGGTGCAGGGCAGCCTCCTGCTCCTTTCCAGCACCTTTTTGGTTTGGTTTTGGTTTTGGTTTTTTGACTCTGTTCCAGGAATTTGGGACTGTGAACCCCCACCCCCAGCCCCCAGCCCGGGCTTCTGGCTGCTCTTCTGCCAGGCAGGGGCTGGGGGGCTGCAGCTGGGGGGGGGCTGGGGACAGTGTTGTGTGTCCCCCCCCCAACACTCCTGTGGAGCCCTGGGCTGGACTTGACCAGGAGAGGCTCCAGGGATGGGGCTGGACAGTGGGTGGGAGCCTGGGGGGGGCTTCCAGGGGCAGCTCCATGGGGAGGGCAAAATGTAGCTCAAACACTTTACACCCCCACCCCCCCCAAGCACCTAGGCTCTGGAGGTGGGGGGTGGGGGGGGGTCCAGGCCCCTCCAGCCTCTTTCTTTGCTTTAAGAGCATTGGGCACCCCCTGCCCCCCCCGTACTCCCCCCGGGCTTGTCCTGCTGGTCAGAAGGTGAATCCCTACCAGAACCTTGTCCCCTCCTGTAGCTCCCAGTGCCCCGCCCCGTGCTGGCCGGGACCCCCCCCCCGGCCCCCCCGGGCTCCTTGTTTAGCACCAATCCTTTGTCCTGTTGATTGTTTAGCATTAAAAGCCCCCACACCTCTGGTTTTAAAGGCTGCCTGCGGTGCCAGAGCTGCCTGGGGGGGGGGAGCTGTAATCAGGGCCTGGGGCCGGGGGGAGGGGGTGTGTGCCCCCCCCAAATCAAATCACGGTCACAAACAATCATGGGGCTCCCTTGGTGGCAGGGAGAGAGCTTTGGAGCAGCCTCGAAGCCTCTTTGGGGGAGCAGGGATGGAAGGAGGGGGTGGGGGAGGGGCACTCAGAACCCTTCCATCCCCTTCCCTCTTTTGGGGCAGGACCAACACGAAAGGGTGGGAGGGGGGCGCAGGGGACCCCCCCGCCCCCTCCCAGGACACTCACGGGGCCATGCAAGCAAGACAGGGCACAGCAGGGGTGAAACCACTAAAGTTTAATGAATTCATTGCATTATTACTACAAGAATAAAGGATACCTGAGAGCCTCTCGCAGTGCCCTTGCTTTAACCTAGCAGAATCACAACCCCACGCCCCCACCCCACTAAAAACCAGTGGATGCCCCCTCCTCAACACCCGCCCCCCCCAAAGAACACCCCCAGCCCCCTCCCCACACTCGAACAGAAATGGAGCTAAAGGCACTGAAGTGCTTGGAAACCACAGCAGGAGCTCTGTGGCTGCTGCTCTCTGCTGCCTTCCTCTAACACCTGTAGGAACTTTCGCTTCTTCTCCAGTCTGAAACAACATCGACAGCCCCAGGGGGTACAGCCGAGGGGGGCACACAGACTGGGGAGGGGGCAACACAGAGCTGGGAGGAGGAGACCTTAAGGAGAGGGTGGGGAGGAACTGCTGCTTGCTTTGATTTTGTCTTGACTCCTTAATCCGCCTCCCTCCCCTCCCTCCTCTCTGTGCTGACTCCAAAGGGAGAAATCAAAAGGGGGAACGGGGTGGGGGGGGGAGGGGATGAAATAAAGGCCTCCACCCCCCCCAGCAGCAAAACAGCTTCCCCCAGCCCAGAAAAAAAGAGGGACCCCTCCCCCCAAAAGAAAAACCCACACCCAAAACACAAAGCCCCAAAATCACAACAGTAGCTTGGTGTCGGTTTGGTTTTCGTCACTTTAGTGTAGGATCAAAGGGTACAGAGAGCTGTTAGAGGTCAGCAGGAGCCGGCAGGGGAGGGGCCCGCAGGGGAGGGGCCTGCAGGGGAGGGGCCCGCAGGGGAGGGGCCCGCAGGGGAGCCACAGGACCCTGCCCCAGGCACGGAGGCTGCAGGCAGCAGGACAAGGAGGAAGTTTGCTTCCCTCTGCTTCAGTTCTTTAACCCCTCCCCACCCCCACCTCCCTTCCCCCTTGAAGGTGCTGAGGGGGTTGGGGTCGATGACAGCGCAGTGGCAGCCCCCTGCCCCCATGCAGGTGAGATCCAGCCCCCCCTTCCCCCCCCCCAGCCAGCAGCTGGCTGAGGAGGGAGCTCAGACTGGGCCTGAGCCCTGGGAGCTGCTCTGCACCTGCTGAGGAAGGGGAAGGGCAGCAGGGGCCCAGCCTGAGCTGGGCAGGAAGGGGAGGGGGTGCTGGTGGGTGGCAGCAGCACCCCCAGGAACAGCCCCCTGAGACTCACCACCAGCAGCTCAGTCCAGGAAGGATTCAGCAGCAGTTTTCCCCTCAGGGATTTCCTTCCCCACGGCTCTGCCACCCAGAGAGCTGCCGGCACCGATCCTGCCCAGGGCACAGGCAGAGCCCCACGGTGCTGGCAGCCTTGGCCTTGTGCTGAGCTCACCCCGAGGCTTCCTTCTGCCTTCTCTTGTTCCTCTGCCAAACAAAAAGCTCTTCCTTCTCTTTCTCCTCCTCTTCCTCCGGGGGCACGCTGCCAGTTGGGGCCCCCAGCGTGGCCACCCCGGGGCCTGAGGCCACCCTGGGTTAGTGCAAGTGACAAAAGGACCTCTGGCAGGAGCCAGGGAGGGGCTGGGGCACCGCGGGGGTGGTGGAGCCTGGCCAGGAGGCTGCAGCCAGTGGCTCCCAGCAGACACAAAAGCAGCAACATTCAAACAGGGCAAGAAAGGGAAAACAACCCAAAAAAGAGGTGGCTCTTGCTGTGAGGTCTCCACCGGCACTGCTGGCCCTGCCCTGGCACTGCCCTGGAGATGTCCTCCCTGGTCACCACCAGCACCACTGGCCCTGGCCCTGCCCTGGAGATGTCCTCCCTGATCCCCAGGGTCTCGAGGGACTTCCCCTCTGGCGCAGCACAGCCCAGACCCAGCCCTGTGGTGCCAGTGCCAGGCTCAGCAGGGTGGCAGTGGGCTGGGAGAAGTCATTCTCCCATCCTCATCCCCTCGGGAGGAAGGCCACTGCCCCTCCTGGCAGACACTGGGCTGGGGTCATGTCCCCACATGGGGAAGAGCAGCAGGCAGCGACCCAACCCTTGGGGCTCCTTGGGCACAGGGCAGCAGGTCCAGGCTCTGCCTCTCCTTTCCTGTACAGCAGCAGCCAAGCCCCTGCCCTCCTCCAGCTCCTGCCCTCAGGCCAGGGCGGGCAGGAAGGGTCAGGGGGTGGCGGTGGGTGGCTGCCCACCGCTCCCACCCAGTCCGGGGGGCACCGACGCAGCCGGCAGGGCACAGGGAGCCAGGCCGGGTGGCGCCATCCAGGGTCTCCTCGCAGCTCCTTGCCCCTGCCCGGGAGGAGGGAGGGAGGCAGGAAGGGGGAGCCTGGGCCGGCGCCGGCAGCCGCAGCGGCAGCCCAGGGCTCCGTGCCGACTATTTACAGGGCTGGCGGCCCCGGGCGTGCCGGCGCCTAGGTGCTGGGGCTGGCGCTCTGGCGGGCGCGGATGAAGGCCATGCCGTGGGTACGGAAATGTGTCTTGAGGTTGAGCTGGCTGTCGAAGCCGCGGCCGCACACCTTGCAGCACAGTTTGCCGTCGGCCGCCGGCTCGGCGCCGCCCTCCAGGGGGCTCCTGGGCCCCGGCTCCTCCGGCTCGGCGGCGCCCTTCTTCTTCTTGTGGGTGATGAAGCGATGCCGGTTGAGGGAGACCTGGGAGGTGAAGCAGAGGCCGCACTCGCGGCACTGCTGGGAGCTGTCGTCAGTCCGGTGCTGGGGGATGTGCTGCTGGAAGTCTGCGGCGCTGCTGGCCAGGTAGCCGCACTTGCGGCAGCGGAAGGGAGCCCTGCGCTCGCCCCTGGGCGTCTTGGCCGGGGGCGTGGTGCTGTCCGGCTCCTCGCTGCAGGAGTCGCCCTCGTCCGAGGACAGCTTCCGCTTGCGGCCGGGCACCTGCAGGAGGCGCCGGTTAGCTCCCGGGGGCGCTGCAGCAGCTCCGGGCCCGGCACAGCCTGCCCCTGGCACAGCCTGCCCCAGGCACAGCTCTGCCCCTGGCACAGCCTGCCCCAGGCACAGCCTGCCCCAGGCATGGCACAGCTCTGCCCCCGGCACGGCACAGCCTGCCCCTGGCACAGCTCTGCCCCCTGACACAGCCTGCCCCAGGCATGGCACAGCCTGCCCCAGGCACAGCCTGCCCCAGGCATGGCACAGCTCTGCCCCCGGCACGGCACAGCCTGCCCCTGGCACAGCTCTGCCCCCTGGCACAGCCTGCCCCAGGCACAGCCTGCCCCCTGGCACAGCCTGCCCCCTGGCACAGCCTGCCCCAGGGATGGCACAGCCTGCCCCAGGCACAGCTCTGCCCCTGCCAGCAGCCCTGGCCCAGGGGATCCCACAGCAGCCTCTGACTGCAGAGAATCCCTGACTGGGTTGGGCTGGAATTGACCTTAAAGCTCAGCCAGCTCCAGCCCCCTGCCATAGGCAGGGACCCCTCCCACCAGCCCAGGCTGCTCAAGGCCTCATCCAGCCTGGCCTGGAACACCTCCAGGCAGGAGGCAGCCACAGCCTCCCTGGGCAGCCTGTGCCAGGCTCTCCCCAGCCTCACTGCCAAGAATTTCTTCCTCCTCTCCACTCTGTCTCCTCTCTCCCAGCTCAGAGCCATTGTTCCTCATCCTGGCACTCCCAGCCCTTGTCCAAAGCCCCTCCCCAGCTCTCCTGGAGCCCCTTCAGGTACTGGAAGCTGCTCTAAGGTCTCCCTGGAGCCTTCTCCTCCCCAGGCTGAACAGCCCCAGCTCCCAGCCTGTCCCCACAGGGAGGTTCTGCAGCCCTCTGCTCATCTTGGCCTCTCTGGACCTGCTCCAACACTTCAGTGACTGACTTCAGCCCCAGCAGCCTGGGACAGTTCTGAAGGCAGCTCAAGGCTCCCAGCAGAGGGCACAAGGCTAAGCCAAACAAGCTCAGTCCTTGCCACAGCCACACCTCCAGCCCCTTGTGCCCCCTTGTGCCCCAGAGGGATCCCCAGGGCCTGGTACCTGCGCGGCGCCGGTCCCCATGCGGGCGATGACGACCTCCTGGCTCTTGGCCTGGTCGGTCACCTTGATCCCATGCCGCACCTGGATGTGCCTCTCCAGGATGAGTCTGCTGCTGAAGGTCCTTTTGCCTTCTGTGCAGTACCTGCAGGGTCAGAGCAGAGAGGGGATGAAGGTCCACAGCCAGCAGCTGAGTCCTGGGCCTGCCCCAGCACGGTTGAGCTCCTGGTTGCCCTGGGAAGTTGGTTCTGTCTGCCTGACCCCTCAACTCCAGCCACAATCTGCTCATCCAGGTTCCTCCAGAGGGGAAAACACCCTGAAGGCCTTCCTGGCAGCTCCTCCCTCCGACACTGGTTCCATCCCCATCATGGTATTGCTTGGGTTGGAGAAGACCTCCAAGGTCATCCAGGCCAACATCAACCCAACCCTCCTGTGGCCACTGCACCCTGGCCCCAGGTTTCATCAACACCTCCAGGGGTGGGGACTCCACCACCTCCCTGGGCAGCCTGTGCCAGGCCCTGACACAAACTGTTCCTCATGGCCAACCTGAACCTCCCCTAGTGCACCTGGAGGCCATTTCCTCTCCTTCTATCACCTGAGACTAGGGAGAAGAGCTCAGCCCTCATCCCTACCTCCCTCCAACCTCCTCCTCCAACCATCTGTAGCTTTAACCATCCTGGGCCCTACCAGCACAGCTTGACGGGGGGGCCACCAAGGTCTCCCCAGCAGGAAGCAGACCCTGCTCTGGGCAGAGGGTGCTGAGGGTACCTGCAGGGGTAGACTCTCTTGATCCCTTCGTGGTTGACCCTGACGTGGCGGCGCAGGCTGGGGGCAGAGCAGAAGGAGCGCTCGCAGAGGTGGCAGGGGAACTTCTTCACCGACTGCAAAGAGAGAGCCAGGTGGGCACCAGGCCTCAGCAGGGCCTCTGCAGCTCCTGCACAAGCTGCACCTGGGAAGCCAGAGCAGATCTCTTCCTCTCCTAGCCCATCCCCCACACGTTTGGGTAAGGAGCAGCTGAGCTCTGCTGTCCACATCTCTGCTCCCCAAAACTTCAACCACAGCAGAGCTGGGGGAGGAGGTCCAGATGCAGCAGATCATGGGATCATGCAGTGGGTTGGGCTGGAGAGGACCCCAAAGCTCAGCCAGCTCCAACCCCTGCCATGGGCAGGGACACCTCCACCAGCACAGCTTGCTCAAGGCCTCATCCAGCCTGGCCTTGAACACCTCCAGGAAGGAAGCAGCCACAACCCCCTTGGGCAGCCTGTGCCAGGCTCTCCCTACCCTCACTCTCAAGAATTTCTTCCTCATCTCCAGTCTCAGTCTCCTTTGTCCCAGCTCAAAGCCACTGTCCCTTGGCCTGGCACTCCCAGCCCCTGTCCAAAGTCCCTCTCCAGTCTCCCTGGAGCCTTCTCTTCTCCAGGCTGAACAGCCCCAACACTCCCAGCCTGTCCCCACAGGGAGGTTCTGCAGCCCTCTGCTCATCTTGGCCTCTCTGGACCTGCTCCAACACTTCAGTGACTGACTTCAGCCCCAGCAGCCTGGGACAGCTCTGGAGGCAGCCCAAGGCTTGCTCTGCTGTTTCTTCCACGCCCTCCTTGCCTGCACCAGGCGCCCTTCAAGGTCCCTTCCAACCAGACGCATTCCTTCAGCTCCTGGCAGGCTGCTCTGAGGCGCCAGTGAGGAACCCAGAGGTGCTCCCTGCTGCTCTGTGCCATCCCCAAGGAGACCTGGAGGCGCTGAGGCTCTCTGCTCACCTTGCCGTGGTCCTTCTTCATGTGTGCCACGTACTCGTCCCGCTCGGGGAACCAGGAGTGGCAGACGCCGCAGGTCCAGCCGCTGCCCTTGGGCCTGCCCCCCGCCTTGCGCGCGAAGCGACTGCGCTTGGCCTTGCGCAGCTCCGGGGAGCTGGGGGGGTCGTCCTCCTCCGTGGAGGAGGAGGACTCCTCCGAGGCCTTGGACACTGGAGTCTCCACAGGCTCCTGCTTCGGGGTCAGCAGGATGGTTGCCTTCTTTGCCAGGTCCTCCTTGGGCTTCTGGGGCTGGTGAGTGTTCTGCAGGGCCGAGAGCAGGCTCTTGGCAGCTGCCTCGTGCCACAGAGGCCCAGACTGGCTTGGGTTGGAAGGGACCTCAGTATCAGCCAGCTCCAACCCCCTGCCACGGGCAGGGACCCCTCCCACCAGCCCAGGCTGCTCGAGGACTCATCCAGCCTGGCCTTGAGCAGCTTCAGGGAGGAGGCAGCCACAGCCTCCCTGGGCAGCCTGTGCCAGGCTCTCCCCAGCCTCACTGTGCAGAACTTCCTCCTGACATCCAACCTAAATCTCCCCTGCTCCAGTTTCAAACCACTGCTCCTCATCCTATCAGCCCAAGCCCTTCCAAACAGTCCCTGCCCAGCTCTCCTGGAGCCCCTTCAGGTACTGGAAGGCTGCTCTGAGGTTTCCCTGGAGCCTTCTCTCCTCCAGCCTGAACAACTCCAACTCCCTCAGTCTGTCCCCATGGCAGAGGGTCTCCAGCCCTCTGCTGATCCTGGTGGCCTCCTCTGGACCCTCTCCAGCAGCTCCACATCTCTCTCATGACCTGGCAGTTCTCAGAAGCTCCTGGTGAGGGACACTTCCCAGCTGTGAGCAGGGAGGGGCAGTGCAGAGGGGCAGCCCCCTGGGGTTACCTTGAGGTGCTCCAGCATCGTGCGCTTCTGGGCGAAGAGCAGAGGGCAGTCAGGGCACTTGAAGACGCTGACTCGCTGGTTGAGAAGGTGCTGGTCGAAGTGGGAGGAGAGCAGAGGCTTGTGGGTGAAGACTGTGTCACACATGGCACACTTGTAAATCATCCTGTGGGAGGGAAGAGCACCAGGGCTGCTCGCCATATGCAGGGGGTGGCTGGAAGAAGCCTTCCAGCAATCCCCAGCCCAGTCTGACCCACAGCGAAGGATGGGAAAGGGAAAAGGAGCTGAGTGCAGCTCCCCCCCCACCCCCTCCCCCCCCCCGAGGCTGCTCCCAGATCTTGAATCAGAATCATGGAATCACCTTGGCTGGAAGAGATCTTGAAGCTCATGGAGTCCCAGCCCTGACCCAGCACTGCCAGGGCACTGCCAGGGCCCTGCCAGGGCACCGCCAGGCCAGGGCCCACATCCTCCTGGGCTTTGAAACCCCTCCAGGGATGGGGACTCCACCACTGCCCAGGGTAGCCTGGGCCAGGCCTGGACAAGCCTCAAGGGGCAGAAACTGTTCCTCATGGCCGAGCTGAACCTCCCCTGGGGCAACCTGAGGCCACTGCCTGGTGAGGTCTGTCAGGACCCAGCCCACCAGGCCACTCACTTGGACTGCTGGTTGCTGAAGCCGGGGTGCTGGGTGTAGACGTGGGCATGGGCACTGGGGGCCGACTTGAAAGCCATGGGGCAGATGGGGCACTTGTGGAACACCTCACAGTGGGAGGTCTGGATGTGGGACTTGATGGAGTTGACTCCTCCGAAGACCACGGCGCAGCTGGGACACCTGAGGGCAGCAGGAGAGCAGTGAGGGACCAGAGGCTGAGGGGAGCTCAGCCCCACTGCAGGCACCAGAGAACCGAAGGGACCTCCAGGCTCAGCCAGCTCCAAGCCCCTGCCATGGGCAGGGACACCTCACCCCAGGGCAGGTCGCTCACAGCCACCTCCAGCCTGGCTGCAAACACCTCCAGGGCTGAGGCTTCCACCACCTCCCTGGGCAGCCTGTGCCAGGCTCTCACCACCCTCCTGGGGAACAACTTCTTCCTCACAGCCAATCTGAATCTCCCCACTTCCAGTTTTGCTCCATGGCCCCAAGTCCCTGACACCCCAAAAAGTCCCTCCCCAGCCTTCTTGTACCACCCTTCAGATACTGAACACATCAAGATGCATCAGGAGCTAACAGCAGAGAGAATCCAGAGCACAAGGACCCAGGATCTGCTCCTGTCCCAGCAGACACCAGGATCCAAACCAGTTCTGGGAGGGCTCCAGCTGGGAGCAGTGAGTCCTGCCCAGTGCTGGTGGATCCAGGCCCCAGACAGCTCACCAGGAGGAGGAGGGAGGGAGGGGACTGTGGAGTGTGCTGCTGCCAGCCAGGACTGAGGGGCCAGAATCAGTCATGGAATGATTTGGGCTGGAAGGGACCTTTAAGCTCACCAGGTCCAACCATCAACCCAGCACCACCAAGCCTGGTGCTAAACCATGGCCCCCAGCACCATGTCTACAGCTCTCTGAAAACCCTCCAGGATGAGGACTCCTCTGCTGCCCTGGGCAGCCTGGGCCAGGCCTTGGCAACCCTTACAGTGAAGAAGTTTCTGCTAATCTCCAGCTCAAACCTCCCCCTGGGGCAACCTGAGGCCATTTCCTCTTGTCCTGTCCCTTGTTCCTTGGGAGCAGAGCCCAACCCCACCTGGCTCCAGCCCCCTCTCAGGGAGCTGCAGAGAGCACTGAGGTCTCCCTCAGCCTCCTGCAGGCCGAACCCCCACAGCTCCCTCAGCTGCTCCTCAGCCCCAGAGGCTCTCCAGATCCTAAGGTGCCAGGAGGAGGAAGGTTCCTAGATTGATGGAATGGTTTGGGTTGCAAGGGGCCACAAAGATCACCCAGTTCCAACCCCCCTGGGGCCAGAGGGCTGGGAGCCAGTGAAGGGCTGCAGCTGCCCCTCAGCCCTGCTGCAGCTGCCCCCCAGCCCTGCTGCAGCTGCCCCTCAGCCCTGCGCTGCAGCTGCCCCTCAGCCCTGCTGCAGCTGTCCTTCAGCCCTGCTGCAGCTGCCACTCAGCCCTGCGCTGCAGCTGCCCCTCAGCCCTGCTGCAGCTGCCCCTCAGCCCTGCGCTGCAGCTGCCCCTCAGCCCTGCGCCGCAGCTGTCCTTCAGCCCTGCTGCAGCTGCCCCTCAGCCCTGCTGCAGCTGCCCCTCAGCCCTGCGCCGCAGCTGCCCCTCAGCCCTGCTGCAGCTGTCCTTCAGCCCTGCTGCAGCTGCCCCTCAGCCCTGCGCTGCAGCTGTCCTTCAGCCCTGCTGCAGCTACCCCTCAGCCCTGCGCTGCAGCTGCCCCTCAGCCCTGCTGCAGCTGCCCCTCAGCCCTGCGCTGCAGCTGCCCCTCAGCCCTGCTGCAGCTGCCCCTCAGCCCTGCTGCAGCTGTCCTGCAGCCCCTCAGCCCTGCGCTGCAGCTGCCCCTCAGCCCTGCTGCAGCTGCCCCCAGCCCTGCTGCAGCTGCCCCTCAGCCCTCAGCCCAGCCCTGCGCAGCTGTCCTTCAGCCCTGCTGCAGCTGCCCTCAGCCCTGCTGCAGCTGCCCTCAGCCCTGCGCCGCTGCCCTCAGCCCTGCTGCAGCTGCCCCTCAGCCCTGCGCTGCAGCTGCAGCTGCAGCTGTCCCTCAGCCCTGCTGCAGCTGCCCCTCAGCCCTGCGCTGCAGCTGTCCTTCAGCCCTGCTGCAGCTGCCCCTCAGCCCTGCTGCAGCTGTCCTTCAGCCCTGCTGCAGCTGCCCCTCAGCCCTGCTGCAGCTGCCCCTCAGCCCTGCTGCAGCTGCCCCTCAGCCCTGCGCTGCAGCTGCCCCTCAGCCCTGCTGCAGCTGCCCCTCAGCCCTGCTGCAGCTGTCCTTCAGCCCTGCTGCAGCTGCCCCTCAGCCCTGCGCTGCAGCTGCCCCTCAGCCCTGCTGCAGCAGGCACAGACTCCTGCCCCGTGTGCAGCACGGGAAGCCGGCACGGCCCCGGGGCTGCGGCCTGGGTGCTGGGTGCCCCCGGGGGGCCTACCTGTAGCCCACCCTGCGGGAGAAGTGCAGGCAGGACTCCTTCAGGTGAGCCTCGAAGTTGGCCAGCAGGAAGTTGCCGCCGCACTCGGGGCAGACGTGGGGAGGGCGATTCTTGTGCATCCGCTGGTGGGCGCTGAAGCTGCAGCGGTTGGCCATGATCATGGGACAGGTGCTGCAGACCTGGGGGTGGGGGAGAAGAGCACCACAGAAGCTCAGCCTGGCACCTCCCCACCCCTCCCCCCCAGCAGAGCGACCTGCAGCGCCCAGGGCAGCCCTGGGCCAGGCCTCTGAGCAGGAAGCTCTGCAGCAGCACCTGGGGATCCTCTGCTCTGATCCCCACCCTGGCTGCAGGAGCAGCTCCCAAGCAACAGTCACCAGGAAACACCAAGGTCCTCCTGAGGGAGGGCAGCCAAGGGGGCTGAAGGTCTCTGGAGGAAGGGGAAGGTGAAGCCACAGCGCAGGGAGGACCTCTGTGACCTCCTCAGCCTCATCCTGCTGGATGCTGCCTGCCCTGACCAGGATCTCCAGGTGGAAATAACCTCCCCCAGAACCCCCCCCCAGCTTCTCCAGCCTCCACTTGTGCTCTACACAGGGAAGCAGCAGTCGCAGCTGCCAACAGGCAGGGCCCAGGGCTCAGGGGCACCTCACAGCCTGGCTCCTCACCTCGGGGCAGCTCCATCACCTGCCCACAACCAACCTGCCCCCACCCCCACCCCACCAGTGCCTCCTGGGCATGAGCCCAACCCCAGCTCCTATCCTCTTCCTCCTGCAGGAGGCTTCAGTCCAGGGGACTTGGGTGCGCAGCAGCAGGCCCTGCCTAGGTCATGGCTGAGAGGCAGGGAAGGGAAGGGCTGGGTTGGGTTGGAAGAGACCTTTGAGACCATGGAGAACAACGCTGACCCCTGCACTGCCAGGTCAGCACCACACCATGGCCTCAGCACCACACCATGGCCTCAGCACCACACCATGGCACCAAACCATGGCCCTCAGCTCCACACCATGGCCTCAGCACCACACCATGGCACCAAACCATGGCCCTCAGCTCCACACCATGGCCTCAGCACCACACCACGGCACCAAACCATGGCCCTCAGCACCACACCATGGCCTCAGCACCACACCACGGCACCAAACCGTGGCACTCAGCACCACACCATGGCCTCTGGGGGACACTGGGGAGCTTGGGGAGCCTCACCCCACTGCCCTCGCCCCACTACCCTCACCCCACCTATCCTCCTGCGACCCTGAGGCCACTTTGCTGCCAGCCCCCCGCCACCTACCGTGCTGCTGGCGCTGCCCGCGGCCGCGGCCTGCTGGAAGTGCGCCGCCAGCCCTGCCTTGTCCTTGCACTGCTCCTTGCACTCCAAGCACCTGAAGCAGCTGTAGCTGCTCTGCTCGGCGCTGCCGCTCAAAGGCAGGACCGGGAGCTCCTGCGCCGCGCCGGCCGCGCTCAGGGCCTCCTGCGCCGCGCCGCCGGCGCCGGCCTTGCCGGCGGGCAGGGAGGCGAGGGACAGCAGCGGGGTGATGTCCGGCTGGCCGATCATCTGCTCCAGGGCGATGGGCCGCATCACCAGATGCGAGCACTGCATCACCAGGCCCTTGTCCTTGTGCTCGCGGGCGTGCAGCAGCAGGCTGCACTTGTTGAAGAAGACCAAGCGCTTGGTGCAGTGGTTGCAGGTGACCTCCACCCGCATGCTGCGGCGGTCGTAGTGCCGCGCCAGGCTCTTCTCCAGCGCGAAGGCGTCGCCGCACTCCAGGCAGCGGTAGCCGAAGGGCGGCAGGGCCAGGCCGGCGTCGGCCGGGGGGCTGAGGTTGGGCTTGTAGGTGGGCAGCAGGTTCTTGCTGTTGAGGATCTTGTTGAAGGCCTCCACCAGGCTGGACTGGCTGCGGGAGATGACGGTGCCGGCGACGGTGGGGGAAGGCTTCTGCGGCTGCACCATCACCACCGCGGTGCCGTTGACCTTCTGGGGGGCGCCGGCGGAGCTCTGCGGCGCGGGGCTGGCATTGGGCCTGGCGTCGGCCTTGGGCAGGGCCTGCGGCACCAGGTTGATGATGTTCTTGGCCACGGCCTTGCCTGGCTTGGCCGGCAGCACCACAGACTTCTGCTGGGCCACGCTGGCGGCAATCAGCATGGCGCTGCTGGCGCTCTGGATGGTGGAGACCGGCAGGACGGTGCCCTTCAGCTTGGTGCCGTTGCCCAGCTGGACGCTGACGATCTTGGGGCCCTCCATGGTTTTCAGGGGGCTGGAGAGCTCTGCTTTGTCCCTGGGCACCTCCAGCACGATGCCTTCCTCCCTCTCCGCTGCCGAGCAGCCGGCGGCCTCCAGAGCGGTCTGCTGAGAGCTCTGCTCGCCTGGGCCCTTGCTGGGAGCCGGCTCCGAGTCCGAGGAGACCCTGGTGACGGTCCGGGTGATGCTGCCACAGGAGGTCTTGATGGTTTTAATCCTCACCTTCAGGGGCCGTGAGGCATTGGAAGGGGAATTGTTGCTGTTGTCTTCCTCCTCCTCCTCCTCCTCCTCCTCCTCCTCCTCCCGCTGGACATACTCTGGGGGCTTCCCACCGACTTCTCCAGAACTTCCTGCTCCTCCTTGAGGGTGATGGTGTCCAGCTGCTTGGGAGGAGTGGGGAGCCTGGGGCTCTGCACCACGGGTGAGGAAGGCTTGAAGAAGTGCTCCTGGGGGCTGGTCGGCGACCGCTTCACTTCGGGCAGGTTGCTGCCGCTGCCATCCAGGTTCGGCTCCGAGCTGGGCCAGGAGGCCATGGGGGAATCATCGGTGGAGTAGCGCACGGTGACCGACTTGAGGTGGTCCAAGGGGCTGTCTCCCAGGGCTGCAGCCAAGCCCTTGGGGCTGGCTCCACGTCCGACCTCCTCCGAGTCAGACTCCTCCTTCTTGATGCAGGGGAGGGCGGCTGGGGACCTGCTCGCCCCTCCTGGCTGGCCGCTGCTGAAGGGCTGGGGGAAGGCTGGGGGCAGGCTCTCGGAGCCCTCTCCCATGGGCTCCTTGCAGTCCAGGGAGGGGGTGGGCGATGGGGAGAGCGAGGGCACGGCCAGGGCCTTCTCCTTGGCCTTGCAGTCCCGGGGCCTGTCGATCAGGTTGGCAGCGTTGTCCTCGCTGGGGTCGGGGCTGAAGTGGGAGAAGATGTCCAGGGCCTTGGGGCCCTTCTCCTTGGCCCAGCACTCGCCGTTGGAGGGGGCCACGGCCTCCATGGCCCTGGGGGAGGGGGGCCTGGGGATGTCGGGGGCCCCGAAGCCGTTCTGCAGCAGGCGCGGCCCCAGCAGGTGCCCGTCCTTGGCCTCCAGCTGCTCGGGGCAGACGGTGTTCTTCACGATGACGCTGACGGCGCCCACGTCGGCGTGCGGCAGCCCGTGCTCCGCCGGCCCCGGCTCCCCGGGCGCCGCCTTGACCGGCGCCTCGGCCTCCTCGTGGCCGGAGCGGATGGCATCGTTGGCGTCGATGTCGGGGATGTCGAACGCTGCCAGCAGGTCGTCGAAGTCCGGGGTCTTCATGTCACCCATGGTGGGGGAGGGGGCAGGGGCTGCAAGGGGAGCGGAGGGCGGCGTTAGCAGGGGCGCCAGCAGCGGTGCGGAGCCGAGACGGGGATGGGCGCTGGCTGCGCCTCAGCCCCAAGCCAGCCACCAACCCCCCTCGGAAGTCCAGCCTGGAGCCCCCCAGGCGCAGCCCAAGGCTCCCCCTGGCCTCTCCTGCTGCGTCTGGGCGCAGATCAGCGTCTGGTCCCCACCCAGGACGGCAGAGCTCAGGGGGACCCTGGTGCCCTGGCAGAGAGGTTGGAGACGGCAGCCTGGCAAGGAGAGCTCTGCTCCTGCTCCCAGGCCTGGAGCGAGGGCAGAGGATGAGAAACCGCCAGGCAGGCCAGAGGGCTGCAGAAGAGCC
This sequence comes from Melanerpes aurifrons, assembly GCA_011125475.1. Taxonomy (NCBI): domain Eukaryota; kingdom Metazoa; phylum Chordata; class Aves; order Piciformes; family Picidae; genus Melanerpes; species Melanerpes aurifrons. Next base: position 48,910 of record WWNC01000157.1, read on the forward strand.
AAGGCCTGCCCAGGACCTGTCCCTGCCCCCGCAGCAGCAGGGCCTCCCCAAGGCCAGCCCCACAGGAAGGCATCCAGATGGCAGGGAGAGGACTCAGATAAGAGAGCTGGGAGGTGTGGGCTGGGGAGTGAAGGACAAAGGAGCAGGGGAGGCTGAGGGGAGGCACAGCAACAGGTCTGCAAACCTGGCTGTGGGGAGACAAAGGGCACCAGGGAACTGCATCCCTCTGCTGCAGCTGGGAAAGCAATCCCAGGCTTAAGCTGCAGGCAGGGGATGCAGCTTGGGCAGCAGGAGAGGCTCTGAGGCAAAGCAGTCTGAGGGATGCCCCACGTGCTGCAGAGCAGCTGCAGGGCTGTCTGTCCATCCTGGGGAGCGGATCTGCAGGGCTAGCATGGAGAGGAAGGGCGAGGGGGTGGTGACTCCCAACAGCAGGCACCAAAGAGGAACCTTCCTCCCAAGAGCTTTGACCCTGTAGCCCTGGCAGAGCCCTGGCAGAGCCCTGGCAGAGCCCCTTCCCCAGCTCTTGGTGCTGCTGCAGATGAAGCCAAGGCCAGCAGAGGTCTGCTGCCAGCCTGCTCTCAGCCACTGCAGGGCAGGGCACAAAGCTGCTCCTCAGCCAGCAGGGAGTCAGGGAAATGGTGCCCAGGGAGCTGGTGGAGCCCCCAGCCCCTGAACACCTGGAGGCCTCCAAGGGACCTGTGGCCATGGAGCCATGGTCTGGTGGCCACAGTGGTGTTGGGTTGGTGGTCTTGGAGCCCTTCTCCAGCCAAAGCAATTCCATGACTCTGGGACTGCAGCCTGCTCCCCTTGCTCCAAAGGGACCCACAGCCTGGGGAGGGCTCCCTGTGCCGGGAGGGACAGCAGCAAGGCTGCTCCAACCACCAAGAGGGGCAGCAGCTGAGGGAGCAACAGCCCCTGGGACCTCACCCTGGGCACCACTGCTGCCAGAAACAAGGCACAGCTCCAAACCTGCCCAGAGCTCCAGTTTGGCCCAGCAGACACCACAGCAGGGGGGCCAGGATGGCACAGAACAGGCCCAGGATGGATGGAGGATGGGGAGGGCTGCATGGGGGGGGGATGCATGGGAGGGGGATGCATGGTGGGGGCGGGGGGATGCAGCAATGGCTTCTTGGCATCTTGGTGCTGGCCAAAGCAGCAGCAGTAAGCAGCCTGGTTTCCATCTCCCCTCTCTCACCTTTGCCCTCTCCACAAAGCAGGGTGGAGGCCAAGGAAGGCTCAGAAGCAGCCCTGGGCCTGCTCCCAGCCCTGCTGGGCTCCCAGCCCCCTGCCATGGGCTCCCAGCCCCCTGCCATGCCCAGCCCAGGCTCTCGGTGCCTCTCCTGCAGACAGCTCAGCCAGGAGGCTTAGGCTGCCTTTATTTTTAGCTCTCATCCCAGGTCACCCCTGGAGGACCTCTGGCAGGAGCAGGCCAGGGTTTGTGGGGCACCAAGGCAGCTCAGCTGCCCCAGAAGGACCCTGACATTGCCACTCCAAGTGGGTGACTCCCCTGGCATGGTTTGTGCTGTGCCCACACAGCCCCAGGTGCCACCATGGCCCAGGAAGCTCAGAGGGCAAGCAGCTGCTGGAGCCTCCCTCTGCACTGCAGCCAAAGGAGAGATGGCACAGGGGGCACAGAGGGCACAGCAGGGCACAGGGGGCACAGAGGCACAGAGGCACAGGGGGGCACAGGGGGCACAGGCAAAGGAGAGATGGCACAGGGGGCACAGCGGGGCACAGGGGGGCACAGCGGGCACAGGGGGGCACAGGGGGGCACGGGAGCACAGGGGCACAGGGGGGCACAGCAGGGCACAGAGGGCACAGAGGGGCACAGCAGGGCACAGGGGGCACAGGGGCACAGCAGGGCACAGGGGGCACAGGGGGGCACAGGGGTACAGCAGGGCACAGGGGGGCACAGGGGGCACAGGGGAACAGCAGGGCACAGGGGTACAGCGGGGCACAGAGGGGCACAGGGGGGCACAGGGGGCACAGGGGCACAGGGGGGCACAGGGGGCACAGCAGGGCTCAGGTTGGGAGGGACCTCAGAGCTCATCTGCTCCAACCCCCTGCCATGGGCAGGCTGCTCAGGGCCTCATCCAGCCTGGCCTTGAACACCCCCAGGCAGGAGGCAGCCACAGCCTCCCTGGGCAGCCTGTGCCAGGCTCTCCCCAGCCTCAGACTGAAGAACTTCTCCCTCAGCTGGGACACAGCCTCGAGCTGTGCCAGGGGAGGTTCAGGCTGGAGGTGAGGAGAAAGTTCTTCCCTGAGAGATTGGCCACTGGGATGTGCTGCCCAGGGGGGTGGTGGAGTCCCCAGCCCTGGAGGGGTTCAGGAGGGGATTGGATGTGGCACTGGGTGCCATGGCCTGGCCATGAGGTCTGTGGTGCCAGGTTGGACTGGATGATCTTTGAGGTCTCTTCCAGCCTTGGTGATGCTGTGAGGCTGTGACTGTGACACCCCCAGGGGCAGGGCCCCAACCCCCTCCCTGCACAACCCATCCCAGGGCTTCACCACTCTCATGGGGAAGAACTTCCTCCTCACCTCCAGCCTGGATCTCCCCACCTCCAGCTTCCTTCCATCCCCCCTGGTCCTGTCACTGCCTGAGGTCCTGAGCAGTCCCTCCCCAGCCCCCCTGCAGCCCCCTGCAGATCCTGGAAGGCCACAAGGAGGTCTCCTCGGAGCCTTCTCTCCTCCAGGCTGAAGACCTCGCTGCTGGCAGCACCCAGAGGGCTTCCCCTGGCACCCTCTGGCACAGGGCAGCATCTGCCAAGGCCCCCAGGCCCCCAGAGCTGGGCCTGGCAGAGGGCTCAGGGCAGAGAGGCCATGGGCAGGGCTGGGACTATTTCAAGGGCTTTGCTATTTTTAAAGGCTGCTTTTCCTGTTTGCCTTCCTGAGCCCTCAGCAGGGCCTGGCTGCAGGGCCTGCACCAACACCAGAGGGGGAGAGGAAAGGGAGAAAGGCCCCAGAGCAGCTCCAGGCTGAGCCTCCACAAGCTGCCCCTGGAGCTAAGCTGGGCTTAGCCCAGCACCCAGGCCTGGCAGCCAGGGCCCCACGTGGTGGGCAGGGATTAGCTCCTGAGGCACAGAGGAAGCCTCTGACAAAGCCTTGTGCCCAGAGCTGCTGCTGCCCCCCAGGCCCCAAGCCACCCCCAGAGGAAAACCATTCCCTGAGCAGAGGCTGCCCCCGGGACCCCCAGGACTCCAACTCAGTGCCCACAGCTCTGCCTGGGCCCCACCTCCCATCCTCAGCTGGCTGGGAAGTGACCCCCCCCAGACCCCTGCAAAGCCTCAGCCCTTTGTGCCCAGGGTGGCAACAACTGCTGGGAGGAGCTGGGGGGCGGCTGTCAGCCTCCCCCCACTGCAGCTGACCTGCAGAGGCCTTTGTGAAAGGGAGGAGAGGAGCAGGGGGGGATGGGAGGGGGGCAAAGCCCCCAGGAGCAATCTCCCTTCACGCTCCCCAGCCCCTGGCACCTGGTGGGGGGAGAGCAGCAGAGCCTCTCTCAGTTGCTTGGGCATCTGTTCCCTTCCCCCCCCTGCTGCCACCCCACACAGCACTGCTGCAGCTGGCAGCTGCTGCCAGGGAGGGATCTGCCCTGGCATGGAGACAGCCATGGAGCAGGCAGCAGGCCTGGCCCTGCCCTCAGCCCTGCAGCCCCCCAAGGAGTGCAGCCCAGGGGCTGTGGGGCTGCTGCCCCCATTGGGGTGCTGGGAGGCCAAGGAGCAGCTTCCCTTGGGTTTGGGCCCCCCTGGGTCACTTGGGCAAGCCTGGTAGGGGAGCAGGCTCCCAAGGAGGTGCTCTGGGGAGGTGGCTGAGCTGCTCCCTGCCACCATCAGTGCCCTGCCCCAAGGAGGGAGGCAGAGCTCCTTCCCCCAGCAAGCTGAGGCCGAGCTGGGGCTGCCCAGGCCACACAGAACAGCAACAGCCCCAGAGGGCAGCGAAGCCAAAACCCAACCAAGAGCCCAGGGGGGGCTCTGGGGGGCAGGGCCAGGCTGAGCAGCCCTGCAGGACTCCCTGCTTGGAGCTGAGTGCTTTGGGCCTCTCTGCAGCCCCAGGCAGCACTTCCCCCCTGGGGGAGGCCTGGAGGGTCCCACAGCAGGTTCCCACTCTTGGGCTCTGCTCCACGTGGGGACAGAGGCACAGGGGAGGCGAAGGGCAGGCAGGGGCTGCAGCCCAGGATGGCCTCAGGGCCACTGGCTGGGGGGGAGAAGGCCTCCAAAGTCATCCAGACCAACAACCCAGCCCCAGCATGGCCACCAAACCCTGCCCCATGCCCACCAAACCCAGCCCCATGGCCCCAAACCCAGCCCCATGGCCACCAAACCCTGCCCCATGGCCACCAAACCCAGCCCCATGGCCACCAAACCCTGCTCCATGGCCACCAAACCCTGCCCCATGGCCCCAAACCCTGCTCCATGCCACCAAACCCTGCCCCATGGCCACCAAACCCAGCCCCATGGCCACCAAACCCAGCCCCATGGCCACCAAACCCTGTTCCATGCCGCCAAACCCTGCCCCATGGCCACCAAACCCAGCCCCATGGCCACCAAACCCTGTTCCATGCCACCAAACCCTGCCCCATGGCCACCAAACCCAGCCCCATGGCCACCAAACCCTGTTCCATGCCACCAAACCCTGCTCCATGCCACCAAACCCAGCCCCATGGCCCCAAACCCTGCTCCATGCCACCAAACCCTGCTCCATGCCACCAAACCCAGCCCCATGCCCACCAAACCCTGCTCCATGCCACCAAACCCTGCCCCACGGCCACCAAACCCTGCCCCACCATGCCCAAGGGAGGAGCACAGGTGGGGCACAGGCACCCCCCAACCCTCCTGGGCTCCCTGCCCACCCCCTGCACTTGTCCCACGCTCCCCCACGATCCCAAATCCTGCCCTGCTGGGGCAGGCTGAGGGGCAGGGCTGGGGGCCCAGCAGCAGTGCCCCCCACACCCAGTGCTGCCTCCTGCCCCACAGACCCAGCACCTCCCCAGCACCTCCCCAGCACCTCCCCAGCTCCCTAGGGACAAAGCATCAGCTCCCAGCCACAGCATGGAGGAGGAGCTGGAAGGGGCCTCTGAACATCCTGCCCAGGGGCACACCCAGGGCACACCCAGAGGGATTCAGAAAGTCTCCAGAGGAGACTCCAGAACCCCTCAGGGCAGCCTGCTGCAGGCTCCAGCAGCCTCACACCAAGCAACTTTCTCCTCCTGCCCAGGAGGAACCTCCTGGGCTCCACTTTGTGCCCCCTGGCCCAGCCCTGGGCACCCCTGCCAGGATCCCAGCCCTGGGCACCTCTGCCAGGATCCCAGCCCTGGGCACCTCTGCCAGGTTGCTCTTCTTCTCCCTCCCAGTGTCCTGCTGTGTCCTGTCCACCACCCCTCAGCCTCCTGGGGGCCCTCAGCCTCCTGGGGGGGCCTCAGCCTCCTTCCTCTCTGCCTGACAAGTGACCAGAGCAAAGCCAGAGCCCCTGGGGGTCAGGGGTGGGGCTGGCTCTCTGGGACGTGGCTCAATGCCTGTGATGGTCCTGGGAGGTCACTTCCAGCTGAAGCAGCTCGGGGAGCCCTGGGGAGCCCTCAGACCACGGAGGGCTCAGCCCTGCTCTGCAGCAGCAAGAGGGAAACCATCCCCAGCTGTCCCTGCCAGGAGCTGTGGGGGAGGAAAGGAGGAGAGAGGAACTCCTGGGGGGCAGGAGAGGGCTGCTGCTCCCCCAGGCACAGCAGGCTGCTCCCCAGGCTGCTCCCCCAGGCCGCCGTTTGTCCCGGGTGGGTGTCTGTCAGAGGCAGCAGAGCTGGAACCAGCTGAGGGGAGAGAGGGGGAGAGGGGGATGGGGAGAGGGGGATGGGGAGAGGGAGCAGGGAGAGGGGGAGGGGGAGGGGGAGGGGGGAGAGGGGGAGGGGAGAGGGGGAGAGGGGGAGGGGGAGAGGGGGAGAGGGAGAGGGGGGAGGGGGAGGGGGAGAGGGAGGGGGAGAGGGGGGAGGGAGGGGGAGGGGGAGAGGGGAGGGAGAGGGGGAGAGGGGGGGAGGGGAGGGGAGGGGGGGGGGGGGGAGGGGGAGGGGGAGGGGGAGGGGGAGGGGGGGGGAGGGGGAGGGGGAGGGGGAGGGGGAGGGGGAGGGGGAGGGGGGGGGGGGGGGGAGGGGGAGGGGGAGGGGGAGGGGGGGAGAGGGGGAGAGGGGAGAGGGGGAGAGGGGGAGAGGGGGAGGGGGGAGGGGGAGGGGGGGGGAGAGGGGGGGAAGGGAGAGGGGAAGGAGAGGGGAAGGGAGAGGTCTCTCGCCGCAAGCAGCTGCCCCCTGCCGCGATCCCGAGAGCCAGGCTCAGGGATTTCACCGACTCCGAGAGCTGCTTCCCGAGGGGAGGGAGCAGCAACTCCTGCCCCAGCCCCACCGCAGCTGCGAAGCCGAGGAGCGGAGCCCCGGAGCCCAGCAGCCGGCTCGGCGCCCCCGGCCCCGCCGCCGCCCCCCGGCCGGGCGCTGGCAGGGATTAGGCTGCCGGGCGCGGAAGGGAATTAAACCTTCGCCATCTGCTGACTGCTGGAGCGACCAAAACAGCGGCCGGGGGTCCCCGCGGCTGGGGGGGCAGCAGAAAGAAGAAATCAACTTTCCCCAGGCTGGGAAATGGTCTCCGGAGCTGCCGGCGGCAGAGAGCGACCTCGGGAACCGCAGGGAGGGAGGGGGGGAGGCTGCCCCGGGGGGCCGGGATTTGCCCCGGGGGGCCGGGAGCTGCCCCGGGGGGGCCGGGAGCTGCCCCGGGGGGCCGGGATTTGCCCCGGGGGGCCGGGAGCTGCCCTGGGGGGGGGAGCTGCCCGGGGGGAGCTGCCCTGGGGGCCGGGATTTGCCCAGGGGGCTGGAGCTGCCCCGGGGGCTGGAGCTGCCCCGGGGGGCCGGGATTTGCCCGGGGGGCCGGGAGCTGCCCCGAGGGGGCCGGGAGCTGCCCCGGGGGGGCCGGGATTTGCCCCGGGGGGGCCGGGATTTGCCCCGGGGGGGCCGGGAGCTGCCCCGGGGGGGCCGGGAGCCACCCCGCTGAGCGAGGAGCGGCAGTGCCCAGCAGCTGTTTCGGGGAGGAAGGAGCAGGAGCCGCAGCCAGGGGCTCAGAGTGACCTTGGCCTCCCCCCAGGGTCACTTCCACCCCCGGAGGAGCAGCCCCCGGTGCCCTCCAGCCCGGGGCCTGTGCTGCTCCATCCCGGGCTGAGGGGGCTGGATGCCGAGGGAACCTCACCCAGGTTCCTCTGGCGACAAGGGAGAGAAACTCTGCCGTGCAGGATGCCAGGGGAAGGGAGCAGAGCTCCAGGGCAGGCTACCAGGGCCCCACTTGCTTGCTGCCAGGTGTCAGCAGCCTCCTCAATAGCTGTCATCAATAATCACCATCGCCATTGCATCATCCTCCTCTGTGTGACACCCAGAGGGGGGCTCAGCCCCCTGAGAAGGGGCACCCATGGAGAGTACCTGAGCAGCAGGAGCAGCTGGACCCCAGGAGGGCCCAGCTGGGGAGGAACAAACCCAACCCAAAGCTGCTGGGAGCTCCAGGGGCTGGGGGGGGAGCTCCAGGGGCTGCTGTGTGCTCCAGGAGCTGGTGGATGGAGCTCCTGCTCCACACCAGCATCACTTCTGCATCAGCTGGAGCCCTGTGGTGCTGTGCTGGGCTAGAGTGAGCCCAGCTGGGGGGCAGAGCTGGCTGTGGGGCTGAGCTCAGCAGCAGAGGTGCTGGCAGATCTCCTCCTGGCCAGGAACCCCCCAGGGAAGAGGCTCTGGGCTGAGTCCTGCTAGCAGGGCCACATGTGGGGTGAGGCTTTTCTCTCTCCCTTCCCTCTCCTCCTCAGACACACTAAAAATACTCTGAGGCAGCTGCTGCCACCAAGGCTCCACTCTCAGCCCTGAGCCAGGGGGCTGGCAAACTCCCCTCTCCCCTTCTGGGAGAGCCTCTTTGAATCAAAACCACTGTGGGGAGATAACCACAGCCCCCTCCCTCCCCCACCCTGCTCCCCCCGGGGCTGCTGGGCACCAGCAGGAAGGTGAAGAACCTTGCAGGAGCAGAGGCTAAGGAATGGGAGAGCAGAAGTTGGGTTTGAAGGCAAACAGCACCAAGCCTCTCCCCCTCCCCCTCGCCCCCTCTCCAGCCCCCAGGCTCTGGAGGAAGTGGCTGAGAGCCACAAGAAGTTCTCTGCTGAAATGCTTCACACCCCAGGGAGTCCTCTCCTGGCCCCTTAGCCTCCTCCTGCTCTCCCAGACCTCAGCACCCCCTCCCCAGCCCAGGGCTATCTCACTGCCCCCAGACCCAAAGCAGGTCAGAGTCCCCTGAGGAGGGGCAGCAGGAGGCTGCTGTTGGCCATTCCCAGTCTGCTCCCTGGGGGAGGCCAGGGTGGGCGTAGGGCCTGACTCAGGCCAGCACCTGGAGCCAGGCCAGGCCCCATCCCCCCAGCAGCCCCCCAGGCAGACAGGATCCAGACCCACAGCAGCTGCAGGAGGCCACCGCAGGGTCCCAGCCAGGTTCCCCCGAGCCCTAAACCACTCAGCAGCCACAGGACCTCGCCCCAGGACGTGTGGGGGGTGATAAAAGACCCCCAGGCTCTCCAACACCATCCCGGGGCACCTGCAGACCCCAAAGGGGGTCTGGAGAGCTCAGAGCTCCACCAGCTCCTTCCTTCCTCTCTCGACCTCTCCTCGGAAGCTGGAGGCACAAGGAAATCCTCCCAGGGCCTGAGGCCCCCAAACGAGGCTCAGCTTCACCTGCAGGAGATGCTGCAGCTCAGCACCCGTTGGAGCACCAGCCAGCCCCTGCCTGAGCCCTGTGCTGGGGGCAGGGGGCTGCCCCCACCGCCCCCGGGGGAAGGCAGCTCCGTCCCAGGAGCTCCGGAAGGGAATCAACAACCCCAAAGCCCAGGGCCGGGATCAAGCCCTTGCAGGAGCCGGGGGGGGACACGAGCAGCTCTTGCCCCCTCCCAGCAATGGCAGCGACTACCCCCAAAGGCTGCGGGTGGGCACCGCCAGCTCCTCCACTGCCGGGGAGGGAGAGGGGCACGACCGGAGAGGGGGGCACGGCCATGGAGGGGCGCCACGGCCACTGTGCCCCCAGCCCCCAGGCATCAAACCGCTCAGGCCCCCGGACAGAGAGGTGCTCAGCACCCCCCGGAGCCGCTGAGCACCAGGAGGGATCCTCCGCCCCGAATTCCCGACGGGAACGGCAGGGACGCTTCCCCCCCCCGCCCCGCTCCAGCACGACCGTTAGGCCTGCGGGCCCCCCCCGGGAGCCGCAGAGGGAGGGCGGACAGAACGCCCGGGCGAGGGGGAGGGTGTCCGTGACCCCACCCCGGAGGGGGAAGGGGCTGCCCGTGACCCCACCCCGAGGCACGCAGCGGGACGGGGCCGCCCCCCACGGCCAGCCCCGCGCTGCGGCGCGGCACAGCGAGAGGCCTGCAGGGGGAGCGGGGCAGGACCCCACGGCTCGACCCCGTGCTGCGCGGGCCCCGCTCACTGGGGGCATCCCGGACGGCCCTGGGGGGACCCGGAGCCCCCCTCCCCTGCCAGCTCCCCGCGGGGCCGCGCAGTGCCCGCCGTCCCGGCACTACCTGCAGCGGCGGCGGGGGGCAGCCGACTCCCGCCCAGGCCCCTCGGCGGCGCCGCTTCTCCTCCGCCACTTCCTGCTTGCTCGCGCCCCCCCGCCCTCCGCCGCCGGCCGCGGCGCTCCCGGCCTCCCGCTCCCACCCCGCGCCACGCCATTGGCGGAGCCGCCCGCTGCTCACCGCCCGGGGCATCGCGATTGGTCGATCGCTGTGTCGCTCTCGGGTGGTCGCGGCGCCTCGCACTCGCTGTTGGCCGAAAGGGAAACAACTCCGCTGGCCGGGGCCCGCCCGCCCGGGGCCTGCGATCATTGGGGGGCGGAGATGCCCGTCAATGCTTAGCCCCGCCCACATCGGTGCCTCGGCTTCCTATTGGTGGTTAACGGTAAATCGCCCGCGGAGCATCCCTGCTCCTTATTGGCTGGAGGTTTTGTTCATCAAGGGGCCCCGCCTCCTCCCGCTTTTCATTGGTCCAGTGACGCTGCCCTTCAAGCACAGACTCTCGTAGCTATTGGCCAGGGGCACTGACTCTCAGGCCCTCTCCCAGAGGTTGTTTTCTCTTGAGCGAGGCACCTGTCACGCAGGGCCAGGCCCCGCTCCGCCGCCAGTCCTGTTGGTCCGAAGCGCTCAGCGGCTGCTCAGCCTACTCCTCCCCTTTGCTGGCGGCACCGGTACTCAGGGGGCTGCGCGCCTGGCCCGTGAGGCACAAGGCTCAGTCCCATTGGTGGAGATCCCTGCCACTCAGCTCCGCCCCTGTCTCTCTGCTCCCCCATTGGCTGCCCAGCCCGGCAGGCCGCCATGACACAGCCACGCCAGACCTGGCGGCCACTCACCACTGAACGCTCACCCCATTGGCCAGCTCACAGGCACGCCTGAACCGACGTCATCCCTTCCCTCCCCTCACTGATTAGCTGATGCCGCTGCCCATCAACCACCCAGGCGCAGCCCTTCCGCCCTCGCTTGTAAACATCCTGCAGCCGCGGGGGGTGCCGGGGTGGGGGCGGGGCCTCTGCTGCCAGACCCCGCCCCCGGCACGTGCTGAGCGCGGCTCCCCGGCAGTGCAAGTCACGCAGGGGTCCAGGTTCGAGCAGTGCCGGGGGGCGCGGGGCCCCCTCCTCCATCTCCCCTCCCCTGCAGAGGATCCCAGCTGCCCAGCTTGCAGGCAGCCAGCCCAGTCCATCCCTCCCCCAGGACTGCTGCAAGCCAAGCTCCAGTTGCCCCAGGGAAGGGCACCCCAGCATCCTTCCCCCTCAGCATCAGGCCAGAGCCCACCCTGCCATGAAAATCCTTTATTGCCCCGGCCCAGGCCACCACCAACTCACCCAGGCAGGCAGCAGCAGCCCCCAGCCCCACCCCAGGGCCACCTCATTTCTTCTCCTCCTCCTTTTTGTCCTTGCTCTCCTTGGAGGCCTGGGAGGCCAGGGAGCCCATGGCGTTGCGGATGGCCTCGTTGTTGGGGTCCACCCCTGGCAGGTTCTCCAGCACACTCTGCAGGAACTCAGGGTCCTGCATCACATCATAGTCATCTTCCTCCTGCGGGAAGAGGGAGGGGAATTGAGTCCCTGCCTTCCCCCCCTGGGGTGGGATCTCCTGGGTGGTCAATACCTCACCTTAGCGGGTTCGGAGGTGTCCATGGCTGTGCTGCTGTCCACTTCTGCTGCTTCTGTCTGAGCAAACTCTAGGGGAGGAGAGAGGATTTACACACCCACAGCTCCCAGGAGGAAGCCTCACACCCACCCCAGAGGTGTCTGGGGAGATCTAGACCCTGCCCCATTTTGGGGCACATCCATTCGCCTGCCAGAGGCAGAGCAGCTGCCTCCTTGGGCTTCCCTCTGGGAATGGGGCTGAGGGCCAGCAGCAGGCACTCACCTGCTCCCTGCAGGGACATCTGCATGGCATAGGCAATCTGCTCCTCCTCTGTCATGCTGCTGAGGTCAGGCAGCCCTGCCCGGCCGAACTCCTGCTGGGTGATTGTCATCTTCAGCAGGGCATCATCCGAGTCTGCACAGGCAGGAGCCACACTCAGACACCAGCCAGGGCAAGCCAGGCCCCAGCCAGGCTCACCCAGGCCCAGGAGCCAGCCAGAGTGACCCACAAGGGTGACCTGTGCTCAGAAAGCAGCCAGAGTGTTCCATGAGGCTGACCTCCACCATCCTTGTCCCCTCAGCACACACCCACTGGAGAAGGGGACTGGAGCAGAGCTGCTGCCCACGGCACTCAGGGCAGATTCCACCTGGGAACTCCAGCTGAGGCAGTGGGAGCTCCCAGCACACAGCTAAAGGCCTCCCTCTGACATTCCAGGGCAGAAACCTGCTCCACAGGGCCCCACCATGCTGCTTCCCACAGCGATGGACACTGCCATGGAAGCCAGCCCTGCTCCCTCAGGAATGTCCTGCCTGTCCCTGCCTGCTCCACTCCATATAATCCCCTGCCTGTCCCACTCCATGCTATCCCCTGCCTGCTCCACTCCATGCAATCCCCTGCCTGCTCCACTCCATGCAATCCCCTGCCTGTCCCTGCCTCCATCACCCTCCTGCCAGTCCCCTTGCTCCACACCCCCCAGCCCAGCTCCTTACCATCCCCAGCAGTGGCTGCAATCCCAGCCTCAGCTGCAGAGGCAGCTGCAGCCCTCCTGGCCTCCTCCTCCTGCCGCTGCCTCTGCTCCTCCATGGAGACTCGCAGGGCCTGGGGGGAAAGGGGTAGCATGGGGCAGTGTGGGGCACTGCTGGGGGTGGCTGTGGGGCAGCCGTGGGGCATTGCTGGGGGGCGGCTGGGGGGCACTGCTGGGGGCAGCGTGGGGCAGCGGTGGGGCACTGCTGGGGGCGGCTGTGGGGCACTGCTGGGGGCAGTGTGGGGCAGCGTGGGGCAGCGGTGGGGCACTGCTGGGGGCGGCTGTGGGGCACTGCTGGGGGCAGTGTGGGGCAGCCGTGGGGCATTGCTGGGGGGCGGCTGGGGGGCACTGCTGGGGGCAGCGTGGGGCACTGCTGGGGGCGGCTGTGGGGCACTGCTGGGGGGCGGCTGTGGGGCACGGCTGTGGGGCGGCGTGGGGCACTGCTGGGGGCGGCTGTGGGGCACTGCTGGGGGCGCCGTGGGGCAGCCCTGGGGCACCCTTGGGGCACGGCTGGGGGTGCCCTGGGGCACGGCTGTGGGCGGCTGTGGGGCACTGCTGGGGGCAGCGTGGGGCAGCCCTGGGGCACAGCCGTGGGGCGCCGTGGGGCAGCCTGGGGGTGCCCTGGGGCACGGCTGTGGGGCGGCGTGGGGCACTGCTGGGGGCGGCGTGGGGCAGCCCTGGGGCACAGCCGTGAGGCGCCGTGGGGCAGCCTTGGGGCACGGCTGTGGGGCGGCGTGGGGCACTGCTGGGGGCGGCTGTGGGGCAGCCCTGGGGCGCTGGGGCACTGCTGGGGGCGCCGTGGGGCAGCCCTGGGGCACAGCCCTGGGGCAGCCCGGCGCCCCGCAGCCTCCCCGCTCCTCACCAGGGCCAGCTCGGGGTCGGCGCTGGGGTCGACGCCGAACTCGAAGTCGCTGGCGCCCAGGCCCAGCATGGCGCCGCCCTCCCCGGCCAGGATCGGGGAGCTGATGAGGGCGTCGGCCAGGCTGGGCCCCGGCGGCACGGTCACCAGGTGCGAGCCGGAGCCATCCTTGCCGTTCAGGCTGTTGATGAAGGCTGTCAGCTTCTCCGTGTTGGCCTCCTGGGCGGCGGGGGAGAGGTTGGCTGCAGCTGTGCCCCCGCGGCTGCCCCTCCGCGGCCAGGGCCAGAGCCCTGCTGCTGCCTCCGGGGCAGGAAGCACTTCCCAGCAGGGGAGGGGCTGGAAGGGACCCCTGGAGATCCTCCAGAGCCCCCTGCCCATGGCAGTGCCAGCTGGAGAAGGTCACCCAGGAGCACACCCAGGTGGGGCTGGAAGGGCTCCAAAGGCAGATGGAGACTCCACCACCTCTGGGCAGCCTGCCCCAGGCCTCCACCACCCTCCAGGTCCAGAAGTTCCTCCTCATGGCCAGGTGGAACTTCTGGTGGTGCAGTCTGTGCTCAGTGCCCCTTGGCCTGGCACTGGGCACCGCTGAACACAGCCTGGTGCCATCCTGCTGCCACCCACCCCTGCAGCATTGATCAGCATTGATCAGATCCCCCTCAGGCTGCTCTTCTCCAGGCTTAAAGCCCCGAGTTCCTCCAGCTGTCCCCACCCCAGAGCTGCTGCAGGCCCTTCAGCATCTTCTTAGCCCCTTGCTGTGCCCTCCCCAGGAGTTCCCTGTCCCTCTTGAGCTGGGGAGCCCAGCCCTGGCCCCGGTGCTCCAGGGCAGAGCAGAGGCTGAGGAGCACCTCCCATGACCTCTGGCTGCCCCCCAGGATGCCACAGGGCTACCTTGCTGCCTCTCGTGGTCATCCTGCTGTCCTCCAGCACTCCCAGGGCCTCTCCCCAGCCCTGCACTGGGCTTTGGGGTTGTCCTTCCCCAGCTGCAGGACTTGCCCTGCTTGGACTTCAAGAGGTTCTCTCTGCCCAACTCTCCAGCCTGGCCAGGTCACCCTGGGGGGCAGCCAGCCCCTCCTCCCAGGCTGGTGCCATCAGACTGGGTGAGGATCTACTCTGGCCCTTCATGCAGGTCACTGATCAATGGATTGAACAGGCCTGGACCCAGCACTGGCCCTGGGGGGCCAGCAGCAGCCAGCAGCCTCCCACTAGGCCCTGCCCCAGCGAGGGGGGCAGTGCCCCACTCAGCACTACTTGCCTTTGCTGGGCAGGGCTGGGGCTGCCTGAGGAGGTGCTCAGGGCTGGGAGGGACACAGCCCCCCCTGGGTCCCAGCAGGGAGCCCTCACCTCTTCTCCAAAGTTGATGATGTCGACGTTGACCTTCTCCTTCTTCAGACGCTTGGCCAGCTTCACCAGCTGCAGGGAGGGGACACCAGGCCCTTAGGCTGGCTGCTGCCTCCTGCCCAGGGCTCCTCCCTCCACAGAGGATTTGTTCCTGGAGCCACCAGGCCCAGAGTCGGATTCTCAGCTGCGAGCCCTGGAGGCCTTTCACCTCCGGGGGAGGGAGAGGAGCAGGGTGCCCAGGGTGGCACAAGGGATGGAGCTGGGAGCTCTCCCTGCCCCACCCCTTCAGAGCCACACCCAGAGCCAGCTCACTCAGGTGCCAGCAGCATCACTCCTGCTCAGGGACAGAGATTCCCCTCCCCAGCTCCTCAGGCAAAAGGCTCAGAGTGCTGTGAGGCTGCAGCCACAGGCCAGGAGTGCAGGGCAGGGCACAGGCAGGGCAGGGGCAGGGCACAGGCAGGGGCAGGGGCAGGGGCAGGGGCAGGGCGGGGGCAGGGGCAGGGCGGGGGCAGGGGCAGGGCGGGGGCAGGGGCAGGGCGGGGGCAGGGGCACGGGCGGGGGCAGGGGCACGGGCGGGGGCAGGGGCAGGGCGGGGGCAGGGGGGCGGGGGCAGGGGCACGGGCGGGGCAGGGGCACGGGCGGGGGCAGGGGCACGGGCGGGGGCAGGGGCAGGGGCGGGGGCAGGGGCAGGGACGGGGGCAGGGACGGGGCAGGGACGGGGCAGGGACGGGGCAGGGACGGGGCAGGGACGGGGCAGGGACGGGGCTCCCTCTGGCAGCTGTGGATCCACATCCAGGGCCTCTGCTTTCCCTCTCTCCTCCCAGCTGAGGACTGCTTCTCTGCAGCAGCTCTGGCCAGCAGCCTCCTCTCTGGGGCCCAGCTCGCTTCCAGCACAGGGCAGGGAGGAAGCAGCAAACCCAGGTGAGAGCTCAGGAGCTGAGCCCACACCCTCCTCCCCTGTGCCTGCCCACCACTCACATCCTTCTCATTGTCTTCCACAGGGCTGCCCACGAAGGCAATGATCCTCATCTTGTGGTTCTTGCCTTGGCGATGCTTCAGAGCCAGCTGCAAGCCAGGGAGCAGAGGGCAGGTGAGGAGCAGGGCTCCAGGCTGCCCTGCAGGACCCACAGCCTCCTCCCAGCACACAGGGGGATGCAGGCTGAACCCCAGCACCAGGGCCACGAGTGGGTAGGCATCAGGAGCTTCCCCTTCACTGGTGAGGGCTGCTCAGAGCCCACCTGCAGCACTGCAGGGCCCCCAGCACAAGGAGGGCCTGGAGCTGCTGGGGAGAGGCCAAGGGAGGCCACCAAGAGGAGCAGAGGCTGCAGAACCTCCCTGTGGGGGCAGGCTGGGGGAGCTGGGGCTGTTCAGCCTAGAGAAGAGAAGGCTCCAGGGAGACCTCAGAGCAGCCTTGCAGTAGCTGAAGGGCTCCAGGAGAGCTGGGGAGGGACTCTGGACAAGGGCTGGGAGCGACAGGCCCAGGGACAATGGATTTGAGCTGGGAGAGGGGAGACTGAGCCTGGAGATGAAGAGGCTGGGGAGATTCTGGCACAGGTTGCCCAGGGGTGGGTGTTGTGGCTGCCCCCTCCCTGGAGGTGCTCAAGGCCAGGCTGGATGAGGCCTGGAGCAGCCTGGGCTGGGGGGAGGGGTCCCTGCCCGTGGCAGGGGGCTGGAAGTGGATGATTTTGAAGGCCACTTCCAAGCCAAACCTTCTGTGAAGATCTCCTGTACCTGAGCCAGGGCAGGGAACTGAGAGACAGACCAAAGGCACTGCAGAAAGAAGCTGCCACAGAGCACTCACATGAGCAACTCTAATCCCTGTGCAGAAGGTGATTTTCCCTTTGGGCTGCACTGTGTGGAGCTTGGAAAGGATCCTGCCTGTGTCTGGAGTCAGGGTGGTCAGCACCTCACAGTTACTGCAACACAAACACAGCTCCCTGGGGCCACAGCTCCCCGGGGGGGACACAGTTCCCCTGGGACATCCTCCCCTTGCTGCAGGCTCCCAGAGGCTGCCAGCTCTCATGGGAGGGGCCCTGGGCCCAGGGGGCAGAGCCCTGGCCCTGCTTTCCTACAGCTGCCCAAGTCCTGCTCCTGCACAAAGGTTCTGTGTGTCACTGTCCCCTGCCCCACCCACCCTGAGCCCCCTGAGCTGACTCTCATCAGTTCTGCTCCTCCCAGAGGCACTGGAACCCTGCAGCCCTCAGGAGAATGGAGGAGTGGCACTGACAGAGCTGCCCACGAGCTGCAGAGGCAGCTCAGCCCTCCTGTGCCACCCTCTGGGACACAAAGCCACCCAGAGGTGGACCTGGCTGAGGGCTCCCAGGAGAGGAAAGCCTCAGTGCCACCTCCTGGTGCTGCAGAAGCGAGCCCAAGGCAGAGGCCAGGGGGGAAGCAGACTGCCTCGCACCCACCCTGCTGGCAGAGCTGCTCTGCTCTCCTGCAGCACTGCCCTTGTCCCCCCAGCCCCCCCTGGTGCCCCCCTACTTGGCCAGGGTGATGAGCCCCACGTTGTTCTCGGGGTTGCTGCGGGTCTTGGAGTGGCAGACGATGTTGACGGCGTCCTGCTGGGCCTGCAGGCGCGTGGGCAGGAAGTCTCCGTTCCTCATGTACTCGCTGTTGTCCACACTGCAGGGCAGAGACAGCCTCCAGCCTCCCCCCCAGGCCCTCCTGGGGTGGCACAGCACAGCCACCAGGGCCAGGAGGCTGGGGAGGTGCAGCAGGCCGAGGGCAGCCTGCCCTACAGCTCCCCGAGGGGAGGCTGCAGCCAGCTGGGGCTGAGAGCTGCGCCTTAGGGTCAGGGAAGGGAAGCTGAGCAGCCTGAGGGGGCCCCAGGGGAGGCTCAGGCTGGCCCCAAGGAACAATCTGTGTCCTGCAGGAGTGGTCAGGCACTGGCAGAGGCTGCCCAAGGAGGGGGTGCAGTCCCCACCCCTGGAGGTGTTCCAGAGCCCTGTGGCCATGGCACTGGGGCCAGGGTTTGGTGGCCACGGCGGGGCTGGGCTGATGCTCTTGGAGGCCTTCTCCAGCCCCAGCAAGTCCTTGGCTGTCCCCCAGGGCAGAGCTGAGCTGCCTCTGCTTTTCCCTGGGTTTTCAGCTCACTGACTCACAGAGGGTCAGGGGTTGGAAGGGATCTCCAGAGATCATTGAGTCCAACCCCCTGCCAGAGCAGGATCCCCCAGGAACACATCCAGGGGGGTTGGAAGCTCTCCAGAGCAGGAGACTCCACAACCTGCTCCAGGCCTCTGCAACCTCACACCAAAGACTTTGCTCCTCATGTGGAACCCAGGAGGTTCCAGCTCATGCCTGCTGCTCCTTGTCTTGTACCTTCTCCTTGGCACCCACCCCTCAGGCACAGACACCAGCTTCCCCTCTCAGCTTCCTCTCCAGACCAAGCACAACTCAGCTTTGGAAGCTCCAACTCCTCACTGAGGAGCACAGGATGACAGCCAGACACCACCCCAGCAGCGTCCCACAGTGTCAGATGGCAGCAGCCACAGCACTGTGCCATTAAGCCATTAAACTTAGCACAGAGCTGGCAGAAGAGGCCTCTCCTGCTACCCCAGGAAGAGGCACTGCTTCAATAACAGCTTGGAAGTTTATCCTGGCCCCCACTGAAGCTTCCCTGAGGAGCATTCCCAGAGCTTCTGAGAGGGAAATGCTTCCCCTGGCAACACAAACCACCACCAGCAGCACTCCTGCCTGGTCCCCTGGCCCTACAGTCATGGGCCTGCTGCTCAGGATTGGTTCAGGATCATTCTGGGCCCCCTCTCCTCCAGCCCACACCACTACCAGGTGAAGAGCAAGGAGAGGCAAGAGGAGGCAGTGGCCAAACTTCACTACAGGCACAGAGCAAGCAAGCAACCTGGCCAAGGCCATGCAAGCTGCAGCTGGCTTAGGGAGGAGCAGTGAATTCCTCCTGCTCTGCAGGGCCACAGGAGGAGCATGGACACGTTGTGATGCCCTTGGGTGTGACTGAGCAAAGAATTACCAGCCAGGGCAGCAGCACTGGCTCTGACACAGGGTCAGAGCCAGGCTGTGGCGCTGCAGGACCCTGCTGACAGCCAAGGACAGACAGAGCCTGGACAGGGTTGATTTGTTTCCTTCTGAATGCTACCCCCAGAAGGGCAGCAGGGCTGCAGCTGCTGAGCCATTGACTCACCAGAGCTCACCTCTGCTTCCAGCCCCAGCTGCACTCACCCCCTGGGGACAACACCTCTCACCCCCACCACCAATGCTGGGCACCCAGAACAGAGATGGGAGAGGCTTCCCCCGTCCCCACCCCAGCAGCGCTGGCTAAGGGCCCCTGGAGCTGCTGACCCTCCTCAGACCGTGGCTACAACCCTCCCAGCACCTCGGCTCTCCTCTGCTGGGACATGACCTCAGTCTGCTGCCACAGCATCACCTGGCACTGGGTCACAGCAGCAGGCTGCCCCACCCCCGGGTGCCTCTCTGCTGCTCATCAGCCTGTCGCTGCCTACAAGAGCTCCTCCCCTGCTCTCACCTCCTTGTCCTCCACACAGCCAGAAGCTTTCCTCACCAACAGCCCCCTCTGCACCCCAGCCCTCCCCACGCCCCTCCCCATGCCAGCCCCTGCCTTCCCCTCGCCTCACTCAACCTCCAGCACCCAAAACCTTCACCGCCGCCACCCCCCCAGCTCAGACTCATCCTCTCCACCCCTCTGCCCTCTCCAAACGCTTTCCCCTACCCCAGTTCTCCAAGCGTCCCCCCCAGCTCATCTCTCTCCCCGGCTCCCATAAACACCTTCCCCTACCTCAATTCTCCAGACCTCTCCCCCAAGCACCTCCCTTTGCCTGAAGTCTCTCCACAGCCCCCCCTCAAATAGCTCCTCCAGCCCCCCCGGGCCCGGCCCGGGCCTGCCCCGGCCCCGCCGCCTGGGATGACTCAGGAAAAGCGCCGCGGGGCGCCCCGGGGGCTCCGCGCGGGCTGCGAGGCGGCGGAAAGGGCACTGCGGAGTGCGGCGCCCCCCAGCTGCGGCCCGGCCGCCCCCACTCACCAAACCATGGTGCTCTCCAGGACCATTTTGCCTCCTGCTGCCCGAGCAGACCGGCGCGCACCGCACCCAACAAGGCGCCCGCGGATTGGTCGGCAGAGCGCAGCCAATCAGCGCTCCCCGTCTTGGCGAGGGCGGAGCGCGGGGCAGGCTGGGAGCTGCAGGCGCCGGGGGATAGGCAATGGCAGCGGCCAGGAGGCTGCGCTGCGCCCGCGGATTGGTCGGCAGAGCGCAGCCAATCAGCGCTCCTCGTCTTGGCGAGGGCGGAGCGCGGGGCAGGCTGGGAGCTGCAGGCGCGGGGGGGAGGGGGGTGGGGGGTGAAGAGGCAATGGCGGCGGCCGGGGGGCTGCGCTGCGCGGAGCTTCTGTCAGCCCAGACTGCTTGGGGTGGGAAGGGAGCTTCAAAGCGGCTGCAGACCAACCCCTGCAGCCAGCGCAGGTGGCTCCGGGCCCCAGACAGCCTGGCCTGGGATGGCTCTCGGGATGGAAAGCATCTGAGGAGCAGCTGAAGGACCTGGGGAGCCTCGGGAGCCCTTCTGGCTCGCTCCAAAGGAGGCTTGAGGCAGGTGGGAGGTCACAGTGTCATAGCACTCCCGAGGAGAAGCGACAGGCCAGACTAGCAGCTGACCTGCCAGGAAGCAGCTCCCTGCAGAAGGACCTGGGAGTGCTGGCAGGCAGGAAGCTTTCCCTGGGCCAGCAGTGTGCCCTGGCGGGGTCCTGGGGGCGTTCAGAGGAGCGTGGCCAGCACGGCAAGAGGTTGTCCTGTCCCTTTGTTCCGCCCTGGTGAAGCCACCTCTGTTCTAGGCTCCCCAGCTGCAGAGGCTGGGAGCTTCTAGAGAGAGTCCAAGAAAGGCTCCAAGGATGCTGAAGGGACTGAACACACCTGAGGAAAGGCTGAGAGCCTGGAGAGAGAAACCCCAGGGGGGATCTGTGCTCAGCAAGAGCTAAAGAGGCTGTGAGAGCATGGGGCTAGACTCTTCTCCCTGGTGCCCAGTGGCAGGACAAGGAGCAAGGGTCACAAACTAGACCCCAGGACATGAGAGCCACCTTGACACAAGAAACTTCTGTGCTGTGAGGCTGCTGGAGGCCTGGAGCAGGCTGCCCTGAGAGGTTGTGGAGTCTCCTCTGGGGCCTTTCCAGACCCATCTGGATGTGTTCTGTGTGTCCTGCCCTGGGTAACCCTGCTTGGCAAGACAGTTGGACCTGATCTCCAGGGGTCCCTTCCCACCCCTACCATTCTGTGGGTTCATGACAAGAGGAAACAGCTCCAAGTTGCCCCAGGGGAGGTTCAGGCTGCACGTGAGGAACCATTTCTGTCCCTTGCAGGTTGCAAAGGCCTGGCTCAAGCTCTGAGGGCCAAGGTTTGGTGGTGTCCTGGCAGTGCTGGGTTAGGGTTTTCCAACCCAACCAATTCCCCATGCTGGGGTAGAACCAAGGAGCTTCCACTTGGCTCTTGACCCTCCACCACCCCACAGGCACCCCAGGAGGTCCCCCCTGAGGACAGAGAGGCAGCAGCAGGCGCTGGGTCCAGCAGCACACTGTGTATTGAGCGTGGGTCCAACAGCCAGGCAGGGCCACAAGCAGGACACCGAGGGAGACCCCGCGGGCGGCACCGAGCTGCTGCCCCTGGGGGAGCAGCAGCAGCGACCATGGCAACACCCAGCAGGGCAGGAGAGGTCTCCCTGCCCTCCATCGATGCCAAGAAGGACAGGGAAGGGCTGTCCATGCTCCACCCATACTGAGCAGGGCAGGAGAGGTCCAGCTGCCTTCCCCTGATGTTGAGGACGATAGGAGAGGTCCTTCCATGCTCCAGCTGATGTTGAGGACAGGGGAGGATGATCTGCCTCCCATTGGTGCCAAGGACAGGAGATGCCTACCCATGCTCCATCAACACCAAGATAAGAGAGGAGGAGTTGATCTTTGCTCCATCAACACTGAGATGAGCAGGAGAGGTCCAGCTGTGCTCCATCAATGCTGAGACAGACAGGAGAGGTCCATCCATGCTCCACCAACACCAACGTGGGCAGGAGAGGTCCATCCATGCTCCACCAACACCAACATGGGCAGGAGAGGTCCATCCATGCTCCACCAACACCAACATGGGCAGGAGAGGTCCATCCATGCTCCACCAACACCAACATGGGCAGGAGAGGTCCATCCATGCTCCACCAACACCAACATGGGCAGGAGAGGTCCATCCATGCCCCACCAACACCAACATGGGCAGGAGAGGTCCATCCATGCTCCACCAACACCAACATGGGCAGGAGAGGTCCCCCCAAGCTGCCAGGAGAACCTTGTCCATGCTCCAGCCCATCACCTGATGTGGATGTGAAGGTGATGGTGGTGTTGGCTGCTCCCTGGTGGGGCTGAAGAAGCAAAGTCCCCTCCCTGTGCAGGAGGCAGAGCCCTGGGGAGCCTGGGGAGCCCAGTGGCTGTCACTTGGAAACACGCAGGGAGGGGGGAAAAAGAAGCAGAGTTCTGCAAACCCATTCCAAAAGCAGAGAGGTCAGGAGAAGAAAAGAGGCCACCCCCCCCTCCCCCCTAAGGAGAGAAAGAAAGGAAACAAAGCAACCAACATTTAAATACAACTTCATAAATATTAAACTGTGACAACAAAAGTTGAGCCTTGGGTTTGCCTCCCTCCTGGGGAAGGAAAAGGGAACAGCAGAGGCTGGGGGAGGAGGGAGGCTACGGAGCGTCTAATATAGACTTCAGCTATCAAGTGTGACCTGCTGGATGGGGGGAGAGGCTGGGGGGGAGCAGCTCTGTCCCCCCTGCCACTCCAGGACACCAGGCTGGCTCCCTCCCACCCCCAGGTGTCAAAACCTTGGGGGAGGGGGGAAAGGTCTGCAAGCCCTTGAGAGGTGAAGGGTTCCTCAGTGGCTCCAGCGACTGCCGGCCCTGGGGTGCGGGGCCCTGGGGCTGGGCCTTTGCCACTGGGCCTGGGGGAGAGGCAAAAAACTTCCTCCCAGGATCTTAAAAAAGAAGGAAAAGCTTTCCTTTTTCTTTTAAAAAAATAGCAGTTTGTGTGGCAGGGTTGGAGGGGGGGGGGGGAGGAGCCCTGGCTCTGCACCAGCCACCCCCACCCCCAGCACTGCCTTCTTGGCCTCCTCACTCCTAGGTACAGAAACCTCCTCCGTGCTCCCTTGGGGGAAGTCACTGAGGGGGAGGAGGGTTCAAAAGGTAGGACACAACACAAAGGGAAGATTCCAACCCCCCCAGGAAGAAGAAACCAAAGGAATTCATCACTTCCTTTCTAAAAACAAAGCACTGAGTGGAAAAGAAGCCAAGGAGCCCAAGGCCTGCCCCGGGGGGCTGTGGCAGGAGGGAAACCTCCCTCCCTCTCAGCTTATTGTGGTAAAAAAATCAGACTCAGAAGTGCCCCTTGGAGGCAGAGATCTGCCCTGGCTGGGCAGGGGCTTGGCTTTGGAGCTGCTGGGAGCACCAGGGTGGCCAGGAGCAGAGATACCAAAAGGGAGTGGGAGCTAGAAAAACAGGGAGGGGTGGGGAGGGGATCAGCAGGATGGGGCCAGGGGAGGGAAGGGGATGGGGCAGGGATGGGGCAGGGCCAGGGTGGGGCAGGCTGCATTTGGTCCATTTGCTTAAGAAATACTCCTTAAAAAGGGCTGCCCCTGACAGAAAGCTTCCTCCCTGCCCCTGCAGCTGCCCTGCTTGGGAAGGCCAGGGAGGAGAGGCTTTAGTTTAAAAACCAGGGGGAGCAAAGCAATCCAAAACCTCCTTGGTGGCTGAAAAGCTTCACAGCATTCCCCCATGAGCAGCCAGGGCAGCTCCCAGCTTCCCCCCAGCTCCTCCTGGGAAAGGAGCCAGGAGCAGCAGGGCTGGGGGAGAGGAACTCCTCCAGGGGCAGTGCAGCTGCTGCTCCTCTCCTGCTGCCTCCCTGCCAGATACTGCAGAGAAAGAGCCCAACCCCTGCTCAGGGCCAGCTGCCCCAAGGAGGCTTCAGTGCCCAGCTCCCACCCCCAGCTCTGCTGCCAGCTGCCCCAGGGGGGCTTCAGTGCCCAGCTCCCACCCCCCACCCCCAGTAAGGCCAAAGAGTCATCCGTGCTTGCCAGGTCTGTGGCATTGGCACCGCTGCCAACTCCCTGAAAGTCAAATCCCTTTGCCAGAGGGTTTCAAGCCCTGGTGGAGCAGCTCCTCCTCCCCCTCCTCCTCCTCCAGGCTTCAAAGGAGGACAGCAGGGACACTGCCATGTGCTGTGCTGTGTGGGGAGACTTCCAGGTGCCTGAGGTGCAGCTGGTGCTGCCTCTGGTGATGGCATCCCAGGCAAGCCCAGCCCCAGCCTGGCCAGCTCCTGGGCTTCTGTCCAGAGAGTACTTTACAAAACCAAATGCAAGAGGGAATCAGCAGCAGGGGCTGAAGGCTGCCAGGCTCCCCAGGCCAGGCAGAGCTCAGGACGCTCTGCTGCCGTCGCAGCGCCTCCCGTGAGGCTCTCACTGCAGAGAGAACAGAGGAGAGGAGGAGATGCTGGCTGAGGAGGACCAGCAGCAGCATTCCTCTGCCTGCTCTTGACTGGAAAGCTTCTCCCCCCTGGCAGCAGCAGGGAGAGGGTTGTTGGGGTGAGGCCAACCCCCAGCCACCAGCCTGCATTAACAGAGGGGCTGAGAGTGTTCATGTCCCAGCCCAGGGGTGAGGCTGGGCAGCTCCAGCCTGGGCCCTAAGAGCCAGGCTGCCCCCTCAGGGGTGGGCACTGGCTCTGCTCTGGCTCCTGCTGATCTATTCTGAGGTGGTTTGGGCATCAGATGAGCACTGGGAGCACAGTGGGCACCTGCCCAAGGCAGGCTGAGCTGTCACAGAACAGAAGGGATGAGGATCTGCCCTGGCCAGCTCACACTGCATGGAACCAGAGTCCCAGCACGGTGAGGTGGGAAGGGAGCTCTGGAGATCATCTCTTCCAAGCCCCCTGCTCCAGCAGGGCTCCCACAGCAGCTTGCCCAGCAGCACAGTGCCCAGGGGGTGTGCAAGCTCTCTATACCAGGAGACTCCACAGCCTCTCTGGGCAGCCTGCTCCAGGCCTCCAGCAGCCTCACACCAGGTTCAGATGGAACCTCCTGAGCTCCACTTTGTGCCCCTGGTCCTACCACTGGCCACTGAGAAGATCCCAGCCCCATCCTCATGGGTGGGCCCTGTAGAATGCACTCAGCAGATCCCCCCTGGGGCTGCTCTCCTCCAGCCTCTCAGCCTTTGCTGCTCACAGAGCTGCTCCAGGCCCCTCAGCAGCTTCCCAGCCTGCCCTGGACTCCCTCCAGCACTTCTGTGTCTCTGCAGCTGGGGAGCCCAGTCCTGACCCCAGCCCCCCAGAGGTGTCCTCAGCAGGGCAGAGCAAAGGGGCAGGAGAACCTCCCTTGCCCTGCTGGCCACACTCTGCTGACTGCCCCCAGCAGACCCTTTGGAGCTCCTTGCTGTCCCCCAGCACTTCCAGGTCCTTCTCCATGGAGCTGGCTCCCAGCAGGTCCCTCCTCACCGGTACTGGTGCAGGGGGTTGATCCTTCCCAGGAGCAGGACTTCCATCCCCTACTGTGTCCCTGTTCCCATCACAAGCAGGGAACAAGCCCCTCAGTTCTCCACCCCCCCCAGAGCTGCTCTTCCCCTCCTGCAGAGGGAGGTACTCACAAAGCTGATCTCTGTCTCCTGGAGGTCTTCCAGCTGCTCTCTCAGATCTGCAGTGCCCTCAGGCAGGGCTGGGCCTGGGGAGCCGCTGGGGAGACAGAAGGGGGAGACCTGTAAAGCAGGTTTCAGAAGTTGTCAGTGAAGTCTCATCTCCAGGGCTGCCCAGTGCCCTCCAGCCAACCTCCCAGCAGGGCACAGAGGCCTTGGGCAGGCAGCTTCACCGTGGAGGCACCGGCAGCAGGACCCCTGTCAGGCCCAGGGCTGAAGTTTCAGCTGGTGCCTGGAGGCACCCAAAGCACCACCAGCCCCCTCCTAGTCTTGACACCACTCCAGCCAGCAGGGACCAGCAGCTTGTGTCAGCCAAGCAGCAGCACCAGCAGCACCTCTTTGAAGAGCTCTTCAAGCACCTCATCAACATGGAAATGGTCCTGGGTGAGAACAGGCCAGGGCCAAGGGAACCACCAAGCCCTCTGCAGAGCTCAGCCCTGTCTGAGCCCTTCCAGACAGAGGCACTTGGCTTTGAAGTGGCCCCTGGCAAGCCTTTTACACCCCCTTTGCAGCCTTTTCCATCCATTCTCCACATCAGACTTCAGCTACAGCCTGTCAGCAGGACAGGGAACACCCTGGACACATCTCCAGGGCACCACAGCTTGCTTTGGGCTGCCCCCTCCTCCTTCTCCTCACTGTTATGATCCTGCAGCTGGAAAGCTGCAACCTGCTGGCTGAGGAGCAGCAAAGCCCAGCATGGGCTTTGTCCTGCTGCCTACTGAGGACCTGCTGGCCACAGCTGCCTCTGAGCTCCTTGCCTCTGAGCTCACTGCCTCTAAGCTCCTCGCAGAAATTCATCACAGGATTATTAAGTTTGGAGAGGACCTCTAAGATCATAGACTCACAGAACTGTCAGGGCTGGAAGGGACCTCAAGGACCCTCCAGTTCCAACCCCCTGCCATGGCCAGGGACACCTCACACCACAGCAGGTTGCTCACAGCCACCTCCAGCCTGGCTGCAAACACCTCCAGGGCTGAGGCTCCCAGCACCTCCCTGGGCAGCCTGTGCCAGGCTCTCACCACCCTCCTGGGGAACAACTTCTTCCTCACATCCAATCTGAATCTCCCACTCTAGTTGTGCTCCATCCCCTCCAGTCCTATCCCTCCCTGACACCCTAACAAGTCCCTCCCCAGCTTTCCTGTAGCCCCCTGCAGATCCTGGAAGGCCACAAGAAGATCTCCTGGGAGCCTTCTCCTCTCCAGACTGAGCAGCCCCAACTCTCAGTCTGTCTTCATCCAGTCCAACATGCACCCAACACCACCACAGCCCCAGCTGCCATGGCCACAGCTTCTTGAACTTCATCTCCAGGGCTGGGGACTCCACCACCTCCCTGGGCAGCCTGTACCAGGGCCTGACCACTCCTGCAGGACACAAATTGTTCCTCATGGCCAACCTGACCCTCCCCTGGGGCAACTTGAGGCCATTTCCTCCATCCAGGGGAAGGTTTTGGGCAGTCTGGTTGTTGCCCTCACCTAGACAGGAAGGTGCCAGGAGCTGTCCTGGTCAAATCCTTTGCTGAGCTGTCAGCTTTGTGCACCTGCACGCCCACTGACCTACGTGGAGATGGAAGGAGAGAGACCCAGGGTTAAGGAAGCAGAAAGGACACCTCAGGCATGCTGCTGATGGCCTGGGAAGGAGCAGCTCTGGTTTAGGATCCCTCCCAAGAAGTCTCCCACGTTTTCCAGGTGGTGCTAAGAGATGTTCATGACAATTGTGTCCTGGGCTCCTGCAGCTCAGGGCAGAGCTGGCACCACGCAGGGGCAGGAGTGGCGAAGGTGGTTTCTGATGGCTCCCAGGCAGAGCAAGAACAGAGTTGTTCCACCTCAGGACAACCTCTGCTAATGGGATCATCCTCTGACCACAGCTCCTCCTCGTCCCTGCTCTGCTCACCGCTTTCAAGCATTCACAGGCAGCCCCCAGCTCCCCTGGGGCTCTCCATGCACCTCAGCCTCCCAGACATCTCAAACCACACCTGCACGGCCTCCCCTCCCCAGGAGAAGCACAAGCTCAGCACTGACCCACTCAGCAGGTGCCAAAGAGCCCAACCTTCTGAGAAGAGCAGCAGGAGCAGCAGCATCACCTCACCGGCGGCCATGGCACTGCCAGCTCACAACTGCCTCTGCTCCAGAGCAAACCAGCACAGGACACAAGAGGAACCGAAAGCCATGGAGACCCCCCAGGCACCCCACGAGCAGAAGGTGCAAGATCACATCCTGGGCAAGGGGCTGCAAGCAGGGACAAGGACACAGGGCCCCTGGCTTACTCATGCTCACCCCCACGGCACCCAACCTCCTCCCCCTGCCCCGGAGCACTCCAAGAGGTCTAAACGCAGCCATGCCAAAGCCCCAGGCATCAGCACACAGACCTCCTGGGAGCTGCCAACCCAAACTCCTCCTGCCATGCAGCAGAGCAGCCAGATACCTGTTTGCAGGTGAGTTGAGGCCCCCACTGCCCAGGGAGGAGGTGGAGAGGGTGGTGGCGATGGAGTCGCTGTTGGCTTCGTCCGCCGGCAGCGTCCTGGGCAGCAGGTCCGGGCGGCCGAGGGGGGGACCTGGGTTGAAGCACAAACTGCTCCAGCAGCAGCAGAGTGGCACCGTGGGGCACGAGCTCTCATGCTGGCCAGGGCTGGGGACTACACTGGACCCCACCTGAGACACCCAAGCCAAGCCCAGCAGTGAAGAGCCAACCCTGCAGGCAGCTCTCTGCACCAGGGTGCCTTCTCTTCTCCAGCCTAAACACCCCCAGGGCTCTTAAGTATTTCCTCCTAGCAGAGCTGTTCAAGTGCCTTCATCATCCTCACAGCCTCTGCTCTGCCCTCCCCAGCAGATCTCTCTCCATCTGATCCAATCTTCCAGGTGTGGCCTCACCAGGGCAGCACAGAGGGGGAGAAGAACCTCCCCAGACAAACACCAGCCGAGAAAGTGACCTCTGCAGGGCTCTGGCTCTTCAGCCCAGACACCAACCTTGCTCCACATCCACCTCTGTGGTCATCTGAGCCTTCGTCTCGCAGGCCAGGGCGGGCTGGGAGGGCAGCGCCCCCTGGCAGCTCCGCCGGGGAAGTGCCGTGCCAGAGCGACTCTTCTTGGAGGGGGAAGGCTTCACTGCAGGACAAGAGGGAAAGAGAGAGCACCTTTCTGACTCCTGCAGAGGGGCTGAAGGGCCCCCACAGCCACCTGCCAGCAGGAAGAGTCTGAGCAGGAAGCTTGTGCTGCGAAGGGTGGAGCAGCTCCTATGAAGGCTGGGGAGGGACTGCTCAGGATCTCAGGTAGTCATAGGACCAGGGGGAATGGAATGAAGCTGGAGGTGGGGAGATTCAGGCTGGAGGTGAGGAGGAAGTTCTTCCCCATGAGAGTGGTGAAGCCCTGGGATGGGTTGTCCAGGGAGGTGGTTGGGGCCCTGTCCCTGGAGGTGTTTAAGCCCAGGCTGGATGAGGCTCTGGGCAGCCTGATCTAGTGTGGGGTGTCCCTGCCCATGGCAGGGGGGTTGGAACTGGATGATCTTTGTGGTCCCTTCCAGCCCTGACTGATACTATGATACTAAGTCACATCTCTGAGGCAATAACCTGGGAGGAAGGAGGAGGTCCCTGTGGTCCTTTTAGGCTTTGCCTTTGGAATCCAGCTGCAGATTTTGAGCAGAAAAGGATAAATAAATCACTGTTGGGTGTAGAAAGGAAACCAAAAGACTGTTCTAAACCAGCCCCTTGGCTGGGTGTCTGGGGTGAGGGAAGCTGCACCACAGCAGTGCTTCACACTTCATTGCCATTCCCAGCCCTTTGCTCTTCTCTCCTGATCTTGGCTGCTCTGCTTTGCTGGGGAGAAGACAACCTGCTTCTGCCTGACCTTGGCCTAAGTCTAACCCACTGCTTTCCCTCAACTCCTCTCTCTCCTGTGGGGCACTGGGGGGGCAGTGGAGCAGGCTTCCCTGGTGTTGTGAGCAGGGAGTTGGTGGTGTTTGCTAGCTGTAGACAGCTGTATGACACTGCAAAGGTTGTCCCTGTTCAGTGCATCCCTTGTAGGGTGTAGCTCTGGCTTGTGGACACAGCCTCATCTCTTCTGGCTGAGCTGGTCTGGCTGCAGTCAATGCTGGGAGGAACTCCAGCCCCCCACATTACAAAACAACTGGTGCCCATGGAACCTGGGGCTGGAACCCACAAGCCAGAGATGAAGAGCTGAGCACCAGAGAGCAAAGGGATGGGAATGGCAATGAAGTGTGAAGCATTGCTGTGGTGCAGCTTCCCTCACCCCAGACACCCAGCCAAGGGATTTGGTTTCCTTTCTGCACCCAGCAGTGATTGATTTCTCCTTTTCTGCTCAAAATCTGCAGCTGAATTCTGAAGGCAAAGCCTAAAACTAGCACAGAGACCTAGCCCAAGGGACTTCCCAAAGCTCTCAGGGAGTCCTAGAACAGGCTGGGTTGGAAGGCACCTTCAAGATCATCCAGTTCCAGCCCCTGCTGTAGGCACAGACTCCTCCCACCAGCCCAGGTTGCTCCAGCCCAGCCTTGAACACCTCCGGGCAGGAGGCAGCAACAACCTCCCTGGACAACCTGTTCCAGAGTGTCCCCAGCCTCACCATCAAGAATTTCTTCCTCCTCTCCACTCTCACTCTCCCCTCTCCCCTCTCAAAGCCATTGTCCTCATCCTGCCACTCCCAGCCCTTGTCCAGAGTCCCTCCCCAGCTCTCCTGGAGCCCTTCAGGTCCTGGCAGGCAGCTCTGAGGTCTGCCTGGAGCCTTCTCCTCCCCAGGCTGAACAGCCCCAGCTCCCCCAGCCTGCCCCCACAGGGGAAGCTCTCCAGCCTCTGGATCATCTTGGTGGTGTCCTCTGGAGCCTCTTCCAAAGCAGAGCTGCTGAGCAGAGAGAAGGCAGGAGCCAGGCCAGGAAGGCAGGGCAGGGGCAGGCACTCACGTGGGACCTTCTTGAAGGCTGTGTTGCACATGAAGCGCTGGAACCTCTCTGCGTAGAAGCTGGGTCTGTGCACCGAGACGGTGTCCTGAAAGGCCAAGGCACAAGCATCAAGGGCACAGCCTGGGCCAGCAGATGAGCAAGAAGCTCAGCAGGAGCTTGGCTACAAACAGCAGGGATTGGATACAAATGATCACTACATGGGGAGGAACAAGCAGATGAGCAGGGGTCCTGAACCCAACCCTTCAGAGGGCCTAGAAAGTCAACCTTGTACCCAAGGGGACAGACAGAAACCTGCTGGAGGAGTCCTGTGGCCAGGAGGAGCAGGCACAGCCCCAACAGAAGCCCAAAAGGCAAACCCTGTCCTGGGCTGCAGCCAGAGCAGTGTGGGCAGCAGAGGGGATTCTGCCCCTTTGCTCTGTTCTGCTCTCCAATCCTGCCTCCAGCTCTGCTGTCCCCAGCAGAAGGAGGACACAGAGCTGCTGGAGTGAGGCCAGAGGAGGCCACAGAGATGAGCCCAGGGCTGGAGCAGCTCTGCTGGGAGCACAGCCTGAGGGAGCTGGGGCTGTGCAGCCTGGAGAGCAGAAGGCTCCAGGGGGACCTCAGAGCTGCTGCCAGGACCTGAAGGGATCCTGCAGGAAGGCTGCAAAGAGACTTTGGCTGAGGGGGTCTGAGCCAGGCCAAGGGGGATGGTTTGGAGCTGAGGCAGAGCAGGGTTAGAGTGGAGCTGAGGAAGTCATTCTTCAGTCTGAGGGTGGGGAGACTCTGGCACAGGCTGCCCAGGAAGGCTGTGGCTGCCTTCTCCCTGGAGGTGTTCAAGGCCAGGCTGGATGAGGCCTTGAGCAACCTGCCCACAGCAGGGGGTTGGAGCAGATGAGCTCTGAGGTCCCTCCCAACCTGAGCCCTGCTGTGCCTCTGTGAGTCCATGAACAGACCCTGCTGCTCCTGCTGAACAACTTCCAGAGTGAGATTTTCCCACTTACCCCATCATGGACAAGAGCCTTCCAGGAGTGCTCCAACTTCTTGACAAACCTGACAAAGGATGAGGAACAACTTTCACACCAAGTCCTCCCTGTCTGTGTCATCTCCTGGTGGCTCAGGCCCCAGCCTGGCTTCTGGCCACAGTGATGAGGACACCACAAACATCAGTAGTGTCAGGAATGGTGTGGGCAGTAGGAGCAGGGTAGGGGTTGTCCCCCTGGGCTGGGCACTGCTGAGGCCACAGCTGCAGTCCTGGGGTCAGGGCTGGGCTCCTCACTGCCAGAGGACATTGAGGGCTGCAGCAGGGCCAGGGAAGGGCAACAGACCTGGGAAGGGTCTGGAGAGGAACAGCTGAGGGAGCTGGGATTGTTCAGCCTGGAGAAGAGGAGGCTGAGGAAGACCTCATTGCCCTCTACAGCCCTCCCTGAGAGGGGGCTGGGCTCTTGTGCCAAGGGACAGGACAAGAGGACATGGCCTTCAGTTGCCCCAGGGCAGGTTCAGGTTGGCTCTGAGGAAGAATTTGTCCTGCAAGAGTGGTCAGGCACTGGAACAGGCTGCCCAGGGAAGTGGTGGAGCCTCCTTCATTGGAGACTTTCAAGCCCCATCTGGAAGCATCCTGTGTGACCTGCCCTATGTGACCTTGCTCTGGCAGAGGTCCCTTCCAACCTGCTATGGGCCTGGGAGTCAGGACAAAGACAAGTCAGGGCTGACTGGAGTCACAGCTGTTTCTGGAAAGCCAAAGCAGAGTGGGCAGGCCATGGTGCAAACTGCTCTCTGCCCCTGAGGTGAGAGCATGGCAGGGCTCTGACCTGTAGGACTGCAGCACATCGATGATGCCGATGTAGAGCAGCAGCCGCTCCCCCTTGGCGTTGCGAGCTGGGATCCCTCCCATCCTAGCAGAGGAGAGGAGAGGAGAGGAGGTCAAACATCACCTGCAGTCTGGGATGGCCTCAGTGTCAGCTGTAGCAAGGAGTGCTGGGGCCAGCTCTGGGCTCCCCCAGCTGCAGAGGGCCTGGGAGCTACTGGAGAGTCCAGGGGAGGCTGGGAAGCTGCTGAGGGGCCTGGAGCAGCTCTGTGAGGAGCAAAGGCTGAGAGGCCTGAGGCTGAGAGGCTGGAGCAGAGCAGCCCCAGAGGGGATTTGCTGAACGCTCAGCAAGAGCTGCAGGGGCTGTGGGGGGCAAGAGGCTGGGGCTGGCATCTGCTGAGTGGTGCCTAGGCCAGGAGGCACAAAGTGGAGGGCAGGAGGAGAAAGTTGTTTGGTGTGAGGCTGCTGGAGGCCTGGAGCAGGCTGCCCAGAGAGGTTGTGGAGTCTCTTTCCCTGGAGGCTTCCCAGCCCCCTCTGGATGTGTTCTGTGTGACTTGCTCTGGATTCTACGCTCTGGCAGGGGATTTGGAGGACCTTTGGAGGCCCCCTCCAATCCCTAACAGCCTGTGATCCTGTGAAGATGTCCCTGCTTATGGAGGAGATGACTTTCAAAGGTCTCTACGCTGTGGCACCACGGATGGGGCCAGGAGCAGCCTGCTGTAGATGGAGATGTCCCTGCTGGCTACAGGGCAGCTCTGAGGGCCCCTTCCCACCCAAACTCTTCCATGATTTTATGACCCTAAGAGAGCAAAGCAAGAGCACCTGAACCACACTTACTGGTCCTCTGTTTCTATGGTGCCTCCCCTCCGGGCCTCCCCCTGGATGGACTCCATGGCCGTGGAGTAGAGAGCCTTCTGGGCAGCGGGGCGCCGCGTGTCGGCCTGGGAGCTGCCGGCGGCCACGGCCTGCTCCCTCTGGGCCAGGTCCATGTTGTGGATGGCAACCAGCAAGCTGTAGTCCATGATTTTAAAGCTCTG
Source organism: Melanerpes aurifrons (assembly GCA_011125475.1). Taxonomy (NCBI): domain Eukaryota; kingdom Metazoa; phylum Chordata; class Aves; order Piciformes; family Picidae; genus Melanerpes; species Melanerpes aurifrons. The sequence continues at coordinate 81,675 of WWNC01000157.1, forward strand.
CAGGACCTGGGCAGGAAAGTCAACAAAAGGATGGGTCAGAACTGCAAGGCCCAGAGAAAGTCAGAGCAGAGGCTCATGGGGAAGTGCTGTCAGCAGCTTTGCCTCCGGCTCGGAGCCCGGGAGGGGACTTTAAGCCATGGCTCCTGCAGAGTCAGCTCATGGACAGCCACCAAAGGGGCTTAGGGAAGAGCCATCAGTAGTACCCCTCTCAGAGTGCCAGCAGAGGAGGACAATGACACCTGCAGGGCCACCCAGCCTTGAGACCAGACTCGGTCCCACAGCCCCTGCCCCTCTCCCTGGCTCCTGCCCCTCTCCCTGGCTCCTGCCCCTCTCCCTGGCTCCTGTCCTGCTTCAGAGCTGAAGCTCAGCACAGAGGGTTTCCTCCACCCTGCAGCAAAGTCCTGGGTTAAAGTCTGGCTGGAAATACTGAACACAGCTGGGGTCCAGGTCCTGCTTCTTGTCTACACCACCACCACCAATGTGTGTTCTGTCAATCAACAGGCTCCATGGCTGGCAGCCACCATCCCCTTGTGGTGGGAAGGGGCAGAAAGGTCATAAACCAGAATCCCTCTGGTTGGAAGAGCTCTTTGAGCTCATCCAGTCCAACCATTCTCTAACCCTGCCAAGGCTGGGGTTAAACCATGCCTCAGCACCACAGCTCTGCAGCTTTGAAGCCCCTCCAAGAGTGGGGATCCAACCACCTCCCTGAGCAGCCTGGGCCAGTAGTTGGAAACCCTTTCAGGGAAGATGTTTCTTCTAATGTCCAACCTAAACCTCCCCTGGGGCAACCTGAAGCTGTTTCCTCTTGTCCTGTCCCTTGTTCCTTGGCAGGAGAGCCCAACCCCCACCTCACTGCAGCCTCCTCTCAGGGAGCTGTAGAGAGCACTGAGGTCTCCCCTCAGCCTCCTCTTCCCCAGCTCCCTCAGCTGCTCCTCCCCAGCCCTGCTCCCCAGAGCCCTCCCCGAACTCCCCTCCTCCCTTCCACTCACCAAACAATCTCTCTGCAGCGTTTTGCACAGTGCATTGTACATGTCAGAGTCCAAGAAGAGACCATCAGGGATGTCCTGCATGAAATCTAGGTCCTTGTAGGTGGGGAAGACCTTCTCCCTCTCCTTCTGGGAGGCTCGGCGCTTGTAGGTGGAGCCCTTCAGGTCGTACTTGAGATGCATCTTGACGGAGCGCGGCAGGAGGTTGTTCATCACCACGATGCGAATGTTCTTGCCCCCGGCCTGGACACAGTACAGGCCATAAAACTTGGGCAGCAGGGTCCTGGGGTTCTGGTTCAAGTTCTGCAAGCACCAAAGAGAGAAAAGCTGAGGCTTTCCAAGCTGCTCTGCTTACCAGAGATGTTCCGACTCCTCCCCTGCGTGTCTCAGATGGAAGCCAAAGTCACCAGGAGAGGAGGGGCAGAGGAAGCGTTGGGTGAGGCCTCCACACCCTCTGCCTCTGCCCGCCTCAGCTCTGCACAGATCAGGGAGTCAGAGAATCAGAATCCAGCCTTCAACCCAACCCCACCATGGCCACTAAACCATCCCTCGTCACAGGCTTCTTGACCACCTCCAGGGATGGGGACTCCAGCACCTCGCTGGGCAGCCTGTGCCATCATGTAGCCACCAAGAGAGCTTCACTCTCAAAGCTGCCCTGAAGAGCAGGAGCTTTCCAGCTCTGGGCCTTCACAGCCAGAGCCAAGCACAGCCCTGAGAGGGGACACCCAAGAAGAACTTCGCCAGACAAAGTCTCACATCCCTGAGGAGCACAGGAAGGAGGCAGAAAACAGCTCAGAGCTGGGGCAGCCTGTGACCTTCAGAGAGGGTTTGAGTCACAGAATGGGCTGGGCTGGAAAGGAGCTCCAGAGGTCATCCAGCCCAACCCCCTGCAGTCAGCAGGGACATCCCCAACTAGATCAGGCTGTCCAGAGCCCTGTCCAGCCTCACCTTGAGTATCTCCAGGGATAAGGCCCCAACCACCTCCCTGGGCAGCCTGTTGCAGTGTCCCAGCAGCCTCATAGTGAAGAGCTTGTTCCTAACATCCAACCTAAAGCTGAGCTCCCTCAGCCTGTCCCCACAGCAGAGCTGCCCCAAGTCACCAAGTCCAAGCTGCCCAGGGCACCAGACTCAGCACCCAGGCTGCTCACGTTGGTCCATGGCTGTTCTCTGTCGTGCTGGGTGTGTGGGGACCCCTCCCAGCCTGCAGGGGCACTCACCATGTAGTAGCCAGGCAGCAGCTTCTGCAGGAACTCAGCCTCCTTGTGCTGAACCGTTTTGATGATGAACTCGTCGTCGCTGGACACGTAGAACAGGGATCCACTGGCCCCAGAGTTGGAAAGTTCGATGAGAGGCTCGTTGCAGAGCGAGTACTGGGGAGGAGAAGGTGAGGGACAGGTGAGGCAGCCATGAACAGGGAACTGCAGCACTGAAGCCTCCTCCTCTTCAACAGATGGAGCTTGAGGAGGGCAGACTGAGACTGGAGATGAGGAAGAAGTTCTTGAGGGTGAAGAGAGCCTGGAAGAGGTTGCCCAGGGAGGCTGTGGATGTGTTCAAGGCCTTGAGCAGCCTGTGCTGGTGGGAGGGGTCCCTGCCCATGGCAGGGGCTTGGAGCTGGCTGAGCTTTGAGATCCCTTCCAACCCAAACCCTTCTGCCAATCTATGCAACCCTAGCAGAGCCAAGCCCAGGGTCCCAGGGGGCACCCCCAGAGCTCAGCACGGGCTCCAGGAGATGAGGGCAGAGAGCAGAGAGCCAGCACCAAGCAGGGCCACCCCCAGGGCCCGACTCACCAGGTAGTCGTCGGGTCGGATGCCGAAGAGCTCCCGGAAGTAGCGGAAGGCCACCGGGGCGTAGGTTTTGAAGCGGAAGTCGTTGTAGTGGTGAGCTGGGGTCAGGTTGCTGCCTTCACTGAGCAGGGGCAGAAGCACACACAGAGGCTGGAGTCTGGGATAGCTCTGGAGGAGCCACCCCAAAAGCCCTTGCCAAGTGCTGGGTCCTGCACTTGGGTCCTCTGGCAGCGAAGCTGCACCCTCGGGAAGGTTGAGGACGACAGAGCTGGGTGGGAACGGAGCTGCTGGAGGGTTGGAAGCTCTGCAGAGGGCCCTGGCCAGGCTGCAGCCATGGCTGAGCTCCATGGGATGAGCTTCAACAAGGTCCTGCCCCTGAGTCACAGCAACCCCAGCAAGGCTCCAGGCTAAGGGCAGTGGCTGGGAACTGCCCAGTAGAGACAGGACCTGGTGGGGGTGGTGCCAGCAGCTGGAGGTGAGCCAGGGGGTGCCCAGGGGGCCAAGAAGGGCAGCAGCAGCCTGGCCTGGAGTAGCAAAGGTGCTGCCAGCAGGGCAGGGATTGTGTCCCTGGGCTGGGCACTGGGGAGGCCACAGTTGCAAGCCTGGGGTCAGGGTTGGGCTCCTCACTGCCAGGAGGACTTTGAGGGCTGCAGCAGGGCCAGAGAAGAGCAACAGAGCTGGGGAAGGGTCTGGAGAGGAGCAGCTGAGGGAGCTGGGGGTGGTGAGGCTGGAGGAGAGGAGGCTGAGTGAGACCTCCTTGCTCTCTGCAGCTCCCTGAGAGGAGGCTGCAGCCGGGGGGGGTTGGGCTCTGCTCCCCAGTCTCAGGTGATAGGAGAGGAAATGGCCTCAAGTTGCTCCAGGGGAGGTTCAGGTTGACCATGAGGAACAATTTCTGCCCCGCAAGAGTGGTCAGGCACTGGAACAGGCTGCCTAGGGAGGTGGTGCAGTCCCCACTCAAGAAACCTGTGGCCAAGGCACTTGGGGCCATGGGGTTGTTGGGTTGGGCTGGATGATCTTGGAGGTCTTCTCCAACCTTAATGGTTCTCTAATTTTATGTTTTGGTGGAGCTTCCTCATGTGCAGGCAGGGTTAGGAAGTTACCCCTGCTCCCCAGCAGCAAAGCAGCAGAGCGGAGCAAGCAGGCAGCAGAGCGGAGCAAGCAGGCAGCAGAGCGGAGCAAGCAGGCAGCAGAGCGGAGCAAGCAGGCAGCAGAGCGGAGCAAGCAGGCAGCAGAGCGGAGCAAGCAGGCAGCAGAGCGGAGCAAGCAGGCAGCACAGCGGAGCAAGCAGGCAGCACAGCGGAGCAAGCAGGCAGCACAGCGGAGCAAGCAGGCAGCACAGCGGAGCAAGCAGGCAGCACAGCGGAGCAAGCAGGCAGCACAGCGGAGCAAGCAGGCAGCACAGCGGAGCAAGCAGGCAGCACAGCGGAGCAAGCAGGCAGCACAGCGGAGCAAGCAGGCAGCACAGCGGAGCAAGCAGGCAGCACAGCGGAGCAAGCAGGCAGCACAGCGGAGCAAGCAGGCAGCACAGCGGAGCAAGCAGGCAGCACAGCAGCACAGCGGAGCAAGCAGGCAGCACAGCGGAGCAAGCAGGCAGCACAGCAGCAGAGCGGAGCAAGCAGGCAGCACAGCAGCAGAGCGGAGCAAGCAAGCAGCACAGCAGCAGAGCGGAGCAAGCAAGCAGCACAGCAGCAGAGCGGAGCAAGCAAGCAGCACAGCAGCAGAGCGGAGCAAGCAAGCAGCACAGCAGCAGAGCGGAGCAAGCAAGCAGCACAGCAGCAGAGCGGAGCAAGCAAGCAGCAGAGCGGAGCAAGCAAGCAGCAGAGCGGAGCAAGCAAGCAGCAGAGCGGAGCAAGCAAGCAGCAGAGCGGAGCAAGCAAGCAGCAGAGCGGAGCAAGCAAGCAGCACAGCGGAGCAAGCAAGCAGCACAGCGGAGCAAGCAAGCAGCACAGCGGAGCAAGCAAGCAGCACAGCGGAGCAAGCAAGCAGCACAGCGGAGCAAGCAAGCAGCACAGCGGAGCAAGCAAGCAGCACAGCGGAGCAAGCAAGCAGCACAGCGGAGCAAGCAAGCAGCACAGCGGAGCAAGCAAGCAGCACAGCGGAGCAAGCAAGCAGCACAGCGGAGCAAGCAAGCAGCACAGCGGAGCAAGCAAGCAGCACAGCGGAGCAAGCAAGCAGCACAGCGGAGCAAGCAAGCAGCACAGCGGAGCAAGCAAGCAGCACAGCGGAGCAAGCAAGCAGCACAGCGGAGCAAGCAAGCAGCACAGCGGAGCAAGCAAGCAGCACAGCGGAGCAAGCAAGCAGCACAGCGGAGCAAGCAAGCAGCACAGCGGAGCAAGCAAGCAGCACAGCGGAGCAAGCAAGCAGCACAGCGGAGCAAGCAAGCAGCACAGCGGAGCAAGCAAGCAGCACAGCGGAGCAAGCAAGCAGCACAGCGGAGCAAGCAAGCAGCACAGCGGAGCAAGCAAGCAGCACAGCAGCAGAGAGGAGCAAGCAAGCACTGACCTGGGGAAGAAAATGCTCTCTACTACGTAGAAGTCCTGCATGAGGACGTCGCGCTCGGGCTTGGTGCTCAAGCTTCCCACCGTGTGTGTGATGCCCAGCTGAATGGCTCCTTTCAAGGCAGATGAGGTGGTCTGGAGGGGTGGAGAGCAGCAGTTAGACACAGGCAGCAGCAGGCTGAAAAGAGCAGTTATGGAGTTTGAGCCCCCCCAGTTCAAGCCAGCACCAGCAGCTGGAGGGTTTTACTCCTATTGGTCCCAGCTTCCCTGGGGATGGAACATCCCTGAGAGCATCCTGCTCCACTCCTGCACTCTGGGTGCTGGAACAGTAAAGGACTTGAGCTGGAACCAGCCCCCAGCTGGCCCTCATTTCATCCTCTCCCAGCACTTACTCCTGCACCCTGGAGCTGGATGGGGAGGACCCAGGGACAGCTTTTCTGGGCTCCCTGGCAGTAAACAGGCTCTTGGCACCTTGCTCCTGCAGCACTCTGAAGCTGGCTTTCCCACACCTTGCACACAAACTCACAGGGCACAGCCAGCACACAACAGCTTCTGTTTGGTGCTGCCAGACTCCTCCTGGCTCTCCAAGTGGTGGCTTTGGAAGGCAGAGCTCAGAGTTGTGCTCACACAAAAGGAGCAGAGAGCTGAACCCTCTGCTGGGAGCCCTGCAGGGGTTGTGTCCCTGAAGCTCCTGACCATCTCAGACCATGGCTCATGCTCTGGGCTTGTCCCTCCCAGGCAGCCTGGCTGAGGGCTGCTCAGCACCCCACTGTCACCCATCCTGCCAGCTCCCAGAGGCACCAATCCTGCTGGCGAGGCTGAGGCTGCACAGCAGGTGCACACAGCTCCTGCCTGTGTCACTTGGCTCACTCAGCAAGCAAGCTGGGCCCAGGACAAGATCCAGGCCTTACCTGCCAGATCCTCTCTGTTTGTCTCCTTAAGCTAAGCTCAGTTCCATGCCACATGCAAGGAGTCACCCCCAGAGCAAAGCTCCTGGCCAGGGGACACTGCAGCATCTGGGAGACAAAGAGCTCAAGCTGTGTCCCCTGACACATCCTCCAGGCAGCCCTGGGAAGCAGTGGGAATGTTTCTGCTTTGCTGTGTTCACAGCAGCTAAGACCTGCTCACCCTCCCCTCCCCATTCTTTCCTTCCCTTCTTTCCCATCATTCCCATCCTTTCCTTTCCTCCTTCACTTCCATCCTTTTTTCCCCTTCCTTTCTTTCCACCCTCACCCTCTAGAAGCTGCAGCTGCTTGCAAAGAGCTCTGGACTCAGCTGCCCCAGTCCTGAGCTCCCAGGAGGCTCTCCCTGTTGGAAGCAGCCCTGATCCCCAGGGCCCAGAGCAGAGCCAGGGGTCCAGGTTGCCAAGGAACGAGGCCTTCCCTCTGCTGTAGGCCAGCAGCAGCTGAGCAGCTGCCTGCCTGTTTCTGTCACTTCCATAGGGCAAAGCACTGTGACAAACAACTCAGCACCCCTGGAGTGGGAGGGCCTGGAAAGCAGCCTGCCTGAGTCCCCTTCCCACAGGAATCCCCTGGGGTGTGCCCCCAGGTCTCTGAGCCCTCTGCAAGGAGCAATTCCAGGGACTCTCCATTGGCTCCTAGCTTTCTCTCCTCTTGCTGCTCTCCAATCTTCTGAGTCTGAGGGGAAGCTGAAAGCCAGATGCAGTCCTGATGAGAGGAGCAGCTTCCAGAAGGGCAGGAACACAAAAGCTGGCTGCTTGCAGAAGCACCAAGTGAGTTCCTGCCTTCCCCCCCATGCTTGACAGGCAGCTGGGACACATCTGGATTAGAGATTGCAGACCAGAAGCCTGCCTGACACAAAGCACTCAAGGGTCCACATCAAGCCATCAGTTACCTCCCCCAAGCTGACCTCCCTTCAGAGGAAGTTGGCCCAGCCTGAGGAGTCCAACAGACAGGAGGCAGCAGCCCCCAGACCCTCACATTTAGGCTTTTGTTCCACCAGCAGCCAAACAATCTCCCCTTTGTAGAGCTGAGTCCAGGAATGCCCCAAGAGCTGGGGGGCCCAGAGAGCTCAGACAGCACCCAAGGAGCCAGAAGGGGTTGGGGAAGTGCTGCCAGGGGGCAAAGCTAGGGAAAGAATCCCCTTCAGAAGGCTACAGAAGGGAAGCTGAGGAGCAGCCACAAGCCCTTGGGGTGCTCTCCTTTGAGACCTTTTTCAACCACTGTCACAGACACCCCCAAGCTTCTAACATCAAACCTCCTGAGCCATGCTGCTGCTCCAGGGTCAGGGAGAATGCAAAGAGCTCAACTGTTGGAGAGGGGCCAGAGGAGGCCACCAAGATCAGAGGCTGCAGAACCTCCCCTGTGGGGACAGGCTGTGAGAGCCGGGGCTGCTCAGCCTGGAGAAGAGAAGGCTCCAGGGAGACCTTAGAGCTGAAGGGGCTCCAGGAGAGCTGGGAAGGGACTTTGGACAAGGCTGGGAGTGAGAGGATGAGGAACAATGGCTTTGAGCTGGAAGAGGGGAGACAGAGTGGAGAGGAGGAAGAAATTCCTTAGAGTGAGGCTGGGGAGAGCCTGGCACAGGCTGCCCAGGGAGGCTGTGGCTGCCTCCTGCCTGGAGGTGTTCCAGGCCAGGCTGGATGAGGCCTTGAGCAGCCTGGGCTGATGGAAGGGGTCCCTGCCCGTGGGTTGGAGTTGGCTGAGCTTTGAGGCCCCTTCCAAGCTAAGCCCTTCATGGTTCAGTGCATGGCAGCAGCCCCCTGAGCTGGGCCAGAAGCCACTCACCTTCTTGTAGGTGGTCTCCCCCGTGGAGTCCACTCCTCTGTGCCCTTTCTTTATTGTCTGTGAGCCTGGCTGCCCAGAACCTCCTGGCATCTAGGGTCAGAGCAGAAGATGGTAAGAAGCAAGGAAACAAAAGGCTGAGGCTGGTGGCTGCCCAGAACCATCCCTGTGCCCTTCCCAAGGATGCAGCCTGTGCTGGGCAGCCCTAAGCCCCCTGTGGGCACAGGGGCATGGCTCTGGGGCAGCAACAGCACTGAAGTGCCTACAAGCAACCAGGTGACTGCTGGGTGCCCAAGGTTGGAGATCTCATCAGATGCAGGACCAGCCCAGAGGCTTTGCCTCTTCCTGATCACAAGGAGATCAGGGCCTGCTTAAAGCCTGGCTTAAGTGCAGCCCAGCCTCCTGCTCTCTGCCAGCACAGCCAGGGCCTGGAGGAAACATTTTAGGCAGGTGGCAAATCCTGCTCTGATTCATGCCCAGGAGCTGCCTTGACTCATCAGCTTCTCACACAGGCAGCTCCTCTCTGAGCCTCTCAGCCCAAACCAGCTGGACTCCTTGCTCATGGCAGGGCAGCTCCAGGCTGGTTGGGTGGCAGAATGGCTCAGTTCCAGGACAAGTTGGGCAGCAGGTCAAAGGAGGTGATTCAGCATCTCCACTCTGCACTGCTGAGACCCTTCTGGAGCACTCTGTCCAGCTCTGGAGCCCCCCCCCCAGGACATGGAACTGTCAGAGTGGGGTCAGAGGAGGCCACAAAGATTCTCCAGGGGCTGGAGAACTTCCTCTGTGGGGACAGGCTAAGGGAGCTGGGGCTGTTCAGCCTGGAGAAGGCTCCAGGGAGCCCTCCAGGGTTTGAAAAGGGCTTCAGGAGAGCTGGGGAGGGACTCTGTACAGAGGCCTGGGGTGACAGGATGAGGGGTGCTGGCTTCAGACTGGAAGAGGCTGGCCTGAGGTGAGCCATGAAGAGGAAGTTCTCCCCCAGGAGGTAGGAAGGCACTGGGACAGGTTGCTCAGGGAAGCTGTGAAGGCTCCAAGCCTGGGAAGTGCTCAGATCCAGGCTGGATGGGACCCTGAGTAAGCTGGGCTGGTGGAAGATGTCTCTGCCCACGGCAAGGGGGTGGCACTGGATGAGCTTGAAGGTCCCAGCCCAGGCTGGGAGTCCATGGGCCTGGAAGGTGTGGGCTTGAGCAGAGATTCCCTCAGGCAGCAGAAATGGTCTGGCTCCCCAGCTGAGCGCCTGCAGCTCACTGCCCTCACTGCTGCCCACTTCCCCTCTGGCTGGAGTGGGACTGGCCAAGGAGCACAGCAGATGAAGCAGCTTGGGGGGCAGAAACTTACCTCAGGGGTGAGGGACTTCTTGAAGGTAGATGATCCTGTCAAGGAAAAAGCCACACTCAGCAAGGGTGCAGCCCTGCCAGGCTGACACAGCCACAGCTTGGCTCCACCAAACCTCTGAGGGCATCTGAAGCATCCCTGACTCACTGCTGCTCTCTTCCCAGCCTCTCCTCCTCCAGCAGGGAGGGATCCTGGGGAAGCCAGCAGGAAATGCTGCTCTGTTTACCCAGGCTGGGGGCAGAGCTGTGGGTGAGGGGCTGCCCTGCCCCCACTCACCTGGCTCTGCCACAGGACCACCCTCAGAGGTGGTTCCTCACCTTCAGGGGAGGCTTTGTGCCATCTACTGATCAGGACTGAGAGGGCCAAGAGCTCTGCAGTGTTTCAGGAGCTGTGCTGAGCACACTTCACCTCAGAACCCTTTCCAGGACCTCCTCCAAGCTGAAGCCCAGGCCAGGAACTTTCCTGCTCCCCCTGGTGCTCAGCATCTGCCAGCTGATGCTCTTTCTCCTTTAGGAGCTTTGGTTTGGAGGCAGCAGGGAGAAGCCAGCAGCCACCAAGGTGGCTCTGCCCCCCTGCAGTGCCTACAGCACAGAGCCAGCAGCTTGAGCCCAGGAGCTCCAGGACATGGCTGCTGCCCCAGCCAGGCAGATGATCTGCTCTGTGCCTCCAGCCCAGACAGCTTCCTTCAGCTTCTCCTTCAGCCTCATCTGCAGTGGCAGCCAAGACTACAGCCTTGCAAAGCTGCCCTCAGCCAGTAGCACCTCCCCCAGGTCCCACACAGCAAGGGCAGGGCTCCTTCCAGCCTCCTTGAGGGACCCAAGCTCTCCTTTCAGTACAGGGGGGCCCAGGGAGCAGAAACAAATCTGTGACAAACACCAAGTGGCTCCAACCAGCTCCCATCCTCTCCAGGCTGTGTCCCCACAAGCTCTGCCTTCTGTGGCAACTGTGGCTGTCCCCTCCCTGGAGGTGCTCAGGGCCAGGCTGGATGAGGCCCTGAGCAGCCTGGGCTGGGGGGAGGGGTCCCTGCCCATGGCAGGGGCTTGGAGCTGGCTGAGCTTTGAGCTCCTTTCCAAGCCAGCCCCTTCTGTGCTCTCTACAAACCCCAACCTCCCTGCAGCCCCAGCAGTGCTGCTGGGTGAGGCCAGAGGACACAGCTCCAGGGCTTCCACACAGAAGTGCTTCCTTTATCTCCTTCTACTGCCATGCAAAGGGAGGGCTGGGGGGAGGCTTGGAGCCTTCCCCCACACTGCTTGGAGAAGTGAAGGTGTTAAAACCAACAACACCAACCTGACACAGATGAAATCACTCCACCAGAGCTATTTCTGGAGCTGCCTCAACAGCTCTGCAATGAGGGAAGCCCAGAATGGGCCCTCTGGAGATCACTGACTCCCAACCCCTCCCAGCAGTCAGAGTTCAACCTCCTGAAGAGCTAAACCAGCCCAAAGGACACAGAGAAGGGTTAGAAAGCCACAAACCCAATCCATGCTGCCCCCCCTTCTCCTTCCCTGCCTCTGGGAGCAATCCCTGGGGACCATTTTCAGAGCATCCCTCAGGGCTGGTTACTGGCAGCTGGATCAGCCTGAGCAAGCAGCTGAGCTGTCTGCCTGCCTGAGCTGCTGGGGGCTGTCTGCAGCCAGCAGCAGGCAGTCTGCTCTCCCCAGCCCTGCTGGCAAGCTGGGGAGGCCACAGCAGCCTGCAAAAGCCAAGCTGGTGGCACCTGCCCAATGCTTTGGCCAAGTACCTGCCCTAGAAGAAGGGCTGTGGGTCAGAGCCTGCCTGCTGTAAGCAAGGAGGAGGCTGCTAGAGGCCCAGGGCAGGGTCAGCCCAGCAGAGCAGCAGCCCAGCAGAGGCTGGCCCTGAGCTCATCCCACTGCAGGGCTGGGGGCATGGAGCTGCTGGGCAGGAGCCTGGAGAGGAGATCCTGTGAATAAAGGACTACTGGGGGGTGGGGGCCAGAGGAAGGAGCCAGGCTCTGCTCAGGGGGTCCAGGCACAGCACAAGGAGCAGCAGGAACAAACTGGAGCCCTGAAGCTCCACCTCAACAGGAGGAGAGAACTCTGTGCTGGGAGGCTGCTGCAGGCCTGGAGCAGGCTGCCCTCAGAGGCTGTGGAGCCTCCTGGTCCCTGGGTGACCCTGCCCTGGCAGGAGGCTTGGGCTGGATGATCTCCAGAAGCCCCTTCCAGCCCCTCCACCTTTCTGAGACTCTGATGATCTCAGAGGACTCTTCCAACCTTAATGATTCTGTGACCCAAGGTGGGCACAGCAGCCATGGCCTGGGAGGGCAACTTCCCTAAGGGCTTCTTGTGCTAGGACAGGAGAGGAGGGATTGAGGCTTGAGGAAGGGAGGCTGGGAGTGGAGATGGAGCAGAACTTCTTGACAGCAAGGGTGGGGAGAGTCTGGAGCAGGCTGCCAGGGAGCCTGGGGCTGCCCAGGGAGTCTGAGGGCTGCCCCCTCCCTGGAGGTGCTCAGGGCCAGGCTGGATGAGGCCCTGAGCAGCCTGTGCTGGGGGGGAGGGGTCCCTGCCCGTGGCAGGGGGCTGGAGCTGGCTGAGCTTTGGGGCCCTCCAACCCAATCCACTCCACCTTGGCCACATGCAGCCTGCTGTCCCGCAAACCCTCCCCAGAGCAGCCTGCTGGGGGGAGCCCTTCCCAACAAAGGGAACAGCAGCAGGGATTCTTTCCTGCCAAATGCAAACACAGCCAAAAGCAAAGCAGAAAGACCCCTCTGGAATGTGCCTGCTGGGGGCCAGCAGGATGCAGAGAGCAGGCTGGGTCAGGAGAGAGCTTCCACACCACACCTCAGGCACAGCAGCACTGCTGGGGAGCAGGAGCACTGCTGGGGGAGGCAGAAACCCAGCAGGCTTGGCCACTCCTGGGAAGCCAAAAGCCAGCGAGGGGCACCCCAGGGCTGGGCTGCTGGGGGGCTGCTGGGAGCCTGCTGGGAGGGGGCTGCCATCATGCTTTGGGAAGCAGCAGCTGTATGCAACACAACTACCTCTTGGGAAGGACACCACCGAGCAGCACAAACAGCTGAGAGCTGCAGAAGGGGAAAGAAACCAAACCACCTGGGTCCAGCCAGCACCTTACAGCCCCTGGGGGGGCTCCCCTGTCCCACTCCCACCAGAGCTTGTGGAGCAGGGATGGGGGGCAGGAGAAGTCCCAACAAGAATTCCTGTGCTGCCCTGCACCACCACCCCTCCCACCCTCTCCCCTGGGGCCTTCTGCTGCAGCTGGTGATGCAGGGTGGGACACTCCTGGAAGTCACAGGACACCACTGAGGTGCCCCACGAGAAGCAATCTCAGTAACCTTATCTCAGAGCTCCTGGCTGCTTGGCAGAAACATGAAACCCTTGCCTCAATCTCTCCCTCCCCAGCCAGCTGCTCCCTCAGGACCTCAGCGTGGCCAAGCCACCCAGAGAGCAGCCAGGGGTGGGAGGAAGGTGGCCACAGAGGTGGGCAGTGGTAGGGCACCCAGAAACCAGCCCAATCCACCCTCAAAGCCAAGCAACACCTTTGGCTCTCTGCAGTGGGGCAGCAGAGAAGTGAGAAGGTGGCAGAGAGGTTGGGGTCTGAGCCTGCACCTCCATCCCAGGCCAGGGCTGAGGGCAGCAGATGAAACTCCAGCTCCACAGCCTGGAGCTTCTCCCAGGGAAGAAACAAAGGGCTTCATGGCCAGGAACTCTTTGGGAGCTCCAGGCCAACATCAACAGAGCTCAGCAGGGCTGGGAAGAGATCTCTCCTCCAGGCCTCATCTGCAGAGCTTGACCCCAGGGCTGTGGTCACAGAGCTCCAGCAGGCAAAGCCCTGCCTGAGTGTGCAGGGAGGCACAGAGGCATTTTCATCAGCCCCTGGGGAGAGCCTGGCACAGGCAGGCTGTGGCTGCCCCCTCCCTGGATGAGGCCCTGAGCAGCCTGGGCTGGTGGAGGGGTCCCTGCCCATGGCAGGGGCTTGGAGCTGGCTGATCTTGAAGGTCCTTTCCCACCCAACCCCTTCTGTGCATCTCTGAACATGAGGAGAAGCTTCCACAGTGGGAGGCAGCTGGAGGCCTGGAGCAGGCTGTGCAGCCTCCTGCTCTGGAGGCTTTCAAGACCTCTTTGCTGTGTCCCTGGGTGCCCTGCTCTAGCAGGGGGCTTGGACTGAATGATCTCCAGAGGTCCCTTCCAACCCCTGCACCATTCTGTGACTGGGAGCAGCCTCCCCCTGCCACTGCAAAGCCCAAGGCCTCCAAGGCAAAGGAAGCAGCCCCAGGGGCTTGATGGCCTCAGCAGCCCAGGCTGGGGAGGCACAGAGCAGAGGGCAGATGGAAGGACTCAAGGGGGGAAGCTCTGAAGATCAAAAGGACACTGAGTGAGAAGCTGTCAGCATCTCCCCCTGGCACCTCCCTGAGCCCAGGAGGCCTCCTGCTCCCCAACCACAACCCAGCAGACACGAACTCTCTCCTCCTCCTCAGGGAGCTGCTTGGGAGTCAAGAAGGAGCAGGAATCTGGAGCTGCTTTGGCCTCCTGCAGGTCTTGCTCCAAGCTGGAGCAACAATCATGGAATGCTTTAGGTTGGAAGGGACCTCAAGAGCTCAGCCAGCTCCAAGCCCCCTCCCCCCAGCCCAGGCTGCTCAGGACCTCATCCAGCCTGGCCTGGAACCCCTCCAGGGAGGGAGAATCCAGAGCCTCCCTGAGGAACCTGTGCCAGGCTCTCCCTTCCCTTCCTCTAAAGAATTCCTTTCTCATCTCCAGTCTAAATTTGGGAGCAGGGAAGTGATCCTCTCCCAGAAGCCTGAGACTCACTCCCAGAGGAGTGAGATTTGGGTCACTGGGAGGGAAGTCCCTGCCCTCTGGCACTCTGCTTGGTAAGCAAAGCAGGGCCCACAGGGAGGCAGTGAGGTAAGGTCAACCATCACTATGCTCAGACAGTCACCAAGGGCAGGAGGAGTGGGATACCTCAGGGGGAAGGGAAAGGGAGCCCCCAGAAATGGCTTGGAGTGGTTTCCTGTTTCCCCTGGGGCAAAGCAAACCCTTGGTGTGGATCAAGCACCTCCTTTTGGCCACTGCAGGGGAACCCTCCTCAGCTCCCAGCACAGAGCCCCAGCCTGCCTTGGCAGAGCCTTCAGAGAGCATCCAGGCCCAGCCCCCTGCCACGGGCAGGGACACCTCCCAGGGAAGGAAGCTCTGGGGGAGCAGAGGGAAGCAGCAGCAGAGGCATTCAGTCACCTCCAGCTCCAAAGGCAAGGCTCTGGAAGCCTGCAGGGCTCAGAGGGGTGCTGGGCAGGGGAGCAAAGCCCCTTCCAACAACCCCAGGGAGCAGGGGGCGGGAGAGGCAGCTTCTGCTTGCCAAAGGGAAACTCAGCTCTCGTTCAGGAAATGGTCTGGGTCAGGGGAGCACCCAAAACCACAGCAGCCTCCCTCACTTCCTAGCTGCCAGAGGAGCCTGGCACCACTGTGAGCATCCTGGCTCCTGCCCTCCTCCTTCCAACACTCATCTGAAGGGCAGGGAACTGCTGGTGTCCAGGGCAGGCCTCAGAGCTGAGCCCAGGGCTGGAGCAGCTCTGCTGTGAGCACAGCCTGAGGGAGCTGGGGGTGCTCAGCCTGAAGAAGGCTCCAGGGGGGCCTCAGAGCTGCCTGCCAGGAGCTGAAGGGATCCTGCAGGAAGGCTGCAAGCAAAAGAGACCCAAAGGGTCTTGCCCCTGGACACTCAGCCCCGTGCTGGAGCACCACAGCCAGCCAAGAGCTGAGGGCTCTCCTCTTCCTCACAGAGGGGGCAAGAAGGCCAAGGGATAGAGCAGGAATGGGGCATGGCTGCCTTCCAACCTGCCCAGGGGACCCAGCTGAGCAAGCAGAGAGCCCAGCACAGCCAGGCCTCCCCAGCAGCCCCCCCTTCACCAACAACCACAGCCTGCTCTCTGAGGGGGTGCCCCAAATGCTTCCAGAAAGGAGGCAGCAGGGCTCAGGGTGCAAAAAAACCACCCAAGAGAGACTGATTGAATAGGCTGGGTTGGAAGAGACCTCCAAGACCACCCAGAGGAGCAGTGAGATGATCTGGAAGGCCCCTGCCAACCCAAACCACTCTGAGTCACCCAGTTCCCCCTGCTGCTGGGCCAGGCTGCTGCCAAGTGCTGTGACACTGCCACCCTGGGCCACCTCTGCCAGGGAGCCTCAGGGAGGGAGACAGATGCAGGTCTCAAGGCTTTGGTCTCTAACCACAAACCAGGATGAAGCAGCAGCTGGTTTGGGGCCTGAGGAAAGAGGAAGAGGGCTCCTGACTGCCCCCCAGCAGGCTGTGGGAGAGCAGGAGGAGGCCCAGCACTTAAGAACCAAAAGCTGCCTGGTTCAGCCCAGATGAGACTGCCATCCCTTCTCACCAAGCCCTCTGTGAGGATGAGGATGGTGCCCAGCTCCTGCCCTCTGCCTTTCAGCTTCAGCTCACAGTTCAGATCAACTGTCAGCGACTCCAGGACCTCCCCTGGGACTGCTCACAGCTCCAATCCCACCCAGCAGCACACAGCTCCCCAGAAGCCCTTCTACCTTCCCACAGCACTTTGCCTCCCACAGGTGCCACAGCTCTGCCCAGCTCCCTGCGCCCTGCCCGGCTCCCTGCCCCCTGCCCCAGCTCCCTGCCCCCTGCCCGGCTCCCTGCCCCCTGCCCCAGCTCCCTGCCCCTGCCCGGCTCCCTGCCCCCTGCCCCAGCTCCCTGCCCCCTGCCCCGCTCCCTGCCCCCTGCCCCAGCCCCCTGCCCCCTGCCCCAGCTCCCTGCCCCGGCTCCCTGCCCCCTGCCCCCTGCCGCAGCTCCCTGCCCCCTGCCCCAGCTCCCTGCCCCGGCTCCCTGCCCCCTGCCCGGCTCCCTGCCCCCTGCCCCTGCCCGGCCCCTGCCCCCCCTGCCCCCTGCCCCAGCTCCCTGCCCCTGCCCCGGCTCCCTGCCCCCTGCCCCAGCTCCCTGCCCCTGCCCGGCTCCCTGCCCCTGCCCCAGCTCCCTGCCCCCTGCCCCGCCTGCCCCCTGCCCCTGCCCCAGCCCCTGCCCCCTGCCCCAGCTCCCTGCCCCGGCCCCTGCCCCCTGCCCCCTGCCGCAGCTCCCTGCCCCCTGCCCCAGCTCCCTGCCCCGGCTCCCTGCCCCCTGCCCCAGCTCCCTGCGCCCTGCCCGGCTCCCTGCCCCCTGCCCGGGCTCCCTGCCCCCTGCCCGGCTCCCTGCCCCCTGCCCCAGCTCCCTGCCCCAGCTCCCTGCCCCCTGCCCCAGCTCCCTGCCCCCTGCCCGGCTCCCTGCCCCCTGCCCCGGCTCCCTGCCCCCTTACCGGCGCCGGATGCGAGGGAGGAGAAGCTGCCTGTGCCGGGGGGGAGCCGGGGGGTGCCACCCTCCCCCCTCCCTGCCTGAAGGCAGACACTCAGGCTGCTCTGTGCCCAGGGCCCCAGGCCCTGCTGCCCCCCCCGGGCAGGCCGAGTGACTCACGGCTCAGGCTGCACAAGTGCCGGGGAGCAGAGTCGAGTTTCCCCTGGCAGCAGCCCCCCGAGAAGGCAGGGCCCGAGCCCCCTGCCCCCTCCCAGCACCTTCTGCATAGGGCCCACGCCTGGAGGGTCCTCGCCGCAGCCCCCCGGCTCCTGCTCCAGGAACAGCTCAGCCCCCCCGGGGAGGCTCAGCCCAGGGCACCCCACGGCGCCGGCCCCAGCGCATAGCCCCCCCATGCTGCCTCCCACGCAGGCTCAGCCTCCTCATCCTCACCCCCTCCACCGCCCAGGGGCCTCCCCCAGCGCTGCCTTCACCCCGTGGCCCTGCCCCACCGCATCACCCCCACGGCATCACCCCCACCCCATCACCCCCGGTATCACCCCCACCCCATCACCCCCACCCCATCACCCCCATCATCCCCCCCCTCCAGCATCCCCCACCGCATCACCCCCAGCATCACCCCCCAGCATCACCCCCTCCAGCATCACACCCCCATCACCCCCTCCAGCATCACCCCCACCGCATCACCCCCATCACCCCTCACCTCCCACGCCGACCCCAGCCCCTCCCCGGCCCCAAGTCCCTTCCTGTCCACACCCAGCCCCGGGCACCGCAGGCCTCCCCCGGCTGCTTCCAGCCCCGCTGCCCCCACCCCCACAAAGAGCCCTCCTCAGCCCCACGCCCCTCCCAGCCCCCACAGCCCCGGAGTCTTCCTCTCGGCCCCACGGAGCCTTCCCGCGGCCCCCCACTGCGCCCCCAAGAGATCTCCTCAGCCCCACAAGCCCCACACGCCCTCCCCCCCGTGTCCTGCTCAGCCCCAGAGGCCACTCCGCACCGCCCGCTGCCCTGGGGCCCCCTCCCCTCAGCCCCACAGACCTGCTCTCCCTCCCAGCGTGCTGCCGGGCCGCAGGGAGGCCTCTCCCAGCAGCACACACAGCCCGGGAGCCCCTCCGCGGCGGCTCTCGTAGCCCCGCCGCACTCCGCACCCCCTTCCCGACCCTCCTCTCCGCTCCCCGGGCCCCCAGAGGCCAGCCCCGGTGCCCCCACCCCGGCCCCCGAGCCCGCCGTGCCCAGCCCCGTACCCGCCAGGCCGCCGCCGCCGCCGCTGCTGCCGCTGCTGCCCCCCGACTCGGGCCCCGCCGCCGCCATCTTGCCGCGCGCCCTCCTCTCGCGGCGGCCAGGGGCGAGCACGCGCCGCCCGCGCCACTCCCCGGCTGCCTCCGGCCCCTCCCCGCTAGGCCCCGCCCCCGCGCGGGGGCCGGGGGAGCCAGGGCAGGAGCTGGCAGCGGGGAACGGCCCTGGCGCATGCGCAGAGCGCGGCGAGGGACTCCAAAACAAAGCCGGGGGTAGCACATGGCGGCTCCGGACGCTGCCGGCCGGCCGTGACGTCACCCAGTGACGTCATTCCCCAAGTCTCTCCCCAGCCAGAGCGATGAGGCTGCGCTGAGAGGGAGGGGGAAGGGCCCAGAGGCCGGCACCGAGGGGCGGGCGCGCTCCCGCTACGTCACCTTCCCCGTGACGTCATTTTCCCTCGATGTCTCTAGGATGGTCCCTTCCCAGTGATGTCATCTTCCCAGGGACGATGGCTTCGGTTCCTCCCCTCCCCGTGCCCCCGGGAGGAGTCCGCAGTGCCGCCGCGGCCCGCGCGGGGGCGCTCGCAGCCATCGGCAGCTCGGCGCTGGCCGCGTCCAGCCTGGCGGCAGCGGAGCGCAGCGGAGCCGCGGCCATGAGCCTGGCGGAGGGCCGCGCCCCGCGCCGCACGGCCGGGAACCGCCTCTCGGGGCTGCTGGAGGCCGAGGAGGAGGATGAGTTCTACCAGACCACCTACGGGGGCTTCACTGAGGTGCGGGGACGCGGCGAGCTGCGGCAAGAAGGGGCCGGGTGGGGGTCTCGGGGGCCTTGGAGCGAGGGCGTCTCAGGGCTGGGGGCTCGGGGCGGAGTGCGGTGTCCCGGGGGGGCTCGGGGGAGAGGCGGGAATCACCGTGGGGGGGGATCCGAGGGGCTTGGCTCTGGGGCTGTCTGTTAGGGAATCGCTCGGGGCGGGGGGCCGCCGGGGCTCGGGGGGGCCGCCGGGGCTCGGGGAGAGGGTCGCCGGGGCTGGGGGGGGAGCTCCGGGGCTCGGGGGGGCCGCCGGGGCTCGGGGGGGCCGCTGGGGCTCGGGGGAGCTCCGGGGCTCGGGGGGGCCGCTGGGGCTCGGGGGAGCTCCGGGGCTCGGGGGGGCCGCTGGGGCTGGGGGGAGCTCCCCGGGCAGCGCCGCAGCCGCTTGGTCCCTGCAGGAGTCGGGCGATGATGAGTACCGCGGCGACCAGTCGGACAGCGACGACGAAGTGGATTCGGACTTTGACATCGACGAGGGCGACGAACCGGGCAGCGACCAGGACGAGAGCGAGCCCAAGCGCCGCCGCCGCGTGGTCACCAAGGCATACCGGGTACCGGCGGCGCCGGGGGCTGCCCCGTAGGGAGAACCCAGGCTGTGCCGGAGCTGAGGCCGGGGGGCAGACTTCCATCTTCCTCACATCCTCTGCTCCATCCCACAGGATGATTATGGAGAGGAGAAGTTTGCCTTGCGTTCTCTGCCCCTTCCCAAGGGATTGCCGCAGCCAGGAGAGGTTTTCCTCACCTCCCTTCCCCCATCCCACAGGAACCTCTGAAGAGCCTTCGCCCCAAGAAGCCAGAGACCCCCAGCAGCAGCTCCCAAAAGCCCCGGGAGGTGAAATCCATCCCCCTGGAGCTGCAGGATGACCTGGGAGACAGTGAGTGCCCTGGCACGGGGGGGGGAGGCTGGGGGCAGCCCCGGGGCTGCCAGTGCTGAGCCAGGCCTGGGCAGTGCTGGGGTGGGCTGCACCTAGGGGGGCAGAGGGCAGCCTGTGGCTGAGCTCCAGCTGAGCCGGGCTCAGCGGCGCCCCCCCGCGGCAGGCCGGAAGCACATGCGGCAGTCGACCACGGAGCACACTCGGCAAACCTTCCTGCGGCTCCAGGAGAGGCAGGTCCAGTCCAAGAGGAAGAAGGGAGGCCCCAACTACGACCGGCCCCTGACACAGGAGGAGCTGCTGGAGGAGGCGAAGATCACAGAGGAGATCAACCTCCGCTCCCTGGGTGAGCTGGGAGCTGTGCCCAGGGGTGCAGGGACCCCCCAAAGGGTGCGGGGTGAGCTGGGAGCTGTGCCAAGGGGCACAAGGACCCCCAGGGTGGTGCTGGGGGGGCGGTGCAGGATGGTGCTGGGGGCGGTGCAGGATGGTGCTGGGGGCGGTGCAGGGTGGTGCTGGGGGTGGGGCAGGGCGGTGCTGGGGCGGGGCAGGGTGGTTCTGGGGGTGGTGCTGGGGAGGTGGGGCAGAGGGGTGGTGCTGGGGGCGGGGCAGGGTGGTGCTGGGGGCGGTGCAGGGTGGTGGTGCTGGGGCGGTGCAGGGTGGTGCTGGGGCAGTGCAGGGTGGTGCTGGGGGCGGTGCAGGGCGTGGTGCTGGGGGCGGTGCAATGTGCTGGGGCGGTGCAGGGTGGTGCTGGGGGCGGGGCAGGGTGGTGCTGGGGGCGGGGCAATGTGCTGGGGGCGGGAAGGGCGGTGCTGGGGGTGGGGCAGGGCGGCGGTGCTGGGGCGGGGCAGGGCGGCAGTGCTGGGGCGGGGCAGGGCGGTGCTGGGGGCGGGGCAGGGCGACAGTGCTGGGGGTGGGGCAGGGCGGTGCTGGGGGTGGTGCTGGGGGGGGCGGTGCAGGGCGTGGTGCTGGGGGCGGTGCAATGTGCTGGGGGCGGTGCAGGGCGGTGCTGGGGCGGGGCAGGGTGGTGCTGGGGGCGGGGCAATGTGCTGGGGGCGGGGCAGGGCGGTGCTGGGGGGTGGGGCAGGGCGGTGGTGCTGGGGGCGGGGCAGGGCGGTGCAGGGCGGTGCTGGGGGCGGGGCAGGGCGGTGCTGGGGGGCGGGGCAATGTGCTGGGGGCGGGGCAGGGCGGTGCTGGGGGCGGGGCAATGTGCTGGGGGGCGGGGCAGGGCGGTGCTGGGGGCGGGGCAGGGTGGTGCTGGGCTGAGCCTCCCCGCCTGGGGCTGCCCCAGAGAACTACGAGCGCCTGGAGGCTGACAAGAAGAAGCAGGTGCAGAAGAAGAGGAAGTGCGTGGGGCCTGTGATCCGGTACTGGTCTGTGACCATGCCCCTGCTGCCCGAGCCGGGCAGGGAGGAGAACGTGGACGTGGAGGGGTAGGTTGGGCTCCCCTCAGCTGTAGTTTGGTTTCCTCCCCATGCACCCAAATGAGTTCTCCTGTCCCCACCCTGAGCCTTCCCCAGGCTCTGCAGTGTTTTGGAGCCCCTCAAGCCTCACCTCTCAGGTGTGGCTGGAGCAGATCTGGTCTGCACACCCTGGGAGCTCTGCCAGGGCTTCCTCCCCCCCATCCCCAGAGAGGTCTCTTGGGTTCTGAGACCTCAGAACAGCCTTCCAGAACCTGAAGGGGCTCCAGGAGAGCTGGGGAGGGACTTTGGACAGGGGCTGGGGGTGACAGGCCAAGGGACAGTGGATTTGAGCTGGGAGAGGGGAGACTGAGACTGGAAATGATGAAGAGATTCTTGGGAGGGAAGCTGGGGAGAGCCTGGCACAGGCTGCCCAGGGAGGCTGTGGCTGCCTCCTCCCTGGAGGTGTTCCAGGCCAGGCTGGATGAGGCCTTGAGCAGCCTGGGCTGGTGGGAGGGGTCCCTGCCCATGGCAGGGGATTGGAGCTGGCTGAGCTTTGGGGTCCCTTCCAACCCAGGCTGTGACACTTAACCAACCTCATTCCAGCCCCAGCAGTGCTGCCAGGTGAGGTCAGAGGACAAAACTCCTCAAAGTTGCCACACAAAACCACTGTGGGGGGAAGCTGCAACTGCCTTGGTCTTGAAGCTCCCTTCCACTGCCTCACAGATCCCAGGAGGTCAGGGTTGGAAGGGACCTGCAGCGAGCAGAGGAGGTCAGGGTTGGAAGGGACCTGCAGAGGAGGTCAGGGTTGGAAGGGACCTGCAGAGGAAGTCAGGGTTGGAAGGGACCTGCAGAGGAAGTCAGGGTTGGAAGGGAGCTGCAGAGAGCAGAGGAGGTCAGGGTTGGAAGGGAGCTGCAGAGAGCAGAGGAGGTCAGGGTTGGAAGGAGGCTGCAGAGTCAGAGGAGGTCAGGGTTGGAAGGGAGCTGCAGAGAGCAGAGGAGGTCAGGGTTGGAAAGGAGCTGCAGAGTCAGAGGAGGTCAGGGTTGGAAGGGAGCTGCAGAGAGCAGAGGAGGTCAGGGTTGGAAGGGACCTGCAGACCAGAGGAGGTCAGGGTTGGAAGGGACCTGCAGAGTCAGAGGAGGTCAGGGTTGGAAGGGACCTGCAGACCAGAGGAGGTCAGGGTTGGAAGGGACCTGCAGAGTCAGAGGAGGTCAGGGTTGGAAGGGAGCTGCAGAGTCAGAGGAGGTCAGGGTTGGAAGGAAGCTGCAGAGTCAGAGGAGGTCAGGGTTGGAAGGGACCTCTGGGGCTCCTCGAGTCCAAGCCCCCTGCCAATGCAGGAGCACAGAATCCTGGGCAGGTCCCACAGGAGCAGATCCAGAGTGGGCTTTGAAAGCCTCCAGAGAAGGAGACTCCACAGCCCCCATCCCCATTCTGTGCCTCCTGTAGCTTGGACCAAGACCTCCAGCCGGCCGAGGCAGCCCCAGCTCCACCTCTGGGCAGCGCTGGGAAGTGCTCCAGGACCTTCATCTCCTTCAGCGACGACGAAACCTTCGATCGCTTCTTCCCCCGGGCCAAGCCCCCGCGGCTGCCGGGGCGGGAGCTGTGTCCGGTCACCCACCGGCCGGCCGTCTACCGGGACCCCATCACTGACATACCCTACTCCAACATCAGAGCCTTCAAGATCATCCGGGAGGCTTACAAGAAGTACATCACCGCCCACGGCCTGCCCAGCGCCGCTGCCTCCTCCTCTTCCTCCTCCTCCGCCCCCCTGGGAGGAGCTGCCGCGGCCGCCGCCGCCCCCCGGTCCCGACCCCGGGCTGCGCCCTGCCCGCCAGAAGATCATCATCAAGCAGAGCGTCCCCGGCAGCTGAGCTGCAGAGGGGGGCCTGGGGGTCCCCAAAAGGAGCTTGAGGTGTCCCTAGGGGGGCTGGAGGTGGCTGGGGGTGGAGGTCTCTTCTCTCCCCTCCCCCAGCTCCAGGACTTTGTTGTTCTCTTTATCTCCTTCCTATTTTTTTTTTACGTGTAAAAGGGAAATGAATTCCAGAGGCCTGCCAGCCACGGGGGGGGGGGGTGGGAGTGAGGGTGGGGGTCTCTTTCCTGTCACCAGGAGCCCCTCTGCTACCCACAAGGGGTGCAGGATTCCTCCTCCCCCCCTCCTTTTCTCACAGCCTCTCCAATAAACAGTTCCCGAGGCTGCTGCTCTCAGGATGCCTTCGGGGGGGGAGATTCGAGGGGAGGGGGGACCCCTCCAGCACCCAGAGCTGCTGTCCTCGGGGGGGAACACACACTTAGGAGCAGAGTCACCCAGGTAGTTGTGGGGGGAAGGGGCAAAAAACATCCCTGAGGGAGCAGGGAGGAGGTCTCAGGGGTCTCCAGAGCGCTGTAGGACCCCAAGCACAAAGTTCAGCCTCTGCTGTGGCCCCCCAGGGGGTGCGGGGGTGGGCACACTGCCAGGGGTGCTGTAGTGCAGCTGGCAGGGCTTGACCCCACCTGGGCAGCAGGGAGGGGGTCTCGGGGGTCTCCAGAGCGCTGCAGGACCCCAAGCACAAAGTTCAGCCTCTGCTGTGACCCCCCAGGGGGTGCGGGGGTGGGCACACTGCCAGGGGTGCTGTAGTGCAGCTGGTAGGGCTTGACCCCACCTGGGCAGCAGGGAGGGGGTCTCGGGGGTCTCCAGAGCGCTGCAGGACCCCAAGCACAAAGTTCAGCCTCTGCTGTGACCCCCCAGGGGGTGCGGGGGTGGGCACACTGCCAGGGGTGCTGTAGTGCAGCTGGCAGGGCTTGACCCCACCTGGGCAGCAGGGAGGGGGTCGAGGGGGTCTCCAGAGCGCTGCAGGACCCCAAGCACAAAGTTCAGCCTCTGCTGCGGCCCCCCCAGGGGGTGCGGGGGGGTCGGGAGGGCCCCCTCGGGCCGAGAGGTGCCGGGTGGGGCCGCCGGGGCTGGCAGGGCTCGATAGCGGCCGGGGTTATGTGATCCTGCCCCTCCCCGCCGCTCGCAGAATAAATCGCTGATCTCATGCCCTGCGCCGCCGGAGCCCTTGGCTCAGCACCGGCGCTCAGCACCCAGCCAGAGCGCCGCCGCCGCCCCCCGCCCCACAGCCCACAGCCAGGTAGGGCCCACGGGGGTGGGGAGGGGCCCAAGGGTTGAGGGGGGAGTCTCTGGGATGCGGATGGTGTGCCCCCCAAGCAGGGGGTCTGGGTGCTGTCAGCTGCTCCCCAAGGGATCCCTCCAACCCTGCAGGGATCACCCACGGGGGGCTTGGTTCCTCCTGGGGGTACTGAGTGGGATAGCTGGGGGTGGGGGTCCCCTCCCAGCCCTGGGGACTCAGCTCTTGGGGGACAAATCCCAACCTGCTCCATCTCAGGGGGGCTGACCCCAGTGTCAGGGCAGTCGTGGCCCCAGGGCTCAACCCAACAGGGAGGGTGGGACCTGGGGGTTTGGGGGTGGTGTTAAAGTGGGGCTGGAGGGGGGGGGGCGGGGGGAGGCTCAACTGGGATTTGGCCTCCAGGCACTGGGGAAGACGAGGGGGGAAGAGGGGGGAGAGGGGAAAGTAAGGTGTTGGGGGTGGGAAGCACTGAGGGGAGAGCAGGTCCTGGTGCTGGTCCTGCTGGTCCTGGTGCTGGTCCTGGGGAGCACTGAGGTGACTCCAGGTCTTGGGGAGCACCTTGGAGCTGTGACCCCCACCCTGGGGTGCCCCCCGGCCCCACCAGAGCAGTAGGGACC
Source organism: Melanerpes aurifrons (assembly GCA_011125475.1). Taxonomy (NCBI): domain Eukaryota; kingdom Metazoa; phylum Chordata; class Aves; order Piciformes; family Picidae; genus Melanerpes; species Melanerpes aurifrons. The sequence goes on from WWNC01000157.1 coordinate 106,314, forward strand.
CAATACCACCCTGTGGCACAAGGGCCATGGCCTGGAAGGGGGAGCAGAATGACACAGAGGTGAGGGCACCATGGCACGGAGGGGGTGAGCATGGCACAGAGGTGAGGGCACCATGGCACGGAGGGGGGGACCTTGGCACGGGGGGTTGAGCACGGTGTGGAGTGGAGTCACTCTGGCATGGACGGGGGGAGGGTCGCCCTGGCGCAGAGGTGGGGGGGTGGGGGATGGTACCTCCTGCCACAGGGCATCCTCCCACCCCCCAGAGCCTCCCAGCAGCTTCTCACCTCCCCTGTGTCCCCTTCCCCCGCAGCCCCCCACCATGACGTCCTACCGGCAGGAGCTGGAGAAGTACAAAGACATCGACGAGGACAAGATCCTGCGGGAGCTGTCGGCGGAGGAGTTGGCACAGCTCGACCTGGAGCTGGCCGAGATGGACCCCGAGGTGAGCCGCCCCATGCCCACCCCCCGCCATGGGCGGCACTGTGGGTGACCCCCACGCCCCCACACTCCCCCATGGGTGCCCCCCCCCCCAGAACGTGCTGCTGCCCGCGGGGCTGCGCCAGAGGGACCAGACGCAGAAGAGCCCCACGGGGCCCCTGGACAGGGAGGCTCTGCTGCAGCACCTGGAGAAGCAGGCGCTGGAGGCTGCCGAGCGCCAGGACCTGGTGCCCTTCACCGGCGAGAAGAAAGGTGCCCAGGGAGCCCAGGCTGGCACACGGGGGGGGGGGGGGGGGGAAGGGGGAAAGGGACGGGGGGGGGAAGGTGGCAGGGGCCAGAGCGCCCGGGGGCCCCCAGCACTGAGTATATTTAGCTCTGCAGCCCCAGGCTCGCCAGCGGCTCAGGTGTCCTGGGCGAGCTGGGGCCCTGCCAGCCCTCCCGGGATGGGCACCCCCCTGGCAATGTCACCCCCAGAATGGGCACCTCCTGCAATGTCATCCCCAGCACAGCCATTGCCTGGCAATGCCATCCCCCTGTATGGGCACCCCTGGCAGTGTCACCTCCAGCACAGCCACCCCCTGGCAGTGCCAGCCACCCCCTGGCAATGTCACCCCCAGCACAGCCACCCCCTGGCAATGCCACCCCCTGGCAATGTCACCCCCAGAATGGGCACCTCCTGCAATGTCATCCCCAGCACAGCCATTGCCTGGCAATGCCATCCCCCTGTATGGGCACCCCTGGCAGTGTCACCTCCAGCACAGCCACCCCCTGGCAGTGCCACCCCTGGCAATGTAACCCCAGCACAGCCACCCCCTGGCAGTGCCACCCCCTGGCAATGCCACCCCTGGCAATGCCACCCCTGGCACAGACACCTGGTGACAACCCCAGCCCCTGGCAGTGCCACCCCTCCAGCGTGGCCACTGCCTGGCACCACCATGCCCCCAGCACAGCCACACAACTCCAGGGAGGGTCCCCCCAGGGGCACTCCCCCCTGGGCTGTGCCCAGTGCCACGTGTGGCCAGGGTGTGACCCATGCCCCCCTGTGCCCAGGGAAGCCTTTTGTGCCCAAGAACCCCACGAGGGAGATCCCCCGGGAGGAGCAAATCACTCTGGAGCCAGAGCTGGAGGAGGCCTTGGCCAACGCCACCGAGGCCGAGATGTGCGACATCGCCGGTGGGTATGGCACAGGCGGCCCTGGGCACCACAGCCTGGCACAGGGAGGCTGTGTGGCACCCCAGCCTGGTATGGGGCAGCCATGGCACACTATAGCCTGGCACAGGGGTGGCCATGGCACACTACAGCCTGGCATGGGGCAGCCATGGCACACCTCAGCCTGGCACAGGGGTGGCCATGGCACACCACAGCCTCAGGAGAGGGCACACAAGGGAGTCGTGGGGCACCTGCTGAGCCCTGCCCCCCGTGCCCTGCAGCCATCCTGGGCATGTACACCCTGATGAGCAACAAGCAGTACTATGATGCCATCTGCAGTGGTACCATCTCCAACACCGAGGGCATCAACAGTGAGTAGCATGGGCACGGGGGGGGCACCGGGGTGGGATCTCTGGGGCAGGGGGCAGAGAGGTTGGCACCCCCAGCACAGGGCATGGCAGGGCTGTGGAGAGCAGAACCTTCCTGGGCTGCCCTCACATCTGTGCCCCTGTGCCTGGGCACACACAACCCTTGGCATGGCCCCGGGTGCCCCCAGGCGTGGTGAAGCCGGACAGCTACAGCTACAAGCCGGTGCCAGACGAACCTCCCAACCCCACGGACGTGGAGGAGACCCTGAGGAGGATCCAGACCAACGATGAGGCCCTGCAGGAGGTCAACCTCAACAACATCAAGGTGAGGGAGCAGCTGGCAGTGCCCCCGAGGTGCCCAGGGTGTCCCCAGGGCACCCCCAAGGTGCCAGTCCTGCTCCTAGGGTGCCAGCCTTGTCCCCATGGGGGCAGTCTCTCCTCAGGGTGTCCCCAGCTGGGCTGGTCTCTGTCCCCAGGTGGTGCCAGGGTGGCACCCGGGTGTGTGCCCACGTGGCTGGGCAGGCCCCGTGGGGCTGCTCCCCCTCCTGGGGGCATCCCTGCCTTGTCTGTGCCCAGCCCCGGGCTGGCACCGACCTGCCTCCCGTGCCACTTGCGCCCCTTCAGCGCCATGCCACAGCCCCTGGGTGCCGCTGCTCCCGCCCCAAGGCTCCTCTGGGTGCCGCTGCCGGCGCCGTGGGGGTGCCCCCGGGCCCTGGGTGACTGTGCCCTCGCCCCAGGACATTCCCATCGCCACGCTGAAGGCCATCTGCCAGGCCATGAAGGCCAACACCCACGTCAGGAAGCTCAGCCTGGTGGCCACCCGCAGCAACGACCCCGTGGCCGCTGTGAGTCCCTGCCCCTGGTGTGGCTGTCCCCTGCCCCCTCTCCCCATGCCCCCCGGGCACAGTGCCCTCCCTCTGGCTCCCTCCCGGGCACCAGCAAGCCCAGCCCAAGCTGCTGGTGGCATCCCCACCGCCGCTCCTGGGGCATCGATGGGGCCAGGAGGTGCCAGAGGCTGGAGGGGGTGCCAGCCTCGGGGTGCCAGGGGTGCCAGCCTCGGTGACCCCCTGAGGTGCCACACAGGCTGTGGCCGAGATGCTGATGGAGAACAAGACCCTGGAGAGCCTCAACATTGAGTCCAACTTCATCACCAGCGCCGGGATGCTGAGCATCATCCGAGCCATGCACCACAACCACAGCCTGACAGAGCTCAAGGTGGACAACCAGGTAGAGACTGGCACCAGCCGGGGCAGCAGGGGCAGGGGGAGGTGCCCCCAGGGCAGGGGGAGGTGCCCAGGGTGGACAGGGAGCTGCTGGAGAGGGCTGCAAGGCTGAGGAAGGGACTGGAGCACTCCTGAGGAGGGGAGGCTGAGAGCCCTGGGGGTGCCTGGGGTGGAGAGGAGATCCACGAAATGATTATGAATAGCTGAGGCTGGGGGTCAGGGAGGGAGAGGGAGAGAGAGAAGAAGAGGGAGAGGGACAGGGAGAGGGACAGGGAGAGGGACAGGGACAGGGACAGGGAGAGGGAGAGGGACAGGGACAGGGAGAGGGAGAGGGAGAGGGACAGGGAGAGGGACAGGCTCTGCTCAGCTGTACCCTGGGATAGCCAAGGGGCAGTGGATGGAGACTCCAGCACAGGAGGTTCCACCTCAACCTGAGGAGGAACTTCTGCCCTGGGAGGCTCCCAGAGCCCTGGAGCAGGCTGCCCAGAGAGGTTGTGGAGTCTCCTTCCCTGGAGCCTTTGCATCCCCCTCTGGCTGTGTTCTGTGTGCCCTGTGCTGGGCTCTGTGCTGCTGCTCTGGCAGGAGTTGGACTCGAGGGTCTCCAGAGGTCCCTTCCAACTCCTCACATCCTGGGATCTGTGATGTGGGAAAAACCCTCGCTGGCCCAGGCACCTATCTGTCTGTCCCACATCAAGAGCTGTGGGAGACCCCCTCCAGGCCCCCCTGAGACCTCCTCCAAGCCCCTCTGAGCCACTCCGAGCCCCTCTGAGCCACTCCAAGCCCCTCCAAGCCCCCTTGAGACCTCCTCCAAGCCCCCCGCGCCCTTGTGCCCCTTGCTATTCCGGGGTCCCCGCCCAGAGCTGCTCCTCCTTAACTATTTCCTGGCAGAATCGATTGCTGCCTTCCAATCATTGACCCCGACCCTCCCAGCTCCTTTCCCTCCCGGGCAGTCTCCAACCCTTCTGCTCCACGCTTGGAGCATCCCTGGGGACTTCTCAACAGGAGATCTACGAAACCTCAGGAGCGGGGCGCGGGGGGAGCGACACCGGGGGAGGGGAGGGAAGGGAAGGGAGGGGTGGCCCCAACTTGCCGACACTGCCCATCTGACACCGCCCCCCCCACCTCCCTCTGCCGGCAGTGCCAGCGGCTGGGGGACTCGGTGGAGATGGAGATGGCTTCCATGCTGGAGCAGTGTCCCTCCGTGGTGCGCTTCGGCTACCACTTCACGCAGCAGGGACCCCGCGCCCGAGCCGCCATCGCCATCACCACCAACAACGAGCTCCGTGAGTGCCCCTCCCGGGACCACTGCCCCCGGGCTAGGAGTGGGGGCTAAGGGGAAGGGGGTCCCATGCCTGCCACCCTTCCCCCTCCCACCCCCCATGGCAAGGGGGGGGTGGGACTGGGCGATCCTCGAGGGTCCCTTCCAACCCTGACAGTTTTTCTCTGCTTCTTTTCCTTGGCCCCAGGTCGCAAGCAGAAGAAAACTTAACGGCCCCCAGCCCCCCTCCGCCCCCAACCCCTCTTCCCCAGCCCCATCCCAGTGCTGTAAATAAAGAGAGGACTGAGCTTGGGATCTGCTGGGATGTGTCCCGGGGTAGGATTTGTGCCTGGGGCCGGGACTGGGAGCATGGGGATGAGCTGAGGGAGGGGTCGTGGCCGTGCCCCCCCCCGCCCCGTTCACATCCGGCCCTTAATCCCCGGCCTGAGCCTGGATCCCCTTGGGGAGCAGCAGGGCTCAGGGTATTTATACCTCGGGGGTTGGATTACAGCAGCAGAGGGATGCAGGGAAGAAGGGTAACCCCCAAGCCCCCCCAGAGTGGGCAGCTGGGTGCCCCCACATGGCACAGAAGCTGGCACCCAGGGCACCCACAGCCTGGTGAGGTTGGGGGGCACATGCAAGGTCTATTTATAGCTCCTACCACCTATTCATAGCAGGAGGCAAGCAAGCAGCTACTGCCTGGTGCCCAGAGCTGACATCACTGCCAGGGACACCCCCTCCATGGGCACAGGAACCAGAGACCCCTGGGTGCTGCCCCAGGGGTGTGGATGCCAGCTGGGCATAGCTCCAGGGGTGCCAGCTCTGGTGTGGGGGCACTCAAAGGCAGGCAGGAAAACGGGGGGGAGGGGGAAACTGAGGCAGGGGGAAGGTGTCAGGGCCAGGCGCTTTCCAAAGCTCTGGGACAGCTGCTGGGGACAGGGAGGAGGTTGGGGGAAGGGAGGGGATGGGGGAGGGGGTGGGGGAGCCCTGCACTGCCACCCCAAAAGGCCACAACCTGCAGTCAGCTGCCAGCGTGTGAAAACATGAGCGTGACTTGGGCCAGGGACAGCAGGGGACAGGGCAGGGGACAGGGCAAGGCCAGGCCAAAGCCCACAGCAAGGCTGGCACAGAGCTCCCAGGGCTCTGACCAGGGTCAGGACACCCCCCAAAAAACCCCAGAACTCCCACCCCCAGATGGCAGAAGGCTGTGGGACCCCCAGTCAATATCAGCCCAAGGAGCTGCCCCAAGGGCTCAGTTTGCTCTGTTCATGAGGGGGGGCTGGGGGACAGCCAGGTGGGGACTGCCTCCGGGGGGCCTGGTGGGGGGCAGGGGGCTCAGGCTGGGGGCAGCAGCGTGGGAGGCTCCCCCTCAGCCGAGCTGAACTCAACCTTCTCATCCTTGACTGCTTGCCAGAGGGGTCCAGCAGCCAGCCAGGGCTGGGGACAGAGGGGCAGACAGAGGCAGCGAGAAGTGGCCCCAGCCTGGGGGTCCCCAGCTCGCGGGGGGGAGGGCTGGGTCCAGGACTCCCTCCACAGCTGCAGGGAGTGCTCCAGGGCCTGGCACTGTGTGGGGCTGGGGGCTTGGGGCGGGCTGGGGGCTGCCAGCGAGGACCTTCCTTTGCCCCCTTGCTGCCTCTGGGCTGCAGCTCCCCTGGGGGTGTCTGGGAGGGCAGGGGGAGGCTGCTGAGACCCAAAACGTGGGAGATGCCCCCCTGAGAGCCTGGCAGCCTTGCCCTGCCCTGCTGGTGCCAGCGCAGCCCCAGAGCTGCCTCCTGGCTCCTGCCTGCCCGCGGCGGCGCCCTGGCAGCGGTGCCACCGAGGGGGCAGCTGTGGCTCCTTTGCCCTCCTGGGCTGGCTCTGGCAGAGGCAGGGCAGAGGTTGGTCCTGCCTGGGCCACACCATCTGGAGAGCTGCTTCCAGGCACCCTGAGAGCAGAGGATGGTGGAGGTGGGAGGGTGGGAAGAGACCTCCAAGGTCAGGGAGTCCAGCCCTGTTCTGCAGACCCTTCCCCAGCTCTGTTGCCCTTCCCTGGCTCTGCTCCAGCCCTCAAAGTCCTCCTGGTAGTGAGGAGCCCAACCCTGACCCCAGGACTGCAGCTGTGGCCCCCCCAGTGCCCAGCCCAGGGGTACCATCCCTGCCCTGCTCCTGCTGGCAGCACCACTGCTGCTCCAGGCCAGGCTGCTGCTGCCCTTGGCCACCTGGGCACCCCCTGGGCTCAGCTCCAGCTGCTGGCACCCAGCACCCCCAGGACCTTTTCTACTGCTTTCCAGCCACTGCCCCCAGCCTGGAGGCCTCTTGGGGTTGTTGTTGATGGGAGAAGGGCTCAGGGCCCCATTAGGACCTCAGGCCCTGGAGAGCTCAAGAGCTTTCCTCTGTCCTCAATCCCAAAGCTCTCACCCTGCCTCCAGGGCGGGGGGCTGTGTCTCAGTGTGTTTTGGGGTCTCTGTGTCAGGACCCCCAGTGTCTGGGTCGCTCTGTGGCGCTGCTGGGGTCTGTGTGTCAGGGTGGGTTGGCCTGGATGCTCTCTGGAGGTCCCCTTCAGCCCCACCACTCTCTGCTTCTCTGAATATCCACAATACCAACCTCCCCCCAGGACTCCCACAGCCAGCCAGAGCCTAAAGCAGCGACAGAGAGCAGGGGTCCCAGGGCAGGCAGCCCCACGGGGGAGCCTTGGGGACACTACCCAAATGTGAGATGTGCCTGCTGGAAGCCTGCAAGGACAAAAATGGACAACTGCAGCAAGCTGAAGCTCTGAGGCAGCAGAGAGCAGCAGGGTGAGGATGATGTAAAATAGTGCCTGAAAGAAGCAACAGATCCTCCCCCCCAGTCCTCCACTAGAACAGAATTAACCAGGTTGGAAGAGACCTTTGAGACCATCCAGCCCAACCTAGCACCCAGCACCATCTAATCAACTCAACCATGGCACCAAGGGCCTCATCCAGGCTCTCCCTAAACCCCTCCAAGGATGGGGACTCCACCACCTCCCTGGGCAGCACATCCCCAGGGCCAATCTCCCTTGCTGTGAGGAACTTCTTCCTAACCTCCAGCCTAACCCCCCCCCAGCTCCTGTCCCATCTGGTGTCCCAGTGACAGCTCCACCTTGGGGGCAGCAAACATCTCCAGTTTCAGACCTGCAGGCAGGAAAATCAGCCTCGAGGGAGGGTACTCTGCAGGGAGGCTTTCCGTGCTCCTTGGCCAGCAGCTCTCAAAGCCAGCTCCTAACCCACTGATGGGACAGGAGAACAACCAAGGGGCCCCAGATGATGTCCTGTCCCTCTGCAGAGACCAACCAAGGGACTGCAGGTGATGGAATCACTAAGGTTGGAAAAGACCTCAGAGACCATCAAGTCCAACCTGTCACCCAACACCTCCTGACTAACTAAAGCATGGCTCCAAGTGCCATGTCCAATCCTTTCTTGAACACCTCCAGGGGTGGGGACTCCACCACCTCCCTGGGCAGTCCTGTCCCTGTGAGGGGGCTGCCCAAGGCACCCCAGATGATGTCCTGTCCCTGTGAGGGGCCAGGGTCGGCACCAGGCCAGGCTCTGTGGGCCCAGGTGGACCCAAGGGTGTTCCAAGGGGCTGGGGAAGAGCCCTGTGCTGGGAGCTGGTGGTGCAGCAGGTAAGCAGGAAATCCTTGGAGCTGCTGAGCAGAGGATTCCTTCAACACCTCCCGAGTCTGACAGGGCAGCAGAGGTGAGAGGGATGCCCAGCCCAGTGGAAGGACAACGCTGATGGAGAACTGCCCTTGCTGTAATGGGCCGGGGTGCAGGAAGGGGCAGGTGGAGCCTGGAGGAAGGAAGCTCAAACGGGAGCTGGGACTTGCTCTGCAGTCCTTCTGTCATTCCCAGCTGGGTAACCTTTAGGAAGCACCAGGACCCTCTGCACCGAACCCTCTGCTGGTACCCAGGCTTTGGGAGGGGGGAGGCCCCGCTTGGCGCCGGGGGGCTCCTACAGAGCGAGGTGGGGGGAGGTGGCGAGAAGCGGAGGGAGGCGCCGGGGCCGCACCCCCCCCCCCCCCGGCCGTCCCCTCTCCCCTCCCCGCACAGACGGCGGCCACAGACTCCTCTGCCCCCCACGGACTCCTCTGCCCCCCTCGCCGCTCAGTGGGGCCAGCTCTGCTCCTCCCCTCCCTCCTCCCCTCCCTCCTCCTCCCCTCCTCTCCCTCCTCTTCCTCCCCCCCCCCCTCCCTCCTCCCCTCCCTCCTCCTCCCCTCCCTCCCTCCTCTTCCTCCCCTCCCTCCTCCTCCTCCCTCCCTCCCTCCTCCCCTCCTCCCCCTCCCCCCTCCCTCCTCCCTCCCTCCTCCTCCTCCCTCCCTCCTCCCTCCCTCCCTCCTCCTCCTCCTCCCCTCCTCCTCCTCCTCCTCCCTCCCCCTCCTCCCTCCCTCCCTCCCTCCTCCCCTCCCTCCCTCCCCTCCCTCCCTCCCCCTCCCTCCTCCCCCCCTCCCTCCCTCCCTCCTCCCCCTCCCTCCTCCCCTCCCTCCCCCTCCCTCCTCCTGCCCCCGCCGCCGCTTTGTGTACGGAGCGCTGCGTGCGTGCGTCCGTCCGTCCCTCCCTCCCTCCCCTCGGCGTCCTCCTCCCTCGACCAGAGGGGAGGAAAAAGAGTGCGCCCGGCGGCGCAGGCACACTGCATACACACAAACACGCGACCGGTACCGGCGGAGGGATACGGTGACGTAATTTCCTCCTGGACCGCAGGGGAGAGCGGTGATAGGTGCGTGGCGTGATGACGTCACCCGCCGGCCGGCGCCGCCCCGCCCAGGCGCCACCTCGCTACACATGGCGCCGGGGCTGGTCGCCGGCAGCTCCTCGCCTCCTCGCCTGTCCAGCGGTGGTTGCGCACCCCCAGGAGGAGATGCGGGGCCTCCGGGCTGCTCTCAGACTCTAAGGGAAGCGGTGGGGCCGCTGTGGCGGGGCCTAGCGCTGCTTGAAGGCCCTGCCGGTGCCTGCAGGCCCGGGCGCCGACTCCTCAGGTGGGATCTGGGGGCGCAGCAGGCTTCCAGGCGAGGCTGTGCCAGCTCTTCTCAGGGCTGTCCCCCTGTCAGGGTTGTGCCACCTGCCTTGATGGCTGCCGGAGGGGAAGGGAGCCTTCCTCACCACGTCCAAGCGAGCAGGTGGCTGGCCAGAGCCTTGCCAGCCCAAGTCGCCACCTGCAGCCTGTGCTCCCTTCGGCTTTAGTTGTGCCTCGGGCATTTGCCACCTTTGGTGCTATTGATTGCGTCTTGCACTCCCCAGGCACCGCAGGCTGGCAGCGTGGCGAGGGCTCGATGCTACCATCTATAATGCAGTGATCATTAACCTGCTTGTCGTCACTGGGTCTTGGTGTCTCGGTGCGAGGCGGTTTAGGGGGTTAGCAGTGTCGGCAGGAGTCAAGCCTGCAGCCTTTGCCCTGTAGCCTGTGGTTCTGGGGGAAGGTGAAGAGAAAGCTGCTGTGGGTAGAACCTGAGTCCCATCAGCCATGAAACAGTGTACCCACGTGTGTCTGAGAGCCAGGGATGCTCAAATGCTGCCTGCTGGCCCTGTCTCAATCAGAAGATGATGAGAGTGAGGAAAGATACTTTGGAGGTCCAAACACTTCCAGAAGTCCTTTTGATTCCTTCTCTCTCTGCTTTATGTCCCTTCTGTGAGGCTCAGCTCAAAAGCTGCCACAGGTTTCGCCCCTCAGGGGTGGCTCCAGAGGGAGAGAGGTGAGGAATTAAAACTGCTGTAACATTCCCCCTCCCAGCTCCTCTGGAGGTCTCCTGGCAGACAGGACAGAGGTGGGGGGACATAGCCCTGTTAGGAGGTGTCCCCTGAGGTGTGAGGACTTTGCTTTAGGAGGTGCTTGAGCCTGGATGCAACTTGAGGGAAAGTGTCACCAGCAGGGTGAGGGGGGAGGGGGTTTGCCCTCTGCTGAGAGCCCACCTGCACCACTGCATCTACTGCTGGGGCCCTCAGCACAAGGAGGACCTGGAGCTGCTGGAGGGGATCCAGGGTAGGCCAGCAAGATGATCAGAGGCTGGAGAACCTCCCCTGTGGGGACAGCCTGAGGAAGTTTGGGCTGTCCAGCTGGAGGAGAGAAGGCTCTAGGGAGACCTTAGAGCAGCCTTCTGGTACCTGAAGAGAAGGCTCCAGGGGAGCTGGGGAGAGACTTTTGACAAGGGCTGGGAGTGCCAGGATAAGAGGCAATAGCTTTGAGCTGGGAGAGAGGAGACTGAGCCTGGAGATGAGGAAGAAATTCTTGGCAGTGAGGCTGGGGAGAGCCTGGCACAGGCTGCCCAGGGAGGCTGTGGCTGCCTCCTGCCTGGAGGTGCTCAAGGCCAGGCTGGATGAGGCCCTGAGCAGCCTGGGCTGGTGGGAGGGGTCCCTGCCCATGGCCCTCCAGAAAAGCTCAGGCTGCAACCTCACCCCAGAGAAGTTTCTCCTCAGGGTGAGGTGGAACTCCTGGTGTCCAGTGTGTGTCCCTTGTTCCCTGTCCTATCACAGGACACCACTGCACAGAGCCTGGCTCCTCCTTCTTGCCCCCCACCCTTCAGCTAACTGCAGACATGGATCAGGTCCCCCCTGGGGCTGCTCCTCTCCAGACTAAACAGCCTGAGGGCTCTCAGCCTTTCCCCATCCAATGTTCCAGTGCCTTCAGCATCCTCACAGCCTCTGTTGGACTTTGCAGTAGCTCTCTCTTCTTCCTGAACTCCAGAGCCTAGAACTGGCCCCAGGGCTCCAGAGGTGGACTCAGCAGGGCAGAGCAGAGGGGTAACACAACCTCCCTTTGCCCTGCTGGCCACACTCTGAATGCCCCCAGCAGACCCTTGGGGCCTTCCTGGCCACCAGGGCACCTTGCTGCTCCAGGGAGAACTTGCTGTCCCCCAGGACTCCAAGGGTCTTCTCCATGGAGCTGCTTCTCACCAGCTCACCCCCTAGCCTGCTCCTCATGTGCAGTGACCAGACAGTGGTTCCTGGTGCGTGGGGTTGAGACATTGGAGGCTGCCAAACCTGCCCTGACCTGCCTGGATTCCTGGAGAGCTTAAAGCCCTGCCCAGGATCAGGAGCTCAGCAGAACCTTTATTTAGAATAAACCAAACCAGGTTGGAAGAGACCTTCAAGATCATTGTGTCCAACCCATCAATGAATCCAACCCACCCAAACAGCTAACCCATGGCACCATCACCCCATCAGGTCTCCTCCTGAACACCTCCAATGATGGTGACTCCACCAGCTCCCCAGGCAGCCCATTCCAACGGGCAATCTCTCTCACTGTATAGAACTTCTTCCTAACGTCCAACCTGAACCTCCCCTGGCACAGCCTGAGGCTGTGTCCTCTTGTTCTGGTACTGGCTGCCTGGGAGAAGAGAACTCTTCCCGTGGGAAGCCGCCGGCTCGTTGGGCAGCGGGGCAGTGAGTAGGAGGGTTCCAAACACCCCGGGAAAGCTCCGGGACCCGAGCAGGTGAAGGAGGTGCTGCAGAGCAGCCTCCAGCAGCCCTGGGGAGCTGCGTGCCCGGCCGCGGCCCCTGCGCCGGATCCTCCCCTTGGGCAGAGCCTCCCTGCCCTCCGCACCGCCCAGCGCCGCGGGCGCCGACCCCGGCCGGGCGCTTTCACTGCCCGCAGTTCCTCTGCCCGCAGTTCCTGGGCCAGCAGTTCCTCGGCCAGCAGCTCCTCTGCCCGCAGTTCCTCTGCCCGCAGTTTCTCGGCCAGCAGCTCCTGGGCCAGCAGCTCCTCTGCCCGCAGTTCCTGGGCCAGCAGCTCCTCGGCCAGCAGCTCCTGGGCCAGCAGCTCCTCTGCCCGCAGTTTCTCGGCCAGCAGCTCCTGGGCCAGCAGCTCCTCTGCCCGCAGTTCCTCGGCCAGCAGCTCCTCTGCCTCCCGTTCCACCTGCCAGCCGCCATGGGTAAGAGATCCAGCGGCGCGCCCGGAGGGATCTGCTGCCCTGGGGAGGCAGCCGGCGGGGGGCCAGGGCGGCTGTCAGTGGGGAGAGCCGTGGGGCCGGAGTTCAGCTTGGCCACTGCTGTGCTTTGAAGGGTTGACTGGCAACGCTGAGCGCCGATTATCTCCTTAAACGCCACTTTTTGGCCACCGAATGCCTCTTTTGTTTTTTTTTTGCTGTTCATGCCACTTTATTGTCTTTTCTGTCTCTTCTTTCTTTTTGCCTTTAAGTGCCACTTTTTCACCCTCCAGTGGCAAAGAATTTGGACTCACTGCTGTGGCTGGTTGTGAACCTGGAGGGTGCTTGGGAAGGTCTCCAAGCAGCGGGCAGCAGAGCTGAGGAACAGAGTTCAGCAACTTTCTGGTTAGGTTTTTGTTGTGCCAGCCCCTGGGTGTTGCTGTGGGTGCTCAGTTTGGGTTGCAAGGGGAGGAAGCAGAAGGAGGGGACTGAAGGAGATGGTTTCTAGTGATAGGGGAAGGGCTTTGAGCTGGGAGAGGGGAGAGTGAGACTGGAGATGAGGGAGAAATTCTGTAGTGAGGCTGGGGAGAGCCTGGCACAGGCTGCCCAGGGAGGCTGTGGCTGCCTCCTCCCTGGAGGTGTTCAAGGCCAGTTGCAGCCCAGTGCCATGGGCAGATACACCTCCCACCAGCCCAGGCTGCCCAGGGCCTCCAAGAAACTCTGCCTTGGGGTTTGTGAGCTGGGGTGGTGACAGTGCTGCCATGCTCTGCTCAGGTCACCTGGCAGTGAGTTAACTGCTGCAGGTTGGACTCCATGATCTTTGAGGTCTCTTCCAACCTTAGTGATACTGAATACCTGGCTCTGGGGAGCAGGGCTTAGGTTTGCCATTAGGAGAAAATGCTTCACTTACAGGGTGCTCAAACACTGGCCCAGGCTGCCCAGGGGGGCTGTTGAATCCCTGCCCCTGGAGGGGTTTCAGAGCCACAGAGGTGTGACACTCAGGGCCATGGACTAGCCCCAGCCTTGGCAGAGCTAGAGGCTGGGTGGACCAGATGATCTGAAAGGCCTTTTCCAACAACAGGATTCTCTTTTAACTAGCAGAACCCCATCCTCATTCTACCTGGATGCTTGGTGGGCTCAGAGGCAGGACAGGAGCAGGTCTGGATGCACTAAGTGTAGAAGGCCAGGCTGGAGAAGAAGGGCTACCAGGGAGACCTCAGAGCAGCCTGCCAGCAGCTGAAGGGGCTCCAGGAGCGCTGGGGAGGGACTGCTCAGAAGGGCTTGGAGTGACAGAACAAGGGGCAGTGGTCTGGAGCTGGAGCAGGAGCTGTTTAGGTTGGACATCAGGAGAAGTTCTGCACACCAAGAGACAGAGAAAGGTTGAGCTGGATGAACTTGAAGACCTTTTGCAACCAAACCAATTCCATGATTCTACCTTAAAGCTTCAAGCAGGCTGCTGGTTGGTGGCAGCAAGGTGCTCTTGGCAGTGTGGGAGGATCAGCTCTGGGGCTTCTCCTCCCCAAAGCTCATTAAAGGTTGCTTGCTTGGTACTTAGAAGAATTGTTCTCCTGCAGGGACCTGCAGCTTTGGCTGTGCCTGGTCATGGCTGTGGCCTGGCTGGGCTGCTTCCCCCTCCCCTTCCCCCCCAGTTTGTGCCTCTTCAGCAGTTTGCTGGGAGCCTTCCACAACCCTCCCTCCATTGTCAGGATTTAGGCAGCTGGGGCCCACACCTTCACTTCAGAGAACCTGCTGTTTACTCATGCTCTCCAGCAAGCCAAGCTTGGCCCAGATTTGCTCTGCCTCACCTGAAGCTCTCAGCAGAGCAGCCTCATTTATTGTCACAGCTCTCCTCAGCAGCCTCTCTGAAGTGCCCTGGCTCTGTTCCCAGCTTGTCTGAAGAGGGCTGAGGGACCCTGCTGCCACAGTGCCACAACCAAGAAGCCCTTCCTGCTCCTTTCCTTTGTTCCCTGCTGGGAACCCCAACCTGGCCAAGAACTCCAATTTCATAGATTCATGGAGTGGGTTGGAAGGGAGCTCAAAGCTCAGCCAGCTCCAACCCCCTGCCATGGGCTGGGACCCTTCCCACCAGCCCAGGCTGCTCAAGGCCTCGTCCAGCCTGGCCTTGAGCACCTCCACAGAGGGGGCAGCCACAATTTCCTTGAGCAACCTATTCCAGAGTCTCCCCACCCTGGTACTGAAGAACTTCCTCAGCTCCAAACCATTCCCCCTTGTCATGTCTCCAGACACCCTCAGGAAAGCTCCCTCTGCAACTTTCCCGTAGGATCCCTTCAGCTATTGGGAGGCAGCTCTGAGGTCCCCCTGGAGCCTTCTCCAGGCTGCACAGCCCCAGCTTCCTCAGCCTGGCCTCACAGCAGAGCTGCTCCAGCCCTTGGATCACCTTTGTGGCCTCCTCTGGGCTCTCTTCAGCAGCTCTGTGTCCTCCTCCTGCTGGGGACAGCAGAGCTGGAGGCAGGATTGGAGGTGAGGTCTGAGCAGAGCAGAGCCAAGGGGCAGAGTCCCCTCTCCTGCCCTGCTGCCCACACTGCTCTGGCTGCAGCCCAGGAGCAGTGTGTGAGGGTTTTAGGTGCCTGAGCACAGATGCTGATCGTGGTGGTGTAAAGGCTGTTGTGAACGAGTTGCTGCGGATCCCAGCCTGATGGCAAACCACTCAGGCTGTGTTTACAAGCCAGCTTGGCACAGCCTGGCATGGGAAGGCCTCAGCAGGTATCTGCAGGCAGTTGGAGAACAAAAGAGGGTTGGAACAAGATCAGAGAGAAAGGAGGAAGAGATGTGTGTGTGGAGAATGAAAAGGGAACATTAATCATAGACTCATGGGATGGTGGTGCTGGAAGGGACCTCTGGAGATCATCCAGCTCAGCCCCCTGCCAAAGCAGGGGCAGCCAGGGCAGGTCATACAGGGACACAGCCAGGTGGGGTTGGAGGCTCTCCACACAAGGAGACAAAGACCTGGAAGGATGAGACAGGGGCTGATGGATTTAAGCTTCATTGCCCTTCCCTGGCACTGCTCCAGCCCTCAAAGTCTTTCTGGCAGCAAAGAGCCTGAAGCTGACCCCAGGATTGCAGCTGTGGCCTCCCCAGTGCCCAGCCCAGGGGCACCATCCCTGCCCTGCTCCTGCTGCCCACACTGTGGCTGCTCCAGGCCAGGCTGCTGCTGCCCTTCCTGGCCCCCTGGGCACCCCTGGCTCCTCTCCAGCTGCTGGCAAGCAGCACCCCCAGGTTCTTGAGAGTTTTGCTTGGGTATTGTCACCACCTTGCTGTCTCCTTCCTTGGTGGCTTCTCCTGTCCCATTCTGTGCTCCAGGTGTTCTGGGAGGCAGCATCACTTTCCCTGGGAGGGATCAGAGGTGTTGTCAAAGTGGAGGGCAGGCTGGGCAGGATGTGATTCCCTCCTTGCTCAGGAAGGGCTGCCCACAGTCCAGGGACCCTTCTCCAAGTGGGGTCCATCCCAAGGACAGGATGAAGGCTGAGTCTCCAGTGATGGCCTTGGCAGTGCTGGCTTAATGGTTGGGCTCAATGACCTTTAGGGCTCTGTTCAACCTAAATGCTGAGGCTTGGCCTGGATGACCTTTAAAGGTCCCTTCCAACCCAGCCCATTCCTGCCAGCAGGTTTATTTTCAGCAGCTCAAGGAACCTCAGCACTGGGGGGAGTCAGCAAGACTCTGGGGTCCTTGGCAGGGTGAGGATGGGGTCTAAGAGTTGAATGCAAGCCCAAGCCCCAGCTGGGGGAAGTGGGCTGCAGATCTAAAGACTTGTCTGTTTTCTCCTCCAATCAGCAGAATGTGGAGCCTGTGGCCCAGGATATGCAACTCCTCTGGATGCCATGAAAGGCAAGTACTGGGATGTCTGCTCCAAAGCCAGGCCATCAGCAGAGGATGGTCTCAAGTTCAAAGATGCCTTCTGGGGTGGCTCATTGATGAGCAAGGCCAAAGAGACTTCAAAGAGCAGAAGAGTTTGGTTCCTTTGGCAGCCAAGCTCTGGGCAGAGCCTTTGAGCTCTTACCCTGAGTCCTGCTGAGGTTTGAAGTGCTGCCACACCACTTCTCCTGTCTTCCCATGCTGCAAAGAATGGATTTGCTTTAAGAACACTGGGGCAAGAGGTTGACCTAAACCATCCTCCAGCTGGGATGGAGACCTTTAGGTGCAGCCCTCAGCTTCTGCCATGACAACAATGCCCATTAGGACACCAGAGGGGGAAGGAGGAGTCAGGGTTTTAAGTGTGGCAAGAGGTTAGTGCAAGATTCTCATCCACTTACAGCTGCAGGAGAGGATCCCCTCCTCTCCCCAGGAAGCATCTGCTCTTCTCAGCAGTGCCTGGCTAAATCCTGACCCTCACCAGAGCTCCTGAGGCATTCTGCTGGAGCCTTTCATGGTGGCAGAACTGCTCTCTGAGGCCTTGGAGAGCTTCAGCCTTGTCCTGAGCAGGCTTTTGGCAGAGGTGGACTGAACATTGGACAGCTACCACTTGGGCCACCAGGGGAGGGAGAAGCTTGCCATGGCAGGGTGGTCACCAGCACTGCCCTGCTCCAGGAAAAGAGCCCAGAGCAGCCCCAGAGGCTCCTGCAGTAGGTGGGCACAGCCCCACCGCTGGGTCACCCTCTGGTTGCTCCAGCCACTCACTCCTGGTGTGGCTCTGCACCATGGGGAATCCTCAGTTTAGAGAGGAGGAGGTTAAAGCCAGGGAGAATTGCCTCCAGGCTGGGCACAGCTTGTTGGGAAGTGGTTTCTGGGTGTCACTAACAAGAGTTGTGCCTTGCAAGGGCCCCGGGAGGAGATTGTCTACGTGCCCTGCATCTACAGGAACACTGGCAGGGACAAGCCTGACTACCTGGCCACTGTGGATGTGGACCCCAAATCCCCAAACTACTGTCAGGTAGGGTGGCCCCCAGGCCAGGGTTGGATATTTGCTGTCACCTCTTCGGTTTTGGGCAGAAGCATGGAGCTGAGCAGTGTTTGCAAACAGCTGAAGGGTGGGGGGCAGGAGGAAGGGGCCAAGCTCTGTCAGTGGTGGCCTGTGATGGGACAGGGGGGCAAGGGGCACGAGGTGGAGGCCAGGAGGTTCTGGCTGAGCAGGAGGAGGAGAAAGTTGTTTGGTGTGAGGGTGCTGGAGGCCTGGAGCAGGCTGCCCTGAGAGGTTGTGGAGTCTCCTGGTGTGGAGAGCTTCCAACTGTACCTGGATGTATCACAGTATCCAGATAATCACAGTATCAGTCAGGGCTGGAAGGGACCACAAGGATCAGCCAGTCCCAACCCCCCTGCCATGGGCAGGGACACCCCACACTAGATCAGGCTGCCCAGAGCCTCATCCAGCCTGGGCTTAAACACCTCCAGGGACAGGGCCCCAACCACCTCCCTGGACAACCCATTCCAGGTTGGTGAAGAACTTCCTCCTCACCTCCAGCCTGAATCTCCCCACCTCCAGCTTCATTCCATCCCCCCTAGTCCTATCACTACCTGAGATCCTGAGCAGTCCTTCCCCAGCCTCCCTGCAGCCCCCTTCAGATCCTGGAAGGCCACAAGGAGGTCTCCTCAGAGCCTTCTCTCCTCCAGTGTTCCTGTGTGAGCTGCCCTGGGTGCCCATGCCCAGGCACTGGGGTTGCAGTGGGTGAGCTCCAGAGATCCCTTCCAGCCCCACCATGCTTTGGTGTGAGGGTGCAGCCTGAGCTCTCTGGAGAGATCCTGGCTGGAGCTGGAGGCAGCAGAACCACCCCCTCATGTTGGTTATTAATTCATCAGCTTTACAGAAACTGGAGAGCCCAAACTTGTACCTCAGGGTTTCATACATTCATAGAATGGGTTGGAAGGGATCTTAAAGCTCAGCCAGCTCCAAGCCTCTGCCATGGGCAGGGACCCCTCCCACCAGCCCAGGCTGCTCCAGGCCTCATCCAGCCTGGCCTGGAACACCTCCAGGGGGGAGGCAGCCACAGCCTCCCTGGGCAGCCTGTGCCAGGCTCTCCCTACCCTCACTGTCAAGAATTTCTTCCTCATCTCCAGTCTCAACCTGACCAGGTCTGGATTCAGCCACCAGCACACCTGACATGCAGCAAAGGCTCTGCAGACACCGTGTCCAACCTTCTCCCACTTCCCAGCTGCAGCTCTGTCTCAGCCTGGAGCTGCTTCCTGAGTAACAAACATTGGGCTCCCCAGGGCCAGAAGGACATTGAGGGCTGGAGCAGGGCAATGAAGCTGGGGAAGGGTCTGGAGAACTGGGCTGGGGGTGGTGAGGCTGGAGAAGAGGAGCCTGAGGGAGACCTGATAGCTCTCTACAGCTCCCTGAGAGGGGGCTGAGGCAGGTGGGGGCTGGGCCCTTCTGCTAAGGGACAAGGGTCAAAGGAAGAGGAAATGGCCTGAGATTGCCCCAGGGGAGGTTCAGGTTGGCCATGAGGAACAATTTGTGCCCTGCAGGAGTGGCCAGGCCCTGGCAGAGGCTGCCCAGGAAGGTGGTGGAGTCCCCATGCCTGGAGGTGCTGAGGAGCCCTGGGGCCGTGGCGCTGGGGCCGGGGTCTGGTGGGCTGGATGCCCTCGGGGGGTCTCTGACTCTGTGACTCTCTGCAGGTGATCCATCGCCTGCCCATGCCCAACCTGAGGGATGAGCTGCACCACTCTGGGTGGAATTCCTGCAGCAGCTGCTTTGGGGATGCCACAAAGAAGAGGAACCGACTGATCCTGCCCAGCTTCATCTCCTCCCGCGTCTACGTGGTGGATGTGGGGACGGACCCCCGAGCTCCCAGGCTCCACAAGGTCTGTTGGAGGGCAGCTCCATGGGGAGGGATGTGAGTCCTGTTGGACAACAGGGTGACCATGAGCCATCAAGGTGGCCTTGTGGTCAGGAAGGCCCCAAGGGTCTCCTGGGTGTGTCAAGAAGAGCGTGGCCAGCAAGGCAGGGAGGTTCTGCTGCCCCTCTGCTCTGCCCTGGGGAGGACACCTCTGGAGTGCTGCGGCCAGGGCTGGGCTCCCCAGTTCAAGAGGGGCAGGGAACTGCTGAAGAGGGCACAGCAAAGGGCTGTGAAGATGCTGATGGGACTGGAACAGCTCTGAGATGAGGACAGGCTGAGGGACTTGGGGCTTTGGAGCTTGGAGAGGAGCAGCCTGAGGGGGATCTGATCAATGCTGATCAATACTGCAAGGGTGGGGGACGGGAGGGTGAGACCAGCGGCGACCAGTGGCAGGCCAAGGGCCATGGGGACAAACTGCACCATTAGAAGCTCCACCTGAACATGAGGAGGAACTTCTGGACCTGAAGGATGGTGGAGGCCTGGAGCAGGCTGCCCAGGGAGGTGGTGGAGTCTCCATCTCTGGAGAGGGCTTGGCAAGGGGTTTGGAGTTGATGATCTCTAAGGTCCCTTCTATGATTCTGTGATCCAGCTCCAACCCCCTGCCATGGGCAAGGACCCCTCCCAGCAGCCCAGGCTGCTCAAGGCCTCATCCAGCCTGGCCTTGGACACCTCCAGGCAGCTGTAGCCTCCCTGGGTAACCTGTTGCAGGGTCTCCCCATGCTCACTCTCAAGAATTCTTTCCTCCAGTCAGGGTCTTCCTGCTGCATCATTCAGGCTGGGTTTAACCCCCTCCTCTCCTGCTGTTTATGTTCTTGAGGAGAATGAATCAATGTCATGGATGGCCCAGAGGGCAGAGGAGAAGACAGGAGGTGGCAGGAACTCAAAGCACCAAAGACCTCCCTCTCACATGTGAACCCTTCCTGTTCCTTCCTCATTCTGAAAGCTGAACTCTGGGGCTGGTGTCCTGCAGTGGTCAGGGGAGCTGACAGCCATTCTCTGTCTGCATTCCAGATTGTTGAGCCAGTGGAGTT
This sequence comes from Melanerpes aurifrons, assembly GCA_011125475.1. Classification (NCBI taxonomy): domain Eukaryota; kingdom Metazoa; phylum Chordata; class Aves; order Piciformes; family Picidae; genus Melanerpes; species Melanerpes aurifrons. The sequence continues at coordinate 126,428 of WWNC01000157.1, forward strand.
GTTCTGGAAGGGGAACCTGGCAAATCCTCACACTTCTCACTGTCTGGGCAGTGGTGACATCTTGATCAGCTGCCTGGGAGACCCTGCTGGCAATGGAAAAGGTATTTATCATCCCTTGGTGCTCCAGAAAGGGACTCAGTATGGCAGGGTCCTGCTCCCAGAGCTAGAGGACTTGTGAAGACCTCCTCTGAGATCTCCAAGCCAGCCCTTTAGCTAACAGCAGAAGCAACACTTCAGCCACCAGCTATGGTCCCTGCTCTGCCACAGCAGCTTGGAGCTGCTGTGGAGGAACCTCTGGGGGGCTGGGGATGAGTTCAGCTTCCAGGGCTCACTGAAGAGAGCCAACTCCAGGGCTTAGGAGTGAGAAACCATCACCATGGGTTGGCAATGCCCTCCTGCAGCCCAGCAGGCAGCTGTGTGCTGGGCTGGATCCAGAGCAGTGTGAGCAGCAGGGCAAGAGGAGGGGATCCTGCACCTGGACTCTGCTGAGACCTCATCTCCAATCCTGCCTCCAGCTCTGCTGTCCCCAGCAGCAGAAGGACACAGGGCTGCTGAAGAGAGTCCAGAGGAGGCCACAAAGATGATCCAAGGGCTGGAGCAGCTCTGCTATGAGGCCAGGCTGAGGGAGCTGGGGCTGTGCAGCCTGGAGAGGAGAAGGCTCCAGGGAGACCTCAGAGCTGCTGCCAGGACCTGCAGGGATCCTGCAGAGGGAGTTTTCCTGAGGGTTTCTGGAGACAAGGGGAAGTGGTTTGGAGCTGAGGAAAAAGTTCTCCAGTACCAGGATAGGGAGACTCAGGAGTGGGTTGCCTCCCCTGGGGGGTGTTCAAGGCCAGGTTGGATGGGGCCTTGAGCAGCCTGGACTGGTGTTGGAACTGGATGATCTCTGAGGTCCCTTCCAACCTGAGCCATTCCATGAACATTCCACTGGGATCCCTTTCACCACAGAGCAAGGAAGACCTGCAGCCTGTGGCAGCTTAGTGCTTGTGACGTGGCCAGGAGAAATTCTGGTGCCACCCTGAAGTCCTCTTTGCCTCAAACCTCTTGAGCTAGTTTAGATTCTGTGTTCTGCTTAAAACTCAGCTGCAGAGGGCCTGGGAGCTACTGGAGAGAGTCCAGAGGAGGCTGGGAAGCTGCTGAGGGGCCTGGAGCAGCTCTGTGAGGAGCAAAGGCTGAGAGGCTGGAGGAGAGCAGCCCCAGGGGGGATCTGCTGAATGCTCAGCAAGAGCTGCAGGGGCTGTGGGGGGCAAGAGGCTGGGGCTGGCATCTGCTCAGTGGTGCCCAGGGCCAGGCTAAGGGGCAAGGGGCACAAAGTGGAGGGCAGGAGGAGAAAGTTGTTTGGTGTGAGGCTGCTGGAGGCCTGGAGCAGGCTGCCCAGAGAGGTTGTGGAGTCTCCTGGTGTGGAGAGCTTGCACACCCCCTGGGCACTGTGCTGCTGGGCAAGCTGCTGTGGGTGCCCTGCTGGAGCAGGGGGCTTGAAGGAGATGATCTCCAGAGCTCCCTTCCAACCTCTACCATTCTCTGATCCCAACCTTTTCCTCAAGCACAGAGCTGCCTTTTGCAGCCTGTTCTGAACCCCAACCTCTATGCTTGACTTTATTTAAAGCTGTGAATCTCTGCAGGGTGGCTTCAAACCTCTCTCTCTGCTTTCTCTACCAGCTGGCTTCATCCTGCTGGATGGGGAAACCTTTGAGGTGAAAGGGAACTGGGAGAAAGGGGAGAAGCTGCCCAGCCTGGGCTATGATTTCTGGTATCAACCCCGCCACAATGTCCTGCTGAGCACCGAGTGGGCCCCCCCCAAAGTCTTGGCAGATGGCTTCGACCCAGCTGATGTGGAGAGAGGTGAGGGAGTGTTTGGCTGTGTTCTTCCAAAGAGGAAGGCTTTTATCTCTCTGGGGTTAAAATTGCCTTTCCTGGCCTTATTTTTGCCTGCCCCGCCAGGGCACTACGGCAGCCACATCAACGTGTGGGACTGGAGCAGCCACCGCTTCCTCCAGGCAGTGGAGGTGGGGAGGGGCTCCATCCCTCTGGAGATTCGCTTCCTCCACAACCCAGAGGCTGCAGAAGGCTTTGTTGGCTGTGCTCTGAGCGGGGCTGTGCAGCGCTTCTACAAGACAGAGGTGAGTGTGGGGGAGGAGGCCCTGCACCGGCTTGCCCAGGGAGGTTCTGGCTGCCCCCTGCCCCCCAAGGCCAGGCTGGAGGAGGCCTTGTGATAGTAAGTGGAGACAAGAGTATCACAGTATCAGTCAGGGTTGGAAGGGACCACAAGAATCATCCAGTTCCAACCCCCCTGCCATGGGCAGGGACACCCCACACTAGATCAGCCTGGCCAGAGCCTCATCCAGCCTGGCCTTAAACACCTCCAGGGCTGGGGCCTCAACCACCTGCCTGGCCAACCCATCCCAGGGCTTCACCACTCTCATGGGGAAGAACCTCCTCCTCACATCCAGCTTGAATCTCCCCACCTCCAGCTTCATTCCCTTCCCCCTAGTCCTATCACTCCCTGAGATCCTGAGCAGTGCCTTCCCAGCCTTCCTGTAGCCCCCTTCAGATCCTGGAAGGCCACAATGAGGTCACCTGGGAGCCTTCTCTCCTCCAGACTGAACAGCCCCAACTCCTTCAGTCTGTCCTCATAGGAGAGGTCTCAGAGGAAAGGTTTTCAAGGCCCTCTCTTCCAAAGCATTGCTATCTCACTGCACCTTCCCTGCTGCCAGCTGGGAGGCAACAGGAATGCATTCTTAGTGCCTATGAGCTCTGTGCGAAGAAGGCAGCCCCAGCAGAGGGGAAGCAGCATACTGAAGTGTGCTTTGTGTCCCAACAGCACCCAGAGACCTGCAAGCAGAACTCCCTGCTGTGCAGAGAGCATTGCTGCAGGCAAGTGCATCTGCCACAGACAGCTGAGTTAGCTTCCAAAGTGCCCTGCAGCGGTCAGCTCTCAGGAGCCAGGACCTGCTGGAGGGGATGGGAGGCATGGGCACAGGGGATGTTTGGGTGGCCCTCAGCTGGCTGGACAGGAAACCTCAGCATTATGGTGTGGAAAGGACAATGGTTACCATCAGAAAAAAAAGAAAGAGCTAATTGTATCAATGGAAGGAAGCTGGAGGTGGGGAGATTCAGGCTGGAGGGGAGGAGGAGGTTCTTCCCCATGAGAGTGGTGAAGCCCTGGGATGGGTTGGCCAGGCAGGTGGTTGGGGCCCCAGCCCTGGAGGTGTTTAAGAGCAGGCTGGATGAGGCTCTGGCCAGGCTGATCTAGTGTGGAGTGTCCCTGCCCATGGCAGGGGGGTTGGAACTAGATGATCCTTGTGGTCCCTTCAGCCCTGACTGATACTATGATGATACTTGAGCAGCCTGGGCTGGTGGGAGGTGTCCCTGCCTGTGGCAGGGGGTTGAAACTGAATTAACTTTGAGGCCCCTTCCAACCCAAACCATGCTGTGAAAGAGGAGAAGAAAGAAGAAATGCTCCTGCCAGTGGTTAGGAGCATTGGAGACCACTTGAGGCAACCTCATCCACACTTGTGCTGAGGAAGGGGCTGCAGGTTAGCCTCAGAGGCTGCTTCTCCTCCCCAAGCTGTCAGGTGGATGTGAAACAGGTCCCCAGTGCCGGGGGTGCTGCCAGGGAAGAGCTGGAGGCCCAGGAGGGAGGGAAGGTGACGGAGCCATGGACGGGCAGTGAAGCTGTTGTCAGGACCCCAGGCTGCAGGAGATCAGCAGGCACAGAGACCTGTTGAGGTGGTGGTGTGGAGAGGCATCACGGACAGCCTTGGTGGAGGTGCCATCCTCACCTCTGCCAACTCTCCTGCAGTGTGCACAGCACCCTGGTACACAGCCTGGCCAGGCCCCTGCACCCTTTGCCTCTCCTCCCTCTGCCCAGTGACCAAAGGGTCCTGAAGCTGGAAGAAGCCCTCTAAGATCATCCAGCAGCCCCACACCACCAAATCTTCTTCCCAACTGCCAAAAGAGGATCAGGGACTGGAGCAGGGGGGGCTGAAGGCAGAGGAGCAGATGGTGAGCAGCACCAGGCTGCCATGGAAGTGAGGTGAGCCTGGGGCCTCCAGTGCCAGGGCATGGTGAGGGAACCAGAATCATGGAATGGTTTCTGTTGGGTTTTCTAAGAGCAGCCAGTCCAACATCAACCCAACACCACCATGGCCACCAACCATGACCCCAATGCCATGTCTACATAATTTGAACAGCTCCAGGGATGGGGACTCCACCACCTCCCTGGGCAGCCTCTGCCAGTGCCTGACCACTGGCAGGACAGAAATTGTCCCTAATAACCCTCAGCCCTCAGGTCCCAGATGACTGAAACTGGCCAGTGTGGTCAGGGTCAGATGGAGGAACCTGGAAACTCCAGGCCTGCCAGCCTGACCTCAGTGCCAGGGGAAATGATGGAGCAAATCATCTTGGGGGCAATCACTGTGCACCTGAAGGATGGCCAAGGGCTCAGGCCCAGCCAACATGGATTCAGGAAGGGCAGATCCTGCCTCTCCAACCTGAGCTCCTTCCATGCCCAGCTGACTGCCTGGTGGATGTGGGGCAGGCTGTGGGGGAACTCTGCCTGGGCTTCAGCAGGGCCTTTGACACTATACCCCACAGCAAACTCCTGGCCAAGCTGTCAGCCTCTGGCTTGGACAGCAGCACTCTGAGCTCCTCAGGTTAGGAAAGAGGTTGAGCTGCTGGAAGGTGTCCAGAGAAGGGCAACAAAGCTGGGGAGGGGTCTGGAGCACAGCCCTGGGAGGAGAGGCTGAGGGAGCTGGGGTTGCTCAGCCTGGAGAAGAGGAGGCTCAGGGGAGACCTTCTTGCTCTCTACAACTCCCTGCAAGGAGGTTGTAGCCAGGTGGGGGTTGGGCTCTTCTCCCAGGCAGCCAGCACCAGAACAAGAGGACACAGTCTCAAGCTGTGCCAGGGGAGGTTTAGGCTGGAGGTGAGGAGAGAGTTCTTCCCAGAGAGAGTTGTTGGCCATTGGAATGTGCTGCCCAGGGAGGTGGTGGAGTCCCCATCCCTGGAGGTGTTCAGGAGGGGATTGGACGTGGCACTGGGTGCCATGGTCTAGTCATGAGGTGTTGGGTGACAGCTTGGACTTGATGATCTTGAGGTTTTTCCAAGCTGGTTGATTCTATGATTCTCTCTCCTGTGCCTCCTGCAGAAGGGAGACTGGGCAGCAGAAAAGGTGATTGAAGTACCCAACAAGAAGGTGAAGGGCTGGCTGCTCCCTGACATGCCTGGTGAGTGTGTGGATCACCTTTGGGTGGTGTCCTCTCCAGTCCCTTCGTACAGGTGAGCCTTCTGCAAGCTCTCACCACAAATGGCAAACCCCCCCCACCCCTAAGAAGTGCTCCCCTGGCTTGGCTTGTGTGAGAGTGCTGGAGGCTTGGAGCAGGCTGCCCAGAGGGGTTGTGGAGTCTCCCTCTCTGGAAACTTCCAAGATCCATGTGGATGTGATCCATCTCCTGCTGCAGCCAGGTTAGCCTGGCTCATGAGCTACCAAGCAGAAGATGGCTAGACCCCTGCTTCCACACAGCTCACAGTGCTTGAAGTTGGTTCCTCTTGGAGTTTGGGTCCTTCAGATGAGATCCCAGTGTCCAGGAATGTTCCTGGGAGTGCTGGCAGAGCCTGGAGCTCCTTTGGGTTTCCCAAGGTCAGAGAAGACCTCTGGAGAAGTCCAACCATCAACCCAACCCCACCCTGGCCCCAGGTGCCATTGCCACAGGTTTCTTGAACACCTCCAGGGATGGAACTCCAGCACCTCCCTGGGCAGGCTGTGCCAGTCCCTGACCACTCTTTCAAGAGACAGATTCCTCATGGCCAACCTGACCCTCCCCTGGGGCAATCTCAGGCCGTTTCCTCCCCTGTTTGTCTCTGAATGCTTTCTTCTGAAGCTCCTATGAGCAGAACTTTGGCAGACATCAATCACCTTTGTGCTCTTCTTGGCTGCTGCTGGTCCTGACCATTTCCTGGCTGTCCTGCTGCCTCTTTCCTTGCAGGTCTCATCACTGACATCCTGATCTCCCTGGACGACAGGTTCCTGTACTTCAGCAACTGGCTGCACGGCGACATCCGCCAGTACGACATCTCTGACACCCGCAGACCCAGGCTGGTGGGGCAGGTGAGGCAGCAGCAGAGGGCCTGCCACACACCACAGCAGTGCAGGCTGCTGCTTTCCCTCTCTCTTGAGAGAAGGAAATCATAGAAAGATAGAATTGGTTGGGCTGGAGAAGACCTCCTAAGGTCATTCAATCCGATGTCAACCCCACCATGGCCACCGTGCTGGGGCCTGGGGATATTTGGAGAGCTCCCAAACAGAGAGGGACCTGGGGGTGCTGATTGACAGCTGCCTAAACATGAGCCAGCAGTGTGCCCAGGTGGCCAAGGGGGCCAATGGCATCCTGGCCTGCATTAGGAATAGTGTGGCCAGCAGGAGCAGGGAATTCATTGTGCCCCTGGACTCTGCATTGGTTAGGCCACACCTTGAGTCCTGTGCCCAGTTCTGGGCCCCTCAGTTTAAGAAGGACATTGAGAGACTTGAAGGTGTCCAGAGAAGGGCAACAAGGCTGGGGAGGGGTCTGGAGCACAGCCCTGGGAGGAGAGGCTGAGGGAGCTGGGGTTGCTCAGCCTGGAGAAGAGGAGGCTCAGGGGAGACCTTCTTGCTCTCTACAACTCCCTGCAGGGAGGTTGTAGCCAGGTGGGGGTTGGGCTCTTCTCCCAGGCACCCAGCACCAGAACAAGAGGACACAGTCTCAAACTGTGCCAGGGGAGGTTTAGGCTGGAGGTGAGGAGAAAGTTCTTCCCAGTGGGAGTTGTTGGTCATTGGAATGTGCTGCCCAGGGAGTCCCCATCCCTGGAGGTGTTCCAGAGGGGATTGGATGTGGCACTGGGTGCCATGGTCTGGTCATGAGGTCTGTGGTGATAGGTTGGACTCGATGATCCTTGAGGTCTCTTCCAAGCTTGGTGAGACTGTGACACTGTGAGACTGTGGTTCTCCAGACCCTTCTCCAGCTCTGTTGCCCTTCTCTGGCCTTGCTCCAGCCCTTGATGTCCTTCTGGCAGTGAGGAGCCCAACCCTGACCCCAGGCTTGCAGCTGTGGCCTCAGCAGTGCCCAGCTCAGGGGCACAATCATAGAGTCACAGAATTGTCAGGGTTGGAAGGGACCTCAAGGCTCAGCCAGCTCCAACCCCCCTGCCATGGCCAGGGACACCTCTCACTACAGCAGGTTGCTCACAGCCACCTCCAGCCTGGCTGCCAACACCTCCAGGGCTGAGGCTTCCACCACCTCCCTGGGCAGCCTGTGCCAGGCTCTCACCACCCTCCTGGGGAACAACTTCTTCCTCACATCCAATCTCAATCTCCCCACTTCCAGTTTTGCTCCATCCCCCCCAGCCCTCTCCCTCCCTGACACCCTCCAAAGTCCCTCCCCAGCTTTCTTGGAGCCCCCTGCAGATCCTGGAAGGCCACAAGAAGGTCTCTTTGGAGCCTTCTCCTCTCCTGTGCCCTGCTCCTGCTGGCCACACTGTAGCTGTTCCAGGCCAGGCTGGTGGTGGCCTTCTTTGCCACCTGGGCACCCCCTGGCTCTTCCCCAGCTGCTTGCACCCAGCACCCCCAGTTTCTTGAGAGTTTTGTTTGCATGTTGTCACCATCTTGCTGTCTCCTTCCTGTGGTGGCCTCCCCTGCTCCATTCCTGTGCTCCAGGTGTTCCTGGGAGGCAGCATCACTAAAGGTGGGGCTGTGACTGTGGTGGAGGACAAGGAACTGCAGTGCCAGCCAGAGCCCTTTGTGATCCAGGTGAGTTTTCCTGCTCCACTTTCTCAGTGATCTCATTGACCCATGTGCCACCTCCCCCTTGCTCCTTGGTTACTCCTGTACCCTGTGCAGCTGTGTCTGAGCTGGCTTGTGCCTCAGATCAACAACCTGGGTAGGATGCTGGTGGCTTTTGGTGGTCTTCTGGGTTCCTGCTGGAGCAGGACAAGCTGTTCAAGTGCCCTGAAGCCTGAGTCATGGCATCTTCCCTGCTGCTGTCAAGCAGCTGACTCAGTCTGCACTCACCCCTCTGCCACCACTGCAGCAGTGGATGCTTGAAGCCCTGAACCAGCTCATTCTGATGTGTGACAAATGACAGAACATTAATTGTCCCTGCTCCTTGTCTGTGTCCATTGATGTCCCCCACTGCCAAGGGAGGTACCTGTGGTCATGGACTGAATGTGGTCACAGCTAAGATCTTTTGGCCACCAAAAGCAGTTTCAGGAAGCTCCACTGGCTGCAGTGTGTGGCCCAGCTGCAGTACAGACCTCTCCTTACTTGTCACTGTTGGGCCACCCACCCCTTGACTGTTTTCTGACCTTTCTGGCCCAGTACAGCAGCAGGAACCCTTCAGCCCTTACTTCTGCCATGACTGCTTCTGTCAGGTCATAGAGTTGTGGTTGGGTTGGAAGGGGCCTCAAAGCTCAGCCAGCTCCAACCCCCTGCCATGGGCAGGGACCCCTGCCACCAACCCAGCTTGCTCAGGGCCTCATCCAGCCTGGCCTTCAACTCCTCTAGGCAGGAGGCAGCCACAGCCTCCCTGGGCAGCCTGTGCCAGGCTCTCCCCAGCCTCACTCTCAAGAATTTCTTCCTCATCTCCAGCCTCAGTCTCCCTTCTCCCAGCTCAAAGCCATTGCCTCTTATCCTGGCACTCCCAGCCCTTGTCCAAAGTCCCTTCCCAGCTCTCCTGGAGCCTCTTCAGCTCTAAGGTCTCCCTGGAGCCTTCTCTTCTCCAGGCTGAACAGCCCCAGCTCTCCCAGCCTGTCCCCACAGGGGAGGTTCTGCAGCCCTCTGCTCATCTTGGTGGCCTCCTCTGGCCCCTCTCCAGCAGCTCCAAGTCTCTCTTGTGCTGGGAGCCCCAGCAGTGCCCAGGTGGGGTCTGAGAAGAGTAGAGCAGAGGGGCAGAATCCCCTCCCTGCTTTCCCTGCTTTGGCCTCAGCCCAGCAGAGGGCTGGCTCTGGGCTGCTGGTTGCTGTTGCCTTGCTGCTGCATTTCTTTGGCAGCTCACCTGCAGCACCTCGTTCTCTGCTTCAATTTTAGGGGAAGAAAGTGCCAGGTGGCCCTCAGATGATCCAGCTCAGCTTGGATGGGAAGAGGCTGTATGTCACCACCTCTCTCTACAGTGGCTGGGACAAGCAGTTCTACCCAGAGCTTATCAAGTAAGAGCCCTGTGGGCAACAGGGGTGAGGGGACAAGACGTGATGGAGCTGGAGGTGTTCCTGCACCAGCTGGTGGGCAGAGTGGGCTTCACCAAAGAGCCTGGCTCCACCTCTAGGTGAGGGTGGCAGGAGGACTCTGCTCCTTCTCTGGAGACTTCCAGGACCCATCTGGATGTGTTCCAGTGTGAGCTGCCCTGGGTGATCCTGCTTTGGCAAGAGGGGGTGGGGTGGGCTGGATGGTCTCCAGATGCCTCTTCCAACCCCAACCATTCTGTGGTTCCACTCTGGAATGAAAAGAAGGAGAAGCTCTTGCAGATGGGCACAGAAGGGCTCTGCACAGCCTCTCTGTTCCTGTCACAGCAGTAGCTGCTCAGGGTCCCTGATTCACAGAATCAAGGCATTGATTGGGTTGGAGAAGGTGTCCAAGGTCATCCACTCCAACATCAGCACCACCAGGGCCCAGCTGCCATGGCCACAGGGCTCTGGAACCCCTCCAGGGATGGGGACTGCACCACCTCCCTGGGCAGCCTGTGCCAGGCCCTGACCACTCCTGCAGGACACAAATTGTTCCTCATGGCCAATCTGAACCTCCCCTGGGGCAACTTGAGTTCATCTCCTCTTGTCCTGTCCCTTGTTTCTTGGCAGAAGAACCCAACCCCCCGCTGTCTCCAGCCTCCCCTCAGGGAGGAAACAGTGGGGTCTCCCTCAGCCTCCCCTTCTCCAGACCAACCACACCCAGGTCCCCAGTCCTGTTCTCCAGAGCCTTCCCCATTTCTGCCTGGAGCTTGCAGCTCTCCCTGAGGTGCTGCAGCGCCCCTTGGTGGCCTGCTGAGGACCATTTGGGTGCTGGGATTCTTCCCCTTTTCCAGCAAACCCTGCCCAGATCCGCAGGGGCACAGCAAGGAGCACAAACCCTTCTCCCAAGCTCCATTTCCTTCTCTTCCCCAGGCAGGGATCTGTTATGCTGCAGATTGATGTGGACTCTGACAGAGGTGGCTTGAAAGTGAATCCAAACTTCCTGGTGGATTTTGGGAAGGAACCTGATGGGCCTGTCCTGGCTCATGAGATTCGCTACCCTGGTGGAGACTGCACCTCTGACATCTGGCTCTAGGCCTTGCCAGCAGCCCTTTGCTTCTGGGCTTTCCTTGCTTCCTCTTGCTTTCCTCCCTCCCTCCTTTCTCCACCCTCCACTCCTCTTTCCTAGAGGTGAACTTGGGTCATTTGGAACTTTGTCCCCTCTCTCAGTTGAGACTTCCACCAGGCTAAGCCACAGAGGCTCCACTTCCTCCTCCCTCTGAGGCAGCCAAGGGAATCCTCTGAGATGTGACACTCAGCTCATGGTCTCCACTCCTTCCCCTTGCACAAAGCCCTCTGCAGTCACTCAGTTCCAAGGATTTTAAGGACTCTCTGGCTGCTTTAGTGGCACTTGGGTGGAGAAGCTGGTCCTAGATAACCCCCCCCAGAAGGATACATTCCATGAGCTTGCCCAGAGCAGGAGTGTCCTGCCCCTTGCAAAGCTTCCTTTGCTCATGAAGTCATCAAGGGCCTTCCAGCAGACACAACATGAACCTCCCACACCTCTACCTGTAGCCACATCCTCTGGAGCTGGGGTAGATCTGAGCCTTTCTGCAGAGCTGGGAAAAGGAATCAACAATAAAATTGTTCTTTGAGGCAGGTGAAGCTGCACCTCTGTTCTTTTCAGACCTCCAAGGTCATCCACTCCAACATCAACCCAGTACCTCCATGGCCACCAAGCCCTGGCCCCAGGTTTCTTCAACACCTCCACAGATGGGAACTCCACCACCCGCCCTGGGCAGCCAGTGCCAGTCCCTGACTGCTCTTGCAGGGCAGAACTTGTTCCCCTGCAGAACCCTGTCAACTCCTGCAGTGCCAGCAGACCCCTGCAGAACCTGGTGGACCATGATGGACCCCTACAGACCACTGCAGACCTCTACAGACATTAGCAGATAGCCACAGACCCCTGTAGACATCAACACAACCCTGCAGGCTTCTGCAGGTACCTGTGTACCTCCTCTACAGGACTCTGTGACCTCTGCAGACCACCCCCCTGGACCCCTGCAGACAGTCAGAACGGTGCTCAGAGTTCTGGGCTGGCCCTTCCCTTGCAGTGGGTGCAGCCATTCCCAAGCAGTTGGAAGAAGTGTGTTTTCTGGGCCAAGCAGACACAAAGCAAAAGGAGCAGCCCAGACCCACGCTGCTTTTTCCCATAGTGTGATCCAGGAGAAAGTCCTTATGAGGCTTGGGCTTCTGCTCGAGCACTTCCCAGGCAGGAGCTTCAAACCTTCTGTCTCAGACTGTGAGCTGTGAGGCAACTCCAGCAGCAGCGGCTGGCTCCGGGCTGTGCTGAGGTCTTCAGAAGAGGAAAGAGGGCTCCCGGAGACACGGAGAGGGTCAGAGGGGACCGGACCCGACCCGACCCGACCCGACTCAGAGGCTTTCGCCAGGTTGCCTGAGAGGGCGACGTGGCCGGGGGCGCTCCCGGAGAAGCCGCCGGAGATTTAACCCCCGGCGGCAGCAGCAGAGGCTCTCAGGCTGCGAGCTCCAGGCAGCAGCCTGGGCGCCGCTTGCGACCTGGAGAGTGGGGTAGGAGGGAGGGGCGTGGTCAGGCCTCTGGGAGCGCCAGGCCATTGGTGCGAGAGGGAGGGGCGTGGTCAGGCCTCTGGGAGCGCCAGGCCATTGGTGCGAGAGGGAGGGGCGTGGTCAGGCCTCTGGGAGCGCCAGGCCATTGGTGCGAGAGGGAGGGGCGTGGTCAGGCCTCTGGGAGCGCCAGGCCATTGGTGCGAGAGGGAGGGGCGTGGTCAGGCCTCTGGGAGCGCCAGGCCATTGGTGCAGGCAGGCTGACAGGCACAGGGAGAGCAAACAAAGACTGAGTGTGCTCCAGGGGCACCTTGTGATTTAGCTGAGTTGGAACCCAGCGAGTGGGTTGTGAGGTACCCCAGAGGCTCCTCAAAACTACCTAACCCTAAAGCTAACCCTACAACTCCCTGCAAGGAGGTTGTAGCCAGGAGGGGGTTGGGCTCTTCTCCCAGGCAGCCAGCACCAGAACAAGAGGACACAGTCTCAAGCTGTGCCAGGGGAAGTTTAGGCTGGAGGTGAGGAGAAAGTTCTTCACCGAGAGAGTCGTTTGTCATTGGAATGTGCTGCCCAGGGAGGTGGTGGAGTCCCCATCCCTGGAGGTGTTCAGAAGGGGATTGGGTGTGGCACTGGGTGCCATGGTCTGGACATGAGGTCTGTGGTGACAGCTTGGACTCTATGGTCCTTGAGGTCTCTTCCAAGCTTGGCGATACTGTGAGACTGTGAGGCTGTAATCTGAACAGGGCGAAGCTGAGCTGCTCCCTGTGCCAGGGAAGTACTCAGTGCTGCCACCGCGTGTGTAATGCCCGGCACTGCAGTTGTGCACCAGCGCGTACTGCCCCGTTGGCGCTCAGTGCTGCCACCGCGTGTGTAATGCCCGGCACTGCAGTTGTGCGCCAGCGCGTACTGCCCCGTTGGCGCTCAGTGCTGCCACCGCGTGTGTAATGCTTGGCCTGAAAGGACGTCCTGGGAATTGGGGTGGGGGGGCATGGATTTGGGGGTCTCTGAGGGAGGATTGTGGGGTCCAGACAGGGTCCAATGGGTTTGAGGGTGTCCGGAAGGGTCCTTATGATTTCGGAGAGCTTCGTCTGGGGGTGTCAGGGTTTTGGGGGGATCCCTGGGGGGTCCCGAATGGGAACGTTGCAGGGTCAGAAGGACGAGCTGGGTAACGGGTTGGGGGGGTGGCAAAGATTTGGGGGGCTCTGGGGGGTGATTTGGGGGTCCAGGAAGAGGCCAAATGCTTTGAGGATGTCTGGCAGGGTCCTTACAATTGCCTAGGGGCTCGTATGGGGGTGTCAGTGTTTTGGGGGGGGCATGGGGGGTCGTGAATGGAATTGTAGTGTGCCAAAAGGGATGAGCAGGGAAGAGGGCGGGGGGGAGGCATGGATTTGGGGGTCTCTGGGGGGTGATTGGGCGGTCGAGGAAGGCTAAAAAGTGTTTGAGGTTGTGCAGAAGGGTCTCTGCCATGTGGGAGGGGCTCATATGGGGGTGTCAGGTGTTGGGAATTGTGTCCCCCGGGCTGGATGGTTGAAGATGAGAAAGTGCCAGGAGAGATGGAATGGGAAGCAACTGCAGTGGCTTAATTAGCAACTCCTGTAGCTGAGATCAGAGTCACCTGCACTGCCTTGATAAACATTGCCAGCCAGGAAGGAGCAAAGGAGGTTAACCACTGCCCTGCAGCCAGAGCAGAGCTCTGAATGCAAGCTGCGTGCAGGCAGGAATTAGTCTTGGGGGCTTGCTGCCGTGGGCAGGAGCTCCTGACCTGGGCGCTCCCTAACCCCCTGCTTGAATTCCACCCTTGTGGCTGTGGGTGCTGCACTGTGCCCCACAGCGGCAAATGGTGACCCCGAGGTGATGTGAGGAGCCAGGAGCTACAGGAGAAGCAGAAGCAGCAAGTTTCGTCTCTTCCAGCTGAGCTTCGGACAAAGCCCCAGGCTGAGAGGTGAGAGACTGCAATCTGCACTAGAAAGGGAACAGCGCCTTCGGCTGGAACCTTGTGCTGGTGAGTTACAGACCCCAGAGACCCTCCCCAAACCCTGACAACCCCAGACGAAGCCCTCCCAAATCGTAGGGACCCTTCCTGACACCTTCAAACCCTTTTCAACCAGCCAGGGCCCCCACACAGCCTCCCAGAGGCCCCCAAATTCATGCACCTCCCCAGCCCAGTTCCAAGCCCGTCTCTTTTAATCCGCTGCCATCATGTTCAGCCCCCCCAGGCTGCCCCCAAAACCCTGACACCCCCAGACGATCCCCTATGGAATTCTAAGGACCCTTCTCAACATGCTCAAACACTCTTTAGCCTGCCTGGATCCCCCAAATCAGCCACCAGAACCCCCAGATCATTGCCACTCCCCAATCCATTACACTGCTCGTCCTTTTACCGCTGCAACGATCACATTCAGACCCCCCTAGCAACTCCCCCAAAACCCTGACACCACCACACGAATCCCTACAGAATACTAACAATACTTCTGTACACGCTCAAACCCTCTATAACCTGCCTGGACCTCCCAGTCAGCCCTCAGAGCCCCCCGTACCCATGGATCCCCCGCAACCCCAATTCCCACCTCGTCCCTTTTGGCACACTACAATTCAAATCTACGACCCTTCATGCGCCCCCCCAAACCCTGACTCCCACAGACGAAGCCCTACGGATTACTAAGAACTCCTCTGCACACCCTCCGAGGCGAGGAGAGGCGAGGCGAGCCGAGGAGGCGAGGCGAGCCGAGGAGGCGAGGAGAGCCGAGGAGGCGAGGAGAGCCGAGGAGAGCCGAGGAGCCGAGGAGAGCCGAGGAGAGCCGAGGAGGCGAGGAGAGCCGAGGAGGCGAGGAGAGCCGAGGAGGCGAGGAGAGCCGAGGAGGCGAGGAGAGCCGAGGAGGCGAGGAGAGCCGAGGAGGCGAGGAGAGCCGAGGAGAGCCGAGGAGGCGAGGAGAGCCGAGGAGGCGAGGAGAGCCGAGGAGAGGCGGAGAGGCGAGGAGAGCCGAGGAGAGGCGAGGAGAGCCGAGGAGAGGCGAGGAGAGGCGAGGAGAGGCGAGGAGAGGCGAGGAGAGGCGAGGAGAGCCGAGGAGGCGAGGAGAGCCGAGGAGGCGAGGAGAGCCGAGGAGGCGAGGAGAGCCGAGGAGGCGAGGAGAGCGAGAGAGGCGAGGAGAGCCGAGGAGGCGAGAGAGCCGAGGCGAGGAGAGCCGAGGAGAGGCCGAGGAGGCGAGAGGCGAGGAGGCGAGGAGAGCCGAGAGAGGCGAGGAGAGGCGAGGCGAGAGGCGAGGAGAGGCGAGGCGAGGCCGAGGGAGGCGAGGCGAGAGAGCGAGAGAGGCGAGGAGAGGCGAGGAGAGGCGAGGAGAGGCGAGGAGAGGCGAGGAGAGGCGAGGAGAGGCGAGGAGAGGCGAGGAGAGGCGAGGAGAGGCGAGGAGAGGCGAGGAGAGGCGAGGAGAGGCGAGGAGAGGCGAGGAGAGGCGAGAGAGCCGGAGAGGAGAGGCCGAGGAGAGGCGAGGCGAGAGGCGAGGAGAGCCGAGGAGGCGAGAGCGAGGAGGCGAGCGAGCGAGGCGAGAGGCGAGGCGAGGAGAGCCGAGGCGAGCCGAGGCGAGGCGAGGAGAGCCGAGGCGCCGAGCCGAGCCGAGGCGCCGAGCCGAGCTGGCTCCTCGGTTCCCCACCTACTGTTTTTCCTCGCTTCAATCCATTCAGGGCCCTCCGGGCTCCCCCCAAAACCCTGACAGCCCCATACAAAGCCCTCCGAAATGGCAGAGCCCCTTCTGCACACCCTCAAACCCTTTTGCTCCTGACTAGACCCCAAATCACCCCACAGAGGCCCCCAAATCCAGACTCTCCCCCAGTCCAGTTCCCCGCCTATTCTTTCTGCCTCGCTTCAATCCCCCTTCAAGCCACCCCCGGGTTCCCCCAAAACCCTGACACCCCCAGACCAACCCCGAAGAATTTCTAAGGACCCTTTCAGACCCCCTCAAACCCTTTTGACCCTGCCTACACCCAACAATCCCCCCCGTCAGCCTCCCCAAACCTTCCCTCCCCGCGGAGCTCAGTTCCCAGCCCATCCTTTTACCCCGCCTCCATCACATTCAGGACGCCCCAGTGCCGCCCCCCATACCCTGACACCCCCAGACCAACCCCTACGGAATTCTTAGGATCCTTCTGGACACCCACAAACCCTTTGGATCCTGCCTGCACCTCCCCATGGCGCCCCAGAGACCCCCAAATTCATGCCCCCCCCCCCGCCCTCTTCCCTGCTCATCCCTTTTGGCACACTACAATTCCATTCGCGACCCGCCAAGCCCCCCCCCCCAAAACCCTGACACCCCCATACGAGCCCCTCCGCAATTCTAAGGACCCTTCTGCACACCCTCAAACCCTTTTGACCCACAGTGGACTCCAAATCACACCGAGGAGGCCCCCAAATCCATCACACACCCCCTTCCAAGCCCAGTTCCAATCCCGACTCTTTTAATCCGCTACGATCGGATTCAGGACCCCCCGGGCTCCCCCCAAAACCCTGACACCCCCAGACGAACCCCTCCCAAATCAAAAGAATCCTTCTGCACACCCTCAAACCATTTTCACCCTGCCTGGACCCCCGCAGAGCCCTCCAGGCTCCTCCAAAACCGTGTCCCCATTCCCAGTTCCTCCTTTTTAAGCCTGCAACGATCCCATCCAGTCCCGCAAGAGACCCCCCCCAAAACACTGACACCCCCAGACCAACCCCTACGGAATGCTAAGGACCTTTCTGCACACTCTCAAGCCCTTTTTAGCCTGCCTGGATCCCCCAAATCATCCCCCAGAGCCCCCCAAGTCATTGCCAACCGCCCAACCCGTTACCCAGCTCATCCTTCTCACCCTGCAACGATCCCATTCAGGCCCCACCAGAGACCCCCCCAAAACCCTGACACCCCCAAACGATCCCCTCCCAAATCGTAGGGACCCTTCCTGACACCTTCAATCCCTTTGGAACCCCCAGCCTCCCAGAGCCCCCCGAATTCATGCACCCCCCCCCCCAGCCCAGTTCCAATCCCGTCTCTTTTAATCTGCTACCATCACATTCAGGTCCCCCCCCAGGCTCCCCCCAAAACCCTGACACCCCCAGACGAGCCCCTCTCAAATGGCAGAGCCCCTTCTGCACAACCTCAAACCCTTTTTAGCCTTCCTGGACCCCCACTCAACCCCCAGAGACCCCCAAATCTTTGCCCTCACCCCTCCCCAGCCCAGTTCCCAGCTCGTCCCTTCTTATCCTGCCACCATCATATTCTGGCCCCCCCAGAGACACCCCCCCCAAACGAACCCCTATGGAATCGTTGGGTCCCTTCCAGACTCCCTCAAACCCTTTTGACACTCCCTGGGCCCCCCCCCAGCCTCCCCTGGCCCCCCCAAAATATGCCTCACAGACCCCCAAATCCAGCCCATAATTTTTTTCCCCCTCTCTGATCCATTTCAGGGCCCCCCCCCAAAAACCCTCAGCCCCCCCCTGCGGCCCCCACTGGAACTGGAAAGCCCCGCCCCCCCCAGATCCCCTCTCCCCCTTTTGCCCCTCCCTGGCACCTTTGCCCTGGCACCCCTGGAAGGTGCCCCCTGGAGGTGGGGGGGGGGCTACCTCCAGACCCTCTTGGGGTGCCCCCAGGATGCCCTCTTGTGGTGCCACCCCTCCCCCTCCCATCCTCACCCCCAACCCTCCCAGCACCTTCTGCCCCCCCAGGACCCCCACCCCCTCCCCTGGCAACTCCTGCCCCCTCCCAGCCCCTGAAGTGTCCCCAGGAGCTCTTCCCCCCTTTTTGTGTCCCCTCCCCGCCCGGACAGAGGTGGCCTCAACCCTGCTCCAAGTTCTCAGTGTCACCTTTATTGGTTCCTGTCCTCTGGCCCCACGGTGACCCCGGGGGGCCCATGACCCATGGTGACCTTGAGTGACCTCAGGGTGACCTCGAGTGACCCCATGGTGGCCATGACCCTGCGGTGGCCTTGATCCCCTCATGACTTTGACCCCATGGTGACCATGGTCCTGTGGTGGCCTTGGCCTTGACCCCGTGGTGGCCTTGATTGTCCCCATGGCAGCCTTGACCCCGTGGTGACCTCGACCCCATGGTGGCCCTGATGGTCCTGTGGTGGCCTTGACCTTCTGGTGGTCCTGACGACCCCATGGTGACCATGACCCCGTGGTGGCCTTGATTGTCCCCACGGTGGCCTTGACCCCATGGTGACCCTGACCCCGTGGTGGCCTTCCCTGCGCTGCCCCTGCTTGTGCCCCCCAGGGTGGCCCTGGCCATGCCCTCAAGTGTCCTTGGTGGCCCTGGGCTGTCCCCTGGTCCACTTTGGTGGCCCTGGCAGTGGCCTCTGTGGTGCCCTTCGCTCTCCCAGTGGTGGCCTCTTGGTGGCCCTGATGGTCCTGTTGTGGCCCTGGGCTACCCTGGTGGTGACCTCGCTGGCCCTGGCCACCTTCTTCCTCTTCCTTTGGTGGTCCCATGCTGACCTGGGTGGCCCCTCGGTGGTCTTTGGTGGCCCTGACTGTCCCCTGACTCTTCCTGTGGTGACCCTTGGCGGCCCTTAGTGGCCCCATGGTGACCCTTGGTGGCCCCTTGCTGACCTTGGTGGCCCTGTGGTGACACGTGGTGGCCCTCGGTGACCCCATGGCGACCCTGGTGGCCCTTAGTGGCCTCTTGGTGACCCTTAGTAGCCACTCGGTGACCCCATGGTGCCCCTCGGTGACCCCATGGTGACCACTGGTGGCCCTTAGTAGCCACTTGGTGACCCTTGGTGGCCACTCGGTAACCTTTGGTGGCCACTTGGTGACCTTTGGTGGCCCCTGTGTCCTCCTCGACCCAAAGTTGGTTTGGCAGAAATTAGAAGGGGGGGGGGAAGGGAAAGGAACCCCCCCAAACCCAGGGGAGGGGGAGGGGGGAACCCAATATCTGGGGGGGGGGGGGGGAAAGATCCTCATCCCCTCCCCCCCCAAATTTGGGGGTCCCCAAGTAGGAGCTGGGCTGGGGGGAGCCCCCCAAAAATGGGGAGATGGGGGGGGGGTGTGTGGAGGGAGGGAGGGGGGGGATCCCAAAAACTGGGAGAGGCCCCCAAAATTTGGGGGTGTCCCAATCCCCTGGGGGGGGGAGGGGGAGAACCCCCCTAAATTTAAGGGGGAGTTCCCAAAATCTGGGAGGGATCCCCTAAATTTAAACGGGGGGGGGGGGCTAAAAATTGGGGAGGGCCCCCAAAATCTGAGAGGGGGGGTCCCTAAAGTCTGAGGGGCATCCCCAAGAGCAGGGAGGGGGGGTCCCCAAAATCTGGAGGGCGTCCCCAAGGTCTGGGGGATCCCCGCAATCCGAGAGGGGGTCCCCTAAACACTGAGGGGGGGCGTCCCCAGATTCCGGGGGGGGATGGGGCCCAATTTTTAGGGGGAAGGGGAGCGGGGAGGGGGCTGGAGGGGGCTTTGGAGGGTCCCCCAAAATCCTTCAGGCTCCCCTCCCCTAATGAATGTTTGGGGGTCATTCCTGGGGGTCCCCCTTATCCCTATTTACAACGTGGCAAGACCAACCCCCAAAAGGTTGAATCTGGGGGAATGGGGTTCAGTTTGTGCTTCGGGGGCAGTCCCCAGGGGTGGGGGTGGGGTGGGAGTGAATTTGGGGAGGTTGGGGGAACAGGCAGGATTGGGGGTCCATTTACAGCTATATTACAATTGTGTCTTTGGGGGGCGAGGGGGGGGGGGGGGGAGGGGGGAGGGGAGGGAGGGGCAGAGATCGTTTTTGGCAACAAAAATGTCAGCCGGGGGGGGGGGAAGGACTCCCTCTAATTTGAAGGGGGTCTGTCCCCCCCAAATTTATCCTCTCCCTTCCTCCCCTCCTTCCTTCCTCATCCTCACCCCCAGCTTGGTGCTGCTGTGGGGAAGGGGAGGGGTTGGGGAGAAGGGGGGGGGAGAGCCACCCCCTTGGATGGCTTTAAGTGGGGGACACCCCCCCCGCCGCCCCCCCCCCGAAAAAAACGGGGGGACTCCCCCCCCCTTCCTCCTCCTCCTCCTCCTCCCACCCCTGGGGACCCTTGCTCAATAAATTCGGGGGGACCCCTCCCCCTCCCCCAACCTCCCCTCCTCAGTTCTGCTTTTGGGGGTGGGGGGGGGGGTGTGTGTTCCATGTCCTTAGAGGGGAGGGGCACAAGGATCCCCTCCCCCTCCCCGGCCCCCTGCAATGTCCTGCGGGGAGGGGGCTGGGGGCACGAGGAGCCGAGGGGGCCTGGGGGGCAGAGTCCTTGTGCAAAGCCTCGGGGGGAGGGAGGGAGGGAGGGGGGGAGGGAGGCCTTGTGCGAGGCCAAGTCCTGGTGCACAGCTTTGGGGGGGGGGAGGGGTTGGGGGCGTGGTCCTCGTGCAAAGCTGAGTCCTCGTGCAAAGGTCGGATCCTGGTGTGAGGCCGAGGCCTGGTGCACGGCGGGGGGGGCAGAGGGCGCCCCCACTCCCCCCATCCCCCGTGCGAGGCTGAGCCCTGCTGCGAGCCTGGATCCCGAGGTGAGGGCACAGCTCCCCCTGCTGGCCGGCCCTGGGGGCTGCTCCTGCCCCCGGGGGGGTGTCGTGGTGCCAGGCCCCCCTGAGCTCCTGGGCGGGGGGCTGTCCTCCTGTCCCGGGGGGAGGGGCCGGAGGGGCTCCCAGTGCACTGTTGGGGGCAGAGGTGGTGCAGGAAGGGAGGAGCTGGGGGGTTGAGGGAGGGGTGGGGTCCCGCCGTGGGCTCCCCCTCAGAGGCTGGTCACGAGCTGCATTTGGCCGTCGGCTTCGCCCCCCCCGGGCCCTTCCCTCTCGGCACCCCCAAAGACCCCCGAGGAGGCAGGGGGGCCCCGAGGTAAGGGGGAGCAGGGGCGGGGGGCTGGGGGCCTCGGGGCTGCTGTCGGGGTAGGAGGAGGAGTCTCGGTTCTGGGGGCAAAGGGGGCGGGGTGGGGGGGTGGTGGTGGTGCCCCACCCCGCGGGGGGTCGGGGGTGGGCTCCTAGCCCCCGGCCCGGCTGAGCTCCTGGTACAAGATCCCCAGCTCCGGGGGCGGGTCTGACGGGGGGCGGGGAGGAGGGGGAGGAGGGGAGGAGGAGGAGGGGGCGGAGGGGCGGGGCCGGGGGTGGGCGCTCGCCCCCGCCGCCGCCCCCTCCCCCGCAGGTTGTTGTGGACCAGCTCGGAGATGATCATCTTCTCCAGGGCCGCCGCGTCGGGGTGCGCCCCCCGCCCCCGCCGCGGGCCCTCTAGAGGAGGGGGGGGGGAGGAGGGCCCCCGGCTCGGGGACCCCCGACCCCCACCCCGCTATCAAGACCCCCAGCCCCCTCAAGCTGTAGCTGTTGTTGAAGTTGCCGTTGAGAGGCAGCGGCTCCGGGGGCTCTTGGGGGAGGAAGAAAGGGAGGAGGGAGGGGAGAGAGGTTAATAAATGAGGGGGCAGGGGGGGTGTAAAATTACTGGGGGCAAAGGTGGGAGTGGGGGTGGAGAGAGGGGTGTCCCCAAAAATCAGGTGGGGAAGGGATTTGGGGGGGAGGGTCCCAATGCAATGGGGCGGGGGGCAGAAAAATTGGGGAGGGGTCACCCGGGAGGGAGGTTTGGAGCGGGGGGGGAGGGGGAGACAAAAAGGGGATTGGGGGCAAAGAGTGATATGGGGGATTGTGCCCAAAAATCAGGGGGAAGTGGATGGGGGTGTCCCAGTGGGGCTGGGGGGCACAAGAAGAAAGGGGGGAAGGAGATTGGGGAGGGAATAAATTGGGGGAAGGAGATGGGGGAATAAATTGGGGGAAGGAGATGGGGGAATAAATTGGGGGTCACTTACTGCTCTCTCGGAAGCTCCTGGGGACAGAAGAAGTGGGGGGGGGAGGGAAGGAGGGGAAGGGGTTGGGGGGGGCTGGCACTGTGCCCCCCTCCCCCCCCGGACAAACATTTTCAACCCACCCCCCCACCCCCCCCCAAACCCTCCCCCTCCTAGCCTCTAATTAATCCCCCTGGGGGGTGGGGGGGAGGAGCTTGTTTGGGGTCGGGGGGGGCAATTTGGGGCTGATTTGGGAGGGTTTGGGTGCAGGGGGCAATTTGGGGCTGATTTGGGAGGGTTTGGGTGCGGGGGGGGCAATTTGGGGCTGATTTGGGAGGGTTTGGGGTCGGGGGCAATTTGGGGCTGATTTGGGAGGGTTTGGGTGCGGGGGGGGCAAGTTTGGGGTGTTTTGGGTGCCGGGGGGGAGGGATTGGGGGGAGTTTAGGAGAGGAGAAGGAATTTGCTTGGTCTGGGCCCCCCCCCTCCCTTCTGCCCCCCCCCGGTACCCACCTGGGGAGGTGAAGGTGGGGGGGGAGGCAGGGGTAAAGCCTCCCCCCTCCCCAATCAGGGTGTTGTAGGGGCTGGACCCCCCCCGGGGCTGCAGCACTGGGTTGGGCAGGAGGTGGTTTCCCATCGTCCCTGGGGGGGGGCAGAAAAGGGGGGGAGGGGGGAGGGAAGTCAAAGTTAATTTGGGGAGATCCTGAGGGGGCATCCTAGAGGGTGGGGGTGGGGTGGGTGTCCTAAAAGGGTTAGGAGGGGTCCTGGGGGGCGCTGAGATGGAGCTGGGGAGGGCTAGAAGGGTCTGGGGGTCAAAGGGTGCCTGGGGGGGATAGAAGGGTCTGGGGGCATCAGGGGGGGGTCTGGGGGTCTTAAGGGGTCCTAAAAGGCTCAGGGGGGTCTGGGAGGAGGTCCAGGAGGGTCCCAAAAGGGTCTGGGAAGGGAGTCTTAGGGGGGGTCCCAAAATAGTATGGGGGGGTCCTGGGAGAGTCCCAAAGGGTCTGGGGTGTCCTGGGGGGGGGGGTCCCTAGAGGCTCAGGGGGCACTTTGGGGGGAGTCTTACATTTGGGGGGGGGGTGTCTCTGGAGGGGGATCCTAAGGCGTCTGGGAGGGGTCTGAGAGTTCTGGCTGCCCCTCTCCCCCCATAATGGGGTGGCCTGGAGGGGGGTTTGGGGGAGAGGTGTCTTAAATTGGGGGCGGGTCTCCCGGGGGGGTGGTCTCACCCCTGTTGAGGGTGGGGGTGCTGTTGAGGTCCCCCCCCATGAAGCTGGACTCTGTTTGCTTCCTGACTGTGTCGTTCCACATCCTCCGGATCCGGCTCTGGGGGAGAGGGGGCTGCAAAGTAAGACCCCCTCCCCAAAAATGCCCAACAACCCCCCCAGAGACACCCCCCCCAAACAATGCCCAACACCCCCCCCGAGAACCCCCCAAAGACCCCTCAAAAATTGCCCAACCCCCCCCAGAGATCCCCCCCAAAAGGGGGGGTTGGGTATTATTTAGGGGGGGGTCTTGGGGGAAGTTATTAATTGGGTGGGGGTCTCGGGGGGAGAGGGGGTTGGGTATTATTTGGGGGGGGGTTGGGTATTCTTTTGGGGGGGGGTCTCACTCTGTAGCCCCCTTCCCCCCCCCCGCCGGGGTGCAGTATCTTGGGTTGCAAAGGATCTGGGAGGTCTGGGGGGGGGCCCCAAAGGGTCTGGGGGGGGTCCGGGGGGTTGGTCACATAGGGTCTGGGTCAGGATGTGTGTGTCCTGGGGGGGGTGGTGGTTTTTGGGGGGGGGGTCCCGTGCCCCCCCCTCACCTGGGTGTAGTATCTCGGGTTGCTCCTCATGGCAGAGGTCTTGAGGCTGCCCAGGGGGGGCCCGGGGGGGCTGCGCAGGCAGCAGGAGCTGTGCCGCAGGCACTTCCCCAGCTCCCGGTGAACCTGGGGGGGGGGAGGAAAAAACCAAGGGGGGGCCCCAGGCCCCCACCCCAAAGATTGTCAGAGAAGGAGGAAGATGAGAGAAGAAGAGCTGGGGGCACCCCCACCCTGCCCCTCCAGCTGCCTTCCTCCCTCCCTCCCAAAGGGATTGTGGATGGAGGAGAAGGGAGGAGGGAGAAGGAAAGAGGAGAAAGGAGGAAGAGGAGGAAGGAAGGAGGAAGGAGGAGGAAGGAAGGAGGAAGGAAGGAGGAGGAGGAGGAAGAGGAGGAAGGAAGGAGGAAGGAAGGAAGGAGGAGGAAGAGGAGGAAGGAAGGAGGAAGAGGAGGAAGGAAGGAGGAAGAGGGGAGGAAGGAAGGAAGAGGGGAGGAAGGAGGAAGAGGAGGAGGAAGGAGGAAGAGGGGAGGAGGAGCAAGGAGGAAGAAGGAAGGGGAGGAAGGAGAAAGAGGAAGGAGAGGATGATGAAGACGAAGACAAGGATGAAGCTGATGAGGATGAGAAGAATGAGGAAGAGGAGGAGGAGGAGGAGGAGCTTGAGAATGAGGATGAGGTTGAGGATGAAGATGAGGAGGAGGAGGAGGATGAAGATGACAAAGCTGAGGGCAATTAAGCCAACGACAACAGCAAAGCCGCTGAGGAAGACGCTGAGGAGGAGGAGGATGCTGCCAAAGCCGAGGGTGATGAAGGTGCCCCCTGCCCCCCACCCCTCCCCCCCCTGCCCCCACCTTCTTCTGCAGGGCGCAGTGGAAGACGAAGATGAAGGCTCCCTGCAGGGCGTTGCAGGCGGTGAAGAGCGAAGCGGTCAGCACCGACTCGCGAGTGACGAAGAGGAGGCCGAAGGCCCAGGTCAGGCCCAGCAGCAGCAGCAGGGCAATGGCCCCCAGGGCCCAGGAGCTGGGCAGGGGGAGAGGGGAGAGGGGCGCAGGGTCAGGGGGCACTCCCAGCCCCACCTCCAAAGTCCCTCCCAGTCCCCTCCCAGTCCCCTCCCAGTCCCCTCCCAGTCCCCTCCCAGTCACACCCAGTCCCACACAGTCCCCTCCCAGTCCCTCCCAGTCTCCCCCAATCCCTCCCAGTCCCCTCCCAGTCCCCTCTCAGTCACACCCAGTCACACCCAGTCCCACACAGTCCCCTCCCAGTCCCTCCCAGTCCCTCCCAGTCCCAGTCCCTCCCAGTCCCCTCCCTCACACCCAGTCCCTCCCAGTCCCCTCCCAGTCCCCTCCCAGTCCCCTCCCAGTCCCTCCCAGTCTCCCCTCCCAGTCTCCCCTCCCAGTCTCCCCCAATCCCTCCCAGTCAATCCTCCCAATCCCTCCCATTCCCTCCCAGTCACACCCAGTCCCTCCCAGTCCCCTCCCAGTCTCCCCCAATCCCTCCCAGTCCCTCCCAGTCCCCCCCGGTGCCGCTCACCGGATGCCGTCCAGGCGACTGCAGTCCGGCTTGAGGGCAGCTGAGCTGCGAAGCATCTTGTGCAGGGTCACCAGCAGGAACACCAAGGTCACCTGGGGACACAGCCCTCAGCGTGGGACCCCAGACCCACTATGGACCCCAAACCCATTATGGCACCCCCAGACCCCATATGGGACCCCGAGCCCCAGAGCAGGGACCCCAGACCCAGAGAGGAACCCCCAGCCCCCCAGCAGCCTCTGCAGGGTCACCAGCAGGAACACCATAGCCACCTGGGGACACAGCCCTCAGCATGGGACCCCAGACCCACAGAGGGACCCCAGCCCCACTGATTGACCCCAGACCCATGGCAGGACCTCTCAACACCCATCACACCCCATCCGCCAGCACCCCACAGTGGGACCCCCCAGGCCCCCATGGGGTGACCTCCATTGTGTTGGGCCCCCCAGCCCTGTGCCCCACCCCACACCTCCCCCAGGTTGTGCCCCCCAAGCCCTCAGCCCCCCTGACCAGGATGACGACAGCCACAGGCCCCACGAAGCTCCACATGAAGTGGTTATCCACCCGCAGCCAGCACCTGCGCCAGGGGGTGGTGCTTCAGGTGACCACGCCCCCGCGTAGCACAAGCCCCACCCACCCGTCCCTCCACATCAGACTCCACCCCTGTAGCCCTAACCCTGCCCTTCCCAAGCCACTCCCCTCATTTGCAAGCCCCGCCCCATTCCTCAACCCCACCCCCTTTTGCCCCTCCCCCCCGCAAGCTCCACCCCTTCCCGAGGCCTGCTCGAGTTCAAGCCCCGCCCCTCTGAGCTCCCCTTCTTATGCCCCTCCTCTGTTTAGCCCCTCCCAGTCCCCAAGCCCCTCCCCCATCGCCAAGCCACACCCCTTTAATTCCTTCCCTTCTTAAGCCCCTCCCTTATTCACAAGCCCCTCCCCTTCCCTAAGCTCCACCCTTTCCCTCTCCCTTTTACCCTCCTCCCCTCTCTCCCTTCCTTCTCCCCTTCTCCCCCTCCCCTTTTCCCCCTCCTCTTTCCTTCCCCCCTCCCTTCCCCCCTTTAACCTCCTCCCCACTCCCCCTTCCCCTCTTCCTCCTCCCTTTCGCCCTCTCCCCTCTCTCTCCTCCTCCCAGACCCCTTCACTTCCCGTCGCTCTCCCCCACCCTCTCCCCTTCCCCCTTTCCCTCCTCTTTCCCCCTCCCTGCTCCCTATCCCTATTTCACCCCCTCTCCCTCTCCCCTCCTCCCATACCCCTTCCCCTTGCCCCCTCCCTCTCCCCCACCCTCTCCCCTTCCCCTTTCCCTCCTCTTTCTACCCTCCCTCTCACCCTCTCCCCTCCTCCCAGACCCCTTTGCTTCCCCTCTCCCTCTCCCCCACCCCCTCCCCTTCCCCCTTTCCCTCCTCTTCCCCCCCCCCTGTTCCTTATCCCACTTCTACCCCACCCCCTCTTCCCAGACCCCTTCCCCTTGCCCCCTACCTCTTCCCCACCCTCTCCCCTTCCCCCTTCCCCTCCCCCTCCCTATCCCTATTTCACCCCTCTCCCCCTCCCCTCCTCCCAGACCCCTTGACTTCCCCCTCCCTCTCCCCACTTTCCCCCTTCCCCTTCCCCCTCCCCGCTCCCTATCCCCATTTCACCCCCCCTCCCCTCCCTTTCCCCGCTCCCCCTCCTCACGCCCGCTCGGTGCCGTAGCCGCGGTGGTCGACAGCGGCGGCGCCGGCGACGAGCAGGGCGGGCACGCAGTACCCCCCCGCGTAGTAGAGGCGGGGCCGCCACAGCTCGCTGCCGAAGGCCTCCAGCAGCAGCAGGTAGAGGTGGACTCCCTCCAGGCACAGCCAGCAGAAGGAGGCCAGGAAGAAGTAGTGCAGCAGCCCCGCGAAGATCGGGCAGGCCACCTGCGGGGGGGGCCGGGGGGAGAGGGGAGAACGTCAGCTGAGGAGGAGGGGAAGGGGCTCTGGGGGGGAGGGAGAGGATCTGACGGGGATGGGGATGCCACGAGGACCTCGGGTGGAGAGGGGTCTGGAGAGGGGTCTAGGGGAGGGGAGGAACATCTGAGAGGGTTGGGGACGCCATGGGGGGAGGGGGAGGACACCCGAGGGGGGTGGGGGCACCAGAAAGATGCCACTTGGGGCTGGGGGAGGGGCTGTTGTCTGGAGGGGGCTCTAGGGGGGTGGGGAGACCAGGGGTGCCAGGGGTGCTCAGATGGGCACCGAGGGTGCCCTGGGTGCCAGGGGTGCTCAGATGGGTGCCGAGGGTGCCCTGGGAGGTGCCAACCCCTGCTCCCCTCCCACCCCCAAGGCGCCCAGGGGCAGACCTGGTACTGGGTCTTGTCGATGCCCACGAGGAAGATGAGCTCTGCCAGGAAGAGGCTGATGCAGAGGTTCTTGTGGATGGTGGCGCGGTCGGAGGGCAGCCCCCGCAGGCAGCACAGGGCCGAGATGGAGACCCCCAGGCACACCAAGGCCACCACGATGCCCACCCAGGAGATCACCGACAGCAGCAGCTCGTTCAGGCGCCCTGGGTACTGCCAGAGGGGCACCCGGGGGTGGGCACAGGGGGCCTCAAAACCCCCTCCTCAGCCGGGGCCAAACCCCCCACCCCCCCTCCCCGTGAAGTGTACCCAGACCCCTCTGAGACATCCTTGACCCCCCCTGGAGATGGCCCCAAATCCACCCATGGTGTCCCCCCAGCCCCTCGGAGATGTTCCATGGTGAGCCCAGCGCCCCCCCAGTGGTGGCCCCAAACCCACCCAAGGTATCCCCAGCCCCTTCCCCCCGCCCCCGGCTCACGCTCTCGCGGTGGGCCATGAGCACGGCGAAGTTGGTAAGGTGGCTGCAGGCGCAGGAGGTGTGAGTGCCGTTGGTGGCCAGCAGGCGGCAGCCTTGAGTCGACCAATGGCCGGTCATGGAGCGCTCCGAGTAGTTCCAGAAGGAGCAGTTGGCGTTGAAGTGGTTCTTGGCCTGGGGGGGGTGGGGGGTGGAAATGGGGAGGGGGGAGAGGGCTCCCGAGGGTGAGTTGAGGGTCTCCAGGGAAGGGTCAGGGGCTCAGGAGGGTCTCAAGGGTGGGCTGAGGGTCTCCAGGGCAGGATAAGGGTCATAGGAGGGGGCCTGAGGCTGGGTGAGGGTCTCAGGAGGGTCCCAGAATGAGTTGGGGGTCTCCAGGGCAGGGGGAGGGTCCCCAGGGTCAGAGGCAATCCTCGGGGGGAGTGGTCTAGTGGGTCCTGAGGGAGTTTTGGGGGAGCCAAGGGGAGGGGGCTGGGGTCAGAGGGTTCTGGGGTGGGGGTTTGGGGGTCCCAGGGAGGGTTTTGAGGTCCGGGATTGGGGGAGGGGGAGGGGGAGAGGATTTGGGGGAGTTCATGGTTGGGGTCCAGAGATGATTTTATGGGGGCGTGTCTCATCCTATTTGGGGGGGGTCTCACCTGCAGGTGGGGCAGGGTGAAGACCACCGGGTCGATGAGGAAGACCCTGCTGGACTCCTTGTTGATGGAGGCGGCGATGACCTGGGAGTTGACCACCAACGGGGGGGGGGGGCGGGGAGGGGCCGCCGAAGCCCCCCCCCCAAATTCGGCGCCGGCTCCGCCCACGGCCCCTCCCCCTCCCAGCCGCACCGTGGCGTTCTCGGTGGAGAGGAAGAGCCCCAGGTTGTTGTAGAGGATGAAGACCACCTTGACCACCCCTGCGGAGAGCCCTGTCAGACCCCCGCCCCAATTCAACCCCCACCGACCCCCGACCCACAAATCCCCTTCAAACCTCACTAAGATCCCCCAAAGACGCCCTGAGACCCTCCCAGGACCCCCCCAAGGCTCCTTCCAGGACCCCCAAATCCCTTTCAGGACCCCTTGAATGCCCTCAAGAGCCTCTAAGACTCTCTCGAGGAGCCCTCAAATGTCCTCTAGACCCCCAGGGCTCTCCCCACCCCCCTCAAACCCCACTGAGACCCCCGAGGACCCCTTGAAGCCCTCCCAATAGCCCCCCAGACCCCTTCCAGGACCCCCAAGACCCCTCAAATGCCACCAAGACCCCCTTTAAGACCCCCAAGTACCCTCTAAGACCCTCCCAGGACCCCACCCCACCCCTCCCCGAAGACCCAGGACCCCAAATCTCTTCCAGGACCCCTCAAATGCCCTCTAGAGCCCCCGAGATTCCCTTTTAGACCCCCAGGGCTGCCCCTACTCCCCCCTTAACCCCTCCCTGAGGCCCCCCCGGACCCCCCCCCCGAGCTCACCGTTGCGGCTGTTCTGCTTGAGGGTGTTGGCAGAGAGCTGGATGGAGCCATCCCCCCCCCCGAACTCCTGGGGGAAGCTCAGCTCCTGGACCTGCCCCTCCGTGCTCAGCACTGTGACCTCCAGCACTGCAGGGGGCGGCAGAGGGCAGCGCTGGCAGGGTGGCACCGGCACACCCCCCCTGGCACCGCCACCCCCCTGCCACCAGCAACCCCTGGCACCGGCACCCCAAGCTTGTCGGTGTGGGTCCTCCTGAGGACCCCCCCCCTAAGTGATGGGGGTCCCTCCTACCCCCAATGACCCCCAGAGCCCCCCAAGGGCGAGGACAGGGGAGAGAGGCTCAGACCCCCAGAGCCCCCCAAGGGTGAGGACTGAGGGGAGGGGTTCAGACCCCCAGAGCCCCCCAAGGGTGAGGACTGAGGGGAGGGGCTCAGACCCCCAGAGCCCCCCAAGGGTGAGGACTGAGGGGAGGGGTTCAGAGCCCCCCAAGGGTGAGGACTGAGGGGAGGGGTTCAGACCCCCAGAGCCCCCCAAGGGTGAGGACTGAGGGGAGGGGCTCAGACCCCTCCTGAGCACCGCAGTATGGGGTGGGGGGGGCCACCCTCAGCCACCTTTCTCGGGCTGGGGGTCTCCCAGTTTGGGGGGGGGTCTCTCACCCAGGTTCTGCCGGGCGGCCAGGAAGCGAGCGGGCTCTTTGACGTTGTCAGCCAATAGGAAGGCTCCCTCCTCCAGCACGTCCAATAGCATGGTGGCAGTGTGGGCCTGCTCCGAGCCGTTCATGTCCCGCCACGACTCCAGCGCCTCAGGGCGCAGCAGGTTGTCCACAGCCTCCACCACGGCCTGCAGGGGGCAGCGGGGAGCAGGTCACAGCCCGGCCCTTCAGGCCCCGCCCACTGGGATAGCAGCAGCCAATGAGAAACGGCCACACCCTCTTCCTCCTCCAATCACAGCTTGGGGCACGGATCCCTCCATGGCCACCAGGGGGGCAGCGAGGAGCAGCTCACAGCCCGGCCCTTCAGGCCCCGCCCACTGGAATAGCAGCAGCCAATGAGAAACGGCCACACCCTCTTCTTCCTCCAATCACAGCTTGGGGCACAGATCCCTCCACAGCCACCAGGAGGCAGTGGGGAGGCTCTAAAGGAATCTTCTGGCTCCACCCACTGGGACAGGGCCAACCAATGAGCGACAGCCGCCACTCCTCTATAAGCAACAGGTTGGACTCGCCCAAGTCAGGCCACGCCCATCCCACCCCTCAATCCATCTCTTCAGGCCACACCTACTTGGATGACAACAACCAATGAGCAACAGGTTGGTCACAGCCTCCTCCAGGCCGCCAGGGGGCAGAGTGGAGCAGACCACACCGAAATCAGGCCACGCCCCACCTGGTCACACACATCTTTTCATGCCACACCCACTGGGATAGCAACAACCAATGAGCAACAGGCTCACCCTCCTCCAATCACAGCTTGGGCACAGCCCCCTCTGTGCCACCAGGGAACAGTGTTGTGTCAGCCACACCCAAACCAGGCCACGCCCACATTAGGTCACACCCACTCAATAAGCTCCACCCACCAGAACAGCACCAACCAATGAGAATCATTCCCCCACTCCTCTATAAGCAACAGGTTAGGCCACAGCCTCCTTCCAGGCCACCAGGGGGCAGCATGGGGGCGGCCACACCCATCCTGAGCCCCACCCACTTCCAACCACGCCCCAACAAAGCTCCGCCCCCAGTCCCACCCCTCACCTTGATGTAATCTTTGCAGGTTCGCTCTCGTTTGTGCATCTGGAGGCGGAAGGGGAGGGGAAGAAGTTACATCAGCAGGGGGACCCCCAAATATGGGGTGGGACCCCCAAATGGGGGTGTTGGAGCCCCAGTGTGGGGCTGGGGGACCCCCAAATGCAAGCGGGTGGGAGGCTCAGGGTGGGGCTGGGGACCCCCAAATGTGGGGGGCAGGAGAACTCTGCCCTCTAGGGCAGGAGAACCTCAGCCTCTGGAGACCCTCTGCTGGGGAACCTCAGCCTCTGAGCCAGGAGAACCTCAACCTCTGGAGAACCTCTATGGGAGAACCTCTGCAGGAGAACCTCTACTGGGGAACCCCTACCTCTGAGCCAGGAGAACCTCAACCTCTGGAGAACCTCAGCTGGAGAACCTCAGCCTCTGAGCCAGGAGAAACTCAGCCTCTGGAGAACCTCTGCTGGAGAACCTCAGCTGGAAAACCTCAGCTGGAGAACCTCCACCTCTGAGCCAGGAGAACCTCAACCCCTGGAGAACCTCTGCAGGAGAACCTCTGCAGGAGAACCTCTACCTCTGAGCCAGGAGAACCTCAACCCCTGGAGAAGCTCAGCTGGAGAAGCTCAGCTGGGGAACCTCAACCCCTGAGCCAGGAGAACCTCAACCCCTGGAGAACCTCTGCAGGAGAACCTCTGCAGGAGAACCTCTGCAGGAGAACCTCTACCTCTGAGCCAGGAGAACCTCAACCCTGGAGAACCTCTGCAGGAGAACCTCAACCCCTGGAGAAGCTCAGCTGGAGAACTTCAACCTCTGAGCCAGGAGAACCTCAACCCCTGGAGAAGCTCAGCTGGAGAAGCTCAGCTGGAGAACCTCAACCTCTGGAGAGCCTCAGCTGGAAAACCTCGGCTGGAGAACCTCCACCTCTGAGCCAGGAGAACCTCAGCCTCTGGAGAACCTCTGCTGGGGAGCCTCCACCCCTGGCGAGCCTCAGCTGCAGGTCCCTCTCCTCCCAGAGGCCGGGGAGGCCCCGGGGGCGCCCCTGGGGTCCCACCTTGTTGTAGTTCTTGCCGGCTGATTCCCTCTCCACCGGCCTGAGGGCCTGGAGCTGAGCGTCCAGGATGTCCAGGAGCTGCTCCAGGAGCTTCACCGCCGAGCTGACGTCGCCAGCGTAGACCGGGCCCCGCGTGTGCCGCGCCAGCTCCCCGGCGATGTTGGCTGCGTTCTCCCCGCTCTTGATCTGCCCAGGAGGGGGCACGGCTTGGCCACCCCTCCCCCTCGCTCCCACAGACATTCCCCCCCACCCCGGGGGGGCTCACCGGGGCTGGGGGCACCTGGAAGGGGAAGCCTTGGGGGCGGGGAGGGGAAGGGCGACCGAGGCGGTGGGGTGAGGGAGACCCCCGGTGGGCATCGAGGGAAGGATTTGGGAGGTCAGCAGGAGTAGGGTCTGGGGGGGTCCTGAGGGAGGGGTAGGTCTCTAGGGGGTCTCCAGGGGGTCTCTAGGAGGTCCTTCAAGGGTGGGGAGATCTTGGGGCGCTCCCTTGAGAGAAGCTCAAGCCCAGGGTGGGCTGAGGACAAGCCAAGGGTCATCGAGGGAGGGGGCTGGGAGGTCACCATGAAGGTCAGAGGAAGTTTTGGGGGGGTCCTGAGGGTGAGGAGGGTCTCCAAGGGGTCTCCAGGGGGTCCCCAGAGGGTGCTCAGATCTTGGGTTCCACTCTTGGGTGAAGCTCAACCCCCAGGGTGGGATGGAGACAACCCTGGGAGGGGGTTTGGAGGAGAATCTTGGGGGTGGGGGAGGAGCTTGGGGTTGGGGTCTCCTCATTCTGAGCTGCCATAACATATGGGGGAGGGGGTGAAGGGGGGGAGTGTCCCTCACCCCTCCCCCCCCAATACCTTCTGGGCCACTTGGTTGACCCAGGGGCTGGTGCAGTTGCTGAGGTCAGGCCCCCGGGGGTTCCAGACCCCCAGGCCCAGCAGGCACTGGAAGGAGGCAATGCCTGGGGGGGAGGGGGGGGGGGGAGGAAGGAAGCAGGGGGGGGTGTCACATTTTTGGGGGGAGGGGGTCAGGGGCACCCCCAAGTCCACAGCACCCCCCAGAGATGCCCCCCCAACTCCCCCAGACAATTCAGAGCCCCCAAGTCCACTCACAGCCCCCAGTAGCCACCCAGGACCCCAGGTCCCAGCAGGCTGGGGGGAGGGAGGGAGGCAATGCCGGGGGGGGGGGCGCGGGTCACATTTTGGGGGAGGGAGTCAGGGGCACCCCAAAATCCACAGCGCCCCCCACAGACTCACCAGAGACCCCCCCCAGGACCCCCCCAAGTCCACCCATAGCCCCCCAGGATCCCCCAGTCCCAGCAAGCACTGGGAGTAAGCAGTGCCTGGGGAAGGGGGCGCATTCGGAGAGGGGAGAGGATCAGGGGCCCCCCCAAATCCACAGAGACCCCCTTAGCCCCCCCCAGCCCCCTCCCCTTGCTCCCCAGCCCCCCCCCCCAGTACCTCTGGTGCCCTTGGGGCAGGGTCTCTCCACCACCACCCCCTGCTGGGCCGCCGGCCACTGGACCCTCCGCACCTCCCTGGCCTCGCACAGCCTTGCAGAGCCACCCCCCGACCCCCCCCCCGGCCCCCCCGGGGGCCTTCGGGAGGAAACTGGGGGCGGGGGAACCCCGAAAACCCCCGGGTTTAAGGGGGGGGGTCCGGGGGAGCCCCCCGGGGTGGCCGCGCTGTGAGCAGGTCCCGGAGCCCCTTGTGGGGGTCCCGGTGGGGGGGGGCCTGGGCGGGGGGTCGAGGGCCCCCCTCCCCTTTTGGCCGTGGGGGTTGGGGAGGGGGCTGCAGAAGTGTGGAGGGAGGTGGGGCGAGGGGGGGGAGCGCTGGGGGCTGGGGTCGTTGTCGCACCTGGGGGGGGAGGCACAAACAAAAGAGGTATCAGGGTAGGCAAAGCTTCCCCCCCAACCCCTCCCCCCCCAGACTGGACCTCCCCCCCACTTCCAACCCCAGAGGGGGGGTGTCCACAGGGGGGGACCCCAGACTGACCTGGGAGCCCCAAAGCAAAGTGGGACCCCCAGAGGGGGAGCCCTAAACTGGGACCCCTGCACTGAGGCCCCCACAGAGTGAGCTCTAGTCCCAATCTGCAGCCTTCAAGGCCTTGATGCAACCCAACCATGGAGCCCGACCCTTGGCCTTGGCCAACCCAACTCAACCTGCAGCCTTGATCCAACCCAACCCTTGGCCTTGGCCAACCCAACTCAACCCTTGGCCTCAGCCAACCCAACTCAACCTGCAGCCTTGATCCAACCCAACCCTTGGCCTTGGCCAACCCAACTCAACCTGCAGCCTTGATCCAACCCAACCCTTGGCCTTGGCCAGCCCAACTCAACCCTTGGCCTCGGCCAACCCAACTCAACCTCCAGCCTTGATCCAACCGAACCCTTGGCCTTGGCCAACCCAACCCTTGGCCTTGGCCAACCCAACCCAACCCTTGGCCTTGGCCAACCAACCTCAACCTGCAGCCTTGATCCAACCCAAACCTTGCTCTTGGCCAACCAACTCAACCTGCAGCCTTGATCCAACCCACCCCTTGGCCTTGGCCAACCCAACTCAACCTGCAGCCTTGATTCAGCCCAACCCTCGCTCTTGGCCAACCAACCTCAACCTGCAGCCTTGATCCAGCCCAACCCTTGCTCTTGGCCAACCAACCTCAACCTACATCCTCCACAGCCTTGATCCAACTCAACTGTAGAATCCAACCCTTGCTCTTGGCCAACCAACCTCAACCTGCAGCCTCCACAGCCTTGACCCAACCCAACCCTTCCCCTTTCTCCCCTCTCTCCCTCCCCTCTCTTCCCCCCCCCCCCCCCCTCTCACCAGCCCCGGGCTCGGGCGCGGCAAACTCCAGGCCGTAGCGCAGCACGAAGTGGTTGTTCCAGACGTAGAGCTGGTTGTCCCTGGGGTTGTAGCCCACAGAGGAGATGTACTGGTAGGGGTTGGGGAAGGCCATCTCCATGGCCACCCCTCTCCTGCCCTTGGTGTCGTAGGCGTAGGCCACCCTGTTGCCGGCCGCCTCGCTGTCGTCGTCCACGTAGACACTGCGGACGACGTAGAGGACGCCGCAGACCATGAAGGCGTTGGAGGCTGCCCGCTTGTCGTAGGAGGTCTCCCAGGTGCCCTCGAAGCGCAGGGTGTAAGGGTTGAGCTGGCTGACCACCAGCCTCCCCCCATTGGCCTCAGTGGCGTAGATGACCCAGAGGCCTTCCTCGTCCACCGCCAGGTCGATGTCGGTCTTGCCCCCCCAGCGGTAGGGGGAGGTGTCGTGGTAGTTGGCAGCCCCCACCACGGTCTCCCCGCTCTTGATGCGGGTCCTCAGGTCGAACTTGACAATGTTCCTGGGGGAGGGAGGGGGAGGGAGAGGTGGAGGGGAGGAAGGAGAGGGTGGGAGGGAGAGGCAGAAGGGAGGAAGGAGAGGGTGGGAGGAGGAAGGAGAGGAGGGGGAGAGGGTTGGGATGGGGGGAGGGAGAGGTGGAAGGAAGGAAGGAGAGGGTGGGAGGAGGAAGGGGAGGAGGTGGAGGGAGAGGTGGAAGGGAGGAAGGAGAGGGTGGGAGGGAGAGGCAGAAGGGAGGAAGGAGAGGGTGGGAGGAAGAAGGGGAGGAGGGGGAGAGGGTTGGGATGGGGGGAGGGAGAGGCAGAAGGGAGGAAGGAGAGGGTGGGAGGGGGAAGGGGAGGAGGTGGAGGGAGAGGTGGATGGGAGGAAGGAGAGGGTGGGAGGGAGGGGCAGAAGGGAGGAAGGAGAGGGTGGGAGGAGGAAGGAGAGGAGGGGGAGAGGGTTGGGATGGGGGAGGGAGAGGTGGAAGGAAGGAAGGAAGGAGAGGGTGAGAGGGAGAGGCAGAAGGGAGGAAGGAGAGGGTGGGAGGGAGAGGTGGAAGGGCAAAATCAGAGGTTGCAAAGGAGCTCCACAAGGTCAAAGGTAGAGATCCCTCCCTGGGGGCCACCCCTGCCCACCAAGCCCCCTCTGGTGCTCCCCAAACCACCTCCACCCCCAACTCCCCTTCCTCTTCCTCTCCAGCCGGTGTCTCCCTCCTCCCCCTCCCCCTCTCCACCTGGTCCTCTCCTTGTTGTAGAAGACAGCTCCGTCGTAGACGACGAAGCCGGTGCCGTCGACGCGGTTGGGCAGGCGGAAGGTGGTGGTGTGGCGCCCCCCGACGAAGTCCTCCCAGGAGGCGTACTCCGTGAGGGTGTCGCTGCGGTAGGGCACCCAGGGCAGGACGTAGAGACGGTCCCCGGCCTGCAGGGGGTCCCGGCACCAGGAGCCGGCTTGGTGCTGCGACTCGTGGCTGGAGGTAGGGCTGGAGATGCGCTGCAGGGAGCCAGGGCAGACGAAGACTGGGGGGGGGGAGGAGAGGGGAAAGGGAGGGGGAGGGGGAAGGGGGATGGCGATGGATATGAGGGGTGGGATGGATAGATGGACATGGGGACAAGAGGGACAGACGGACATAGAGAAGGAAAAGGAGAGACAGGTGGACATGGAGGGACAGATAGAGAGGGACAGATGGACAGGAGGGACAGATGGACAGGAGGGACAGATGAAGATGGAGGGGAACAGGAGGGACAGATGGAGGTGGACAGATGGACAGGAGGGACATGAGGACAGGAGGGACATGAGGACAGGAGGGACAGATGGACATGGGGAGGGATGGACATAGGGACGTGAGGGAGAGATGGAGGTGGGGAGGGACAGGAGACATGGGGGCAGGGGGGACAGATGGACATGGGGAGGGACAGGAAGGACAGATGGACATGGGGAGGGATGGGGGACATGAGAGAGACAGAGATGGGGGCAGACAGAGGGACACGGGGGGACAGAGGGACACAGGGGCAGACAGATGGACACGGGGGCGGACAGAGGGACAAGAAGAAAAGAGAAGCAGCTGATCAGAGCCGGGGGCGACACTGGGGACCCATCCCCACACCCGGGGGGCACACTGGGGACACCCCCACCCCCCACCCCCGCCCGGGGGGTGGACACAAACTGGGAACACCCCTGGGGGAGGGGGAGGGAGGGGACAGTGGAGGGGGAGGGCGGCGAGGGGTCCCTAGCCAAGGGAGGGGCAAAGGAAGGAGACAAAATAAGGGGGAGGAAAAGGGGGGGACACGACACAAGAGGGGTGACAGGAGGGGGGGGACACCCCCCCTCTGTGCTTCCCCCCCCCCAAAGCCATGGGACAAAGACCTTGACCCCCCCTGACTCCCCCCCCCTTTTCATTTCGGGGGGGGGGGGCAGGCCTGGAGCCCCTTTTGGGGGGGGGGGAGGGAGGAGGCCCTACATTGGGAAGTCCTAAAGTGAAGCAGCCCTAAAGTGGGGAGGGGCTTCAACGCGGGGGGGGAGGGGGATGGGACACAACTCAGAACGGAAGAGGCTTAAATTGAGGGGGAGGATCTCCCCCCCCCGCCACAAACTGCCCCCCAAACCCCCCCCACCCCCCCGTACGATGGCGGCAGAGACAATGGGGGGGGGGAGGGGGAAGGAGTGGAATAGGAGGGGAGCCCCCCTCAGTTTGGGGGTCGGGGGGCAGCGGGGGGACCCCGCCCGGTTTTAGGGGTGGGGGATAAATAGAAAGTTGTTTCCCCCCCCCAGTTGGATTGGGAGGGGAGGGGGGGAAAGGGGAGAGTCCTCCCCCCCCCCCGCCGCCCTGATTTGGGGAGGGGAGGAGGGTTTGGAGGAGGGGGAAGAGGTTTAGGCGGGGTGGGGTGAGGAAGAGGTTTAGGGGGAGGGTGGGTGGGGGTGGATTTGAGGAGGGGGGTCAGGGGGCTGGGGGAGGGGCACGCGTGGTTCCTGCTGCTCCGGCGCCGGCTGCAGAGAGGCTGGGGGAGAGAAACAGGGGGTTAGAGCTGCGGGGAGAAACGGGGGGAGGGGGCACGAAATCGGGGGTGGAGGTGGTGTAGAGCCGGGGGGGGGCGAGGAGGAAGAGGGGGAAGGAGGAAGGATGACGACAGAAGGTGAGGGGGGGTGGGGGAAGGGGACACCTCCCCCACCGAGGGCAGAGACTTCCTCCCCCCACTGAAAATCGATTTGAAACCTTCCCCCCCCACCAATAGGTCTCTGCACTGGGGGGGGGAATGGGGTGGGATGGGGCGACGACCCTCCCCCGGCTGTGGGGGTTGGGCCAGGCTGGGGACCTCCCCCCCCCCTCAACTAGGGGGTGGAGGGGGGTGCGTGTGACGTCATTAAAGGGGGTTTCCCCTCCCCCTTTCCTTACCCTGCCCCCTCCCACTTTGGGGGTCTCCAGCCTGGCCTGACCCCCACCCCCCAACCTCCTGAGCACCCCCCCTGGGGGCGCAGGCCTGTGCCAGGGGGTCCTGGGTGCTGCACAGCTGGGTCCTGGGGGGCTGGGGGCAGGCACGAGGGTCCTGCAGGTCACACAGCTGGGGGCGGGGGGGGGCAAGGGGGTCCCAGGCGTCTGAGGCTGAGGGGCACAGCCCCCACCCTGTGCCTGGCCCTGGGCTGAGCTGTGGGTGGGGCTTTGCACCAGCACCCAGATGTGCACCAGGATCCAGATGTGTGCAGGAGGACCCAGATGTGTGCAGGGGGACCCAGCTGTGCACCAGGATCCAGCTGTGTTCACCAGCATCCAGATGTGTGCAGGGGGACCCAGCTGTGCACCAGGATCCAGCTGTGTTCACCAGCACCCAGCTGTGTGCAGGGGGACCCAGCTGTGCACCAGGATCCAGCTGTGCACCAGCACCCAAATGTGCAGGAGGATCCAGCTGTGTTCACCAGCACCCAGCTGTGTGCAGGGGGACCCAGCTGTGCACCAGGATCCAGCTGTGTTCACCAGCATCCAGATGTGTGCAGGAGGACCCAGCTGTGCACCAGGATCCAGCTGTGTTCACCAGCACCCAGCTGTGTGCAGGGGGACCCAGCTGTGCACCAGGATCCAGCTGTGTTCACCAGCATCCAGATGTGTGCAGGGGGACCCAGCTGTGCACCAGGATCCAGCTGTGTTCACCAGCACCCAGCTGTGTGCAGGGGGACCCAGCTGTGCACCAGGATCCAGCTGTGCACCAGCACCCAAATGTGCAGGAGGATCCAGCTGTGTTCACCAGCACCCAGCTGTGTGCAGGGGGACCCAGCTGTGCACCAGGATCCAGCTGTGTTCACCAGCACCCAGCTGTGTGCAGGGGGACCCAGCTGTGCACCAGGATCCAGCTGTGTTCACCAGCATCCAGATGTGCAGGAGGACCCAGCTGTGCACCAGATCCACCCAGCATCCTGTGTGCAGGGGGACCCAGCTGTGCACCAGGATCCAGCTGTGTTCACCAGCATCCAGGTGTGTTCACCAGGACCCAGCTGTGTGCACCAGCATCCAGATGTGTTCACCAGCACCCAGCTGTGTGCAGCAGCACCCAGGTGTGTGCAGGAGGACCCAGCTGTGTGCACCAGCACCCAGATGTGTTCACCAGCATCCAGATGTGCCCCAGCAACAGCACCCAGCTGTGTGCACCAGGATCCAGCTGTGCCCCCCCCCCCCCCCGTTTCTTTTCCTCCTCTCTCTCGTTTCGGGGGGAGCTCAGGTTGGGGGGGGTCGTCCTGCCCTCCCCCCCCCTTTGCAGAGCCGGGGAGGGGGGAGGTATCAACCGGGGGGAGGGAGGTCAGGAGGGTGTGGGGGAGGGGGCTGGGGGACTCACAGGCTCAGGGGGCCCGCGGTCCCGGGGGGCGCGGTGGGGGTGGGGCCCTGCGGGAGGAGGAGGAGGAGAGAGAGAAGTTAGGGGCCCCCCCCCCCCGCCGGACCCCTCCCAACCCCTCCCGAGCCAGCCCCCTTCCCTCAGCCCCCCACAAGCTCCCTCCCCCCTGCCGTCCCCACTGCCCTCCCCCCACCCCCGGCGCGGCCCCTCCCCGCTCCTGGGGCACCTGTGGGAAGAAGCCGCCGGACACACACCCCCACCCCCGGCCACGCCCAAAGGAGGCCACGCCCAATAAGAGGCCACGCCCACCAAAAGCCTCTCCTTGCCCCCGCACAGAGAGAGAGAGAGAGAGAGACATGGGGGGGGACCCACAAGTGACCCCCCCGGACCCACAGCCGACCCCTAAGTGCCCTCTAAGTGCCCCCCGACCCATGACCGCCCCCTAAGTGCCCCCTCCAGACCTCTATCTTCCCCCCAGCTGCCCCCCCCCAGCCCCCACTGAGCCTCACTTGCCCCCTAACTGACCCCCCCGACCCAAAACTGCCCCCCAACTGTCCTGGCTGCCCCACAACTACCCCCAGTGAGCCTCACCAGCCCCCTAACTGCCCCCCTCGACCTAAAACTGCCCCCAACTGTCCTGGCTTCCTCCCCCAGCCCCCACTAAGCCTCAACTGCCCCCTAGCTGCCCCCGACCAAAACTGCCCCCAACTGTCCTGGCTGTCCCACAACTACCCCCCATGAGCCTCACCTGCCCCCTAACTGCCCCCTGAACCAAAACTGCCCCCAGTGAGCTTCACCTGCCCCCTAACTGCCCCCTGAACCAAAACTGCCCCCAGTGAGCTTCACCTGCCCCCTAACTGCCCCCTGAACCAAAACTGCCCCCAGTGAGCTTCACCTGCCCCTAACTGCTCCCCCGGCCCAAAACTGCCCCCAAGTGTCCTGGCTGTCCCACAACTACCCCCATGAGCCTCACCTGCCCCTAACTGCCCCCGAACCAAAACTGCTCCCCAGTGAGTTTCATCGGCCCCCTAACTGCCCCCGAACCAAAACTGCCCCCAAGTGTCCTAGCTGCCCCACAGCAGCCCCCACTGAGCCTCACCTGCCCCCTAACTGCCCCCTCTGACCCAAAACTGCCCCTAGTGCCCCCACCTCCCCCTCTGCCCTCCTAAGCGCCCCCCCAAGTCTCTTTCCTGACCCCTGTCACTGCTGCCTTCCCCCAAGTGCCCCCAAACTGCCCCCCCAACCCCCCAACTACTCCAGACAGCCCCCCACGAGCTGCCCCATGGCCGGGAGGGGGCTTGAAGTTTATTTGGGGGGGGGGAGGGAACTTGGGGAGGGTCTCTGCAGAACCTTGGGGGGGGGGCGGGGGGGCGGAGTCTCCACAGTTGGGGGATGGGAGGGAGGTTGGGGGAGGACAAGGTGGGGCGCGGGGGGAGTCCTGGGGCTGCCCCCTGCCGCAGACCATCCCCCAACGTCACTTGGGGAGGGGGAGGGGTTCCAATGGGCCTGGGGGCCCCAAAAGTTCTGGGGGTCCTGAGGTGGGATAGGGGTTCCCAAAACCATTTGTGGCTGGGGGTCCCAAGGAGTTTGGGGGGGGGGATCAGGAGGCTGTGCCAGGGCCCCTTAAGGGCACATGTGGAGCCCTGGGGGTCCTGAGGGTGTCCCTAAAGGCCTTAGGGACACTCTGGGGGTCCCAATAGGTCTCAGGGTGGGGGTACCCCGGGGTCCCATTAAGGGACATGGGAGGAAGATTGGGGGAGGAGGAAGGAGGGGGTCCAAGGGGACCTCTGGGGAGCCCTAAGGGCCTGTGGACCCCCGGGGGCACTAAAGAGGGGGAGGAGGATGTGGGGGTCCCAAAGACACTAATGGGGGAGGGGGTCAATTAACCCTGGGGAGGGGACAGGGGGGGAAGAGGGAAGACACACAAGGGGGCAGAATTTGGGGTCACGGGGGCGGACAGGAGGGGTTGGGAAGGGTCTGAGATTGGAGGGGGAAAGAAGGGGGGGGTTTGAGGGGAGGAGGTCAGGGAGTTTGGGAGGGTTGGGGGGTTGGGGGGAGGGGTCCAGAAGGGTTGGGGGAGGAGGGGAGGTCAGAGAGGGTTGGGGAGGGGGAGGTGAAGAAGGGGGTCTGAAGAATCTCGGGGGTTCTAGGGAGGGGGAGGAGGGGTTGGGGGTTCGGGGGTTCGGGGGTGGGGTGGGAGGAGTCGGGGGTTGGGCGGGGGGCGTTACCTTTTTGTTCCACTTCTACTTTTAGCACCGGAAGAAAAGGTGGGAAAGGAGGGGGGAAGGTGCGGGGAGGGGAGGGGGGCACAGGGCGGTGCGGGGAGGGGGAGGGGGACACACGGGGCGGGGGGAGGGGAATTTGGGGGGAGGGAGGGGTGAGAAAGGAGACAAAGAGAAAAGAGATTAAACAGCTGGGCCCCCCTCCCCCAGCCCCTCCCCCGGGTTTGGGGGAGGAAAGGTTTTGGGGGAGGGGAAGGGGGAGTGGGGGGGAGGGTGGGGACCCCCTGAAAAAAAAAAAAAAGTGAATGTGGAGACCCTCCCACCCCCAGGCACCCCTCTCCCCCCCCCAAAACCAGCCCCCACCCCACCCCCAGGCTCTGAGACCCCGGGGGACAGACGGACACGAGGGGGACAGACGGACATGGGGGACAGACAGACACGGGGGGACAGAGGGACATGGGGGGGGGACAGACGGACACGGGGGGGGACAGAGGGACACGGGGGGGGACAGAGGGACATGGGGGGAACAGAGGGCCAAGGAATGGCTGGGGACGAACAGACAC
Source organism: Melanerpes aurifrons (assembly GCA_011125475.1). Taxonomy (NCBI): domain Eukaryota; kingdom Metazoa; phylum Chordata; class Aves; order Piciformes; family Picidae; genus Melanerpes; species Melanerpes aurifrons. Next base: position 168,651 of record WWNC01000157.1, read on the forward strand.
AGCTGGGGACAGACGGACAGAGGGCCACGGAGGGGCCTGGGGGGGGTCTCCCCTTCCCCCCACCCCCCACCCCCACTCCTCCTCTCCCCCCTGCGGAAGAAGCAGCCTTGCGCTGCGGGCGGGGCCCGGCTCGCGGCACCTGCAAAGGAAGATCGGCCCCGCCCCGGCCCCGCCCAAACCACGCCCCCCCCACCCCTTCCCCCCTCCCCACGACCACCAGCAGCTGGGGGGGGAGCTCAGGCGGGGGCTTGGTCTGTGCTTAATGTGTGCTTAACATGTCCTTAGTGTGTCCATGGGGCGAGCTTAGTGCGCCCTTAACACGACCTTAACATGGCCTTAACATGTCCTTAGTGTGCCCTTAGTGTACCCTTAACATGACCTTAGTGTGACCTTAACATGACCTTAACATGGCCTTAGTGTGCCCTTAGTGTACCCTTAACATGGCCTTAATGTGCCTTTAACATAACCTTAACATGACCTTAGTGTGACCTTAACATGACCTTAACATGGCCTTAGTGTGGCCTTAGTGTGTCCTTAACGTGACCTTAACATGACCTTAACATTTCCTTAGTGTGGCCTTAGTGTGCCCTTAATACGACCTTAACACGTCCTTAATGTGCCCTTAGCATGCCCTTAACATGACCTTAGCGTGCCCTTAGTATACCCTTAGCATGTCCTTAACATGCCCTTGGCATGTATTTAGCATATCCTTAGTGTGTCCTTGGGGCAAGCTTCATGTGCCCTTAACATGCCATTAGTGTCTCCCTAACATGGCCTTAGAGTGTGCTTAGCACGTCCTTAGCACATTCTATGCGCTCAGCGTGTGCTTAGCATGTCCAAGCCCTGCACCACGCATACATCTGGCATGTTCTTTGTGGTTGGCATGCCCTTAACATGTCCTTAGCGTGTCCAAGCCTTGCATCAGGTCTGTGTGGTTAGTACGTACTTAGCATGTTCTTAGTCTGTCCAAGGCCCAAGCCAGGCATGTTCTATGTGCTTAGCATATGCTCTGCATGTCCTTAACATGTCCAAGCCTTGCCCAGCCCACACAGCCCAGCACCAGAGGCGTATTTAGCATGTTCTGTGTGCTTAGCATGTGCTTAGCATGTTCAGGCTTTGCACCAGGCACGTATTGAGCATGTTCTATGAGCTTAGCATGTCCTTAGTGTGGCCAAGCCCTGCACCAGGCATGCATCTGGCATGTTCTATGTCCTTAGTGTGTCCCAGCCTTGCCCAGCCCACACAGCCCTGCACCAGAGGTGCTCTTAGCATGTTCTGTGTCCTTAGCATGTTCTGGCTCCCTGCCTACTGCACTTAGCCTGTGGGGGACGCTGTTAGCATGTCTTTAGCATGTTCCTGCCCTGCATTTAGCCTGTAGGGGGCACTCTTAGTATGTCCTTAGCGTGTCCTTGCCATGTGCCTGCCCCCCCAGCCCCTGCCCCTTCCCCCCCCGAGGCTGCGGCGGCTCCAGGCTGCGGCTCCTGCAGCAGCTGCAAAGCAAAGGGAGGGGCTGGGGGGGGAGGGGAGAAGGGGGAGGGGGAGAGGAGGGTCCCGCAGCGGCGCCTGGGGAGAGATGGGACCCAGCCCCTCCCCCACCTCTCCCTCCCACCTTGACCCCCCCCCAGAACCAAATGGGCCCCAGAAGTGTGGGGCAGGAGCAGCTGGGGTGGGTGGGGATGGGAAGGGAGGGGTTGGGGGTCACAGCCTCCCCCAGAGCCAGGGGGCAGGCCCCAAATTGACGGGGGGGGCTCCATCAATGGGGGGATCTCGGGGGGGGAGGGCAGTTGCACCCCCGATTCTATGGGGCAGGGCCTGAAATCTGTGGGGTAGGCCCAAATCTATGGGGCAGGGCACTGTGGGTGCTATGGGCACAAGCCCATTGCACCTCAAAGCACTGGGGGGGGGCAGGTATACTGGGACAGCACTGGGGGTGCTGGGACGCTGTGGGGCAGAAGCTATGGGGCAGGGGATGCCATAGGGCAGGCCTTGCTATGGGGCAGGACCTACTTGCAGGGCACCCATTGGTGCTGCCCCTCCAGGCGCTGGGGGGGCGGGGCAGGGGGTGGGGGGTACTGGGACGGCACTGGGGGTGCCGGGACGCTGTGGGGCAGAGGCCGCTATGGGGCAGGACTCACTGTAGGGGACGCAGTCGTACTGCACCTCCAGGTACTTGTAGGTCCCCGGGCAGGGGTCGGGGAAGGCGTCGGACCCGGCCACCACCACGCACTGCGTGCGGTTGTTGCACCTGCGGGCGGACAACGCCAGGCGGCGCTGGAGGGCGGCGGCAAAAACCCCTCCGCGGGGACCCAACGCCAGGTCCTGACCGCTCCGTGCTCCTGACCTCTCCCCTAGCCCCGCCCCCACGACCCTAACCCCGCCCCCCGGCGCGCTAAACCCTGTCCCCACCGCCCTCCTGACCCCACCCTCTTGTTCTCAGACCCCGCCCCCAGCCCGCTAACCCCACCCCCTTGGTACCTGCGCCCCGCCCCAAGGGCCTCCGCCCTCCCCTCGCAAGGTCCCTGCCGGCCGCACGCTGTCCCCATGGCCCCAGCTTGCCCCCAGGGTGCCCCTAGTGTGCCCCCACGATGCCCCCACACCCCCAGGCCGGCCCTGGAGTGCCCCCACCATGCCCCCACCATGCCCCCACCCCCCCAGGCCGGCCCTGGGGTGCCCCCACCATGCCCCCACCATGCCTTCACACCCCCAAGCCAGCCCTGGGGTGCCCCCACGGTGACCCCATGATGCCCCCACACCCCCAGGCCGGCCGGCCCTAGAGTGCCCCCACCATGCCCCACCATGCCCCCACCCCCAGGCCGGCCCTGGGGTGCCCCCACCATGCCCCCACCATGCCTTCACACCCCCAAGCCAGCCCTGGGGTGCCCCCACGGTGACCCCATGATGCCCCCACACCCCCAGGCCGGCCCTGGGGTGCCCCTAGTGTGCCCCCACGATGCCTCCATGATGCCCCCACAACCCAGGCCGGCCCTGGGGTGCCCCCACCATGCCCCCACCATGCCCTCACACCCCCAAGCCAGTCCTGGGGTGCCCCCACAGTGACCCCATGATGCCCCCACACCCCCAGGCCAGCCCTGGGGTGCCCCTAGTGTGCCCCCACCATGCCCCCACACCCCCAGGCCGGCCCTGGGGTGCCCCCACCATGCCCCCACCATGCCCCCACACCCCCAGGCCGGCCCTGGGGTGCCCCTAGTGTGCCCCCACGATGCCTCCATGATGCCCCCACAACCCAGGCCGGCCCTGGGTGCCCCCACCATGCCCCCACCATGCCCCCACCATGTGCCCCTCACCCCATGATGCCCCCACACCCCCAGGCCAGCCCTGGGGTGGTGCCCCCACCATGCCCCCACCATGCCCTCACACCCCCAAGCCAGCCCTGGGGTGCCCCTAGCGTGCCCCCACGATGCCTCCATGATGCCCCCACACCTCCAGGCCGGCCCTGGGGTGCCCCCACCATGCCCCCACAACCCAGGCCGGCCCTGGGGCGCCCCCATGATGCCCCCACAACATCCGGGGGCCGCGCCCAGCCCATTCCCAGGCCAGCGCCACGCCCCGGGGGCCACGCCCGGGGGGCCGCGCCGCGGGCGCCCACCTCTGTGCCATGATGCGGAAGGCCTGGGGCAGGTAGCATTGGACGTTCTCCATCTGGAAGGGGTCGGCGTCGCAGATCTTGTCGTCGGTGCGGCCGTAGTTGGCATTCTCCACCAGCACCACATCGCTGCCCGGGCAGCGCAGCTCCAGGGGGTAGCCCTCGCACGCCAGCTCCCGCCGCACCAGCCCGAAGGGCAGCGCCGCCCGGCTCAGCCCTGCCCCGGCCCCGGGGGGGGGCAAAGGAGGAGGGGTCAGAGGGGGAGGAGCCAGAGGTGGGCAAGGGGACCACAAGTGACCCACAGCTGACCCTAAGTGGCCCACAGCTGACCCTAAGTGGCCCACAGCTGGGCAAGGAATGGGCAAGGAATGGGCAGTGAGTGCCAACTGACTCACAGCTGACCCCTAAGTGACCCACAGGTGGGCAAGGGGTGGGCAGTGGGTGCCAGCTGACCCCTCGGTGACCCCCAGCTGTGCACCAGCAGCACTCCAGCACCACAGGCTCCTTGCACGGGGCTGGCACTGCCCCTGGCACACCCATCCCCGGGGGGGGGCTGCACGCCCTTTGCACCAGCACTGCACCAGCAGGGCCTCCCAGCAGCCTTGCACCACCACTGTGCCAGCCCTTGCACGAGCCCCTGGTGCACCTTGCACTGCCCTGCTGCCAGCCTTGAATGCTGCTCACCCCTTGCACCAGCCTTGCACAAGTCTTGCACCTCTTGGGTGCCCTAGAGGCCTTGCACGAGCCCTGCACCAACATTGCACCAGCCTTGCACCTCTTGGGTGCCCTAGAGGCCTTGCACCAGCCTTGCACAAGTCTCCACCCCTGGCACAGGCCCCTTGGCTGCCTTGCACGCCCCTTGCACGCCTCTCTGCGCCCCTTGCACAGCCACTGGCCAGAACTCAGGCAGCAGGAGCTGGCTTGCACAAGCCCTTGCACAAGCGTGCCCCTGGCAGAGGCACCACCCAGGCCTTGCACAAGCCTCACCTGGCCCTTGCACAACCCTTGCACTCCCCTCACAGGAGCCTCACACAACCTTTGCACAGACCTCGTGCAACCCTTGCACAACCCTCACCTCCCTCTCCCTTGCACACCCCTTGCACAACCACCTGCTCCTTGCACAACCCTTGCACAAGCCTCACCTCCCTCTCCCTTGCACACCTCTTGCACAAGTACCACCTGCTCCTTGCACAACCCTTGCACAAGCCTCACCTCCCTCTCCCTTGCACACCTCTTGCACAAGTACCACCTGCTCCTTGCACAACCCTTGCACAAGCCTCACCTCCCTCTCCCTTGCACACCCCTTGCACAACCACCACCTGCTCCTTGCACAACCCTTGCACCGACACCGTGCCCCCCTTGCACAAGAGCCTCAACCCCCCCTCTCTTTGCACGTCCCTTGCACACTCAGGACAGCCTTCCACACACTCCCCTCCCCACCCCCAAGCCCCTCCATTGCCCTCCCCCCCCCAAGCAACAACCCCTCCCCAACTGACCCCCCAAAGTGACCCCCACTCAATTAACCCCCACAAAGGACCCCCAAGTGACACCCCCCAAAGTGTCCTCCTAACCCCCACCAGGACCCCCCCCTGATTGAGTCCCCCAGAGTGACCAACCCCACAGTGTCCTCCTAACTGACCCCCCCCAATTTACACACCACCCAATTCAAGCCCCTCCCCCCAATTAACTCCCCCCCCACAAATCCTCCCTCCCCTCCCCCAGGGCCCCCCCCCCAGGGCCGCCCCCCAGTACCTTTACTGGCCGAGGTCACCAGCACAGCAGTCACCAGCAGGCTCCTCAGGGTGGGGGAGGGGCTTGCCATGGTGGGGGGGGGGGGAGGGGGAAGGGAGTCTTAAGGTGGGGGAGGGGGAAGAGGTGTTGGGGGTGTAGGGATGGGGGTCGGGAGGGGGTCACTGCCCCCTCAGCGAGAACCGACCTGCAATACAGGCGGGGGAGGGGGTTAGAAAAGTGGGGAGGGCCAGAGACCACTCCCCAAAAAGGGGAGGGCTGGGACACACCCACCCCCTCCCCCAAAAATAGGGTTTGGGACTCCCCCTCCCCAAATCAATAATAAGAAGGGGGCCCCAAAACAAGGGTCTGGGCCTGGTGTTCCCCCGCTCCCCTTTCCCCCTCCCCTCCCCTTCCCCCTCCCCCTCCCCTCCTTCCCTTTTAATCTGCAGCTCAGCAGCCCCTGGGGGGGGCCGGGAAAGCCGCTTAGAGCTCAGCCCCTCCCCCACCCTCTGGGGGCATCACAAAAGCCGCGCCCCCCTCCAAATTTAAAGGGACCCCCTCCTCATTCCCCTCCCCCAAACTAAGCCCCAAGGTCCCCCCGCGAATACAAACTGAGGCATTTAGACCCCCTCCCCCAAGCTCCCAAACCTCCTATCCCGCCACCCCCAAAAAAATGGCTTCAAGACCCCCAGAGGACCCCAAGTATTTAGGATCCCCTCTCAAATTTCTTGCTCTCCTCCCCCGAAAACGAAGCCCCCAAGACCCCCGGATTAAAAACCGCAGGCTTTCAGCAACCCCCGGCACCCAAAGCTCCTATTTGCCCCCAAGAAAAATGGCTCCAAGACCTCCCCCAAATATTTAGCGACACCCCCTCAAAATTCTTACCCTCTCCCCACAAAACGAAGCCTGCATGACGACCCCCGAGTACAACAAGAGGCTTTTAGAGACCCCCTCCTCTCCCCCAAGCATCCAAACCTCCGCCCCCCAAACCCCCGGCTCCTGGAAGCCCCGGAGGGTCTCAAATATTTAGGACCCCCTTTATTTCCCCACCGTTTTCTCCCGGGGGTGGCGGCGCCCCCCCTCCTCCCTCCTCCCCTCGGCCGCGGTGCATTGTGGGCATCTCAACCCCAGCGCCGGGCAGCTCCCATCCGGCGCCGTCGCCAAGGCAACGCCGAGCGCAAAGCCTTGTGGGAAACTCCCCCGCAGCATCCTGGTGCCCCCTTCCCCTTCCCCTCCTCCTCCTCCTCCTCCCCTCCTTCCCCTGCCCCAAATCCCAGGATGCTTTGCGAGCATTCCCCCATTTTAATTTACTTACACCCTCCCGACTCTTCCCCCGGAGTGGGGCAAAAGCAAAGCCCCCTCCCCCAAATTGCCGGCCCCCAAATTGCTCTCGCCCCCTCCTCCTCTTCCTCCTCCTCCTCCTCCTCGCCTCCATTTTTAGCAGCCCCCACCCCGCCGCCGAAATCTCGCCCCCAACCTCTTGCCCCCATTTTTAGCGGCCCCCTCCCCCCGCAAATTGCTCCCCCAATTTTCACACAGACACTTCCCCCAGCCATAAGTTGCTCCCCCTCAATTTTCACGCTGGTTCCAATCCCCCTCCCCCGGTTACAGGGACCCCCCATTACCTCTCCTCCTTTATGCACGCCGCGCCCCCATTTTTCACCAACCCCCTTCCGTTTTGTTTCCACCCTCTCCCCAATTTTCCCAGCCCCCCGCCGCCCCTCCTGCTGCACAATCACCACCCCCCTCTAACCCTCCAGGTATTCCAAGCCCCTTCCCCTTGGTTTCTAATTCCCCCTCCTCATTTTTCTGCCCCCAGTTTAGCACGGACTCCCCCACACCCTCACCCCCATTCATTCCCTGCCCCCCTTTCAGCACCGACCCCCTCGCTTTTTTTTCTCTCCCCCAATTTCCTCAGCCCCCAATTTTTCTCTCCCCCACCCCCACGGTATTTCAAGGTCCCCTCCCTCCTTCCCTCCCTCCTTCATCCCACAGCCCCCATCCCCATCTCAATTTTCCCCCATTTACAGCCCCCCTCATTACACAGCCACCCCCCATTTTCCACAAGCCCCCTCCCCTTTATTTTCCCACCCCCATTTACAGACCTCTCTCACTCCACCGCCGCCCCCATTTACAGCCCCCTCATTTTTCTCAAGCCCTCCCCCCCGCCTTTTCATGGCTGCCCCCATTTGCAGCCCCCGATTTTTACAGCCCCCTCAATTTTCTCTCCCCCTCATCAGCTTCGGGCCCCCATCATTTTTACACCCCATCCCTTCCAGGCCTTTTCCTCTCCTTTCCCCCTCCCCATTTCTTCCTCCCCCCAATTTTTTCTCCCCCGCCCCCCGGCATTTCTTACCCCCTCCCCTATATTTCCTAACGCCCCCTCCATTTTTGCGGCCCCCCCTCGCCCTCCCCCCTCAGGTACCTGCGGGGGCTGCTCCATGCAGGCGCGCGGCGCTGGGCGGTGCTGCTGCGAGACCCCCGGCCCCGCCCCCTCCCTCCTCGCCGGACACCCCCGTGGCGGCCACGCCTAGATAAGCCCTGCCCCTCCTCCCTCCAATTTTTTCTAGGAGCTGTCAATCAAATGACAGCGGAGGGGGGGGTGGGAATCCAGGACTGGAATTGACTGGGAGTGGAGCGGGGGGAGGGCAGGGGGAAGTGGGGGGGAGCTGGGATTGGGAGGGAGGAAAACCTGAAGTGGAAGAGCCTGGGACTGGAGGGACTGGGAGGGGGCAAAAATCTGAACTGGAATTGAACTGGGAATGGGGTGGGGGGGTGGGGGGGAACTGAGACTGGGAGGGGGGAAAACAGGGACTGGAATTAACTGGGAATGGAGGAGGGGGAATGCGAATTGGGCCTGGGAAGGAGAAAAACCTGGCCTGGATTGCTCTGAGGACAGGCAAAGTAGGAAGGAAACCTGGACTGGATCAGCCCCGGGAATGGGCTGGAGCTAAGACCCAGCTTGGATCCAAAGTGGAGAAGGATCCAAGGAGCAAAACCTGGCCTGGATATACCCAGAGGTTTGGAGCTCGGCCTGGATCTTCCCTAGGAGTGGATCTGTGGTCAAACCTGGCCTGAATCTGTCCAGGAAAGGACTGGCAGGGGAGGGGAAGAGGGAAAACCTGGTATGGATCCACCCTAGGGGTAAATCCTGGCTTGGATCCATCCCTGGGAGTGGTCCCAAAGGGTTAAACCTGGCCCAGAACCACTTGGGGATGGACTAAGAGGGTAAAACCCGGCCTGGATCCATCCAGGAGTGGAGCAGTGGAGGTTCAAACCTGGTCTGGATCTCTCTGTGGGGGAAAACCTGGCCTGGATCCAGCCTGGGAATGGACCAATAAGGTTGAACCTGGACTGGGTCCAGCCTGGGAATGGACCAATGGGGTCGAACCTGGCCTGGATCCAGCCTGGGAATGAACCAATGGGGTCAAACCTGGCCTGGATCCAGCCTGGGAATGAACCAATGGGGTCGAACCTGGCCTGGATCCAGCCTGGGAGGGGCTGAGGCTCATTAGGCCAATTAAGGGGGGGGAGGGGGGGGAAGGGGGGAGTAAGCTGCCACTAATGAATAATTAAGAGCAGTCAGACCCAGGTTACTAAGAGCAATTAACACCTGTGCTAATTAGCATATGCTAATAGTGATGGGAATTAATCAGCATGCTCATTAATTGGGGGGTGGAATTAATTAGGGTTCATTAAGGCCCAGGGGAGGAGCCAGTCTTAATCAGGAGGGGTGGGGCTTCATTAGGGTAATTAATAGGGCTTTGTCCTGCCCTCTCTCCCCCTTTCCCATTGGTGCTTAAGCTGGGCAGATCAGGACTGGGAGGGACCCTTCCTGGGCTACTGGGACCCCACTGAGGGCTACTGGAATCCCTTCTTGGGCTATTGGGACCCTACTGGGGGCTACTGGGACCCCCCAGATACCACAGGCACCCCCCCCCCCGGGCTAGCGAGACCCCTCCTGAGGCTACTGGGAGCCCCCCAGAATCCAGATACCCCTCTTTAGCTAGCAGGACCCCTCCCCGGGCTAGCAACCCTCCTCCTGGGGCTGCCGGGAGCTTACTGGGGGCTACTGGGAACCTCCCCCAGAAGTTATCGACACCTCCTGGACTACTGAGCCCCCCGCCCCGGGCTACTAGGACCTCAACTGTGGCTACTAAACCCCCTCCCTGCCCTCGGTTAAGCCCCAAAGGTGCCCTCTGGGGCTACGGGGACCCCCGCCCCCCACCTCCCCGAAGCCACAGGCAGCCCTTTGGGCTACCAGGACCACAATCTCCCTCCCCACTCGACCTCCCCCTCCCCGATTTACCCTCAAGGACCCACGTGGAGCTACCGGGACCCCCAGCAATGGACACCAAGCCCCTTCCCCAGTTAACCCGCGCCCCCCTCTCCTCCCCCCCCCGCCTCGGGTGACTCCTAAACACCTCTCAGGTGCTACCAGGACACCCCCGGGGGCTTCCGAGCTCCTCCCCGAGGGGAGCTACGGACCCTGGCCCGGCCCACGCTGCCAATCTCGCCCCAAGTCCCTCCCCGCCTGTCAATCCCCGCTTGACCACGCCCACAACAGGGCTAAGCCAGCCCCAAATGCAAACCCCGCCCACAGGCCCCGCCCCCCACCGGCCCCCGCCTTCTATTTTTAATCCGCGAGAAGCCAATCAGCGGCGAGCGCAGGCGGGCCCAACGGCGGAGCGACGACTCCGCTCACCAATAGAAACGCAGCGGCCCCCAGGAACGGGCGGCTCCAATGGCGGCCGTTAGGGTGCTGGGTTTGACCAATGAGAGATAGGCGGCTGAGCGGCGGTGACCAATGGGAAGCGAGGGGCGGGGCTGAGCGGGGCGGGCCGCCGGGAACGGGGCGGCCGGGCCGGGCCGGGCCGGAGCGCGGAACCGCCGGGGCCCCGCCATGGGCAACGCCGCCGCCGCCAAGAAGGGAGGGGAGCTGGAGAGCGGTGAGGGTGCGGAGCCGGTGCCGGGAGCAGGAACCCCGGGCGGGGGGGGACGACCAGGGGGAACCGGCACCGGCAGGGAACGAGCCCGGGGACAGCCGCAGCCGGGGTTCGGAGTTGGAAGCGGGACCGCAAGGGGCAGAGAGAGGCTGGGAGGGAAGCGGCGCCGGGGGGAAAAGAGGGAGCCGGGGGGAAGTGGGAGGGACAGAGCCCCCGGGGGGAACGGGCACCGAGGCGGCAACGGAGGGAACGGAGGGAGCCGGCAGCGGGGAGCAGGACCGGGGGTGACCCGCGCGGGGCGGGGGAAAACTCCGGCAGCAGGCACAAGGGACCGGGAGCGGGGGGGGGGACCGGAGCGGGGGAACCAGAGGCGGGGGAGGGGGACCGGAGCGCGGGGGACCAGGCAGAGGCAGCGCGGAAGGGGGAGCGGGGGTGGGGAGCGGGCAGGGGTCCCCGGAGGCGTTTCGGGGGGTCCAGGGCCCCAGGGAGAAGATCCCGGAGAGGGGAGCGCGGGGGCGGGGCCTAGGGGAAGGGGGCGGGGCCGTCCGGGTTACCATGGCGATGGGGCGGGTCATAGAAGGGGAAGGGGGCGGGGGGAGAGTGGGTGAGGCCGCGGAGCGGGACCCTGGCGATGTGGCGGCGCCAAAGGGGCGGGGCCTGAAGGGTTGTGGGCGTGGTTTGAGTGAGGGGGCGGGGCCTGAAGGGGTCTGGGCGTGGTTTGAGTGGGGGGTCGGGACCTGAAGGCTAAGGAGGCGTTGTCTGAGCAGGTGGGGCGGGGCTTGAGAAGGGGCGGAGCGTGGTGGGGCGGGGCCTAGAGGAGTGGATTGTGTGGAGGAGGTGGAGTCTGGTTGGCAAAGGGGGCGTGGTTTGGCGATGGGGCGTGGCTTGGGGCGGGTCATGGGGTGGGGGCGGGGCTTGGGCAGGCAGCGCGCTGGGGAGGGGTCTCTGGGGAGGGGTCCCTGGGGAGGGGGGTGGGGCGCGGCCATTAGGGTGTGTCCAGGGCAGGCTCCACCCATTCGGTCCCCGGGGGGGGAGGCTCCGGGAACAAAGCAGGGGACGGAGGCGGTACCGGGACCCCGGGGGGGCGGCCAGGAGACCCCGGGGGGTACCGAGAGACCCTGCAGGGGGCACCCGGGGGGGGTTGGGGGTCCCCCTGGGGTTCCAGGAGGGTTTGGGGGCCTGGGAGGGGCACCCGGGGGCGTGGGGGGCACCGAGGGGGACACTGAGGCATCCCGGGGGGGGCACCCCGGGGGTTGTTGGGGGTCCCCGAGGGGGTCCAGGGGGGATTTTAGGGGCTCCCCCTCCCCTCCCCCATCTAGGATCTGTTTGGAGACACCTGCGGGGGGGGCTGAGGGGACGCCGGGGGCACTGGTGAGTTTTGGGGGTGCCTTGCTTGGGGGTGGTCTCAATGCCCCGGGGGGCAGGGTGGGGCTGGGACCCCCACTTCCAACTGTGGCTGCAGCTGCTGCTGTGGGGCCTGCTGCTGGGGAGGCTCCTGCGGTACTGGGGGGCTCTGGGGAGACCCCCCCCCGAAAAAAACCAACCTGGGGGAGGGAGGGCAGCCTAAAGGGGGGGAGGAGAGGGGAGGGGAGGGGCTACCCTCCAGGGTCAGACCTGATTGGGCAGGGGGGAGGGGGCAAAGGGACCCCTCCCCCCCAATCCAAATCCTTAGGGGTGCCCCCCCCCATTTTAGGGGTCTCCCTCCCTTTGGGCCCCCCCAATTTTAGAGGTGCCCCCCATTTGGACTCCCATATTTATCAGCACCCCCCTATTTTAGGGGTCTCCCTTTGCCATCCCCCAGCCCCCCCCCTTTAAGCTGCCCCCCCCTCATTTAAAGCCCCCCCTCCCCCAATTCACTCTTTGGGGGTGGGGTCCTCTCTCTACTCCTCCTTTTGAAGCTCCCCTCCCCCATCCTGGGAGGGCCAAACTGGGGGGGGGCTGACCCCAACTTCAGCCACGTGACCCCCCCCAGGGGACAAAGTCTGAGCCCCCCCTCCCCCCCCCGCCTCCTCTCCTCTCCTCCTCCCTCCCCCCCCCCCTTCCCCTGGGGCCTTCGCTGCAGCCAGGCCATGGAGGACGGTGAGGAAGGGGGGGGGAGGGGGGGTGGAAGGAAGGGCTGAGGGGACAGTGGGGACCCCCCCCATATTGGGGACCCCCTGTTGATGTTGGGGATCCCTTCCCCCCCCCCAGTGAAGGAATTTTTGGCTCGAGCCAAGGAGGACTTCCTTCGGAAATGGGAAAACCCTGCACAGGTAGGAGGGGAGGGGACAGCGCCCCCCCCCGGCCCCCCCCCATCGGGGGACAGCCCCTCCCCCCCCCCCAGGGACCACCTCCCCTTCCCCTGGGGACCGCCTCCCCCTGGCCCCCCCGCAGTGTCCCCCGTGTCCCTCCCCCACTGTCACCTCCCCCCTGCCCCTCTGGGGGTTGCTCTGGCTGGGGTTGCTGCTGCTGCTGCCACCTCTTGGGGGGGTGTCTCCACAGCTGGGGGTGGGAGAGGAGGGGAGGGGAGGGGTGGGGGCCCCCTCCATGGTGTGTGTCCCCCTGTGTCCCCCAGAACACAGCCAGCCTGGAGCAGTTCGAGCGGCTGCGGACGCTGGGCACAGGCTCCTTCGGCAGGGTGGTGCTGGTCAGGCACCGGCCCAGCGGCAACCACTACGCCATGAAGATCCTGGACAAGCAGAAGGTGACCCCTGGGGGGCGCCCCCGCGGCGGGGGCAGGGCTGGGGGCACCCTAGGGACCCCCAAGGAGGGTTCCCGGGGGGCTGCAAAGGGATTTGAGCTCAGCTGGGGGAGGGAGAGGAGGAGAAGGAGGGGGCGGAGGAGGAGGAGGAGGGGGTGGAGGAGGAGGAGGGGGAGAAGGAGGAAGGGGGGAGAAGGAGGAGTAGGGGGAGAAGGAGGAGGAGGAGGGGAAGGAGGAGGAGGAGGAGGAGGGGAGGAGGAGGAGGGGGAGGAGGAGGAGGGGAAGGAGGAGGAGGAGGGGGAGGAGGAGGAGGAGGGGGAGGAGGAGGAGGAGGGGGAGGAGGAGGAGGAGGAGGAGGAGGGAGGAGGAGGAGGGGGAGGAGGAGGAGGGGGAGGAGGAGGAGGGGGAGGAGGGGGGAGGAGGAGGAGGGGGAGAAGGGGAGAAGGAGGAGGAGGAGGGGGAGAAGGAGGAGGAGGAGGGGGGAGAAGGAGGAGGAGGAGGGGGAGAAGGAGGAGGAGGAGGGGGAGAAGGAGGAGGAGGAGGGGGAGAAGGAGGAGGAGAAGGAGGAGGAGGAGGGGGAGAAGGAGGAGAAGGAGGAGGAGGAGGGGGGAGGAGGAGGAGAAGGAGGAGGAAGGGGAGAGGAGGAAGGGGAGAAGGAGGAGAAGGAGGAAGGGAGAAGGAGGAGAAGGAGGAGGAAGGGGAGAAGGAGGAGGAGGAAGGGGAGAAGGGGGAGAAGGAGCAGAAGGAGGAGGAGGAAGGGGAGAAGGAGGAGAAGGAGGAGGAGGAAGGGGAGGAGGAGGAGAAGGAGGAGGAGGAAGGAGAGGAGGAGGAGGAGAGGAAGCTTTGGTGTCCCCAGGGGAGATGGAGCCTGGGGGAAGGAGGAGGGGGAGAAGGAGAAGGAGGAGGCGGAGGAGGGGGAGAAGGAGAAGGAGGAGGCAGAGGAGGGGGAGAAGGATGAGAGCTGAGGAGGCTTTGGTCTCCCCAGGGACCCTCCTGGGCTGCCTCTGCCTGGGCCCCAGCCTGGAGCTGCCTCCTTGGTGGCCCTCTGGGAGGGCACTTGGCTGTCCCCAGGCTGCTGGGGGAGGCTGGGGAGGGGAGATGGAGCCCAGGGGGTGCCCAGGGGTGCCCAGGGGGTGCCCAGGGGTGGTCTCCCCGGCAGGTGGTGAAGCTGAAGCAGATTGAGCACACCCTGAACGAGAAGAGGATCCTGCAGGCGGTCACCTTCCCCTTCCTGGTGCGCCTGGAGTACTCCTTCAAGGTGGGCACCCGGCCCTGGGGGGTCCCCAGGGGGTCCTCAGGGTGGTCCTTGCCCCCTCCAGGGGTTCCCCAGGGGGTCCCCAGGGTGCTCCTGGCTGCTTCCTTCCCTCGAGCCCTCCCCAAGCCGTCCCCTGCCCCTGCTGGGGCACCTCAGGAGCTGCTGGAGGACCTCCAGCCCCGTGGGGGGCGGTCCCCGAGCCGGGGGGGGGCGGTCCCCGAGCCGGGGAGGGCGGTCCCCGAGCCGGGGGGGGGTCCCCCCGAGCCGGGGGGGGGGTCCCCAAGGTGTCCCCTGTCCCTTGGCAGGACAACTCCAACCTCTATATGGTCATGGAGTACATCCCCGGGGGGGAGATGTTCTCCCACCTGCGCCGCATCGGCCGCTTCAGGTGAGCCCCTGGGGGGGCTTGGAGGGGTTCTTGGGGGTTCCAGGGGGCTGGGGGTCCCTGGGGGTCTTTGGGGGTCCCTGGGGTCTTTAGGAGGTCTTGGGCAGATCTGGAGGGGCCCTGAGCAGGTTTGGGGGCGGCTTTGGGGAGCTCTTGGAGGGGGCTCTGGGGGTGTCTCAGGGGCTCTTGGGGGTTGGGTCTGGGGCTTTTGGGGTGGGGCTCTGGGAGGCCAAATTTTGGGGGTCCCTGTGGGGGTCCTGGCCCAATTTGGGGGGGCTGGGGGAGGGAGGGAGGACCTTGAGAAGTGGAAGGTGGGGGGGGGAGGCTCTTTGGCCTTCCTTGGGGCCCATTTTTAGGGGTGTCCAAACCCTTGGAAGGGTTGGGGAAGGAAGTTCAGAGCCTGGAGGTGAGGTGGGGGGTGGGGTTGAACCCCTAAATGTTTTGGGGGCCCCCCCGGGACCCCCTTCCCCTCCCCCCCCCCAAAAGTGAGCCTCACGCTCGGTTCTACGCCGCCCAAATCGTTCTGACCTTCGAGTACCTGCACGCCCTGGACCTCATCTACAGAGACCTCAAGCCTGAGAACCTCCTCATTGATCAGCAGGGATACATCGAGGTGGCCCCCCCCGGGCACCCCAAAACCCGATCAGGCCCTCCCAATATCCCTGGGACCCCCTCAGCACCCCAAAACCCAGCCCCGACCCTGCCGAGTGCCACCGAACCCTCTCTGTGCTTTGGTTGATCTCTAACTGACCCCAAAGCTTCTCAGCCCCCCTCGAGCCCCCCCAGAACCCACCCAGCCCCCCCTCAGCACCCCAAAACCCGATCAGCGTCCCCCAATATCCCTGGGACCCCCCCAGCACCCCAAAACCCAGCTCAGCCCCCCCTGAGTCTCCACCAAACCCTCTCTGTGCTTCAGCTGATCTCTAACTGACCCCAAAGCTTCTCAGTCTCCCCCAGAACCCACCCAGGCCCCCCCAGCACCCCAAAACCCGATCAGGGCCCCCAATATCCCTGGGACCCCCCCCAGCACCCCAAAACCCAGCCCCCACCCCCCCGAGTGCCACCAAACCCTCTCTGTGCTTTGGTTGATCTCTAACTGACCCCAGAGCTTCTCAGCCCCCCCCGGGCACCCCAAGACCCCCCCAGTGCCCCCCCAGGGCCTCTCAGCAACTCAAAACTCTCCCAGGCCCCCAAGTGTCCCCAGCCCCCAAACCCCTCCCAGGGCCCCCCAGTACTCCAACCCCCTCCAGAACCCTCAGCCCCCTCCTGACACCATCCCTGTACCTGCTGGTCCCTGTTACCCGCCCCCGGCCCCCTTTAACCCCCTCTGCATCCCCTTTGTTTCCCTCTGAAGACCCCAAATCCCCCACCTTGAGACCCCAAATCCCTCCCCTCCCCCTCCAGCCCTCCCCATCTCCGGGGGTCCCTTTGCCCCCCCCCCAGGTGACAGACTTTGGCTTCGCCAAGAGGGTCAAAGGCAGAACCTGGACCCTCTGTGGGACCCCTGAGTACCTGGCCCCCGAAATCATCCTCAGCAAGGTGAGGAAGGCCTGGGGGGGAGGAGGGGGAGACCCCCCGCCTCGGGGACCCCCCAGCCCCCTCTTTTCCCCCAGGGGTACAACAAGGCTGTGGACTGGTGGGCCCTGGGGGTGCTGATCTATGAGATGGCTGCTGGCTACCCCCCGTTCTTTGCTGAGCAACCCATCCAGATCTACGAGAAGATCGTCTCAGGCAAGGTGAGGAGGGGGCTGGGGACCCCCGACCCCCACCCCAGACCCCCTCCCAGCCCCCCAGCCCCCCCCCAAAACCGGGCGTGGGGAGGGGGCTAAGAGCGAGCAGGCTCCGGGGGGCTTTGAATGAGGCTTGGAGGGTCCCCTAGGGGCTGCTGTATGGGGAAGGGAAGGTGAGGAGAGGGCTGGGGACCCCCGACCCCCACCCACACCCTCCCCACCCAACCCCAGCCCCCCGCATCCCGGTATTGGGGAGGGGGCTAAGAGGGAGCAGGCTCCGGGGGGCTTTGAATGGGGCTTGGAGGGTCCCCTAGGGGCTGTTGTATGGGGAAGGGAAGGTGAGGAGGGGGCTGAGGGACCCCCAACCCCACCCCCCCCAGCACCCCCCTCCCCAGCCCCCAAATCTCTCCTTTTCCAGACCCCCAGTCTCCCTCCAGGACCCCCCCCTCCCCCGATCCCCCTCCCTCACCTCCCAGCCGCTTCCTTAAGCCCTTTCGCCCCCTCCCCATGATCTGACCCGGGCGCCCCCTCCCCCCTTCCGCCCCCTCCCCCCACCCAGGTCCGGTTCCCCTCCCACTTCAGCTCGGACCTGAAGGACCTCCTGCGGAACCTGCTCCAGGTCGACCTCACCAAACGCTTCGGCAACCTCCGCAACGGCGTCGCCGACATCAAAGGGCACAAATGGTTCTCCACCACCGACTGGATCGCCATCTACCAGCGCAAAGTGGGGGTCGGGGGGCGGCCCGGGGGGCTCCGGGGGGGGTAGGAGGGGTCGAAGGGGAGGTTTAAGGGGAAGGGGAGGCTTTAGGGGTTAAGGGGTTAGGGGTTAGGCAGAGGGCGGCGGAGGGCTGGGAGGGGAGGGGGCGCCCCGGGGAGGTCCTCGGAGGGGTCTGGAGGGGTCCCGGGGAGGTCTAGGGGGGGCTGCGGGGGCTAAGAGGGGATGAGAGGGGATGGGGAGGTCCTAGGAGGGTCTCGGAGGGGTCCCGGGGAGGTCTAGGGAAGACTGCGGGGGGGTTCTCGGGGGGCTAAGGGGTGATGGGAGGACGTGAGGAGGACCCAAGAGGTCCCAGGAGGGTCTCGGAGGGGGGCGGATTGATCTTTGGGTGATTTTGGGGGGGGTCTTTATCCCGGGGGTGGAGGGGGTGTCTCTTGATCCCGGGGTGGAGAGGGGGGTTGATCTTTGGGTGATTTTGGGCGGGGGTCTTTATACCCGGGGGGGGTATCTCTTTACCCCGGGGTGGTGGGTGGGGGGGTGTCTCCTGTAACTCGCGGGCGCCCCCCCCAGGTGGAAGCCCCCTTCGTGCCCAAGTGCAAGGGCCCGGGGGACAGCAGCAACTTCGACGAGTACGAGGAGGAGGAGCTCCGAGTGTCGCTCACCGAGCGCTGCGCCAAGGAGTTCGCTGACTTTTAACGGGGGGGAGCGGGGGCGCACCCCAAACCCCCCAGCCCCTCCTAGACCCCTCCCTCCCCGATCAATAAAACCCCACACCCCCCCCGGAGCCCTAAAGCCCCTCCCGAGGAGACCTTGGGGAGAGCAGCAGCAGAGCTGCGAAGGAAGAGAGGGGGAGGGGAGGGGGGAGGGTTGAGGGAGGAGGGAAGGGGGGAGTGGTCCCCTAATTAAAACTGACCCCCCCACCCAACCTCCATTCAAAGCCCACCCCCGCCAATTAAAAGTTGCCCTCCCCCCCCCCGAGTAAGTTAAAAGGGGGATTGGGGGCGCCCCCTAGGGGTAATCAAGACACCCCCCGGGGGGGGCAACTCAGGAGTAAATTTGCCCCCTCTGGAGTGGGGGTTGTGGGGGACACCCCCAAATTTTTAGCCACCCTCCCCCCCCCATTTTTAACTGCGGGGTGGGGGGGGCGGAGGGGACCCTCCTTTAGCCCCAAAAAGTGAATGGGAAAAGGGGGTGACACGACCCTAAAAATCTCCCCCCGGGGCGTTTGGGGGTGGGTGGGGTGGGGGTGCTCTCAACCTGCCCCTCCCCCCCCACCCCCCCGTTGTCAACTTTGAGACAAATCGATAAAGCTTTGGTTAAAAAAGGTTAAACTTTATGGGGGCGGAGAGGGGGAGAGAAATTGGGGAGTGGGATTGAGGGGGGGCAGGAGGGGGAGACGCTTCCTTCGGGGGCCCAGGAAATTGGGGGCGAGGGGGTTAGAATTGGAGGGCAGGGAGGTAGAGTTGAGGGGGGAGGGGTGTCAAAAATATTGGGGGTCCCAGGGATGTAGAGGGGGCTTGAAATTGGGGGAAGGGGCTGCAGGGGGGGGGGGAGGGGTCCCAGAAGGCTTTGGGAGGGAGCTTGGAACTGGGGGAGGTTTGGGGGGAACCCCCCCCCCCCCGGGGGGGGCAGGATGGTTGTGAGGAGGGAGCCTTAAACTTGGTGGGGGGAGAGCTGGCTGGGGGCGTGGTTTGCTGGCTGGGGGCGTGGTTTGCTGACTGGAGGCGTAGCTTCGCCTGAATGGGCGGGGTCAGCGATTCAGGGCGGGGTTTGGGGGGGGGTTCTTTCCCCGTGGGGCGTGGGCTTAGGGGAGCAGCGGGCGGGGCCATGTCACGAGAGGGAGGGGCGTGGCTTAGCACCTCTGGGCGGGGCTCCGCTTCTCGGGGCGGAGCTTGGCGCCCAAGGCGGGCGGGGCTTCGCGGTCTGAGGGCGGGGTCTGGGGGTGCGGTTTTCCGCTGATGGGCGTGGTCGGGGGCGGGAGGGCGGTGTTTAGAGTCAGGGGGCGGGGTTTGGAACTGAGGGTGGGGGTGGGCGTGGCCTGGCCCTTAGGCTCTCGGCTCCACCTTAAGACCAGGCGGCGGCGGCGGCGGCGGCTCCGGGGCCACCTTAAGAGGCGGCGGCGGCGAAAAGCGGAGCCCGGAGCCGGCGGAAGGAGGGAGGGGGGTGGGGGGGAAGGAGAGGAAGAGGAGCGGCGAGGGAGGGAGGGACAGGAAGAGGAAGAGGAGCGGCGAGGGAGGGGCGGGAGAGGAAGCAGAGGAAGAGGAGGGGAAAGAGGGAAAAAAAATAGAAAGGGAAGAGGGGGAAAAAAGAGGAGGAGGGAAAGGAAGGAGAGAGGGAAAGGAGGGAGGGAGGGAGAGGAAGGAGGGAGGGAGAGGAAGGAAGGAGAGAGCAGGAAGGAAGGAGGGG
Source organism: Melanerpes aurifrons (assembly GCA_011125475.1). NCBI lineage: Eukaryota > Metazoa > Chordata > Aves > Piciformes > Picidae > Melanerpes > Melanerpes aurifrons. The sequence continues at coordinate 188,103 of WWNC01000157.1, forward strand.
AGAGAGGAGAGGGCGGGAGGGAGGGAGGGGAGAGGAGAGGCAGGAAGGAGGGGGAGGAGAGGGCAGGAAGGAAGGAGGGGAAGAGGAGGGGAGGGGAGAGAAGCGGAGAGGGCGGGAGGGAGGGAGGGGAGAGGAGAGGCAGGAAGGAAGGAGGGGAAGAGGAGGGGAGGGGAGAGAAGAGGGGAGGGCGGGAGGGGGCCATGGCGGGGCCGCCGCCGGCTCCGCCAGGCCCGGAGGCTCCCCGCTACCAGGAGTGGATCCTGGACACCATCGACTCCCTCCGCTCCCGCAAGGCTCGGCCGGACCTGGAGCGGATCTGCCGCATGGTTCGGCGGCGCCACGGCCCCGAGCCCGAGCGCACCAGGGCCGAGCTGGAGAAGCTGATCCAGCAGCGAGCGGTGCTGCGGGTCAGCTACAAGGGCAGCATCTCCTACCGCAACGCCGCCCGCCTGCAGCCCCCCCGCCGGCCCCCCCACACCCCGCCCCCCCCGCCCCCCCCGCCGCCGCCCCCTCCCCCGCCTCCCGTCACCCCCCCGGCCCCCGCCCCCCCCCCGGCTAACCGCCGCTCCGACCCCCCCGTGAGCCTCCGCGATGCTGCTCGGTACCTGGGGGACGGGAGGCTAACGAGGGGCAGGTTGCAGGCGGCCGATGGAGGTGGGGGGACGGCGGCGGGGGGGGATCGGGAGGAGGAGGAGGAGGAAGGCTGGAGCGGACTCGGTTGGCTACCATCGCTATGGCCAGGGCGGAGAGAGGCCGAGGAGGGAGCGCGGGGAGGGCCCGGAAGGTGAGGGGGGGGCCAGGGGTGATTGAATTGGGGGAGGGGGATACCCCCAAGAGGAGGGGGAGGAAGGGGACTTGGGTCTGAGGGGGTGGGGGACCTCCCCCCTTCCCGACACCTCCTCCCTAGGGGTTAAAAGGGGCTGGGGGGAGGGCTGGGGGGGTCGGAATAGGACCCCTGGAGGTGAAAGTGGTCTTGGGGGGGGGGTCTAGACCCGACCGGGGTGGGGGGTTGGGGTGGGGGGAGTGGGAACCCCCCCCCTCCCAGGGGTGAAAGGAGCCTGGGGGGCAGGGGGCAGGGTCGGGGGGGGGACACTGAAGGGACATTGGGAGGGCTTGGATGTTTTGGGGGGGGGTCTGGATTTTAGGGACCCTCCCCCCTTAATAGTTTGGTGTGTGTGTGTCCCCCCCAATTTTTGCAGGCCCCCTGCAACGAAGCCTCAGCCAGGGAGGAAGAGGAGGAGGAGGAGGAGGAGGAGGAGGATGAGGAAGGGACAGGCTCGGACGCCTCAGACGATGGGGGGGGGACTCCCCAACAGCTCAATGGGGAAGGTCGGGGGGGGCCTCCACCCCCTCCCCCTCCCCCTCCCCAGCTTCGCCCCCCCGGGCAACCCCCCCCCGAGCGTCCCCCCCCCCAGCCCAGGGCCTGCTCCCCGGGGGAAAGTGCCTGCCACCACCTGGCCCCCCTGAAGAAAGAGGGGGGGCCCTTCGGGCAGCCAGACAGAGCAGGTGACCCCGCACGGCCTGGGGGCAGGGGCACGAGGTGGGGGGGGAGGCGGTTTGGGGGTTAGGGGCAGTTGGGGGGGGATAAGGGTCTGGGGAAGTTGGTTGGAGAGGTTTTGGGTCCGGGGGCAGTTGGGGGATAAGGGTCTGGGGGTGGTTTAGTGGGGCTGGGGGTCTTGGGGGTCTTGGGGGACAACAATAAGGAGTGGTCGGGGGCTAGGCGTTGGGGGAGCAGTTAGGGGGTGCTGGGAGGGGGTAAGGGGGGGGGGTGTCAGTACCCAGGGTGGGGGCAGTTAGGGGGATGCTGGCAGGGAGGGGTCTGAGGGGGGCAGTTGGGGGGGGTCCCAAAGTCTGACCCTTGCCCCCCGCAGTGTCTCCAGCCCTGGCCGGGGCTGAGCCCTCGGTGCCGCTGTCCCCAGGCCGGCCTGGCCCGGATGGGGCCCCCCCCTTCAGCTGCACGTGAGTCTGGGGGGGGCGCTGCCATCCCCCACCTTGGGGACCCTGGGGTGGGGGGGGTTACCCCCTCTGCCCTCCCCCCCTCCCCCAACCTTTCCCTCCCCCCTTTGGTGGCATTGGCCCCAGGGTCTGCTTCATCTGGACAGAGGGCTGGGGGGGGGACACACACACAGGGGGCTCCTGGGGGGGCTCCCCCAACCCCTTCCTCCCATGGCCCTGTGCCCATGCCCCCCATGTACCCCCCCCCGTGCCCTCTCCCTATCCTTGTCCATCTCCCTCATCCCCCTCTCCCTCATCTCCTCCTCCCTCATCCCCTCCTCCCTCATCCCCTCCTCCCTCATCCCCTCCTCCCTCATCCCCCTCCTCCCTCATCCCCTCCTCCTCATCCCCTCTCCCTCATCCCCTCCTCCCTCATCCCCTCCTCCCTCATCCCCTCCTCCCTCATCCCCTCCTCCCTCATCCCCTCCTCCCTCATCCCCCTCCTCCTCATCCCCTCTCCCTCATCTCCCTCCTCCTCATCCCCTCCTCCCTCATCCCCCTCCTCCCTCATCCCCCCTCCTCCTCATCCCCCTCTCCCTCATCCCCTCCCTCATCCCCCCCCTCCCCATCCTCCCTTTCCCCCATCCCCTCCCTTTCTCCCCCCCCCCTCCTTTCCCCCCCTCCCCCTCTCCGCTCCTCCGCCCCTCCCCACTGGCGGCTCTGTGCCCAGCCCCGCCGGGACAAGGCAGCCGACCCTGTCGATTGGTCTGTCCGGGACGTCGTGGAGTACTTCACGGAGGCAGGCTTCCCCGAGCAGGCCACCGCCTTCCAGGAGCAGGTCTGGCCCCGCCCCCCCCCTCACCCCCACCCCTCCCCCCCACGCCTCGGCCCCTCAGGGGCACCCCAAAACCAGCCCCCCAACCCCCAGCTCCCCGCTCCTCCTCCTTTCCCCTCCAGCCCTTCCCCCCTGCCCCACTGCATCCCCAGGAGCGACCTCTGCTGCTGCCAGCCCCCAGCCTGGCTCCTGGCCTCATTTGGGGGTCCCCAAGGGGGTCCCCAAGCCCCCAGGGGTGTCCCCGAGTTCCTGCCCTCCTCCATCCCTTCCTCATCGCCTCCTCGGCTCGCTCCGGGCTGGCTCCCTCCTTCCTCCTCCCTCTCTCCCCCCAAGCTCAAGGGGTTACCCCCAAACTCCGGGGTCCCCCCCAGCCTGGCCTCATTTAGGGGTCCCCAAAGGGGTCCCCAAATCCCCCAGGGTGGGGTCCCCAAGTTCCTGCCTCCCTCCAAGTTCCCTCTCCTCCATCCCTTCCCCATCACCTCCTCGGCTCCTCCGGGCTGGCTCCCTCCTTCCTTCTCCCTCTCACCCCCCAAACCCAAGGGGTTACCCCCAAACTGCGGGGTCCCCCCCCTTGTCCCTCCCCCCGCCAGCCCCCAGCGGCTGCCCTTCCCCTCACCCTCGGGCGCCCCCTGGCGGCAGGAGATCGACGGCAAGTCGCTGCTGCTGATGCAGAGGGCGGACGTCCTGACCGGGCTCTCCATCCGCCTGGGGCCGGCCCTCAAGATCTACGAGTACCACGTGAAGCTCCTGCAGCGCAGCCACTTCCAGGAGGACCCCGAGCCCCCTCCCCCGAGCCCTTCCCCGCCTGAAACCCACCCCCTCCCCCTCCCCCCCCCGCCAGATCTCCAGGGGTCCCCCAAAAGCCGGGGCGAAGGGGAGAGGCTGTGGCAGCAGCAGCTCCTTCGACCCTGCCCTCAGCTGCTCCCAGAGAGGTTTTGGGGACCCCCCCAGGGTAAAAAAGTGTTCTGGGTGTACCCCCTAAACTGAGGGGGGTCCTAAAAATTGGGGACACACACTTTAAAGCTGGTGGGGGCAGCTCAGTAGCCAAGAAGGGGTCCCCCCTCCTCACCCATCACCTTCACCCTGCCCCCAGGGGCATTTGGGGGACCCCTGCAGGGTCTAAGGACCCCCCCCCTCCCCCAGGGTATTTTTGGGGTGCTTAGACCCTGGGGGGGTGTCCCTGAGATTGGGAGGGGGGCTTCTAAAAATGGGGGGGACCCTTTAAAGCCAGGGGGGCACCCCAATAGCCAAGAAGGGGTTCCCCCCCCATCACCTTCCTCACCCTGCCCTCAGCTGCTCCCGGGGGGGGCTTGCAGACCCCTCCCCCAGGGTTATATCACCCCCAAAATACCCGGGGGGGTCCCCAAGACTGGATGGGGACCCCCACAAAAGGGGGAGGGGGTCACCTCCCCATTGTCTGGATGCCCTCCCAAGGGGGTTGGGAGCAGCTTCTAACCCCACCCCCACCCCTAGGACCCTCCCACCCCTTAATTGGGAGGAGCCCCCCCTTGGGGAGGGTCGTTCCTATGGGGGGGTCACCCCTTTAATTTTGGGGAGGGGGTCACCCTTTTAATTTGGGGGGGGGTCTCACTTTGAGGGGGGGGTCCCCCTTTTGTGGTTGCTCCTCTCTACTGGGGGTGGGTGGGGAGGGGGTCCTGGAAGGGTCTCCCCCTCTTTTAAGTGTGTGTGTGGGGGTGTCTTTAAATCAGGGGGGGTCACCCCCTCTGTTGGGGGGGGGTCACCCCCTCGGGGGGGAGTCACCCTCTCTCTTGGGAGGGGTCACCTCCTATTTTGGGGGTCCACTTTAAAGGGGGCCTCACCCTCTTCGGGGGGTGGCCTCCCTTTTGGGGGGGATCCCCCTTTTTAGAGGGCCCTCCCTTTTCTTGGGGGAGGTGGGAGTGGCTTTTTATCGGGGGTCGGGGGTGGTGGTGGTGTTTTAAATTCCCCAGCCTGTGCCCCCCCTCCCCCCAATTTTCCCATCCTCTCTTCATTCAACTTCGGGGGCTGCCCCCTCCTCCCCCTCTCCCCCCACCGTTTTTGTCCCCTCCCCCAACTTGTAGCCTCTGCCTCCCTCCCCCTCCCCCCCGCCCCTCCCTGGGCCTGGCTTCTTTGGGGTTTTTTAATTAAAAATGGATTAAAAAGCAACAACGACAAAAAAATCACATCCAACCCTCCCGGGAAGTGGTTGGGGGGGGGAAGGTAATCTGGGGGACTGGGGGAGGTCATTGGGGGGCTGAGAGGTAATCTGGGGGTTATTGGGGGCTGGAGGGGTTAAAGGGCGTTGGAGAGGGCTGGGGGAGGAAGTTTTTGGGGGTAGGAGGCTTTGGGGAGGTTAAAGGTCAGCTGGGGGCATGGGGGGCTTAGGGAGGGAGGGGGTATGGGGGAGCAGTTGGGGGAGGGGTCCAGGGGCTTTTGGGGCGATTTAAAAAAGCCTTCCAGGGGTCTTGGGTTGTCAGCGGGGTTGGGAATGGCTGACGGTGGCCGACGGGGCCCAAAAAGGTGCCGGACGGTGGCTCGCGAGGCTCAGACTTCCGCCTCAGGGGTGGGGACGCTCAGGCAGGGGAGAGCGGCGGCGGCCGGCGAGGCCCAAAAAGGCCTCTGGCGGGAGCGCGGGCGGCCCGCGCGGGCCCGCGAAACGCCTCGCTGACGGAGCGGGGGGGGGGGAGGGGGGGGGAGTGGGCCGGACGGTGGCCGGCGAAGGTCAGAAAGGCCCGCGGCAGAGGGACGGACGGACGGTGGCCCGGCGGGCCCATCCCGCGCCTGCGCAGGGGCCTGTTTGTGCATTCTGGCTGCGCGGCGGCGGCGGCGGCAGGCAGCGGCGGCGGCGGCGGGTGCTGGGGGGAAGATGGCGGCGTCCTCGCTGGAGCAGAAGCTCTCCCGCCTGGAGGCGAAGCTGAAGCAGGAGAACCGCGAAGCCAGGCGCCGCATCGACCTCAACCTCGACATCAGCCCCGCCCGGGCCCGGCCCAGTGAGCAGCAAACCGGCGGCGCTGGGGGGGGGGGGAGGGGGCTGGGGAGAGGGAGCTGGGGGGCGGGGGGCCGGGGGAATGGGAAGCAGGCCCAGGGCAGGCTGAGGCCTGGGGGAGGCTGAGAGGGGCAGGGGGAGGGGGCTTGGGGAGGCCCTCGGGGGTCGTTTAGGGACACTGGGGGCGGGGGGGGGGGGGGGCTGGTGAAGGGCTGGTTAAAGGGGTTGGGTAGGGCTGGTTCAGGTTGGCCAAGGCGTAGTTAAGGTGGGTTGGGAGGTAAGGAGGGGTTAGGGCTGGTTAAGGGACCTCGAGGGGTAGTCAGGGCTGGTTAGGGGCTGGTTAAGGTGGGTTAGTCAGGGCTGGTTAAGGACTGGTTAATGCTGGTTAAGGGCTGGTTCAGGTGGGTTAGCCAGGGCTGGTTAAGGGCTGGTTGATGCTGGTTAAGGGCTGGTTCAGGTGGGTTAGTCAGGGCTGGTTAAGCGCTGGTTCAGGTGGGTTAGTCAGGGCTGGTTAAGGGCTGGTTGATGCTGGTTAAGGGCTGGTTCAGGTGGGTTAGTCAGGGCTGGTTAAGGGCTGGTTCAGGTGGGTTAGTCAGGGCTGGTTAAGGGCTGGTTGATGCTGGTTAAGGGCTGGTTCAGGTGGGTTAGTCAGGGCTGGTTAAGGGCTGGTTGATGCTGGTTAAGGGCTGGTTCAGGTGGGTTAGCCAGAGCTGGTTAAGGGCTGGTTGATGCTGGTTAAGGGCTGGTTCAGGTGGGTTAGTCAGGGCTGGTTAAGGGCTGGTTGATGCTGGTTAAGGGCTGGTTTAGGTGGGTTAGCTGGTTAAGAGGTGCTGCAGGCAGTTGCTGTTTCTCACCCTGCTGTCCCCGGGGGGGCCACACTGGGGACCCCCAGAGGCCTCCCTTTGGCCTTCCCAGAGCCGTTGGGGGCAGGGCCAAACTCCTCCTCCCACCCCCCCAGGTAGCTTCCTTGCTGGGGGGGGGTGGGGGAGGGGAACACCACCACCACACACTCAGGGGACCCCCTCCCCAAAACCCCCCAGCTGAGACCTTGGGGGATGTTTCAGAAGCCCCCATTTGGGGACTGGGGGTGTCCAGAACCCCCCCCTCCCTTTTCCCACCTTCCCTCCCCCCCCAATCATCCCATTGCCCCCCCTCCCCCCACATATCCACCACCCCCACTCCATTCCCCATCTCCCCCTCCCCCAGTTCATTCCAGTTTGGGGGAGGGGCTTGGAGGCCTCTTTGGTTTTCTCCTCTTGGGATTAATTTTCCCCCCTCCTCCTTTCCTTTTTTTTTCCTTCCCATTTTTGTTCTTGCCTCTCCCCCTCCCTCCCCCCAACCTCCCCCTCCCCCCCTCCATTTTACCCCTTCCCCCCAACCTCCCTCCCCTCCCCCACCCCCTCCAGTCATCGTCATCACCCTTAGCCCTGCTCCCGCTCCGTCCCAGCGAGCAGGTACCAGCCCCCGCCCTTACCCCCATTTTTCTGCGACCCCCAATTTCTAACCCCCACCCCCATTTCTAACCCCCCACCCCATTTCTAACCCCAGCTCCTATCTGCCCCCTCTCTCCCATTCCTTCTCCCCTCCCCACCTTTACTCACCCCCATTGCCCCCACTCCCTAACCATCTCAACTCCTTGCCCCCCATCTCTAACCCAACCCCCCAGCCCCCTCAATCTCTAACCCCCCAACCTTCCCCTCAGCCCCCTCACTGCACCCCTAACCATGGCCCCCAATCTCCTGCTCAGCCCCCAGCATCAGTTTCCACCCCCAAATGTCTTGCCCCCATGTGTGCCCCCAGGTGTCCCCAAACCCCTCCCCCAGCTGGCTGTCGCATGGATTGTCGCCCCCAGTGCATGGCCCAGCCCCAAACGCATGTGGCATGGGGGGCTCGGGGGCCTGGGGAGGGGCTGGGGGAGGGGCTGGGGTGAAAGGAGGCAAACTGAGGTGGGGATGGGGCAGGCTGGGGGCAGGGCAGGCTGGGGGTCATCTCTGCCTCCCCCCCCCCCTTATTGGGGGTCCCTGCCCCACTCCTGGGGTTGTTGTCCTATGGGGGGTGGGGAGGGGTCGGGGGGGGGGGTCCCTGCGGTGCCTCGGGGGGGGGTCTCGGGCGCCGCCCCCAGGCCCTGCCCTCTGCCTTTCTGTGTCCCCCCCCCAGCCCTGCAGCTGCCCCTGGTGAGCGATGGGGGTGGGGGGGAGGGGGAGCCCTGCCGAGGCCCCCCCGGCCCTGCCCCCCGCCCGGCCCCGCCACATGCTGGGGCTGCCCCCCCCCCCTTTCCTGGTGCCCAGGAGCCACGAGAGGTGAGGACCACGCCCCCTGCCCCGCCCCCCTGCCCCGCCCCTATTGGCTGCTCCTCCACACCCCCCCCCGGGAGGTGCCCCGGGAGGAGAAAGGGTGGGGGGGGGGAGGGTGGTCTGCTGTGATTGGCTGATGGGAGGGGGTGGGGGGATGCTGTGCTTCGATTGGCTAGAGGAGCAGCGTGGGATCTGATTGGCTGGAGCTGCAAGGGATCTTCTGATCTCATTGGCCAAGGGATCTGGTTGGGCAGGCTCGGATTGGCTGAAGGGCCTGAAGCATCCTGTGCTCTGATTGGCTGGAGGTGGTGGTGGGGGGGAGAGCACGTGCTCTGATTGGCCTCAGGACCAAAGGACCGTGTGAGCTGATTGGTTTGGAGTGTAGGGGAATCAAGTGATCTGATTGGCTGGAAGGCCAAGAGGGCTCAGGCTCTGATTGGCTAGAAAGCCAGCAGCATCCTGTGTTCTGATTGGCCAGAGAGCCCAGAGACTCTGACTGGCTGGCTGGCCAGAGGCATTCTCTGCTCTGGTTGGCCAGTTGGTGCAGGGTAATCTCGTGCTCTGATTGGTTGGGGGAATCAGAGAGATCCTGCGCTCTGATTGGCCACCAGGCCAAGAGATCGCAGGCTCTGATGGGCCCAGGTTCAGGGGGTGCTGTGCTCCGATTGGCCAGGCAGAACAGCTGCCCTGTGCTGATTGGTCAAGGACGGGAGCCTGCAGGTGCCAGCTGGCCTCTCATTGGTCAGGGCGTGCGCTCCCTTCTGATTGGCCGGCCCCTGCCCTTGCCCCTCTCTGATTGGCTCTTTCCTGTCCCCAGCCTGGAGATCGATCAGAAGCTGCAGGAGATCATGAAGCAAACCGGATACCTCACTGTGGGGGGGCAGGTGGGACCCCCACAGCCCCTCCCTCCCCCCACCTCCAGCCCCCAAACCCCTCCCCACCCCCTCCCCCACCCCCTCCAGGACCCTCCTCACTTTCCACCCCCCTCCCCCCACCCTTTACACCCCCCCTTGATCTCCCCACCCCCTCCCCACCCCCTCCACCCCTTCCCCACCCCCTCCCCACCCCCTCCCTCCTTACCCCCTCCACCCCTTCCAGACCCCCTCCCCCACCCAAACCTCTTCCCCACCCTCTCCCCACCCCTCCATCCCCCAGCCCCTCCCCATCCCCTCCCTACCCCTTCCCCACCCCCTCCCCACCCCCTCCCTACCCCTTCCCCACCCCCTCCCCACCCCCTCCCCACCCCCTCCCTGCCCCTTCCCCACCCCCTCCCCATCCCCTCCCTCCTTACCCCCTCCACCCCTTCCAGACCCCCTCCCCCACCCAAACCTCTTCCTCACCCTCTCCCCAGCCCTCCATCCCCCCACCCCCTCCCCATCCCCTCCCTCCTTACCTCCTCCACCCCTTCCAGGCCCCCTCCCCCACCCAAACCTCTTCCTCACCCTCTCCCCACCTCTCCATCCCCCCACCCCCTCTCCATCCCCCCACCCCTTCCCCACCCCCTCCCCACCCATTCCTCACCCCCTCCCCACCCCCTCCCCACCCCTCCTTACCCCCTCCTTCCTTATCTCCTCCACCTCTTTCTCTCTCCACTTCCCTCCACCTCCTCCTACCCCTCTGAGCCCCTTCCCCGATTCCAGTTGCACGTGTCAGTGTTGGAGGGGGGCTGGGGGAGAGGTGGTCCTGACCCCTCCCCCTCCCTCCTCCCCTCCTCCTCCCCTCCCCCAGCGCTACCAGGCCGAGATCAACGACCTGGAGAACCTGGGGGAGATCGGCAGCGGGACCTGCGGCCAGGTTTGGAAGATGAGGTTCAGGAAGACAGGAGACATCATTGCCGTCAAGGTGCCCCCTCCCCCACCCCCCCCGGGAGCCCCCTGCCCCCCTGGAGAGGCAGTGGTTGGAGCCCCTCCCCTCCCCTGCCCCCCTCCCCCCCGCAGCAAATGAGGCGCTCCGGGAACCGGGAGGAGAACAAAAGGATCCTGATGGACCTGGACGTGGTGCTCAAGAGCCACGACTGCCCTTACATCGTGCAGTGCTTCGGCACCTTCATCACCAACGTGAGGCTGGGGGGGTGGGGGGCGACACCCACCGGGGGGGTGGGCACCCCTGACCCCCCCCCCTCCCCTCCCCTCCTCTCCCCCAGCTGCGGGCGGGCAGCAGGGAGGGCATGAAGGGGGGAGGTGAAGGGGGGGGGGGGTTTGGGGGTGGGGAGAGGGGAGCCTGGGGGGTGGGCACCACCTAGGGCACCCCTTCCCCTTCCTCTCCCCTTCCCCTTCCCCTTCCCCTTCCTCTTCCCTTCCCCTTCCCCTTCCTCTTCCCTTCCCCTCCCCTTCCCTTCCCATTCCCCTTCCCTTCCCATTCCCCTTCCCTTCCCATTCCCCTTCCCCTTCCTCTTCCCTTCCCCTTCCTCTTCCCTTCCCTTCCCCTTCCTTCCTCTTCCCTTCCCCTTCCTCTTCCTCTTCCCTTCCTCTCCCCTTCCTTCCCATTCCCTTCCCATTCCCCTTCCTTCCCTTCCCCTTGCCCTTCCTCTTCCCTTTCCCTTCCTCTTCCCTTTCCCTTCCTCTTCCCTTTCCCTTCCTCTTCCCTTTCCCTTCCCCTTCCCCTTCCCCTCCCCTTCCTTCCCATTCCCCTTCCCCTTCCCCTTCCCCCCTTCCCCTTCCCCTCCCCTTCCCTTCCCATTCCCCTTTCCTTCCTCTTCCCTTCCCCTTCCCCTCCCTTTCCTTTTCCCTTCCTTCCCTTCCCCTTTCTCTTCCCCTTTCTCTTCCCCTTCCTCTTCCCCTTTCTCTTCCCCTTCCTCTTCCCCTTTCCACTTCCCCATCCCCTTTCCCTTCCCCTTTCCCCTTCCCCTTTCCCCTTCCCCTTTCCCTTCCCCTTTCCCCTTCCCCTTTCCTTCCCTTTCCCCTTCCCTTTCCCTTCCTTTCCCCTTCCCTTTCCCCTTCCCTTTCCCCTTCCCTTTCCCTTCCCTTCCCTTCCTTTCCCCTTCCCCCTTCCTTCCCTTCCTTCCCTTCCTTCCCCTTCCCTTCCCTTCCTTCCCTTCCCTTCCCTTCCTTCCCTTCCCTTCCTTCCCTTCCCTTCCCTTCCCTTCCTTCCTTCCCTTCCTTCCTTCCCTTCCTTCCCTTCCTTCCCTTTCCCCTTCCTTTCCCCTTCCCCTTCCCGGTCTCCAGCAGGCAGCAGGGAGGGTGTAAGAGGGGAGGTGAATGGTGGGAGTGGGGGTGGGAGGGGGTTTTGGGGGAGGGGGTTTGGGGGTGGGGAGGAGGGCCTGGGCACCACCTGGGCACCCCCATGGGCATCAGATCAGGACCAAACCCCGGGAGGTGGAGATAGACCCAGCCCCCCTCCCCCTTCCCCCTGCCTTGAGGCCTCCTCCCAGCACCCCTGGGCCCTGCTCCCCCTTCATTCCCTCCCCCCAGCACCCCTTTGCCCCCAGTACCACCCACGAGGGGTCCCCAGTGTCCCTAAGTGCCCAAAGTCCTTTTCTGGGTGCCCCCGTTTAATCCTTCCTCCCCCCCCCCCAGACCGACGTCTTCATCGCCATGGAGCTGATGGGGACCTGTGCAGAGAAGCTGAAGAAGAGGATCCAGGGCCCCATCCCCGAGAGGATCCTGGGCAAGATGACAGTGGCAGTGAGTGGGGGGCACCCCTGGGGACCCCTGGGGACATGCAGGGACACTTGGGGACGCTGGGGGGGGGTGGCACCGCTGCTGGACCCCCCCTCCCCCCCGATCCTGAGGGGTCACTGGGAGCAGGAGGAGAGGCTTGGGGGTGGGCTGGGGACAGCCTGGGTGGGGGTGGCTGGGGGTGGGGAGGGGACACTGGGGGACATCCTGGGGGCTTGAGGACAGCCTGAGGGTCTCGAGGAGGGGGTCCTTGGTGCTGTTACCCCCCTCTGCAGGGTCTGGGGGGGGCTTTGGTGGCTGAGGAGGAGCCTGGGAGGTGGTTCGGTGCCAGCCAGGGAGGGCTGCGGCCGGCAGGGAGGGCAACGCTTTGGGGACCCGTAGGGACACTTGGGGACATCTTGAGGACACCCTGAGGGTCTCGAGGGGGGGTCCTTGATGCTGTTCCCCCTCTCTGTGGGTCTTGGGGGGGGCTTTGGTGGCTGAGGAGGAGCCTGGGAGGTGGTTTGGTGTCTCCCGGGGAGGGCTGCAGCCGGCAGGGCCGGCGACGCCCGGGGACCCTTTGGGGCCCCCGTGGGGTCCCCTGGGGCCCCCCTGAGGCTGTCCCCTGGCTGTCCCCAGATCGTCAAGGCCCTCTTCTACCTGAAGGAGAAGCATGGAGTGATCCACAGGGACGTGAAGCCCTCCAACATCCTGCTGGACGAGCGGGGCCAGGTCAAGCTCTGCGACTTCGGCATCAGCGGCCGCCTGGTGGACTCCAAGGCCAAGACTCGCAGCGCCGGCTGCGCGGCATACATGGCTGTGAGCAGCAGGGGGCGCTGCGGCGCCCTGCCGGCGGCTGCAGGGGGGCAGCAGGGCTGGGGCCACCCGTGGGGGATGCTGGCAGGGGGGCAGCGGGGCTGGGGATGGGCACTGGGGGTGGGGATGCTGGCAGGGGGCAGCAGGGCTGGGGCACCCATGGGGGATGCTGGCAGGGGGCAGGGCTGGGGGCACCCAGCGGGGCTGAGGGCACCCATGGGGGATGCTGGCAGGGGGGCAGCAGGGCTGGGGGCACCCATGGGGGATGCTGGAAGTGAGGCAGCAGGGCTGGGGGCACCCATGGGGGATGCTGGCAGGGGGGCAGCAGGGCTGGGGGCACCCATGGGGGATGCTGGAAGTGAGGCAGCAGGGCTGGGGGCACCCATGGGGGATGCTGGAAGTGAGGCAGCAGGGCTGGGGGCACCCATGGGGGATGCTGGCAGGGGGGCAGCGGGGCTGGGGGCACCCATGGGGGATGCTGGAAGTGAGGCAGCAGGGCTGGGGGCACCCATGGGGGATGCTGGCAGGGGGGCAGCGGGGCTGGGGGCACCCATGGGGGATGCTGGCAGGGGGGGGGCTGGGGGCACCCATGGGGGATGCTGGAAGTGAGGCAGCAGGGCTGGGGGCACCCATGGGGGATGCTGGCAGGGGGGCAGCGGGGCTGGGGGCACCCATGGGGGATGCTGGGCTGGGCACTGGGGGCTCCCAGCTGCCCACAGCCCCCTCCCCACACCCCCAGCCCGAGCGCATCGACCCCCCCGACCCCACCAAGCCTGACTACGACATCAGGGCTGACGTCTGGAGCCTGGGCATCTCCCTGGTGAGCCCCCAGGGACCCCCAAGGGACCCCCAGCCCCACCCTGGGACCCCCAGCCCCACCCCAGCCCCACCCCAGGGCTCCCAGCCTGGCCCCAGCCCCTTCTCAGGTCCTCAGATTGTCCCCAGGGGGTCCCCAGCTCCCCCCTGGGATGCCCCCAGGTCCCCTTCCACCCTCCCCCCAGCCCCCTCCCCCCAGCCCCCTCCCAGCCTCCCCCTGCCCCCAGTCCCCTCCCAGCCCCTCCCACCCCCTCCCAGCCCCCTCCCACCCCCTCCCAGCCCCTCCCAGCTCCTCCCACCCCCTCCCAACCCCCTCCCAGCTCCTCCCAGCTCCCTCCCAACCCCCTCCCAGCTCCTCCCAGCTCCCTCCCACCCCCTCCCAGCCCCTCCCAGCCGTGCCCTGTGCTGCCCCCTGCAGGTGGAGCTGGCCACGGGGCAGTTCCCCTACCAGAACTGCAAGACAGACTTCGAGGTGCTGACAAAAGTGCTGCAGGAGGACCCCCCCCTGCTGCCCCCCTCCATGGGCTTCTCCGGGGACTTCCAGGCCTTTGTCCGGGACTGGTGGGTCAGGGGGGGCGGGGGGGGGCAGGAGGGGGCAGGAGGGGGCAGGGGGACCCCCCCCAGGGGCTGGCCTTGTCCCCAGGGGTCACCCAGCCCCAGCCCCACAGCCCTGACCCTCCCCCCCCAATGCTTTGCCCTCCTCTGCCCCCTGCAGCCTCACCAAGGACCACAGGAAGAGACCAAAGTACAACAAGCTGCTGGTGAGTGCCCAGCCTGGCACGGCCTGGCACAGAGTCTGGCATGACCTGGCACACAGCCTGGCATAGAGCCTGGCACACAGCCTGGCATAGAGCCTGGCACACAGCCTGGCACACAGCCTGGCACAGAGCCTGGCACACAGCCTGGCATAGAGCCTGGCACACAGCCTGGCACGGCCTGGCACAGAGCCTGGTACACAGCCTGGCACAGAGCCTGGTACAGCCTGGCACAGAGCCTGGTACACAGCCTGGCACAGAGCCTGGTACAGCCTGGCATGGCCTGGCACAGAGCCTGGTACACAGCCTGGCACAGAGCCTGGTACAGCCTGGCATGGCCTGGCACAGAGCCTGGTACACAGCCTGGCACAGAGCCTGGTGCAGCCTGGTACGGCCTGGCACAGAGCCTGGTACAGCCTGGCATGGCCTGGCACAGAGCCTGGTACACAGCCTGGCACAGAGCCTGGTACAGCCTGGCACAGAGCCTGGTACACAGCCTGGCACAGAGCCTGGTACAGCCTGGCATGGCCTGGCACAGAGCCTGGTACACAGCCTGGCACAGAGCCTGGTACAGCCTGGCATGGCCTGGCACAGAGCCTGGCACACAGCCTGGCACAGAGCCTGGTACAGCCTGGCACGGCCTGGCACAGAGCCTGGTACACAGCCTGGCACAGAGCCTGGTACAGCCTGGCATGGCCTGGCACAGAGCCTGGTACACAGCCTGGCACAGAGCCTGGTACAGCCTGGTACACAGCCTGGCACAGAGCCTGGTACACAGCCTGGCACAGAGCCTGGTACAGCCTGGTACGGCCTGGCACAGAGCCTGGTACAGCCTGGCACAGAGCCTGGTACACAGCCTGGCACAGAGCCTGGTACAGCCTGGCACGGCCTGGCACAGAGCCTGGTACAGCCTGGCACAGAGCCTGGTACAGCCTGGCACGGCCTGGCACAGAGCCTGGTACAGCCTGGCACAGAGCCTGGTACAGCCTGGCACGGCCTGGCACAGAGCCTGGTACACAGCCTGGCACAGAGCCTGGTACAGCCTGGCACAGTGTCTGGTATGGCCTGGCACAGAGCCTGGCACACAGCCTGGCCCCATGGCCCCCAGCCCTGTGACCCTCTGGCCCTGGCCCCATATCCCCCTCCCCATGGCCCTGGCCCCAGCCCTGTTCCCCTCTCCCTGGCCCCATCCTCCTTCCCCTGTCCCTATCTCTTTGTCCCCCTGGCCCCATGCCCCTGTCCCCCTCTCCCTGTTCCCCTCTCCCTGTCCCCCTCTCCCTGTTCTCCTGTCCCTGTCCCCCCCTTTCCTGTCCCCATCCTTATTCTCCTGTTCCCATCTTGTCCCCCTGTCCCCATCCCCTGTCCCCATCCTTGTCCCCCCCTAACCCTCTCCCTCTCTCCCTGTCCCCCTTTCCTGTCCCCATCCCTATTTCCCTGTCTCTATCCCTGTCCTCTGCCCCTATCCTTGCCCCATGTCCCCCTGTCCTTGTCCCCTCTCCCTCTCCCCATCCCTGTCCCCCTGTCCCCCTATCCTTATCTCCCCACCCCCATCCTCATCCCTATCTCCTTGTCCTCTGTCCCCACCCCTCCTCCTGCTGCCTGGGCCTTGCCCTGACTGCTCTCTGTGTCCCTCTGTCCCTCTCTGTCCCTCTGTCCCCCTGTCCCCCCCCAGGAGCACAGCTTCATCAAGCGCTTCGAGCGGCTGGAGGTGGATGTGGCCTCCTGGTTCAAGGAGGTGATGGCCAGGACAGAGTCCCCCCGGGGTGCCAGCCTGGGCCCCCACCACCACCTCCCCTTCTTCAGCAGGTAGCACCTGCCCACGGCCCCCCGCCCCACCCCCCCCGGACACCCCCAGCCCCTGGGGACACCCCCAGCCCCCAGACACCCAGACCTGGTGGGGACAGCCCCAGGACCCCCCCAGCCCACTGGGGACAGCCTCTGGGACACCCATGGTGGCCCTGACACCCCCCCACCCCTCCCTGGACACCCCCACCCCCCTGGGGCCACCCCCAAGGACACCCCTCACCCCACTGGGGACGCCCCCAGGACCCCCTCACCCCACTGGGGACACCCCCAGGACACCCATGGTGGCCCTGACACCCCCAAGGACATCCTCAGTCCCTTGGGGACACCCCCACGCCTCCCCCCCCCCTCTTGACCCCCTTCCAGGACACCCATGGTGGCCCTGACACCCCCAGGACACCCCTAGCCCATGGGGGACACCCCCAGAACACCCCCACGCCCCCCAGGACATCCCCACCCTCTCGACCCCCCCCAGGACACCCATGGTGGCCCAGCCCCCCCCTCCCCCCATGGTGACACCCAGAGTCCTGCTGTGCCCCCAGGGTGTCCCCAGGGTGCCCCCAGGGTGCCCCCTCTGTCCTTGCCCCCTCCCCAGCAGCTCCAAGCTGTGGCCCTGCAGCTGCCTGGGGCTGCTTTGGGCAGCTGGGGGGGGCTGGGGGGGGCACAGAGAGGGAGGTGGCAGCTGGCAGGGAGGTGGCACAGGGGCAGGGGACAGCCTGGGCAGAGGTGGCAGCAGGAGGGGGCAGCAGGACAAGGATGGCAGCACAAAGTGACAAAGAGGACAGAGGTGGCACCA
This sequence comes from Melanerpes aurifrons, assembly GCA_011125475.1. NCBI lineage: Eukaryota > Metazoa > Chordata > Aves > Piciformes > Picidae > Melanerpes > Melanerpes aurifrons. Next base: position 204,714 of record WWNC01000157.1, read on the forward strand.
GGAGGTGTTAAGAAGAGGACAAGGATGGCAGCAGGAGGTGACAAGGGCAGAGACAAGGATGGTACCAGGAGGTGTTAAGGGGACAGAAGTGGCACCAGGACAGAGCTGGCACCAGGACAAGGATGGCAGCAGGAGGTGACAAGAGGACAGAGCTGGCAGCAGGACAGAGGTGGCACCAGGAGGTGGCAGCAGGACAGAGCTGGCACCAGGACAAGGATGGCAGCAGGAGGTGTTAAGGGGACAGAGCTGGTAGCAGGAGCTGGCACCAGGACAGAGCTGGCACCAGGAGGTGGCAGCAGGACAAGGATGGCAGCAGGATGTGACAAGAGGACAGAGCTGACAGCAGGACAGAGGTGGCACCAGGAGCTGGCACCAGGAGGTGTTAAGGGGACAAAGATGGCAGCAGGAGGTGGCACCAGGAGCTGGCACCAGGACAGAGCTGGCAGCAGGACAAGGATGGCACCAGGAGGTGTTAAGGGGACAGAGCTGGCAGCAGGAGCTGGCAGCAGGCTGTGACAAGGGGACAAAAGTGGCACCAGGACAGAGCTGGCAGCAGGAGCTGGCAGCAGGAGCTGGCACCAGGACAAGGATGGCAGCAGGAGGAGTTAAGGGGACAGAGCTGGCAGCAGGAGCTGGACAGAGCTGGCACCAGGACAAGGATGGCAGCAGGAGGTGTTAAGGGGACAGAGCTGGCAGCAGGAGCTGGCAGCAGGACAGAGCTGGCAGCAGGACACTGCCCACCAGGAGGCTGCCCCCCCCTGGAGGCGCCAGGGAGAGCTGGCATTGGGCAGGGGGGGGTGGGGGGGGTGGGGGTCACACGGTGGGGGACCCTTCCCCCTGGGGGGGGGTGGCAGAGCCCCAGGGCCACCTGCCAGGGAGGTGGCACCGAGGTGGTGCCAGGGGGAGACCACCAGGAGGGGACAAAAGCCACCCGGGGCGGGGGGAGGGGACACCGACCAGGGCCCCATGGTGACAATCAGGGCTTGGAGAGTGGGGGAGGGGCTGGGGGAGGGCCCCACCTGGGTGGGGTCCCGGGGGAGGGGGAGGATGGAGGGGGGGGGCCAGCCAGGTGCAGTTTTAGTGCATTGGGAAGGAAGGGAAGGGGAGAGAGAGGGGGCCCCTCCCCCCAAGCTTCCTGACCCCTCCCCAACCTCCCTCCTCCTCCTCCCCCTGGGCACCTTCCCTGTTAATTATTAATTATTCTAATTAATTATTATTGTTATTATAAAGGAGCATGAGCAACACTGCCTCGGCCTCGGGGGCGCGGGGGGTTATGGGTCTGGGGTCCTGGGGGTCAGGGGGTCTGGGAGGGGAGGATCAGGAGGTCCTGGGAGGGTATTAAGGGGTCTGGGGGATCAGGGGTCTGGGGGATCGGGGGTCCTGGGGGTATTTATGGGTCTGGGGGTGGGATTAGGAGGTCCTGGGGGCTCAGGAGTCCTGGGGGCAGGGGTCCTAGGGGGTATTAAGGGGTCGGGGGATCAGGAGGTCCTGGGGGATCAGGGGGTCCTGGGGGTAAGAGGAGGTCCTAGGGGGTATTAAGGGGTCGGGGGCATCAGGGGTCTGGGGGGGAAAATCAAAGGGTCCTGGGAGGGTATTAAGGGGTCTTGGGGGCATCAGGAGGTCCTGGGAGGGTATTAAGGGGTCTGGCGTAGGCTCAGGGGGCCCTGGGGGCTGAGGGGTCCTGGGGGTGACTCAGGGGGTCCTGGGGGTATTAAGGGATCCTGGGGGTGCTGAGGGGGTCCTGGGGGGCTGAGGGGGTCCTGGGGGGCTCAGGGAGTCCTGGGGGACTCAGGGGGTCCTGGGGGTGCTGAGGGGGTCCTGGGGGACTCAGGGGTCCTGGGGGGTATTAAGGGGTCTGGGGTGGGCTGAGGGGGTCCTGGGGGGGTCCTGGGGGGCGCTCTCCAAGCCGATCCCGGAGCTGCTGCAGAGCCCTGCGCGGAAGGCGGCGGGCGGGGGGGCGGAGCGGGACGGAGCGGGGCGGAGCTTTCCCACGCTTAACCCCGCCTCCCCTTCCGATAACCCCACCCCCGAGTGGGCGTGGTCTCAGTCGCTAGCCCTCCCCTTCCCCCCCCCCTACCGCGCGCCCTCCCTTTCCCCTCGAACCGCGCCCGCGGCCGCGATGGGACCCGCAGGGAGCTTGGGTGAGGAGCAAGGACAAACCCCCGGGGACCCCTCCCCGGGACCCCTCCCCCTCTTAGCGACCCCCTCCCCATATTCCCCTCAACCCCACTCCCCAATCCCCAACTTTTGTGTGTGTCCCCCGAATTAACCCCCGCAAATAACGGTTTTAGTCGGCCCCCTCCCCCGACTCCAAACGGGACCCTGCTGCCCCCCGCAGAGTCCTTTGGACCCCCAGGATTCTTTGCCCCCTCCCTAATGAGTCCCCTCTTGACACCCCCCAAAGTTCCCCTCTCCCCCAACGTTTCTTTTGCCCCCTCCCCAAATAAAGTCTTTTTGGACACCCCCCGCGGGCTTCATAGCCCCCTCCCAAATGGATCCTTTCTGCCCCCCCAAGTCTCTTTTGGACCCCCAGGCTTCCTTGACCACCCCCAAAATAAGTCGTTTCTGCCCCTGGCCCCCCCCCCCAAATAAAATCGGTGCTGGGGCACAATTTGGGGGTGATTTGGGGGGGGGGCACGGGGGGGGCAATTTTGGGGTTCTTTTAGGTTCGGGGGGGGCTCCTTGAGGTTAATTTATATCCGGGGGCTCTTTGGGGTTAATTTACATCCGGGGGCCTCTTGGGGTTGATTTACATCCGGGGGGGGCTCTTTGGGGTTAATTTATATCTCGGGGGCTCTTTGGGGTTAATTTACATCCGGGGGCCTCTTGGGGGTTGATTTACATCCGGGGGCTCTTTGGGGTTAATTTACATCCGGGGGCTCTTGGGGTTAATTTATATCTCGGGGGCTCTTTGGGGTTAATTTGCATCCGGGGGCTCTTGATTTTGGGGGTTGATTTATATCTTGGGGGTCGGGGGTCCTCTGGGGGTTAATTTAGGTCCGGGGGTCTTGGGGGTTATTTTAGGTCCTGGGGGCACCGTGGGAACCTGGACTCCAGAGTCCCTTTCGCATGGGGGAAGGTCAAAGAGGAAGTTTTGGGCGGGGGGTAGGGAAGGTGCTTGAGTTCTCTTTGACCCCCAGGGTTTTCGGGGGTGGAGTCGTTGGGGGGCTGGTTTCGTGCCCTCCATCAGGTTGCCAAGAGTAAGGGGGGGAGGGCCCTGGGGGAGCGGGGCCGGTGGGGGAGCAGGGCGGGGGGTCCCCCAAATTTAACACAGCCCCCTTCAAAAATGTTGGGGTGTCCCCCGTGTTTAGGGCTGTGCCTGGTGCTGAGCAGCGCGGCCTGGACCCTGGGGGTCAGTTTTGGGGGGAAGGGGGAGGTCGGGAGGGGGGGAGGAGGGGGAGAGAACTTTGGGGGCTGGAGGGAGGGAATTTGGGGGAGTTTGGGGGAGTTTGGGGCTGGGGGAAGTGGGGCTGGGGGAGGGTCGTGGGGTCCAGGAGTCTCTTGGGGGCGGCTCTGAGGGGGTTATGGAAGTTTGAGGGGGATTGGGAGGGCTGGGACCGGGGGCCTGGGGCTGAGGTCTCATATCGTGGCTCCCCCAAGAGATGACGTCATGTCGCGACTGCTTCTCGGGCCTTTGCCTCAACTCCACTCACTGCGGCTGTCCCCCGGCTACGCCCCCGCCTGGCCCCGCGGCCGGCACGAGAGCTGCGATGGTGAGGGGGCACGGGGGGCACTTGGAGGTCACATGGGGAGGGATTTGCGGGGGGCGCTGAGGGTCCCAGGGGAAGGCGCTGGGGGATCAATTTGGGGTCACGGGGGTTGAGGGGGCTGGGGGCACTGAGGGGGCTGGGGGGCACTGTGGGAGGGGTTGAGGGGGCTGGGGGCTAATTGTTTTTATCCTCCCCTCTCTTCCCTTCCTCCCCTCCCTCCCTCCCTCCCATAGACATCAATGAGTGCCTGGAGCTGTCGCCCCCTTGTGGCCCTTCCCAGACCTGCACCAACACCCCGGGGGGGTTCAACTGCTCCTGCAGCTCGGGCTACAGGGCGGGACCCCCCCCCGAGGGAGCCGACCCCTGGGACCACCCCCACCCCGGGAGCCCCTCCCAAGCTCCACTGTGTCGGTAAAGAGAGACAGAGACCCCCCAAAATCTCTACCCCCTTTTCCCCCAAATCTCTGCCCCCTCCCCCAAGGACTCCCCTCGGGGGCACAAGACCCTCCCAGGACCCCAAAACCATCCCCAGGACCTTCAAGCCCCCAGTACCCCCAGCTCCCCTTGGGACCCCCTCCGAGGACCCTCAAAGCCCCCCAAGACTTCCCTTCTTCCCTTCCACCCCCCCGGGAACCCCCTCCCCCAGCCCCCCAATTGTTGCTCTGTTTGGGTTGGGGTCTCCTCAAACTTGGGGGTGGGGGGGAGGGGGCTTTCATTTTGGGGGGGGGTCACCTGATGGTGTTGTCGCCCCCCCCCCCAGACATCGATGAGTGCACAGAGGGGGGGTCGGACCCCTGCGGGGGGGGGCGCCTCATCTGCTTCAACACCCCGGGGGGGTTCGAGTGTCACTGCCCCCCTGGCTACCTGAAGACCCCTCCCCAAAATCACTGCATGGGTGAGTGACCCTCCCCCTCCCCTCTCCCTTACCCCCCCCCCCAATTTACCTTCCCCCCACCTTTGACCACTAACCCCTCCCCCCCAGGACCCCCCCAAAACACTTTTGCCCACCTAGTGCCCCCCTCCCAACCTCCTCCCCCACTTGCCCCCTCCCCACCTCCTCCAACCCCCCAGAATATTTGGGGTGCTGCTGCCCTCCCCCGCCATGCCCTTCCCTCCCCCCGCGGTGCCCTACCAGCCGGAAGTGGGGAGGAAGTGCCAACCTCGCCCTTTCCTGCCCCCGCACCCCCGGCCTTGGCACGAGGTGTGACGTCATCTGCTCCTCCCCCTCCCCTCCCCCAAAAAGCTCTGCTGGAGCCCCCAGCTCTGCCCTGAGCAGCAGGTAAGGGGGCCTAAAATCCTGGGGGAGGGGGAATGCTGGGGGTCTTAAATTTGGGGGAGGAGGTCCTAAGTATTGAGGGGGCAATAAATAGGGGAGGGTCCCTAAATATTAGGGGGATGTCTCAGAATATGGAAGGGGGATGCCAGAAATATTGAGGGGGAGGTCCCTAAATTGGGGGTGGGGGGCAGCAAATAGTGAGGGGGCTCTAGGTCTGGGGGCTCCCTAATTGGGGGGGCAAAATATTTGGGGGTCCTAAATGTAGGGGGTTGGGGGAGGCGAGGGGTGGCTTTGGGGGTCGCTAAATCTTGATGGGGGGGGGTGGGGTCTGTAAAACATGGGGGTCCACAGAATATTTGGAGGGACCCCCGCCCTCTCTGCCCCACCCTCCAGAGTGACTGCGAGGAGCTGAAGCCTCTGAGCCTCCTCTATGAGCGGCTGCGGGGGAAGACCCCCACGTTCTGCAGGTGAGGGGGGAGGTGGGGGTGAAGGGGGAGGGGTTAAAGGGGAGGGGTTAAAAGGGCGGGGTTAAAGGGGAGGGGTTAAAAGGGGCGGGGTTAAAGGGGAGGGGTTAAAGGGGGAGGGGTCCCTAAAAGGAGGTTTCTTATGGGGGGAAGGGGGAGCCCAGGATGGGGGAGGGATTGGGAAGGGGTCTTTGGGGGGGGAATGTCTGGGGGGGGTCCCAGTGTGTGGGGAGGGGGCTTGGGGGTGTCACTGTGACACACCCCCATGTGCCCCCTCTATGTGCCCCCCGCGTTTTGTTCCCCCTTCCCCCTCCAGGACCTGCTGACCCTCCTGGATCAGTTGTTTGAGGAGGGGGCTGCCCCCGGGGGGGCTTCGTTTGGGGGGGGGCGCCCCCCCCAGCGTCACCTGCGGGCCACAGCCCTGCTGGAGGCCACCGAGAGGCTGCTGGGGGGGGTGGGGTCCCTGCTGCCCCCAGGCTCCGTCACCAATGTCAGCTCCAGGCACTCAGGTACCCCCCCCCCCCCGACCCTCTCCCCTCCCCCCCCAACGACCCTCTCCCCTTCCCCCAACCACCCTCCCCTCTGGGCCCCCCACGGCACCCCCTGCCCCCTTCCCTCTCCCCCCCCTGTCCCCCTGCCCCCTCTTCCCCCCTCCCTTTTCTCCTCCCCCTTCCCTCTCCCTTCTCTCCTCCCTCCCTTCCTGTCCCACTTCCCTCCTCCCCATCCCTTTTCCCTCCCCCATTCCCCTGCTCCCTCCCCCTTTCCTCTCCCCCCACTAACTCCCCTTCCATCTCCCTCCTCTTCTCTCTCCCCCATCCCTCCCCCTCCTCCCTGCCCCACTTCCCTCTCCCCCCTCCCCCTCTCCCCATCCCATTCCCTCTTCCCCCCCAGCCCTGCTCCTGGCCGCGCTCCAGGGACCCCCCCCCGGAGCTGTCACCCTGCAGGGCCCCAGGGTGCAGCTGGAGGTGCCCGGGGAGGGCCACGACGGTACCGGGGGGGGACTGGGGAGGGGCTGGGGAGGAGCTGGGAAGGGCTGGGGGGCTGGGAGGGGCTGAGGGGCTGGGAGGGGCAGGGAGGGGCTGGGAGGGGCTGGGGGGTTAGGGAGGGGCTGGGGCTGGGAGGGGCTGGGGGGTCTGAGAGGGGCTGGGAGGGGCTGGGAGGGGCTGAAGGGGCTGGGAGGGGCAGGGAGGAGCTGGGAGGGGCTTGGGGGTTAGGGAGGGGCTGGGAGGGGCAGGGGCTGGGAGGGGCTGGGAGGGGCAGGGCTTCCCTCGTGGGGGTCCCTGGCAGTCACTGTTTCCCCTCCCCAGGCTCCCTGGTGGCTTTGCTCTCCCACGGGGGGGCCCTGGGCCGGGTCCTCGAGGGGGGACCCCAAGTGGAGTGGGAGGGCTGGGGGGAGCTGGGCCCCCCCGCGGCTCCCCCCTCCTACCAGGTCCTCTCCCCCATTGCCACCGTCCTGCTGAGGCCCCCCCGAGGGGACCCCCCCCAAGAGGAACCCCCCCGAGGAGACCCCCCCCGAGGGGACCCCCCTGGTTCCAAGGTCACCCTCGGGTTCCTGCACCCCCCCCCGGTGAGTGACCTGGCATGGGGGGGGGCCAAACAAAGGGAGGGGGGGACCCTAAAAAGGGTGGGAGGGACAGGGTTGGGGACCCCCGATTGGGGACCCCCCCCAAGTCAATAGGGAGCCCCCAGCTGCTTGGGGGCCCCCCCCAGTAACACATCCCCCCCTCACCCCATCTTCCCAGGACCCCAAACTGGGGGGGCGCCTCCTGTGCGCCTTCTGGGACCCCCAAAAGGGGGCTTGGGCCACGGGGGGGTGCCGGGAGGTGCCCCCCGAATCTGGGGGACCCCCCCCCGGGGAGGGCACCGCCTGCGCCTGCGACCACCTCAGCAGCTTCGCCGTGCTGCTGGCCTTCAGGGAGCTGCAGGTGGGGACCCCCCCCCGGCCCGGGACCCCCAAATTCCACACACCCCCCCACGACCCCCCAACCCTCCCCCACGACCCCCAGCTCCCCCCACCCCCAAATTCCCCTCCAGGAGCCCAAATTCCCTCTCAATCCCCCCGCCCCCCCTCGGAGCCCAAACCCCTCCAGGTCCCCTGAGACCCCAATCCCCTCCCCAGGACCCCACAGTGCCCCCAGTGACCCCCAGACCCCAATCCCCTCCCCAGGACCCCCCCCCCAGTGACCCCCGTGACCCCAATCCCCTCCCCAGGACCCCCAGTACCCCCAGTGACCCCCGCGACCCCAATCCCCTCCCCAGGACCCCCAGTACCCCCAGTGACCTCCCCCGTGACCCCAATCCCCTCCCCAGGTCCCCCAGAGACCCCAATCCCAACCCCCAAGACCCCAAATTGTCCCCAGTGACCCCCCAGACCCCAGTCCCCTCCCCAGGACCCCACTGTGACCCCAATCCCCTCCCTGTGACCCCCAGAGACCCCAAGGCCCCCCAAACTCCCCCTTGACACCCCGAGCCCCCCACCCTGGCTCCCTCTTTCCCTCTGTGGGGAAACTGAGGCAGGAATGGCCTCGGGGTGACCCCAAGCACGTTTGGGGGGGGGGGGTCTGACATATCTGTGCCCCCCACAACCCCCAGGACCACTGGGTGCTGGATGTGGTGACCAAGGTGGGGCTGGGGGTCTCCATCGTGGCCTTGCTGCTGGCCCTGGCGACCTTCCTGCTGGTCAGGGCCCTGCGGGGGCTCCGCACCACCCTGCACCTGCACCTCAGCCTCAGCCTGCTGCTGGCACAGGCAACCTTCCTGCTGGGCATCGACAGCACCCACAACAAGGTGGGGGGGGGCGGGGGGGGGGCCTGGGGAGGGGGCTGGACCCCCTTGCACGGAGCTGGCAGCAAGGGGGAGGGCGCTGGGGGCACTTGTGCAAGGGTCGTGCAAGGGGCAGTGTGGGCTAAGCGACTTGGGGAGAGGCTTGGGTGTTGGGAGGGGGTCTTGGGGGGCTGGGGGGAGTGGGAAGGGGTCTGGGGAGGGGGTCTTGCACGGAGCTGGCAGCTAGGGGGAGTGCACTGGGGGCACTTGTGCAAGGGTCGTGCAAGGGGTAGTGGGAGCTAAGTGTGTTGGGGAGGGGCTTGGGTGTTGGGAGGATGGCCCTGACCCCCTTGCACAGAGCAGTGAGCAGGAGGCACTGGGGGCACTTGTGCAAGGCCGTGCAAGGGGGAGCAGGGGCTAAGTGAATTGGGGAGAGGTTTGGGTGCTGGGAGGGGGTCTTGGGGGGGCTGGGGGGAGTGCGGGAGGGGCTGGGGAGGGGGCTGGGGGGCTTTGCACGTGACTGGCGGCGAGGGGGAGGGTGCTGGGGGCACTCGTGCAAGGGTCGTGCAAGGGGCAGTGTGGGCTAAGCGACTTGGGGAGAGGTTTGGGTGCTGAGAGGGGGTCTTGGGGAGGGTCTGGGATGGCCTGGACCCCCTTGCACGGAGCTGGCAGCGAGGGGTGGGCTCTGGGGGCACTTGTGCAAGGCCGTGCAAGGGGAGCAGGGGCTAAGTGCATTGGGGAGAGGCTTGGGTGCTGGGAGTGGGTCTTGGGGGGCTGGGGGGAGTGGGGAGGGGTCTGGGGAGGGGGCTGGACCCCCTTGCACGGAGCTGGCAGCAAGGGGAGGGCGCTGGGGGCACTTGTGCAAGGGTCGTGCAAGGGGCAGTGGGAGCTAAGTGTGTTGGGGAGGGGGTTGGGTGTTGGGAGAGGGTCTTGGGGGGGGTCTGGGGATGGCCCTGGACCCCCTTGCACGGAGCTGGCAGTGAGCAGGAGAGCACTGGGGGCACTTGTGCAAGGCCGTGCAAGGGGGAGCAGGGGCTAAGTGAATTGGGGAGAGGTTTGGGTGCTGGGAGGGGGTCTTGGGGGGGCTGGGGGAGCGGGAGGGGCTGGGGAGGGGCTGGGGGCTTTGCACGTGACTGGCGGTGAGGGGGAGGGTGCTGGGGGCACTCGTGCAAGGGTCGTGCAAGGAGCAGTGTGGGCTAAGCAACTTGGGGAGAGGTTTGGGTGCTGAGAGGGGGTCTTGGGGAGGGTCTGGGGATGGCCCTGGACCCCCTTGCACGGAGCTGGCAGCGAGGGGGTGGGCTCTGGGGGCACTTGTGCAAGGCCGTGCAAGGGGGAGCAGGGGCTAAGTGCATTGGGGAGAGGCTTGGGTGCTGGGAGTGGGTCTTGGGGTGCTGGGGGGGAGTGGGGAGGGGGCTAGGGAGGGGGCTGGACCCCCTTGCACAGAGCTGGCAGCGAGGGGGAGGGCACTGGGGGCACTTGTGCAAGGGTCGTGCAAGGAGCAGTGTGGGCTAAGTGTGTTGGGGAGAGGTTTGGGTGCTGGGAGGGGGTCTGGGGGGGGAGGGGTCGAGAAGCTGCTCGGTGCCAGCCGCGGGAGCAGGGAGGCCAAACCCTCTCCCTCCTCCCCCCCCGGCGCCCCCTCCCCAGGCCTGGTGCGCGGTGGTCGCAGCGCTGCTGCACTATTGGTTCCTGGCTGCCTTCTGCTGGATGGGGCTGGAGGGGCTGCACCTGCACGTGCTGCTGGTCAGGGTCTTCCTCCCCTCCTGGCTGCGCCTCCCCCACCTCCTGCTGGCCGGCTACGGCCCCCCCGCGCTGCTGCTCTGCCTGGCCGCCGCCGCCTACCCGGGGGGGTACGGCACCCCCCGCTAGTGAGTGCGGGGAGGGGGACGGGGGGACGGGGTGGGGAGGGGGCGGCGAGGCGGGGGGAGGGGCTATGGAACCGCCCCGCCGGCAGCGATAGGGAGGGAAGGAAAAAGGGAGGGGGGGGAGGGGGTATGGAGCTTCCCCTCCCCCCCCCCCGCCGCCCCACTGAGTCCCCTCCCCAGCCCCCTCCCCACACAGCCCCTCCCCAGTCGCCTCCTCAGGCCCCTCCCTAGACCCCTCCCAATCCCCTCCCCAATCCCTCTCCCCACCCTCTGCCCAGTCCCCCAGCCCCTCCCCAACCCTCTCCCCAGCCCCCTCCTCAGCCCCCTCCCTAGACCCCTCCCAATCCCTCCCCAGTCCTCTCCCCACCCTCTCCCCAGCTCCTCCCAGCCCCCAGCCCCCTTCCCACCCAGCCCCTCCTCAGCCCCCTCCCTAGACCCCTCCCAATCCATTCCCAGCCCTCCCAGCCCCCTCCCCTCCCAGCCCCTTCCCACCCAGCCCCTCCCCAGTCCCCTCCCTAGACCCCTCCCAATCCCTTCCCAGACCCCTCCTCAGCCCCTTCCAGCCCCCTCCCAGCCCCCTCCCCAACCCTCTCTCCAGTCCCCCAATCGCCCCCAATCCCCTCCCAGCCTCCCAGCCCCCTCCCCAGCCCCTCCCAGCCTCCCAGCCCCCTCCCCAGCCCCCTCCCAGCCTCCCAGCCCCTCCCCAGCCTCTCCTCCTTCCCCCCCAGCTGTTGGCTCACCCTGGAGCGAGGTTTCCGTTGGAGCTTCCAAGGTCCTGTTTGTGTCATCCTGGCGGTGAGAGCCTGGCCCTGGGGACCCCCCCCGGCGCCCCCCAATGCTCCCCAGCGCCCCCCAGTGTCCCCCAGTGTCCCCTACTACACCCCAGTGCCTCCCCAGTGTCATCTATTGTCCCTCCCAGTGTCCCCCACTACACCCCAGCGCCCCCCAGTGTCTCCCTGTGTGCCCCCCCCCTGTCCCCTCGCCCTCCCCATCCCCCTGCCCGCCCCCCCAGCGCCGCTGTCCCCCCCCAGCTGAACGCTGCTGTGCTGGTGGTGACCATCTGGAAGCTGGTGCAGAAGTTTGGGGACATCAACCCCGACTGGGGGCACCTCAGGAGGATGAGGTGGGGGCACGGGGGGGGCACACAGGGGCGCTGGGGGGCGCTGAGGGACACTGGGAGGACACTGCGGGGGCCCTAGGGTCAGTGGGGGGGGGACACTGGGGACTCTGGGGGCACTGAGGGACTCTGGGGGTACTGGGGGACACTGAGGACTCTGGGGGTACTGGGGGACACTGAGGGACACTGGGGGTTCTGGGGGACACTGGGGGCATGGAGGGACACTGGGAGGACACTGGGGGTACTGGGGTCAGTGGGGGACACTGGAGGGGGTACTGGGGGCACTGAATGACTCTGGGGGTACTGGGGGACACTGAGGGACACTGGGGGCCCTGGGGACACTGGGGGCAGGGAGGGACACTGGGAGGACACTGGGGGTACTGGGGTCAGTGGGGGACACTGGGGGCACTGAATGACTCTGAGGGGCACGGGGGGACACTGGGGGCATGGAGGGACACTGGGGGTACTGGGGTCAGTGGGGGACACTGAGGGGGCACTGGGGGGGTACTGAGGGACTCTGCGGGGTACTGAATGACTCGGGGGCACTGGGGGACACTGAGGACTCTGGGGGGGCCCTGGGGTCAGTGGGGGAACACGGGGGGGGCACTGGGGGGGTACTGGGGGTGTACTGAGGGACTCTGGGGGGCACTGAATGACTCTGAGGGGCACTGGGGGGGCCCGGGGGGGCCCGGGGGCTCCCCTGTGACCCTGTCCCTCCCTTTTGGGGGGGGGTCTCCCCCCACAGGGTGCTGGTGGTCACCAGCCTGGGGCAGCTCTGCCTGCTGGGCACCGGCTGGGCCCTGGGGCTGGGGCTGGGCCTGGGGGGGGCGGCAGGAGGGGGCGAGGGGGGGGGCCTGGAGCCCCTCCCCCTCCTCTTCAGCGCCCTCAACGCCTCGCAAGGCCTCTTCATCCTCATCTGCCACTGCCTGGCACACCCCCAGGTGAGGACCCCCCCCCACCCAGGACCCCCTCCCCCACCACCCACCCTCGGGACCCCCAAATCAACCTCTCCTGGTGCACGAGGGGGGGTCCTTGTGGAGGGGGGGGTCCTGGTGTGTGTGGGGCGGGTCCTGGTGCACCCAGGGGGTCCCGGTGCACGGGGGGGGGAGGTTTATCCTGGTGCACAGAGGGGGTCCCGGTGCACGGGGGGGGGAGGTTTATCCTGGTGCACAGGGGGGTGCACGGGGGGGGAGGTTTATCCTGGTGCACAGAGGGGGTCGGTGCACGGGGGGAGGTTTATCCTGGTGCACAGGGGGTCCCGGTGCACAGGGGGGAGGTTTATCCTGGTGCACAGAGGGGGGGCACGGGGGGAGGTTTATCCTGCACAGAGGGGGTGGCAGCTGCTGGCAGCCGTGAGGGGAGGGGTCCCTGACCTCAGCCCCCCCCCCCGTGCCCCCCCCCAGGTGCGGGAGGCTTACCGCTCCTGCCTGTGCCCCGGGGCCAAGCCCTACTCGGAGTTCAGCAGCAGCAACACCACCAGGGTGAGCCCCCCCCGACCCCCTCAGCTCCAAACCCGCCCGAGACCACCCCCTTGCTCCAAACCCCCAATCACCCCCGACCCCCTGCTCCAAACTCCCCGGGACCAGCCCCGAGACCATCCCCCGACCCCCGCTCCAAACCCCCGAGACCAGCCCCCGACCCCCTGCTCCAAACCCCGGGACCAGCCCCCGAGACCATCCCCCGACCCCCGCTCCAAACCCCCGAGACCACCCCCGCTCCAAACCCCCAATCCCCACCCCCGACACCCCCTGCTCCAAAGACTACCCCCGACCCTCCCCGCTCCGACCAGCCTCCAAAAGACCAATCCCCCGACCCCCTCAGCTCCAAACCCCGAGACCAGCCACCCGACCCCCCTCCAAACCCCCAGACCATCCCCCGACACCCCCACTCCAACCCCGAGACAACCCCCGACCCCTCCCCGCTCCGACCCCCTCGCTCCAAACCCCCAATCCCCCGACCCCCTCAGCTCCAAAACCCCCCGATCCCCTCCACTCCAAACCCCCAATCTCCCGCCCCGACCTCCCCCTCCACTTCCCGGGGTCTCCCATCCTACCCCCCTGCCCCCAGGTTTCTCGCCAGGTCGCTTCCTCCTCCTCCTCCTAGCGGCCACAACGCAGAAGGACTTCACCCGCGGGGGGGGGGAGGAGCGGGGGAGTGGGATTTGGGACCCCCTCCTCCTCCTCCCCCTTCCCCAAGCCTCAATTTGGGACTTTTTTTTTTTCGGGGGGGGGTGGTGTTTATTTCAACAATAAAACAAACAAAGAGGAAACTTCCTTCCCCCGGCTCCCCCGCCCCCTCGTGCAAGGTGGGGGCGCTCAGAGGAGCCCTTTTTTGGGGGAGGGGGTCTCAAGGCACAGAAGGTTTGGAGGGGTGTGAGTTCCCCACCGGTGCAAGCTCCTCGTGGAAAGGGGGCGGGGGTGGGGCTCAGCTGAGCCTTTTTTTGGGGGAGAGGGGGAGGGGTAAGGCACAAAAGTTCTTGGAGGGGGAGGAGGAGTGTGAAGGGGTTGGTTTTGGGGGTGTCCACAGTCCTGGTGCAAAGCCCCCCCTCCGGTGCACAGTGGGGGAGGGGCGGGGGCTTTTCCCCCTTCCCGGGGGTCCACACACACAGAGGCACAGAGAAGGTCTTTGAGGCAGGGGGGGAGGGGTTGGGGAGGGGGCTCTTTGCCACGTGCAAGGGGAGGGGTCGAGGGGGTCCTGGGAGGGGGGCAGTCAGATGAGCCTCTCCTCGGGGGTAGGCGCAGGGGGCCTGGGGGCGCCCTGGCCCCTGCTGTCTCCTCCTTGCTGGGTCTGTAGCTGCCTTCCGTCCTCCTCTTCTCCCTCAGCCTGAGGGCCAAGAAGACCACCAGGGCCAGCAGGCCCAGAGCCCCCAGACCCCCCAGGACCACCGACAAGGCCACCTCGGCCTCGGCCTAAAGCGGGGGAAGAAAAAGAGGGGAGGGGTCCGGGGGAGGCCCCGAGGGGTCAGGAGCTCAGCAGCGAAAGCTCCCAGGAGGCTGCGAAGGGTTTGGGACCCCCCCCCAAATAGTCTCAGGGACCCTCCCCCCCCCAGCCTAAAATAGTCTGGGGACCCTCCCCTCATATTCTAAGGGACTTCCCCCCCCCCCCCCATAGTCTGGAGACCCCTCCCCTAAAGCTCCCTTGGGACCCTCCCCTCAACCTTACCTCCCCCCACAACCTCCCCTCATCCCAGCCCCCCCCAAAGCTCCCTTGGGACACCCCCCCTCAGCCCCCTCCTCCCAAAGCTCCCTTGGGACCCCCACCCAACCAACCCCCCACTAAAGCTCCCTTGGGACCCTCCCCTCAACCTAGCCCCCATCCCAGCCCCTCCAAACCTCCCTTGGGAACCCCTCCCCAACCCACACACCCCTACCCCCATCGAGAGCCCTTGGGACTCCCCGACCCAGCCCCCCAGACCTCCCTTGGGACCCCCACCCGACCCCCTCATCCTAGCCCCCCAACCCATCCCAGCCCCCCAAAGCTCCCTTGGGACCCCACCCAACCCACCCCAAAGCTCCCTTGGGACACCCCCCACCCAATCCCCCTCTAAAGCTCCCTTGGGACCCCCAAGCCTCACCGAGAGCCCCCCCGCGCTGGGCTCTGTGCTGTTCCCAGCGCTGCTGTTGCTCATCCTGGGAGAGACTGGGAGGGAAATGGGGGAGGGGGAGAGAGAGGGGGAGGGGTCAAGGAGTGTGTGGGGGGGGGGAGGTCAGGAAGCCCTCCCCTCCCCCCCCCATCCATTCCCAGCCAGGGCCACGCCCTCGTCCCAGCATCGAAACTGGGAGCCAGAGAAACCCCCCCGGGGCGGGGGGGGGGGGGAGGGGTCCTGGAGTTTCCTCCCCAAGGGGCTCAGGACCCCCAGAATCCCCCCAGGGCGACCCTGAGACCACCCCCCAAGGGACTCAGGACCCCAACACTTCCCCACCCCCCCGGGGGGGTACCCAGAGCCCCCCCGCAGTGCTCACTCAGGGCCAGGAGAGGCGAATCCGCCATGGGGGGGGCATCAGCCTCGGATTTGGGGGGGGGGGCTCTGGGGGTCTCCTAGGGTTGAGTGGGACACGGTCAGGGACACCCCCTCAAATAACACCAAAACCTCCCCCAAAAAAACTCTCGCGACCCCCAACCCCTCTGGACCCTTCCACATCGCTCTGGCGCCTCCCGAGACCCCCAAAATCCCCTGGGACCCCCTCTGGACCTTCCCCAAACCCCTCCAGGATCCCCCAACCCTCCCGAGACATCCCCCAAATCCCCTTGGACCCCCGAAGCCCCCTGAGACCCCCAAATCCCCCTTGATCCCCCAGAAGCCCCGAGACCCCTCAAATCCCCTTGATCCCCCTGAAACCCCCGAGACCCCCAAATCCCCCTTGGACCCCCCAACCTTCCCAAACCCCAAATCCCCCTTGACCCCCAACCTTCCCAAACCCCTCTGGCCCCCAAACACTCCCAGAACCACCCCCTCGACCCCTCTAGGACTCCCCCTGGCGCCCCCAAACCACCCCGGGAGTTGGGGGCGGAGGAGAGAGTGGGGAGGGAGGGGGGGGGGAGCACTTTACCTCCCTCCCCACCCCGCAGGAATCTATCCTGGGGTCAAAGTTCGCCAGGGGAGGGACAAACTGGGGCTCAGCGACTCCCCCTTGACCCCTGCCCCCCCCTGCAATCCCCAGAGACCCCTCGGGGGGGGTTGTTTTTGGGGGGTGTCTTTCCCTCCCCCCCCCCTTCGCTCACCTTCGGCTCCTCCCGTCCGGCTCCGGCCGCTCCCGGCGGCCCCGGCCCCGCCCCGCCGACCACATGAGTCCGGAAGCCACGCCCCCCCCGCCCCGTGCGCACCTGCCCGGCCACGCCCCCCCCACACCTGGCGGGAAGCCCTCGAGAAGGGGCGGAGCGAGGCCGGGGAAAGGGGAGGGGCGGGGAGGAGGGGTGTTGGGTGGGGTTTAGGCCGCTAGGGGCGGGGTCGAGGGCGGGGTTGAAGGGCGAGGGGCGGAGCCAGCACCTGTCGGCGGCGGGGGCGGTGCCGCTCCTCAGGCACCTGCTGGGCAGCGCCTTGCGCATGCGCGCTGGGAGCCAGTCCTGAACGGTGTCCGGGGGAGGGGCGGAAAAAGGGGGGGGGACACCCCCCCCCCAAAAAAAAAGGGACTCAGACGGGGGGAGGGAGGGGGAGGGCAAAACGGCGGCCGCGGGAGAGTGGGACCCCCTCAAAAAGGGACCCCCCCCCAAAAAGGGGGCTCATGGGAGGGGGAGGGGGCACAAAAGGGGAGAGTCCCCTTTTTTTTGGGGGTCCCTTTTGAGGGGGGTCCCCCACTTAGGGTCCCCCTTTTACTGGGGGGGGGGGCTGGTCCCCTGTGTCGCCCCCATTGCCGCAATGAGGAACCGGGGGGGGGAGGGAGTGGGAGGGACCGACCCGAACGCAGCCAATCAGC
The DNA here is from genome assembly GCA_011125475.1 of Melanerpes aurifrons. Taxonomy (NCBI): domain Eukaryota; kingdom Metazoa; phylum Chordata; class Aves; order Piciformes; family Picidae; genus Melanerpes; species Melanerpes aurifrons. Next base: position 221,320 of record WWNC01000157.1, read on the forward strand.
GCCTTCCGCCCCCTCCCTCCCCGTCTCACCCCCCCACCCCCCTCCCGCGGTATCGCGATGCCTCTGTCGCGACATCGCCAGCGCCTCCCTTTGCCCCCCCCGGCATGAATAGAGCCTAAAGAAGGAGGGTGAGGGATGGGGGGTGTTGCATTTTGGGGGTGGGATCCTGATTCTTTTGGGGGAAGGGGGAGGTTGCGGTGAGGGGGGAGGAGGAGGAGGAGAAAATTGGGGGTGTCTCAGCTTCCTTGGGGGTCGTGCGGAGTGGGGTGTCAAGAAAAATTGATGGGGGTCCTCATTTTTAATGGGTGGGGGAGGAGGAGGAGGAGAAGATTGAGGGGGTGGTCAAAAAAATGGGGGTCGTGTGGGTGGGAGGGTCAAAAAAATTGGGGGTCTCTTTTTTTTTGGGGGAAGGAAAAGATGGGAGGGAGGGGAAGGAGGAGGAGGAGGAGGAGGAGGAGGAGAAGGAGGAGGAGGAGGAGGGGGAGGATTTGATTCCGGCGGGGGGAGGGTCTCAGCCTCCCGGGGGTCGTGAGGAGTGGAGTGGACGAGGTGGGGGTCCAAAAAAATTTTGGGGGGGGGTTGAGAAAAGGATGGGAGAAAAGGTTGGGGGGGGGGAGAGGCTGATTCGGAGCGGGGTTGGGGGTGATGTAACAGCAGCCCCCTCCCCTCCCCCTCCAGCGCGTGCAGGGTGCCCCTCCTCCCCCCCTCGAAATTTTAGGGGGGGGGTCTCGGAAGGGGGTTTTGGAGGGGTGCCCCCCCTCCCTCCCGGCCCCCCCAAAATGGCTGTGCCCAGGCGGGAGGTGAAGCGGAGTGGAAGCATCGTCCCCTGCTTCCTGTTCGTTGAGGTAGGATGCGGGGGGGGGGAAAAGGGGAGGGGGCGTGAGATCGGGGGGGGGGGGCCGACACCTGAGACCCTCCCTCAAAATAGTGGCCCCCGCCCCCAATTGGTCGCAGCCCCCCCAAAAGGCGTTGCCCCCCTCCCAATATTGGGGAGCTCCTCCCCATAGAGCTTCTTCCCTCCCCCTTTTGGGGGCTCGGGGGGGTCCTATCGCGTCCCACCCTCCAGCCCCCCCAGTTCAATCTGTGTGGGGCGGGGGTCGACTGGGTGCCCCCTCCTCAATTTGATTTTGGGGTGGGGGTCCCAGTGCCTTCCCCCCCTCCCCCTTCCAGGTCATACTGGGAGCCCCACGCTGCCTGGATGGAGCTGTCGGAGGGGTCCCAGCTCCTTCCCTGCCCCTTTTTGACCCTCGGGGGGGGGTCCTATCGCGTCCCACCCCCCCAGTTCGATCTGGGGGGGGGCCTGACTGGGTATCCCCCTCCCCAGTTTGAGTCTGGGGGATCCCGATGGTTATCCCCCGACCCAAACTGGTCGTACTGGGAACCCCACGCTGCCTGGATGGAGCTTTCGGCGTGGGGGGGCAGCTCCTTCCCTGCCCCTTTTTGACCTTCGGGGGGGTCCTATCGCGTCTCACCCTCCCATTTCGATCTAGGGGGGGCCGGACTGGGCATCCCCCTCCCCAGTTTGAGTCTGGGGGATCCCATTGGTTATCCCCCGACCCAAACTGGTCATATTGGGGGCCCCAAGCAGCCTGGATGGAGCTGTCGGAGGGGTCCCAGCTCCTTCCCTGCCCCTTTTTGGGGCTCGCGGGGGGGCTCCTAGCGGGGTGCCCCCCCCCCAGGTTCTCCCTGGGGAGGGGGTCCCAGTGCCTCTCCGCCGTCCCTTGCCAGCTGGGCATCCTGGGGGGCACGGCAGCCCTCGCCTACCAGCTGGAGTTCACCGACGCCTTCCCGGTTCACGACGGAGGCTTCTTCTGCCGGGACCCTGCCTACGGCCGCCCCTACCCCGGCCCCCCCGCCGCCAGCAGGGCCCCCCCGGCCCTGGTTTACGCTTTGGTCACCTCTGTCCCTGTCCTCACCGTGAGTGAGGGGCGGGGGGGCACAGGGGGGCCCCGAAAATTGAGTGTGTGGCCCCCTCCGCCCCCGGGGAGGGGTTAGATGAGGTCGGGAGAGGTCCTAAAGGGATCCCTGGAAGGGGTGGGATGGGGGAAGGCTTGGAGGGGGTCCCTTGGGGGTTCTATATGGCTGGGGCTTGGGGGAGGTGCCTGGCCGGAGGGGCCTTTGGGGTTAATTGGGGGTCCTTGGGGAGGTTCTATATGTTTGGGGAGAGAGGGGAGGAGCCCTATGGGGAGGGGGCTTTGGGGTTAATTGGGGGTCCTTGGGGGTTCTATATGGCTGGGGCTTGGGGGAGGTGCCCTATGGGGAGGGGGCCTTTGGGGTTAATTGGGGGAGGGGTCCCTTGGGGGAGGTTCTAAATGGTTTGGCGGGGGTGGGGGCTTGGGGGCTCTGCTTGGCTTGGGGGACGGGGGGTTGTTGAAACAGCTTGGGGAGGGGCTGGGGTATTTGGGGGCTTTTTGAGGTTTTGGGGGTGTGTCCCCCCAGTAACTGTTTGGGGGTGGTGCACCCCAGATCGTGGTGGGAGAGCTGCTGGGGAAACTAGGGGGTCCTGGGGGCCGGGACCTGACGATCCTGTGGGGGAATGCTGCTACCTGGGAGCCTCCTTCCGGCGCCTCCTGCGCTTCTTGGGTGAGGAGGGGTCCGGGGGGCGGGGAGGGTAAAAGGCGGGGGCGGGGCAAATGGGGTGGGGGGATCGGGGTGGGGGGTGGGGGATGTAGGGTTGGGAGGGGAAATGAAGGGGAGTTGGGGGCTGTGGGTGTGAAAATTGGGTCTGGGGGAGTGAAACTAGGGGGAGGGAGGTTAAAAGGGGGTGGGGGCAAATGGGGGGCTGGGGGTCGGGGGTTAGGGGATGTGGGGTTGGGGGAGTAGAAGGGGGGGAAATGGAGGTCTGGGGTTGCAAATTGAGGGTGTTGGGGGGGGGGAGAACGGGGTGGGGGGGCAATAGAGGGCTGGGAGACCCCTTTCAGACCCTGGGGGGGGTTCCTTTAAGACCACCCCCCCCCAAATTCTCCTCTCCCCTCCCCCAGGGGTCTTCTCCTTCGGCCTCTTGGCCACTGCCATCTTCGCCAACGCCGGGCAGGTGGTCACGGGGACCCCCGCCCCCCATTTCCTGGCCGTCTGCCGCCCCAATTACAGCGCCCTGGGCTGCGCCCCCCCACGAGACCCCCCCGCCCAGACCCCCCCCCGCTTCGTGCCCCCTGGGGGGGCTCCGTGCGCCGGAGACCCTCCCCTGGTGGCCGCCGCCCGCAGAGCTTTCCCCTGCAAGGAGGCTGCCCTGGGGGCTTACGCTGGAGCCTACGCTGGGGTGGGGGCTTGGGGACGGGGCGGGAGGGGGAAGGGGGGCGTCGGGGGGGCTTGGGGAGGGGGCTAGGGAGGGGTTTGGGGGAATAAGGAGGTTGGAGAGGGTTTGGGGGTTGGAGGGGAATAAAGGGGGCTGGGGGCTTGGGGAGGAGGCTAAGAGGGGTTGAAGGGGGTTGGGGGTCTTGGGGAGGGGGTTTTGGGGGGTCCTGGAGGGGGCTAAGGCGGAAATGGGGGGTTGGAGAGAGGGAAAGGGGAGCTGGGGTCTTGGGGAGGGGGTTGGGGAGTTGGAGGGGATAAAGGGGGTTTTGGGGGCTTGGGGAGGGGGTTTGGGGGTTGGAGGGGGATAAAGGGGAGAAAGGGGGGCTTGGGGAGGGGGTTTGGGGGTCGGAGGTGCTTGAGGGTCTTGGGGAGGGGTCTGGGGGGTGGTTTGGGGCAGATTTTGGGGTGCCGGGGTGGGGGGGAAGGTATTTTGGGGGGTGCTAACTTTTTGGGGGGGTGACCTTTCCGCCTCCTCCCCCTCCCCCCCAGCTCTACGTGACCCTGGCCTGGCGGGGGGGGGGCTCGAGGCTGGCCAAGCCCGCGGCGGTTTTGGGGTTCGCCGCCCCCCCGTTCCTGCTGGGGGCGCTGCGGGTGGCTGAGCACCGCAACCACTGGGGGGACGTCCTGGCAGGCTTCACCACGGGCACTGCCATCGCGGCCTTCCTGGTCAGCACCCCCAAACTGAGACCCCCCCCCCGCACCCCAAAGTGCACCTCTGGGAGACTCAACCGTCCCCTCCCTGCACCCCCAAACTGAGACCCCCCCTGGCACCCCCAAGTGCACCCCCGGGAGCCCTGACCCCGCCCTCCCTGCACCCTCAAACTGAGACCCCCCCCCAAGACCCCAAAGTGCCCCCCCGGGAGCCCTGACACCCCCAGCACCCTAAAACCTCAGACCGCCCCCACTAGCACCCTGGAACTGAGACCCTCCCCACTGCACCCCAAAGTGCCCCCAGGAGCCTCACCCCCACCCCTTGCCCCTCAAAAGCTGAGCCCCCTCCCTCCAAACCCACTCAGGACCCTCCTAACCTGAGCCCCTCCAGAAGCCCCCGAGGCCCCCCAGGACCCCCAAAACCTGAGAGCCCTCCCCAGAGCTCCCCAGAACCTAACCTCCCCCAGGACCCCCTCTGACCCCCCAATTTTCCCCTCCCCCAGGTCACCTGCGTGGTTGGCAACTTCAAGAACAGCGGAGAGCCGGGGGCTCCCCAGTTTTGGGGTGCCCCCCGAGCCCCCCAAGAGCTTCCCAACCCCCAGCCCCCGCTGGAGGAAATCAGCGTCAGCCAGGTGGGGGGGGGCGACACCCCCAAAATATGGGGGGGACACACCCTAAGAATGGGGGAGGGGGAAGAAAGGGGAAGAGGCAGGGAGGGGACCCCTAAATGTGGGAGGGGTCTTGAGTGGGGGGATCCTGGGGTTGATTTGGGGGTCCTGAGGTTTGGGGGAGGTTGAGGGGGTTTGGGGGTGTCCTTGGGGTCTGAGACCGGAGGGGGCAGCACCCCAAAATCGGAGGTCCTCAGGCCTGCTGGGGGTCCTGGGTTCTGGAAGGGGGGAGGGACCCCAACCCAACTTGGGGGCACAGGAGCTGGGGGTGTGTGTCCTAAACCCCAGGGGGAAGTCCAGGGGCCTGGGGGTGGTGTCTCGGGGCGGGGGGAATGTCCCCTAAGGGATACTGGGGGTCCTGAGCCTTAGGGGGTTCTGGGGGACCCCCATTGGGGGTGGGGGCTCTTTTTGCCCCCTTACAGCCCCTATTTTGCCCCCCCCCGCCCAGGCTCGTCGCAGTGATTTCCCTGCTGTCACCTGAGGGTCCCCAAGCTGGGGGGGGGGACACCCCCAATATTTGAATGGGGGGGGAGGACACCCAACTCCTGCTCCCCCTTCCTGACCTCTCCTCCTCCCTTCCTGCAGTGTCCTGAGCATGGGGGAGGGGGAGGCACCATGAGTCTGGGGGAGGGGCCAGGATATGGGGGCGGGGAGGGGGGCTTTATGTCGCGATATTGGGGGGGGGGGGGTAAGGGGAATAAAGTGGCTGCGTGTGACACCCCCCCCCGCCCCCCCCGTGTCTGTTTGTATGGGGGTGGGGTCGAGAGGGGCTGCGAGGGGGTCCTAGAGGGAGGCCCAGAGGGGCCCAGAGGGGCCCAGAGGTGCCCATAGAGGTCTATGGGTGCCTAGGGGTCAAGGTGCCCCTAGGGATCCATCAGTGCCCATAGAGGTCTATGGGTGCCCATAGGGGTCAATCGGTGCCCATAGAGGTCTATAGGTGCCCAGAGGGATCCATAAGTTCCCATAGAGGTCTATAGGTGCCCCTAGGGATCCATAAGTGCCCATAGAGGTCTATAGGTGCCCATAGGGGTCAATAGGTGCCCATAGGGGTCAATCGGTGCCCATAGGGATCCATAAGTGCCCATAGAGGTCTATAGGTGCCCATAGGGGTCAATAGGTGCCCATAGGGGTCAATCAGTGCCCATAGGGATCCATAAGTGCCCATAGAGGTCTATAGGTGCCCATAGGGGTCAATAGGTGCCCATAGGGGTCAATCGGTGCCCACAGGGTGCCCATAGGAGTCCATAGGTGCCCATAGGGGTCTATAGGTGCCCACAGGTGCCCAGAAGATGCCCATAGGGGTCAATAGGTGCCCAAAGGAGTCCATAAGTGCCCATAGAGGTCTATAGGTGCCCATAGGGGTCAATAGGTGCCCACAGAGGTCTATAGATGCCCACAGGGTGCCCATGGGGGTCAATTGGTGCCCATAGGTGCCCATAGATGTCTATAGGTGCCCACAGGGTGCCCATAGGGATCAATAGGTGCCCACAGAGGTCTATAGATGCCCACAGGGTGCCCATAAGGGTCCAAAAGTGCCCATAGAGGTCTATAGGTGCCCAGAAGATGCCCATAGGGGTCCACAGGTGCCCATAGAGGTCTATAGGTGCCCACAGAAGTCTATAGGTGCCCACAGGGTGTCCATAGGGGTCCATAGGTTCCCATAGGGGTCCATAGGTGCCCATAGAGGCCTATAGGTGCCCACAGGGTGCTCATAGGTGCCCACAGGGTGCCCAGAGGTGCCCATAGAGGTCTATAGGTGCCTATAGGGGTCCATAGGTGCCCATAGAAGTCTGTGCCCACAGGGTGCCCATAGGGGTCAATAGGTGCCCACAGGGGCCCATAGGGTGCCCATAGAGGTCTATAGGTGCCCATAAAGGTGCCCACAGGGGTCCACAGGTGCCCATATGGTGCCCACAGCGGTCTCCAAGCGCCTCTCTAGAGCCTCCCGGGGCCGGGTGGGGCGCAGCGGAGGCGTGGCCTTGGCAAGAGGGGCGGGGGATCATTGACACCCCCGCCCCCTCCGCCCGCGATTGGTCGATGCCGCAGGAGGGGGGCGTGGTTCGCTCAGGGGGCGGGAGCAGGCCGTTGGCCACACCTCCTCCAGCTGCGACTGGTCGAGGATTGCGGCGGGGGCGTGGCTTGCGGCCTCTTGTCTCCGCCCCCCCCCGGACTGCAGCGGGCGCGGCTCCGGCAGCGGCGGTGAGCTGGGGGGGGGGAGGGGGCATAGGAGGGACCTATGGAGGGGTCTATAGGAGGGACCCCGTGGCTGGGGGGGGGCCTATAGGAGGGACCTATGGAGGGGTCTCTAGGAGGGACCCTGTGGTTGGGGGGTGGCCTATAGGAGGGACCTATGGAGGGGTCTCTAGGAGGGACCCCGTGGCTGGGGGGGGGCCTATGGGAGGGACCTATGGAGGGACTTACCTGCTATAGGGCCCTGCAGACCCCTATAGGCCTCTATAGGCACCTTTGGATCCCCTATAGCCTCCTATAGACCCCCACGGACCCCTATAGACCCCCTTAGACCCCTACAGACTCCTACAGAGCCCACTGTAGACCCCTATAGAGCCCCTTAGACATCTACAGACCCCTATAGCCCCCCTTAGACCCCTATAGCCACCTATAGACCCTTACAGACCCCCTTAGACCCCTACAGACCCCCTATAGCCCCCTACAGACCCCACAGGCCCCTATAGGCACCTTTGGATGCCCTACAGACCCCTATGGATGCCCTACAGACCCCTACAGACTCCTATAGAGCCCACTATAGAGCCCTATAGAGCCCCTTCGACATCTACAGACCCCTATAGCCCCCTACAGGCCCCTACAGACACCTTTAGACCCCTGCAGACCCCTATAGCCACCTATAGACCCCTACAGACCCCCTTAGACCCCTGCAGACCCCCTATAGCCCCCTACAGGCCCCTACAGACCCCTTTAGACCCCTATAGCCACCTATAGACCCCTACAGACCCCCTTAGACCCCTGCAGACCCCCTATAGCCCCCTACAGGCCCCTACAGACCCCTTTAGACCCCTGCAGACCTCTATAGCCACCTATAGACCCCTACAGACCCCTGCAGACCCCCTATAGCCACCTATAGACCCCTACAGACCCCCGTAAGCCCCTTTGGATGCCCTACAGACCCCCTTAGACCCCTAGAGGCTCCCCCCCCTAGCCCCCTATAGACTCCACAGGAGGGCCAGGCTGGAGCTGTCCGCGGTGCTGAAAGGGTCCAGCAGGGGGCAGCGCTGAGCGCTTAGGATCTGTCCGGACCCCTGCGACCCCTCCCCAACTCCTAAGCCCTCTCCCCCAGTTCCTTGGACCCTCCCCCAAACCCCTGAGCCCCTTCCCTCGGTACCCTCAGCCAACCCCCCCCCCAGTTCCTTGTGCCCCCTCCCCATACCTCTGTGCCCCCTCCAGACCCCTCTGCCCCTGCAACCCCTTCTTCCTCCCAGACTCTGTGCACCCCAGACTCTTTATCCCCCCCCCTCCGGATCTTTGTGACCTTCCCTCCCTCGGTCCCCTCCGCCCCCCTCGCTCTGGCTCCCCCGGGCTCCGTGCCCCCGGTGACGGGTATTCTCGGGCCGATGACACGGACCCGCGGCTGTTATTGCTCGAGAATACGCGTGGCCGTGGGGCTGCCCCCGCCACAGCCCCGGGGCATTCCCCCACCCCCTGCCCCCGGCGTGAGCCCTCGTGAGTGCTGGTGAACCCCTCGTGAGCCATCGTGTACACCCCCCGTCACGGACCCCTCTGAGCCCTCGTGAGCCCTGGTGAACTCTTGTGAGCCCTTTTGATCCTCTCCCCCTTCCTGGGCACTCCTGAACCCCCCCACCCCATCCCCCCCTTCCGCCACCGACCCTCGTGACCCCCTGCGAGTCCTCGCGGACCTCCCCCCTCCCCTTTTCACCATCGTGAACCTCCACCCACCCCCGCGTCATGAACCCCTCTGAGCCCTTGTGAGTCCTGGTGAACCCTCGTGGGTTGGAGGGGGTGGGGGGTGGGGAGAGGGGGGGGTGTCAGGCTGTGCACGAGGGTTTGCGCGCGCACGTGCCCGAGCAGAAAAGGGGCTGGGGGAAGGGACCTCGCGTGAGAGGGGAGGGGCCGGCGGCTGCACCAGCGTTTGGCACAAGCGGGGCGGGGGGACACACACACACGGGAGGAGGTGGGGGGGGACACAGGGAGGCTCCGTGTGCGCGTTCACGACGGCCCCGCGGCTGGCGAGAATTGATTGACAACGGCCCCCCCCCCCCATTGGGCACGCCCCCTCCTCCCCCTCATTGGCCGAGAGGTGAGGGAAGGGGCGGGGGCGATGCAGGGCGGTAGGTCCCGGGGGCGGTTCCGGAGTGGCGGCCGGAGCGGCCAATAGGGATGGAGGTGGTGGGAGGGGGCAATTGCGACGCGACAGGCCGCGAGCGGCTGAGGCGTGGCTGAGGCGGTGTCAGGGGCGCGCTGCCTTCCCGATTGGCTGAGGAGCTCGGGGGGGGGGGGGGAGAGGCGCTGAGCCGTGATTGGCCGAAGCGCGCGCGCGGACGCTGGCTCGGGCGGGCCGGCAGCAGGACGGGGGACAGCGCTGGGAGAAGCTCGCTCCTGATTGGTTCATCCCCCTGGCGCGGCCGCGGCGGGCGGGAAAAGCGAGGCCGCTCCGCTGGGCGCCGAGCCCCCGGGAGCCGCCATGGCGGCGGCGCTGCAGCGGGCGCTGGACTCCGCGGCCGGGCTGGAAAAGGAGGAGGAGGAGGAGGAGGTGGTGGTAGTGCCGGGCCCAGTGCCGGTTCCGCTGCCGGTCCGCGTGGCGGCCCCGGTGCCGGTGCCGGTGCTGGTGCTGGGCCCGGCGGGCTCGGGCCGCACCTCGCTGCTGCTGCGAGCGGCGCTGGCAGGAGGCGCCGAGGGGCCCCGCGCGCTCTACCTCGCGCCCTCCGCCCCCCCGCGCCTGCCGCTGGCGCCGGGGGGCGGCGGGAACCACCCGCGCGCGCTGCAGGTGAGAGGGGGGAAGGGGGCGGGGCTCTGCGGGAGCTCGATGGCCATTGGTTGGAAGGGATGGGCTGGACCGGAAGCGGGTGGGCGGGGCTTGAGGATCGGGGCGAGAGCAAACGGTGGCGCGGGGAAGCCGCGAGTGGGAGGGCGTGGCCAGAGCGGGGCGCGGCGCTCAGCGATTGGACGGGGCCCAGGGGAGGGGGCGTGGCTCTAGAAGGGGGGCGTGGTGTGTGTGGGGGTGACCCCGCGGGGTTTTGGGGGTCCCGGGAGTCCTTTTGACGCCGTTTGGGGTCCTGGAGGTCACTGCGGCTCTGCTCTCAGCGGCTTGGGGTCCCCAGGGGTCAGTCCGGGACCACCCTCTCGGGAGCTGGGGTCCGGGGTTCCCCTTGGGGCCAGCGGCAGGGACTGGGGAGGGGTCCCTTGGGATCCCTTTCACCATGCCCCTCCCGCTTCATCTTCCCCTTCCTGCCCCTTCTGCCTTCTCCCTTCTCTCCTCCCCCTCCCCCCTCCCCTTTCCCCTTCCCCTCCCCTCCCTCCCCCTTTCCCCTCCCCTCCCCCTCCCCTCCCCCTCCCCTCCCCCCCTCCCCTTCCCCTCCCCTTCCCCTCCCCTCCCCCTTTCCCCTCCCCCTCCCCTCCCCTCCCCCTCCCCTTCCCCTCCCCTCCCCTCCCCTCCCCTCCCCTTTCCCCTTCCCTTTCCCCTTCCCCCCCTCCCCTCCCCCTCCCCCTTTCCCTTCCCCCTTCCCCCTCCCCCTCCCCCTTTCCCCTCCCCCCCCCTCCCCTCCCCCCCCCCTCCCCCTCCTCTCCCTCCCTCTCCCCCAGCGCCTGGAGCTTCGCTACCCTCCGACCCTGGCAGCGCTGCGGCGGCAGCTGGCGGCGCTGGCAGCCTCCCCGCACCCCCCCGGGCTGCTGTTGCTGGACGGCCTGGAGCGATACCTCCCGGGGGGGGGGCTCGGGGGGCTGGGGGCTGCCCGTTTGGCCTCCTTGCTACTGCAAGCGACTCAAGGGACCCCCTCCGGGACCCCCCCCGGGCTGGTTTTGGCTGCTCTTCGCCTGCCCCCTCCCAGCCCTCAGCTCTTGGCTCAGCTCCGGAGGTTCTTCCCTGGGCGCTGTCGGCTCCGCAGGGTCTCCCCCAAGGGGGGGTCCCCCGAGGGGGTCTCCCCCGAGGGTCCTGGGGTCCCCCCAGGTCTCATTCGGGTTAGGCTGGAGCTGCCCGGGGCCCCCCCGCGCTGCTGGAGGGGGCGGTGGGGGCCAGCTGCAGGAGGAGGAGGAGGAGGAGGAGGGGACGAGGGGGAGGGGGAGGAAGAGGAAGGGGAGGAAGAGGAGTGGGGGGAGGGGGAGGAGAGCGATTTGTGACCCTCCCCTTCCCCTCAGCATGGGGACAAAGGGTCCCTGGTGGCCACCGAGCCCAAGGGGACCTCAGCCTGGACCCTCTGATGCCAGCCCCGAGGGTGCCCCCAGCCCCAGGCCCCTGGGGGGCAGTGCCAGAGCTCCCCCGGCCCTCCCCTCCCCCCCTTCAACCTCCCCCTGCTGTCCCCCCCCCTGCTGGCAACCACCTTGGAGCCCTTTGGGGACCCTGGGACCAGTGACGTCGGCACCAGGTGGCCCCCCCCAGGCTGAGAGTGTTTGGGGGGGGGCACCCATGGGTGCCTGGGGAGGGCCAGAGGGGGTCCCTAGGGTGCTGGGGGGGGGGGGGTCCTAGAGGTGCTGGGTGGGTGCTCGGGGGAGGGGTCCCAGAGGGTGGTTTGGGGGGGGTCCCAACATGGGTGGGGGAGGCACCAGGTTGGGGGAGGTCCCCGGAGTTGTTTTATTGTCCAAAAGAAGCTGAAAAAAGCCCAAAGTGACAGAAATTTGCTGTCCCCCCTGCCCCCCCCCCCAAGAACCCTCCCAAGGGGGCCCAGAGGTGGCCTCGGAGTCTCCTCAGTGTCACGTCCGTGGTGGCCTCCAGGTGGCGCCATGACATCATCACCCACGGGACCCTCCCCTTATGATGTCATCAGAAGTCCAACTGACATCACCACGTCCAGGCCCCTCCCCTTATGATGTCATCAGAAGTCCAGACGACATTGACACAGTGGCCCCTCCCCTTGTGATGTCATCAGACACCCATATGACGCCATCAGACCATGGCCCCTCCCCTCGTGACGTCACCAGAAGTCATCATGACATTGGCAGGCAGTGGCCCCTCCCTTCATGATGTCATCGGATATATGGATGACGTCATCAGTCCATGGCCCCTCCCCTTGTGACGTCATCAGGAGTCCACTTAACATCCACATGTTCAGGCCCCTCCCCTTATGACGTCATCAGAACTCCAGGTGACATAGACAGGCAGTAGCCCCTCCCCTTGTGATGTCATCAGGCATCCAGGCGATATCATCAGTCCATGGCCCATCCCCTTATGACGTCATCACCCCCTGTCCCTTTGTCTCTTCTTCCCCCCCCCAGTCAGGAGCAGATGACATAGAGGGGGGGAGGGGTAGGGGGGAGGTCTTTTGGGGTCCCGCCGGGGGTCGCTGTGGGGGGCTCAGTTGTTGGGGGGCGCTTTGGGGGGTCAGTCTGTGAGGGGGCTCCCCTGCAGGGGCTCTTTGGGGGAGGGTCCCCACTTGGCCCGGGGGGTCCCAGGTTGGCATAAGGGGAGGGGGCTTTGGGGGCCGCAGAGCAGGGCCGAGGGGGGCGAAAAAAGTGTACTCAAAGTCGGGGGAGGGGGCGAGGGGGGCAGGAGCTGGGGGCAAGGGAGGGGGCGCTTCTTGGGGGCCCTGGGGGCTTTTTCCTCCGGGGGCTGGGGCTGAGCCTGACCTCCTCCACAGGCAGCTCCTCAGTGTCGGGGGCCGGGGGGGTCCAAGGAGCCCCCACCCCATGGAACAGCCACAGCTGGAAAAGAGAGGGGGGAGGAGGCAAAGAGTCAGAGACCCCCTCAAAAAAAACCTCCCTTTAAAAAGGGGGAAGAGACCCCCTAATCCCCCTCCCTTTTTTTTACCCCCAATATTTTATCCTCCCTATTTCCCCCTCATTTTCTCCCCCTTTATTCCCCCTTGTTTTTCCAGCCCCTCCCCAAGACTTTTTGCCCCCTCCCCGATTATTATTGAGCCCCCCCCCCATATTTTTTGCCCCCTCCCCACCTGGAAGTTGCCTCCATAGGCACTGAAGAGTTCCTCGAACTCCCTCTCAGGTCCTGGCACCGGAGGCCAAAACTTCTCCTGGAGCATCCTGGGGGGGGGGGGGAAAGGAGTAAAAAAATTGAGGGGGGGTCCCCCTGAGACCCTCCCCTGCCTCCTCCCACCCCCCCCAGCCCAGCCTTACCTCCGGTGGCCCAGCAGGACCAGCAGGCCCAGGGCCAGCAGCAGCAGGGCCAGCAGGCAGGACAGGCCCAGGGTCACTGGGTCCACGTCTGGGGGGTCGGGGGTCAGAGAGGTGGAGACCCCCAAAATACCCACACCCCCAGCTTCAATGTCGCCATTGCTCCCCCAAATCCTTCTGTGACCCCCTCAAGTCCCCTCCCCCACCCCACCCCCCAAGCCTTCCCAATGTCCCCCAGCGCCTCCCAATCCCCTCCCTCTCCCCAGCCCCTCTCCCCTAGCCCCTCCCAATCCCTCCCTCTCCCCAGCCCCTCCCACTCCCAGCCCCTCCCAATCCCCTCCCTCTCCCCAGCCCCTCCCACTCCCAGCCCCTCCCAATCCCCTCCCTCTCCCCAGCCCCTCCCACTCCCCAGCCCCTCCCCCCTCCTCTCCCCAGCCCCTCCCAATCCCCTCCCTCTCCCCAGCCCCTCCCACTCCCAGCCCCCCACTCCCAATCCCCCCTCTCCCCAGCCCCTCCCACTCCCTCCCCTCCCTCTCCCCAGCCCCTCCCACTCCCCCTAGCCCCTCCCAATCCCCTCTCCCCAGCCCCTCCCACTCCCCCTAGCCCCTCCCAATCCCAGCCCCTCCCACTCCCCCTAGCCCCTCCCCCCTCCCTCTCCCCAGCCCCTCCCACTCCCCCTAGCCCCTCCCAATCCCCCCACTCCCCCAGCCCCTCCCACTCCCCCTAGCCCCTCCCAATCCCCTCCCTCTCCTCCCACTCCCCAGCCCCTCATACTCCCCAGCCCCTCCCACTCCCCCTAGCCCCTCCCAATCTCCTCCCCCAGCTCCCCAGCCCCTCCCACTCCCAGCCCCTCCCAGTCTCCTCCCCTCCCCCAGCCCCCTGCCCCCAGCCCCGGACCCGGGGGGGTGGCGCTGCCGGGCTGGGACCATTGGCTCCAGAAGCCGCTGTAGCTGAGGCCGTCCGGGCGGCCGCGGAGCCTGGCGCTGTACCGAGAGCGCCCCCGCAGGCCTCCCACCAGCTGCTCCCTGCGCCCCGCCGCCACCTCCACCTGCGGGGGAGAGGGGAGGAAGGATCCACCGGATCGAGGCACGCTCGATCACCTCCCCTGCCCCCGAGCCAATGGAGGCTTCCCCCATCCTGGCTCCTTCCCACTCGCCACAGGGGATTCCTCCCCTCCCTCCCCCAGTCACTTTCATCCAGACATTGGATCCCCACCCGGGATCCAGTGGATCACCACATTCACAGGTCCCGACCTACCCCTAACCCCCTCCCCCACCCCTCCTGAATCTTCCCCTCCCGACCCCCCTTGATCATCCTCATCCAGACACTGGATCCCCACCTGGGATCCAGTGGATCACCACATTCACAGGTCCCAACCTGCCCCTCCCCTCCCCCCCCATCCCCATCCTAGAGCCGACCCACCCCAGAAGGACACACCCCACCCACCCCCACCCCTCGATCATCCTCATCTAGACACTGGATCCCCACCTGGGATCCATTGGATCCCCAACTTCACCCTCCAACACAAACACCCCCCACCCCCATCATGGAACCTTCCCACCCCAGACCTGCCACAAGGGATCCCCCACCCTGATCCCCCTCCCCAGCTGGTGGATCTCCACCTAGGATCCAGTGGATCACCAGATCACACCACCCCCAGCCCCCCCAATCTCTATGGGAAGCTTCCCCAGCCTCATTCTCTGGGACCTTCCCCCCCCCAACCCCCAGGTCCCACCAGACCCTGTCCCCCCAGACCTTCACCAGATCCCCACTGGATCCCTTCCTTTCCACCTCCCCTTCCCCCCCCCCAAACCTCCCCCTCCCGGGGGGGGCTTTCCCCCTGGGCCCCCCCAGGACCCACCGTGCGTGGGGGCAGGCCGGGGGTCTGCAGCAGCAGCTCATAGACCAGGCTGCTCTCCAGGTAGGGCACGGGGGGGGGCTGCCAGCGCACGCAGAGCTGCCCCCGGCCCCCCCCCGGCCCCACGCTGACGTTCGAGGGGGGGTCCACGAGCACTGCAAGGGGGGGAGGGGGAGGGGGGGCACAGAGTCAAGCGGGGGGAGGGGCTCAATCTCCCCTCAATCTCCTTGATCCCCCACCCCACGACCTCCTGCCCCCCCCCTTCCCCCCCGTACCGACTTGCTCCATGGCGATGCTCCTCTCCAGGGGGGGCGCCGGGGGGGGCTGCAGGACCCTCAGCTCCAGGGGGATGAAGGCAAAGAGAGAGTCTGGGGGCGGGGAGCACCAGAAGCGGCTCCGGGACCCCGCCAGGGGCAGCCCAGACGTGGAGCAGTTGTGCCACTCCTCCTCGTGCCTGGGGGCGAGGGTCAAAAGGTCAAGGGGGAGGGGTCAGGGCAGGGGTAGAAGGGTAGATGGGGGAGGGGAGGCAGAAATGGGCTGGGGGATTTGAGGGGACTATGGAGAGCCCCGGGGATGGGGGAGGTTGGGGGTGGAGTGGGGGTCCTGGGACTTCCCCCTCCGGGGGTTATTGAGAGGGGGGAAGGGGGTCAAAGGTCACCAGAGGGCAAAGGTCCTGCGAGGATCTGAGGGGGGGGGATCCAGGGGTTGGAGGAGAGGATCCAGGGGGGATCTGAGGGGGGGTCCCAGGGGTCAGTGGTGCCTCTCAGGAGCGATTCAGTGGGGATCTGGGGGTGGGGGGGGAGGGATCCAGTGAGCTCAGGGGGTCAGCTAAGGGATCTAGGGGAGGGGGTCCCAGGGGTCAGTGGTGCCTCTCAGGAGGGATCCAGTGGGGATCTGGGGGAGGGATCCAGGGGGTCCCAAAGAGGTCCCCAGGGGGCAAGAGGTTGAAAGAGGCAATGGAAGGAGCCTGGGGGGCTGGGGTCTAAAGGTCAGGGGTCAAAGGGGTCATGGGGGTCAAAGGGGTCGGGGGGGTCAGGGGTCAAAGGTTACCCACTCGCCACGGAACTGGAAGAGGAAGAGGTTGGGGTCCGGGGGGGCTTCGGCCTCCCAGAAGCAGTGGAGGTCATGGAGCAGCCGGGAGAAGCATTTGGGGTCCTGGGGCTCAGCAGCCAATAGGAGCTCGGCTGGGGGCGAGGGGGGGCGAGGGGGAGGGGGCGGCAAGGTCAGGGGTCACCAAAGGGGGCGGGGGTGGGGGGCAGCAAAACAAAGCAGAAGGAGGACCCAAAAGTTGGGGTCACAACAGAGAGGAATTGGGGAGGGGGCACAGAGGGAGGGGTCTGGGGGTGAAAAGGAGGGGGCCCCACAGTTTTATACCACCCCCAAGGTCTTCCCCCATCCCTAGTTTTTGCCCCCCAAATTTCCCCTAGCCCCCTCGTTCCCTCCCCCCTCCCCTTTTCTCCCCCTCCCTTATTTTCTGTCCCCCAATTTATTTCCCCCTCTCCCCTTTTTTTTAACATCCCCTCCCCCTACTTTTTTCTCTCACACCCCCTTTCCTCCTCCTCCTCCTCCTCACCTTCTTCCTCGAACTGACCCTTCTCGGGGGGGGGCTGCAAGCTGCCGACCCCCCCCCAGCACACCCAGCTCAGGACCCCCCCCAACACCAGGAGCAGTCCAGGAGCCGCCATAGGAGTTGCCCCCCCCCGACTTGGGGGGCCCCCCCCCTTCCCCCTTATCTCCTTCTCCCCCCTCCCTCCCTCCCTCCTTCCTTATCAGCCCCCCCCGGGCGGTGCAGCAGCGGCGGGGGGGGGAGTGAGATAAAGGGGGGAGGGGGCAAAAAGAGACCAAAACACAGCGGGGGGGGGGGGGGGGAGGGGCACCAAAGGTTTAATGGAATGAGAAAGGCACTGGGGGTCCCGGGCGGGGGTGCACTGGGGGGGGGGTCGCTGGGGTCTACCGAGTTGAACCCCGCGCCCCCCGCCCCGCCCCCCCCCGGCGCCCCTCCAGGATCAGCCTTGATTGGCGCTTGATGGCCGCGCGCGACGGCGGGGGGGCGGCGTCCTCTGGGGGGGGGAGGGGAGAGAGGGGGAGGGGGGAGGGGTCAGCTCCACAGCTGGGGCAACATCTGCCCCACAGCTGGACCCCTCCCCCTCACCGTCAGAGCTCTGGGCTGGCTCCGGGGCTGGCTCTGGGGTCGGGGGTTGAGCTGCAGCAAAGCCCCCGGCTGGGGAGAGTGGGGAGGGGGCAGCCGGGGGCACCAAAACAACTTCAGGCCCCCAGACCACCCCCAAAACCAGTCCAGTGCCCCCAACCCCCAACCCCATCAGGACCCTGAGCCCCCCCGCAATTCAGCCCCCGACCCCCAAACCAGTCCAGACCCCCAATGCACTTCAGACCCCCAGACACCCCCAGACCAGTCCAGACCCCTAAGCCCCCCCCGCAATTCAACCCCCCCCAAGATGGTCTCGGGGACCCCCCCCCCGGTACCTACCTGCTGGGGGGGGACATTTGGGGGTCTCAATGCCCGCGGGGGTCCCTTTTGGGGCTGCCCCCCCCGCAGCGCCCCCAGCCCCTCCCGGCTCAGCTGCAGCAGCTCCTGGGGGTCCCACGGCGGGGGGGGAGGCTGCCATGGGACCCCCCCCGCTGCAGCCTGCTTGGGGGAGAGGGTCTTAGGGGGGACCCCACCCCCAGGAGCCCCCTCCCAGGGTAGAGTCACCCCCCAAGTCTCACCAGCGCCCCCCCCAGGCGCAGCAGCCTGGCGCTGGCCGCCCCCAGCCTCATTTCGATGCGGCCGAGGCCGCCCCCGGCCCCCCCCAGGCGGCGCCGCTCCAGCTCCAGCCTCTGCCGCAGCTCCAGCGCCGCCTGCTGGCCGCCGCTGCCCGAGCGGCGCAGAGCGATGAGGAGCAGGGAGGGCCCCGCGGGACCCCCCCCGGGACACCCCCAGGGACCCTCCCCAGGGACCCCCCCTAGGGACCTCTCCCCCGCGGCCCCCTCCCCAAGCACCAGCCCCCAGGGACCCCACCCCAGAGACCCTCCCCAGGGACCCCTCCACAGGGACACCCCCTCCCAGGGTCCCCCTCCCCAAGCACCACCCCCCAGCGACCCCTCCCCAGGGACCCTTCCCAGGGGACCCTCCCAATCCCCTCCCAGGGACCCCTCCCCAGGGAACCCCCCAGAGACCCTCCCCCAGGGACCCCTCCCCAGGGACCACCCCCAGGGACCCTCCCAATCCCCTCCCAGCAAAACCCACCCCCAGGGACCCCACCCCAGAGACCCTCCCCAGGAACCTCCCCCCAGGGATCCTCCCCAGGGACCCTCCCCAGGGACCATCCCCAAGGACCACCCCCAGGGGCCCTCCCAATCCCCTCTCAGCGAAACCCACCCCCAGGGACCCCACCCCAGAGACCCTCCCCAGGGACCTCCCCCCAGGGATCCTCCCCAGGCTCCCCCTCCCCAAGCACCACCCCCCAGCGACCCCTCTCCAGGGACCCTTCCCAGGGGACCCTCCCAATGCCCTCCCACGGACCCCTCCCACGGACCCCTCCCCAGGGACTCTCCCCAGAGACCCTCCCCCAGGGACCCCTCCCCAGGAACCTCCCCCCAGGGACCCTCCCCAGAGACCCTCCCCCAGGGACCCCTCCCCAGGGACCTCCCCCCAGGGACTCCCCTCCCAGGGACCATCCCCAAGAACCACCCCCAGGGACCCCTCCCCAGGGACCCTCCCCAGAGACCCCTCCCCAGGGAATCCCCCAGTCCCCCCCCCCAGGGCCCTCCCCATCCCCCCCACCCCCCCCCCGGTACCCCCCGGGCAGGTCCCGCAGCCGGAGCCGGCCCCGCAGCTCCGCAGCCTCCTCCCGCAGCTGCTGCAGGGTCGCGACAGGAGGCAGCAGTCGCGACAGGGGGGGAGGGGCCTGCGACAGGAGAGGGGGACAGAGGGGGACATGAGGGTGGGCCGGGGGAGGATAGGAGGGACTGGGGGGCAGGTTCTCACCTGGACCTTGTCCCTTGGCGGTGACTTTGGGGGGGTCCCCCGGGGGTCCCAGCGCAGGGGGGGCTCCCAGCGGGGGGGGTCCCGCCCGGGGGGGTGGCACTGGAGGGGCTCCCGGCGGGGGGGGTGACACTGGAGGGGGAGGCACTGCGGGGGGGCTCCTCAGCCTCCCCCTCCTCCACTTCCGGAGACCCCCCCGGGGGGGTGACCTGGGGGGGGAGGGGGATGGATAAAGAGGTTTGGACGCCCCCAGCCCCCCCAGTGCCCCCCCCGCAGAATCCTCCTCCCGGGACCCCCAAAGTGCCCCCCCGGGACCCCTCCCCACCTCCAGCCACCCAAGTGTCCCCCCGGGACCCTCCCCACCCCAGCCCCCGGGAGTGCCCCCCCCCGGCCCCCTACCTGTCCCTCCGGCTCCTTCTGCCCCCCCCGGGGCCGAGCTGCCTTCCCCTGCCTGGCACTGACAGCCTGGGGGGCGCCCAGGGGATGGCCGTGGGCACCCCCCCTGCCCCATAGAGACCCCCCCGCCCCACAGAGAGCCCCCTACCCCTTAGAGACTCCCCTGTCCCATACAGAGCCCCCAGCCCCACAGAGAACCCTTCCTGCCCCATAGACACCTCCCCCTAGCCCCATAGAGACCCCCTCTTAGCCCCGTAGAGATCCCCCTAGCCCCATGGGTGCCCCCAGCCCCACAGAGAACGCTTCCTGCCCCATAGAGACCCCCCAGCCCCACAGAGACCACCCCCAGCCCCACAGAGAACCCTTCCTGCCCCATAGAGACCCCCAGCCCCACAGAGACACCCCCAGCCCCACAGAGAATGCTTCCTGCCCCATAGAGACCCCCCCAGCCCCACAGAGACCACCCCCAGCCCCACAGAGAACCCTTCCTGCCCCATAGAGACCTCCCTCAGCCCCACAGAGACTCCCCCAGCCCCACAGAGAACCCTTCCTGCCCCATAGACACCCCCCCCTAGCCCCATAGAGACCCCCTCTTAGCCCCATAGAGATCCCCCCTAGCCCCATGGGTGCCCCCCCAGCCCCACACGGACCCTTCCTGCCCCACGGGTGCCCTCCCCCCCCCTCACCGTGGGGGCTGGGGGCGCCGCCGGGGGTCCCTGCCCGCCCCCCCCGGGGCGGGGCTGTCGCTGCCGCAGCTCTCGGAGCTGCCTCTGGCGCCGCCGCAGCTCCGGCTCCAGCCTGGCCAGGAGGCAGCGAGCGACCCCCACCTGCTCCTGCCCCCCCGGGGCACCCCGAGTCAGGAACCCCCGGACCCCCAGGGCACCCGAGTCAGAAACCCCGGGACCCCCAACCTGACCCCCAGGGGCACCCTGAGTCTGAACCCCCAGACCCCCAACCTGGACCCCCGGGGCACCCTGAGTCACGAACCCCCTGGGACCCCCAACCTGACCCCAGGGCACCCCGAGTCAGGAACCCCCCCAGACCCCCAACCCGGACCCCAGGGCACCCTGAGTCAGGAACCCCCGGACCCCCAACCTGACCCCCTGGGGCACCCTGAGTCACGAACCCCCGGGACCCCCAACCAGACCCCAGGGCACCCCGAGTCACGGGGACCCCCAACCCGGACCCCCGGGGCACCCTGAGTCGAACCCCTCCGGGACCCCCAACCCGGACCCCAGCACCCTGAGTCACGAACCCCTCCGGGACCCCCAACCTGACCCCCGGGGCACCCTGAGTCACGAACCCCCTGGGGGACCCCCGGGGCACCCTGAGTCACGAACCCCCTGGGACCCCAACCCGGACCCCCTGGGGCACCCTGAGTCAGGAACCCCCAGACCCCAACCTGACCCCCGGGGCACCCCAGTCAGGCACCCCCTCCCCGGGACACGTCCCCCGCATTGAGACCCCCAAATGGGACCCCCATAGTGAGACCCCCACCCATGGGCTCCGCCCCTCCCCTTTGGGGCCCTGCCCCCATGGAGACCTCCCCCCCCCAAGGCATATTAGGACCCCCCCAAAAGGGACCCTCCCGCTCCCCCTCCCCCCCCGAGCCCACTGGGCGTGTCCCTAGCTGGCCAATGGGGGCTGGGGGCGTGGTTTGCCCACTGGGCGTGTCTCTAGCTGTCCAATGGGGCGTTTGGGGGCGTGGTTACCTGCAGCAGCGCCCCCACGTGGCCGTACAGAGCCTTCATCTGCTCCTCCTCCTCCAGCTGCAGCTGCAGCCTGGCCAGGGACCCCCGCAGGGACCCCTCCGGGCACAGGGGGGGCTGGGGGGGGAGGGGGGAAAGAGGGGGGTCATAGGGGGTCTAGGGGGTCCCTGGGGGGGGTCCCAGAGGGGCCTGGGAGGTCAGGGGAGGAATTGGGGGGGGGTTAAAGGGGTCAGAGGGGGCCACGGGGGTCAGAGGGGGCCACGGGGGTCGGGAGGGTCCAGGGGGGTCAGGAGGGTCCCGGGGGGGTCAGGAGGGTCCCGGGGGGGTCACAAAGGGCTTCGGGAGGGGGCTTGGGGGGGGGCCCATGGGGGGAGGGTCTCAGAAGGTCAATGGGGGAAGGGGGCTGGGGGAGGTTGCCACCCACCTGCTTCCGGGGGTCTCTGGGAGGGTCTCGGTGGGGGTGGGGCCTGGGGGCGGCGGGGGCGGGGCCTAGAGCATCCAGGCGCCGCCTCCTGCCCCACAAGCGAGCCAATAGGAGCGAGCGGCACAGCTGGGGAGGGCGGGGGGGTCAGGAAGCCCCCAGACCCTTAACCTCCCCCCCCCAAGCTCTCCTGGGAACCCCTCTGAGACCCCTGGGACCCCCCCAGACCCCCCCAAGCCCCCTGGGACTCACCCTGAGACCACTCCAGACCCACCCCCCCCCCGACCCCTGGGACCCCCTCTGGGATCTCTCCAAGCCCCTCTAAGACCCCCCCAGACCCCTAGCCCCCCTTCCCCTCACCTGGGGGTCTCGCAGCCTCAGCAGCCCCTGCCCTCAGGGCAGGTCCTCAGCAGCTCCAGCAGAGCCTCCTCATCACCCTGGGGGCACAGGGGGGGTCAGAGGGTCCGGGGGGGGGCTCCTAGAGGTCAGGGAGAGGCATGAAGGGGGGGTCCTAGGGGTCTGGGTAGGTCACAGGGGGTCGGGGAGGGGTCCCAAGAGGGGCTTGGAAGGACCCAGAGGGTTGGGGGAGGCCTGGAGGGGGCGGGGGAGGGTCTCAGGAGGTCTGGGGTTGGGGGTCACGAGGGGGGTCGGGAGGGTTAAGAAGGTCCCAGAGGGGAATTTGGGGGGGGGTCCAGGGTGGGCTTTGGAGAGGTCTCAGGGAAGCTGGAGGGGGGTCCCTGGGGGGGATTGGGGGTTTGGGGGGGGTCCCCGGGGGGTCACCGTCAGGGCCTGCTTCAGGTCCTGCTGCAGCTGCTGGTGCTGGGCTCGGAGAGACTGCGCTGGGGGGGGGGGGCGTGAGGGGGCAGCGACCCCAGCCCTAATTACCCCCCCTCAATCCCCTCCCATTCTGCCTCCCCCACGCCCAATGACTCCCCCAGGCCCTAATTGACCCCCAGTTACCCCCCCAGCCCCCATAATTACCCCTAATTAACCCCCCCAGCCCCTAATTGACCCCTGTTACCCCCAGCCCCCATAATTACCCCTAATTAGCCCCCCAGCCCCCATTAACCCCTCAGCCCCCATCCTGCACCCCCGCCCTAATTGCCCCCCAAATCCCCCCTGATTGCCTCCCTAGCCCCTAATTACCCCCCCACAGCCCCCTCCCTACCCAGGTCCTTCGCTTGCGCCATTGGGGCTTTGTGGAGGGGTCCCCGCTCCTCGCTTTCCTTTCTCTTGTCCTTGTTTGTCCCTTCCGGCCCTCCGTCGCTATGGCGACGGCGACGCTCGGCTGCCCATTGGCTCCTTCGCCACACTCAAGATGGCGGCGCCGCCACCGCCCCCTCCCCGCTGAGGCTCCGCGGAGCTGCCAGGCTCAAGATGGCGCCGGCGGCAGGACGCTGGTTCCGGCCTGCGGGGAGGGAGGGCCCTGCGCGGCCGGAAGTGGCTCCGCGGCAACTTCCGGTTCCGCCTTGTGGAGCCTGGAGGAGGCCGCGCGGTAGGCGGGAGGGGTCTGGGGGCGTCCTGAGGGTACCTGTGGGGTCCTGGGGTGGTCTGTGGGGCCCGGGGGGGTCTATAGGGGTGGGGGGGGTGGGGGGAGTGTATTTATATGGGGCCCTGGGGGGGGGTTTGGGCTTTGGGGCTCTGGGGGGGGTCCGTGGGGGTCTGCAGGGGACTTGGGGTTGACTTGGGGGGCAGTGGGGAGGGGGCAGTGGGGAGGGGGCTGGGCAGGAAGCCGATGGCAGCCCCCAGCCCCCTCCTCCCCCCCGCAGTGTCCCAGGATGGCGCTGGGGCTGCTGCTGCTGCTGCTGCCGCTAGGGGGAGCTGCGACCCTGGAGGTCACTCGGCCGCGGGGGGTGGCGCTGTCCAGTGAGTCCCTGGGGGACCCCCCCCAAATACCCCCGGGGGACCCCCAGCACCCCCTAAACATTGGGGGGAGCCACTTAGGTGCCCCCAGGGACCCCCCAGTACCCCTGGGGACCCCCCAATGCCCCTGGGGACCCCCTCAATACCCTTTGGGTTCCCCCCAGCACCCTTGGGTGCCCCCTGGGGTACCCCCTGACCTCCCCCCCCCCTTTTTCTCTCCTCCTCCCCCAGACCACCACTTCTATGACCCCTCCAAGCCTTTCACCTGCCTGGATGGCTCAGGCTCCATCTCCTTCTCCTGGGTCAATGATGACTACTGCGACTGTGGGGATGGCTCTGACGAGCCAGGTGAGACCCCAGCCCCAATTCAGCCTCCCCCAGCCCCAACTCAGCCTCCCCCAGCCCCAATTTCCCTCCTTGTTCCTCTCCATGTCCTTCCAGATCCATTTTCCCTCCTTAAGACCCCAAATTCCTTCCCAATTTGTTGCCCCAGCCCCAACTCAGCCTCCCCCAGCCCCAATTCCCAACCCCCAGCCCCAACTCAGCCTTTCCCAGCCCCAATTTCCCCTCCCTCCTACTCTTTATTTCCTTCCAGATCCATTTTCCCTCCTTAAGATCCTAAATTCCTTCCCAACTTGTTGCCCCCAGACCAAATTTGTCACCCCCAGCCCCAACTCAGCCTCCCCCAGACCCAATTTCCCCCAATCTATTTCCTGCCTCTCTCCTACTTCCAGATCCATCTTCACCCCATGAGACCCCCAGGCCTTCCCCAATTCAGAACCCCCAGCCCCATTTCCCCTCCCCCACCCCCAGAACCCCCTCCAATCCCTCCCCCAGGACCCTTTCCCCCCTTCCCTCCTCCCTTTAACCCTTTCCTAGCCCCTCCCAGCCCCTTCCCCTTTCCCCATTGAACTCGGGGGGGGCTCCTTAAGATCCTGAGGACCCCCCCTTGAACTTTGGGGACCCCCCCCAGGTACCCCAGCCTGCCCCAATGGCAGATTCCACTGCACCAATGCAGGCTACAAGCCCCACAGCATCCCCTCTGCCCACGTCAATGATGGCATCTGTGGTGAGGGGAGGTCCTGGGGGGGGGCTAAAAGGGGGCTGGGGGGGTCCTAGGGGGGCTAAAAGGGGGCTGGGGGGGGTCCTGGGGGGGCTAAAAGGGGGCTGGGGGAGTTAAAATGCATCTGGGGCGGGTCCTTGGTGGGGAAAAATGGGGCTGGGGGTCCTGGAGGGGCTGGGGAGGGAGTTAGGAGAGCTTTGGGGGTAAAATGGGTCTGGGGGTGCTCCTGGGGGCTAAAATGGGGCTGGGGGTCCTTGGCAGAGGGAAAAAGGGGCTGGGAGGTGCTGGAGGAGCTAAGATGGGGCTGGGGGAGTTAGGAGGGGCTTGGGAGGGGGTAAAATGGGGCTGGGGGTGCTCCTGGGGGCTGAAATGGGTCTGGGGGTCCTTGGTAGGGAGAAAAGGAGTTGGGGGATGCTGGAGGAGTTAAGATGAGGCTGGGGGGGAGGGAGTTAGGAGGGGCTTGGGAGGGGGTAAAATGGGCCTGGGGGGGTCCGGGAGGGGCTAAAGTGGGTCTGGGGGTGGTCTGGGGGTGGTTAAAATGGGTCTGGGGGAGGCTGAGTCCTGTCCCCCCCCCTGCCCAGACTGCTGCGACGGCACCGACGAGTACAGCTCGGGGGCTGCCTGCAACAACACCTGCAGGTGGGCTGGGGGCCGCTGGGGGGCGCAGGGGGGCCCGCGGGGCGCTGGCCTGGGCTGAGGGGGGGTCCTGGCTGCCCTCCCCCCGCAGGGAGCTGGGCAGGAGGGAGAGGGAAGCTCTGCAGCGCCAGGCAGAGGTGGCCAGGGAGGGCTTCGAGGTCAGGCAGCGGCTGGTGAGGGAGGCTGCGGCCAGCAGGGAGGAGAAGCAGGTAGGGGGCTGGGGGCTGGGGAGGGGGCTGGGGGCTGGGGAGGGGATTGGGAGGGATTGGGGGCTGGGAGGGATTGGGGGCACTGGGGGGATTGGGAGGGATTGGGGGCACTGGGAGGGGATTGGGGGCACTGGGGAGGGATTGGGAGGGATTGGGGGCACAGAGGGGGCTGGGGGAACTGAGAGGCACTGGGAGGAGATTGGGGACACTGGGGAGGGGGTTGGGGGCAGTGGGGTGGGACTGGGGGCTCTGGGGACACTGGGAGGGGGTTGGGGGCACTGGGGAGGGACTGGGGGCTCTGGGGGACACTGGGGAGGGGGTTGGGGGCACTGGGGTGGGACTGGGGGCTCTGGGGGACACTGGGAGGGGGTTGGGGGTCTGGGGGCACTGGGGTGGGACTGGGGGCTCTGGGGGCACTGGGAGGGGGTTGGGGCCCAGGAGGCCGCGGGGGTCCCGGGGGGATCCTGAGCCTTCCCCCCGGCAGGGCCGCCTGGGGGTGCTGCAGGAGGCTCGCAGGGAGCTGGAGCTGAGGGCTGGGAGCCTGAGGGCAGCCAAGGAGGCTGCGGAGGCCCCGGAGAAGGCTGCGGTGGAGCTGCACAGGAGGCGCTGGGAGGGTAGGGGGGGGCTGGGGGGGGGCTGGGAGGGTAGGGGGCTGGGGGATTGGAGGGGCTGGGTGCCATGGGTGGGGGGCTGGGAGTGCTATGGGTGGGGGGCTTTGGGTGCTATGGGTGAGGGTCTAGGGGTGCCCTGGGTGGGGGTCTTGGAGGGTGGTCCCTGGACCCCTAGGAGTCATGGGTGGGGGTCTGGGCTCTGGGGGTGCCCTGGGTGGGGGTCCCAGGTCTGGGGTCTGGGTGTGGGCTCTGGGTGGGTGGGTGGGGGTCTGTGGTCTGGGGGTGCTGGGGGGTCTGGGGGTGCCATGGGCAGAGGTCTCAGGGTGCTGTGGGTGTGGGCTCTGAGGGTGCTGTGGGTGGGGGTCTGGGGGTGCTGGGGGTCTGGGGGTGCTGGGGGGGGTCTGGGGGTGCCGGGGGGGGGTCTGCAGCCCCCTCCCCACCAGGCCCTCCCCCTGCAGAGCAGCAGGCAGCAGCCCAGGCCCAGGCAGAGGCAGCTGAGGCCGAGGAAGCCTTCAGCCAATTGGACTCCAATGGGGACGGGAGGTAAATGTGGGGAGGGGGCTGGGAGGTGGGGGGGGGTCCTGTGGAGCCTGGGGGGGGTTCCCTGAGCGTGAATTGGGGAGGGGTCTCCCCTCTGAGCCTCCTCTCTTGACCTTTACCCTCAGGCTGACAGCAGAAGAGCTTCGCAGCCACCCCCAGCTCAGCACCCAGGAGGAAGAAGCTCAGGTGGGGACCCCCCTGGCCCCCCCCCCCCAAATCCTTCAGACCCCTCCCCAAATATCCCTGAGACCCCCTCCAAGATTTAGGGGACCCTAAACTTTTGCCCTCCCCCCCCAAAGGTCCTTTTGGAGGAGCCTGTGGACCCCCAGGGCTTCAAGGAGAAGGTTTGGAGCAGCCTCAAGGAGAGGCTGCAGGGCAAGGTAGGGAATTGGGGAGGGGGCTTGGGGGGGGGCTTGGGGGGGGGCAGGGGGCTGGGGGGGGCAGGGGGCTGGGAGGGTCTCAGGGATTACTTTGGGGAGGCTCTGAAGGATTTGGGGTGACACCCCCCCCAAAACCCCCTCCCCAGGATCAAGCCTCCCCCCCCCAGCCCTCCCTGGAGCCCCCTCTAGAAGAAACCCCCCCGGGGGCGGGGGAGGAGGAGGAGGAAGAGGAGGAGGAGGAAGAGGCTGAAGAAGAGGAAGGAGAAGAGGAAGGCCCTGAGGAGGAGCTGAAGGTTTTGGGGGAGGGGAGAGGACAGGAGGAACAATCTGGGGGGACCCCCCCCCCAAATCTGAACTGCTCCTGACCTGGTTGCCCTCTCCCCCCCCCCCTCAGGTGCCCCCCCCCCACGAGAAGGGGGCAGAGGAGACCCCCCCAGAGCCCCCCCCCTACGATGAGGCCACTCAGGCCCTGATTGATGGTGAGGGGGAGGGGGGGAAGGGGCTTTGGGGGGGGCAGGCCCTAGGGAGGGGGTCCCTGGGTACAGATTTTTTTGGGGGGGGTGTGGGGTGTGTTTCCTGCTGGGGTTCTCCCCCCTGGGCAGGGGCTGTCTGCTTCCCCTCTGGGGGTCTCTCCCCTGGGGGGGTCCCCCTCCCCCTCTGGGGGTCTCCCCCTAACCCCCTCTCCCCCCCCCCAGCTGCCCAGCGAGCCCGGGGGGAGCTGGAGGAGGCTGAGAGAGCCCTGAAGGAAACTGAAGACTCCATCAGGTATGGGGGGGGGGCAAGGGGGACCCCCGACCCAGGACCTCTCCCCAGCCTGGGGGTGTCCTGGGGGGTCCCCAGTGACCCCCTCCCCGTTCTGGCAGGGCCCTGGAGCAGGAGTTGGCCTTCGACTTCGGCCCCCAGGGGGAATTCTCCTACCTCTACAACCAGTGCTACGAGCTGGGCACCAGCGAGTGAGGGAGGGGAGAGGGGAGGGGAGAGGGGAGGGGAGAGGGGAGGAGGGGGAGGGAGGGGAGGGGGAGGGGGGAGGGGGAGGGGAGGGGGAGGAGGGGAGGGGGAGGGGGGGAGGGGAGGGGGGGGGGAGGGGGAGGGGGGAGAGGGGAGGGGGAGGGGGAGGGGGAGGGGGAGGGGGAGGGGAGAGGGAGGGGAGAGGGGGAGGGGGGAGGGGGGGGGAGGGGGGAGAGGGAGAGGGGGAGGGGAGGAGAGGGGAGGGGAGAGGGGAGGGGGAGGGAGGGGAGAGAGGGGAGGGGAGAGGGGAGGGAGAGGGGGAGGGGAGAGAGAGGGGGAGAGGGAGAGGGGGAGGGAGGGGGAGAGGGGGGGGGAGAGGGAGGGGGAGAGAGGGGAGGGGGAGAGGGGAGGGGAGAGGGGAGGGGAGAGGGGGAGGGGAGAGGGGAGAGGGGGAGAGGGAGAGAGGGGAGGGGGAGAGGGGGAGGGGAGAGAGGGAGGGGGGAGAGGGGGAGGGGAGAGAGGGAGAGGGGGGGGAGAGGGGGAGAAGGGGAGGGGAGGGGAGAGGGGGAGAAGGGGAGGGGAGGAGACTGGGAAGGGAGTTGGGGGCTGGAAGTGGGAGGGGACTGGAGGGGGAGAGGGAGGGGAGTGGGGAAGGGATTGGGTGCCATGGGTGGGGGGCTGGGCTCTGGGGGTTGCTATGGGTGGGGTCTTGGGGGGGGTACTCCCTGAACCCCCAGGACTCACGGGTGGGGGTCTGGGGTCTGCAGGTGCCCTGGGAAGGACTGGGTGTCCCCAGGGGGTCCCCTGCTGCCCCAGGGGTCCCTGCTGCCCCCCAGGGGGTCCCTGTGCTGCCCCCAGCCCCCCCCTGCCCCCCCCCAGGTACCTCTATCGCCTTTGCCCCTTCAAGAGAGTCTCCCAGAAGCCCAAACACGGCGGAGCAGAAACCAACCTGGGGTGAGTGGCACCCTGGGGACCCCCCGGGGGTGGCCTCTGGGCCCCCTCCCCCTCCTGCCCCCCCCCCTCCCCCTTGGGGACATCGTTTAATGCCCCCTCCCCCCCTCCCCCCCCCCAGGACCTGGGGCTCCTGGGCCGGCCCCGAGCAGGACAGGTTCAGCGCCATGAAGTACGAGCACGGCACCGGCTGCTGGCAGGGCCCCAACAGGGCCACCACGGTGAGCACAGCGCCCCCCAGCGGCCGCCCGCGGGGCAGCAGCCCAAAGCTGCCAAGGGGCACCCCAAGGTCACCCAGGGGCAGCTAAGGGTCATTAAGAGACACCAAGGGCCACCAAAGGACACCAACAGTCACCTAAGGGCCACCAAAGATCACCCAAGGGTCACTAAGAGACACCAAAGGACACCAGGGGTCACCCAAGGGCCACCAAGGGTCACCCAGAGGTCACCAAGAGATCCAAGGGCCACCAAAGGTCACCCAAGAGCCACCCAAGGGTTGCTTAAGAGTCACCAGGGGTCACTAAGGGTCACCTAAGGGTCATTAAGGGTCACCACCCAAGGTGTGACCAAGGTGTGACCCAAGGGTGACCTTTGCTGGGGGTGGGGGGGGTCCTGTCCCGGGGGGGTCCCCAAGTGTCCCCTGGGGTCTTCCAGTACCCCTGGGGGGGGTTGGGGGGGGTGAGGGGGGGGCTGCCCCTTTGCTGGGGGGGTGTGGGTGTGGGGGGTGAGGGGGGGGCTGCCCCTTTGCTGGGGGGGTGTGTGGGGGGGCTGCCCCTTTGCTGGGGGTCTCCTCCCCTCCCTGAGCCCCCTCCCCCCCCCAGGTCCGTCTGTCCTGCGGCAGGGACACAGTGCTGAAGGCCACCTCGGAGCCCAGCCGCTGCGAGTACCTGATGGAGCTGGAGACCCCCGCGGCCTGCAGCGCCCCCCCGCGGCCAGGCCACGACGAGCTCTGAGCAGCGCCCCCGGGGCAGGCCAGGAGCCCCCAGGTCACACCACAGCCCCCCCCTGACCAGGCCAGGGACCCCCAGGTCACACCACAGCCCCCCCCGACCAGGCCAGGGACCCCCAGGTCACACCAGAGCCCCCCAGGTCAGGCCAGAGCCCCCCAGAGCACAGCACAGCCCCCCCCAAGTCACAGCAGAGCCCCCCCCAAGTCAGGCCAGGACCCCCCCAGAGCACAGCACAGCCCCCCCAGGTCAGGCCAGAGCCCCCCTAGGTCACACCTACAGCCCCCCCAGGTCAGGCCAGGAGCCCCCAGGTCACACCAGAGCTCCCCAGCTCAGGCCAAGACCCCCCCAGGGCACACCACAGCCCCCCCAAGTCACAGCAGAGTGCCCCCAGGGCACACCACAGCCCCCAGATCACAGCAGAGCCCCCAGGGCAGGCCAGAGTCCCCCGGGCACAGCACAGCCCTCCCAAGTCACAGCAGAGCCCCCAAGTCAGGCCAGGGCCCCCCCAGGTTACAGCAGAGCCCCTCCCCCCTAGCTCATGCTGGGACCCTCCCACTCCACCCTGGGACCCCTGCTGGGGGGGGGTCCCAGCCTCACTTCCCCTCCCCCTACAGGAGCTGCCAAGACCTGGAGGGACCAGCAGCACCCCCCCCCCAAAAGGGACACCATGTATGGGGGGGGTGGGTGGAATTTTGGGGGTGTCCCCCCCCAGCCCAGGACTCTGAACTTGGGGGGGTCCCAATTGGCCTTGGGGGGGTCACGGGGTGGGGTTCCAGGAGCTGCCAAGACCTCAGGAAACCAAAACCTCTTCCAAATGGATTCAAAACCCCCAATTATCTGGACCCCCCCCCAAATAGATTTGACTCCCCCCCACCCCAAATTGTCTGGACCCCCACCAGAGAGATTCAGCTCCCCCTGAAATTGTCTTGGCCCCTCCCCAAATTCTCTGGACCCCCCCGAAATAAAGTTGGACTCCAAGAGGTTGTTTGTGGCTCCCCCCCAGCCCTGGGGGGGGATTTGGGGGAGGGTCTGGGGTGGGGGTCTAGGGCAATCCTGGGGGGGGGGGGAAGGGGGTCTGGGGAGGGTCCCAACCTGCTGCTTATCTCTGGGGGATGGGGAGGGTGGAGGGGAGTTGTTTCCCCCAATTAACTCCCTCCTGCTGTTATCACCCCCTGCCCCCCATTAATCGATTACCCCCAAATGACCCCAATTAATCGATCCCCCATTAATTGATCACCCCCAAATGACCCCTATTTATCAATCCCCCAATCAATCAATCCCCCATTAATTGATCACCCCCAAATGACCCCTATTTATCAATCCCCCAATCTCCCCCAATTAATCAATCCCCCATTAATTGATCACCCCCAAATGACCCCTATTAATCAATCCCCCAATCAATCTCCCCCAATTAATCAATCCCCCATTAATTGATCACCCCCAAATGACCCCTATTACTCAATCCCCCAATTAATCAATTCCCCCAATTAATCAATCCCCATTAATTGATCACCCCCAAATGACCCCTATTAATCAATCCCCCAATTAATCAATTTCCCCCCCCCCCATTAATTGATTGCCCCCTGTACAATAAAATAAACTTTACTGCCCCCCCGGGGGGGTCTCTGTGGGGGCTGGGGGGAGGGGGGAGGGGGAGGGGAAGCCCTCAGAGCTCCTCCCTCTCCAGGGGCCCTCCCCCCCGCAGCACCTGGGGGCCGGGGGCGCCCCTGGGGGGCTCCGGGGAGGGGTCCCCGGGCTGGTCCCACAGCAGGGGGGGGCTCTCGGTGTCGCTGACGTAGCCTTCGTCCCCGGTGTAGTGCGTGGGGAAGACCAGCAGGGGCTCCACTGAGAGCGCCACCAGGTCCCGGCGCGGGAAGTGCTCTGCGTAGGAGGAGCTGCCGGGGGGGGGAGGGTCAGGGGGGGCTGGGGGGGGAGAGGAAGCAGCAGGGAGAGGGAGGGAAGGGAAGAGGGACAGAGCCCCCAACCTCCTCAAGATGCCCCCAGCCCCCCCTGAGGCACCCCCAGCCCCCCCCGGGACACCCCAAGGCCCCCCAAGAAATCCCCAACCCCCTCTGGGATGCCCCCAGCCCCCCGGGACACCCCCAGCCCCTCTGAGACACCCTCAAGCCCCCCTGAGACATCCCCAACCCCCTCTGAGACCCCCCCAGCCCCCTCTGGAGCACTCCCAGCTCCCCCTGGGGCACCCCCAGCCCCTTCAAGACGCTCCCCAGCCCCCTCTGAGACACCCTCAAGCCCCTGGGACACCCCCAGCCCCTCTGAGACACCCCCAGCCCCCTCTAGGAGCACTCCCTTAAGATGCTCCCAAGCCCCCTGGGGCACCCCCAGCCCCTTCAAGCCCCCAAGACATCCCCAGCCCCCCTCTGAGACACCCTCAAGCCCCTGGGACACCCCCAGCCCCTCTGAGACACCCCCCCTGGCCCCCTGGAGCACCCCCAGCTCCCCCAGGTCACCCTCAGCCCCCTCTGAGGCACCCCCAGCCCCCTGGGACACCCCAAGGCCCCCAAGACATCCCCAGCCCCTCTGGGATGCCCCCAATCCCCTCTGGTTCACCCCCAGCCCCCTGGAGCACCCCTTGCCCCTCTGAGACCCCCAGCCCCCGGGACACCCCAATCCCCTCTGGTTCACCCCCAGCCCCCCCTGGAGCACCCCTTGCCCCTCTGAGACCCCCCCAGCCCCCCCCCGGGGCGCCCCCCAGCCCCGGGGCAGCACTCACACCGGGTGCTTGTCGAACATGACGGGCAGGAACTCGTCCACCGGCAGCATCTTGCCGAGGGGCTGCGCTGCCAGCAGCTTGCGGGCCCCGCGCAGGGACAGGAGGTAGCCCAGGGTCCAGTAGGAGTAGTCGGCCACCACCAGGTTGCGCACCCGCGGCACCGCCTGCTCCGGCTGCTCCGCCTGCAGCCGCTTCCGACCCAGGTAGCTGCGGGCGGCAGGCACGGCTCAGCGCGGGGGCGGGGCCTCGGGGGGCGGGGCCTCGGGGGGCGGGGCCTCGGGGCTGCTGGCCACGGGGGTGGTGGTCTCAGGGGTGAGACCCCGGGGATGGTGGCCTCAGGGGCGGTGGCCCCGGGGGTGTGGCCATGGGGGTGTGGCCTCGGGGGTGGTAGCCTCAGGGGTGTGGCCTTGGGGCTGCTGGCCACAGGGGTGATAGCCTTGGGGGTGGTGACATCAGGAGTCTCATGGCCTCGGGGCTCATGGCCTCATTGGGGCTCATGGCCTCGGGGGTGTGGCCATGGGGGTGTGGCATCAGGGATGGGGCTTTGGGGCTCATGGCCTCGGGGGTGTGGCCTCGGGGGTGTGACCTCAGGGCTGCTGGCCACAGGGGTGTGGTGGCCTTGAAGGGGGGGTGGTAGCCTCAGGGGTGGTGACCCCAGGGGTGATCAACTCATCAAGAGGGCACCTTGGCAGTGCTGCCCTCCCTGGTGGCCAGCAGGGGTGGCGACCTCCTTGGTGGCCACCTCCTTGGGGTGACCCTGGTTGGTCACGACCTCCTTGGTGGCCACCACTGGTAATGACCTCTTTGGTGGTCACCGTGGGCCATGACCTCCCTGGTGGCCACCACAGCTAATGACCTCCCTGCTGGCCACCCTGGGTGCTGCCCTGCTGTGTGGGCAGCGTGGGGGCCGGGCAGGGGGCCGGGCAGGGGTCTGGGGGGGCTCACATGAGGTCCCAGGCCAGGCCTGAGGCCTGCAGCTCCTCCATGAGGGTCATCAGTCGCCGCTTGAAGAAGATCTCGAAGCGGAGGTCGTCCTCGAACACCACAGCCCTGGCCAGGCCCCGCGCCGCGATCTGCGCCCAGGGCACACGGCTGGGGGTTGCTGCTCCTGCTGCTGGGGCTGGGGGCAGCTGCCCCCTCCCCAACACCCCAACACCCCCTCCCCACCCACACCCTGCCCAGCAGCTGAGCTGCCAGCTGGAAGTCTCCTCCTGGTCACCACTGCAAGCCCTGGGAGATGCTGAGGACTTCAGGGCTGTGCTCCCCTGGGGGTCAGGGGATCAGCCCCAAGGGGTTAGGGGATCAGCCCCCTGGGGATCAGGGGATCAGCCCCCTGGGGGGATCAGCCCCCTGGGGATCAGGGGATCATTCCCTTGAGGTTTAGGGAATCATCCCCATGGGGTTTAAGGCATCATCCCCTGGGGATCAGCCCCCTGGGGATCAGGGCCTCACCATCCCCCCTCCCTCCCACCCCTTTGAGGCCTTCCCCAACCTCATTCCCTTTGGGCCCAGAGCTTCACCCCCCCGACTCCTTGGGGGCCCTTTGGGCTCTCATCTCTCCATTCCCATGGGAATGAGGACCTTGATCCCTAGGGATCTGCTGCCTCACCTCCTGCCAGACCTTGTAGTGGCTGAGGAAGCAGCCCAGCTCCCCCCTGGTCAGGGGTCTCCCATGGTAGGGGTCTTTGTACCCCGGCAGCATCCGGATCCCCAAGGCCTCGACCTCGCTGCTGTTCATGGCCCTGAGCAGGGGGGGGATGGGGAGAGGGAAGCAGATCCCAACCTGGCTCACTCCCAGGCTCCAATCCCATGGGATCAGGATCCCTATCCCCCTCCCCCAGCACCCACTTGCCATCCACTGCCTCCACCACTTGGCAGGAGATCTCCTGCTCCAGCAGGGTTCGCAGCATCCGGGCCCGGCGGTCCGCTCGCCGCGGCAGGTTGATCATAAAGACCTAGGGCAGGGAGAGGGAAAGCAGCTTGGGAGGGGGCAGGGGAGAGGGAAAGCAGCTTGGGAGGGGGCAGGGGAGAGGGAAAGCAGCTTGGGAGGGGGCAGGGGAGAGGGAAAGCAGCTTGGGAGGGGGCAGGGGAGAGGGAAAGCAGCTTGGGAGGGGGCAGGGGAGAGGGAGCTCAGAGCCTGACAGGGAGGGAAAAGGGAGCAAGGGTCAAGGGAGGGGGAAGAGCACAGCAGTTGGGGTACAGGGAGGGGGAAAAAGGCTGAAGTTTGGGATACAGGGAGGGAAAGGATCAGGAGTGAGGAGATGGAGAGCTCAGAATGGGGGAGAGGGAGGGGGAAAGGTCCTCCAGGCTGGAATGCAGGGAGGGAATCAGCCCCAGAGTGGGGGTCAGGGGGAAGGGATTCAGGGATATGGAGGGGAAAGGGCCCAGAGGCCAGGAAGGGGAAGGGGAAATGGCCCCAAACCTCCAGGAGGAAGATCCCTGGAGCCCAGGAGCGATCCCCAGAGCCCAGGGGGTCCTCACCTCATCGAATCCCATCTTGTCTGGCACCTTGGGGGGCACCCACACGTGGGGGGAGGGCTCTGCTGGGGGGTTCTTCACTGGGGGTGGGCACAGAGCACAACCAGGTCCGTCCCAGGAAGTTCCAGTTGCATCCCAGTGCCCTCCAGCTCCCTCCCAGGGCCCTCCCAGCACCATCCCAGTGCCTCCAGTGCCATCCCACTCCCCACTGTGCCATCCCAGCTCCATTCTAGACCCTCCCAGCTCCATCCCAGTGCCCTCCAGATCCCTCTCAGTGCCCTCCAGCTCCCTCCCAGTCCTGCCAGTGCCATCCCAGTGCCTCCAGTGCCAACCCAGTGCCATCCCACTCCCCCCAGTGCCATCCCACTCCCTCCAGTGCCAACCCACTCCCCCCAGTGCCATCCCACTCCCCCCAGTGCCAACCCACTCCCCCCAGTGCCAACCCACTCCCCCCTGTGCCAACCCAGCTCCATTCTAGACCCTCCAAGCCCTATCCCAGGCCCTCAAACTCCACTCTAGACCCTCCCAGCTCCATCCCAGTCCCCCCAGTGCCACCCCAGTGCCATCCCAGCTGCCCCAATGCCATCCCAGTCCCCCCCCCCCAGCGCCCCCTGCTGGCCAGACCCATGATCTCGAGCAGCATGTGCTGGAAGCTGTCGGCCTCGTCCCGCAGGGAGCTGTGGGAGCGGAGCGGCACCGGCAGGAAGCCGAAGGGCTGCTGGTTGCACACCACCATGGGCACCTCTGCCAGGGCAGGGCAGCGCTCAGGGCACCGGGGCCGGCCCCCTGCCTGCCCAGCCCCTGCCCAGCCCCTGCCTGGCCCCGGCCTGCCCACAGCTGGCTGCAGCAAACCAGGCCCAGAAACAAAGACCACAGCCAAGCCCAGCCCCAAGGGTCAAGCTCAGCCCAAACCCAGCCTCAAAGCCAAGCTCAAGCCCAACCCCCAAGCTGAGCCCAAGACCAACCCCAAAACTGAGCTCAAGCCCAAGCCCAAACCCAAGCTCAAGCTGAGCTCAAGCCCAACCTGAGACCAAGCGCAACCCCAAACTCAGCCTGAGGCCAAACCCAAGCTGAGGTCAAGCCCAAGCCCAAGCTGAGCTGAAGCCCAAACTGAGGCCAAGCCCAAGCTGAGCTCAAGCCCAACCTAATGCCAAGCCCAACCTGAGGCCAAGCCTAACCCGAGGCCAAGCTGAGGCCAAACCCAAGCTGAGCTCAAGCCCAACCTGAGCTGAAGCCCAGGCTGAGGCCAAGCCCAAGCTGAGGCCAAGCCCAAGCTGAGGCCAAGCCCAAGTTGAGCTCAAGCCCAACCTGAGCTGAAGCCCAGCCCAAGGCCAAGCCCAAGCTGAGCTGAAGCCCAAGCTGAGGCCAAGGCCAAGCCCAAGCTGAGGCCAAACCCAAGCCGAGGCCAAACCCAAGCTGAGCTGAAGCCCAACCCGAGGCCGAGGCCAAGCCCAAGCCCAACCCCAAGCTGAGCTCAAGCCCAACCCGAAGCCAAGCCCAAGCTGAGGCCAAACCCAAGCTGAGGCCAAGCCCAAGTTGAGCTCAAGCCCAAGCCGAGCTCAAGCCCAAGCTGAGCTGAAGCCCAGCCCAAGCCCCACCCCAGCCCTGCCCAGCCCCGCCCAGCCCGCGGCGCACCGGCCTGCCGGCAGGAGAAGGCAAACACCATGATGTCGTCGTAGGCCCAGGCGTAGTCGGGGTGCGGGGGGTGGAAGGCCAGGCGGGAGGAGGCCTCCTTGCGCAGGTCCAGCAGGAAGGTGGAGTGCACCATGGGCACCGCGAAGCAGCCGCGGCGCTCCCGGCGCCGCACCGGCAGGTAGGCAGCGGTGCGCCGGTAGTAGCCCTGCCGGGGACGGCACAGCGCCCCTGGGTGGCGGCCGGGGGGGCCCTGGGGACCCGGCACCCAAGGGACCTGGGGGAGCTAAGGCACCTGGGGGACCCTGGGGACCTGGCACCCAAGGGACCTGGGGGACCCTGGGGACCTAAGGGACCTGGGGGACCCTGGGGACCTGGCACTAAGGGACCTGGGGGACCTAAGGGACCCGGCACCCAAGGGACCTGGGGGACCCTGGGGACCTGGCACTAAGGGACCTGTGGGACCTAAGGGACCCGGCACCCAAGGGACCTGGGGGACCCTGGGGACCCCTGGGGATGTGGTACCCAAGGGACCTGGGGGACCTAAGGGACCTGGGGGACCCAAGGGACCCTGGGGATCTGGTAACCAAGGGACCTGGCACCCAAGGGACCTGGAGGACCCAAGGGACTCTGGGGGACTCTGGGGACTTGGCACCCAAAGCACCTGGAGGATCCATGGGACCTGGGGGACCCTGGGGACCTGGCACCCAAGGGACATGAAGGAGCTTGGGAACCCAGCACCCAAGGGACCTGGGGGACCAAAGGGACCCTGCACCTAGGGAAGGTAGCCCCCAGGGGAGTGACCCCTAGGGGAGGTGGCACCCTGGGGGGTTGCAGCCAAGGGTGGGTGGCAGCCATGGGAAGGGGCACCCATGGGTGGTGGGGGGCACCCACCTGTGCTGTCATGCCACACCAGAAGTTGGAGTAGGCCGCCCTGGAGTCCAGCATGGGAGCCACCACTGTCCTGTTCTCGGCCATCAGCAGCCCCAGGGTCTCAGGGTTGGTCAGGACGTTGTCGGCGTCCAGGAACTGCCCAGGGCCACCAGGACCCCCAGAGAGGTCACATCGACCCCCCCAGAGGTCACAAGGACCCCCAGAGCCCCCCCACAGACCCCAACCCCGGCCCCCAGGGCACCCCCACGGCGCTCAAGACCCCCCCAGACCCTTCACACCCCCAGGCTGATGTCCAGGAGCTTCCCAACCCCACTGAGACCCCCAGGGGGTCCCACCAAGCCCCAGCCTGAGCCCCCAGGGCACCCCCACAGCCCTTGAGACCCCCAAGAATCCCCTCAAGAGCCCCCAAACCCCCCCTCAAGACCACCTAAGACCCTCCCAAAACCCCTCAAGACCA
Organism: Melanerpes aurifrons; assembly: GCA_011125475.1. NCBI lineage: Eukaryota > Metazoa > Chordata > Aves > Piciformes > Picidae > Melanerpes > Melanerpes aurifrons. Next base: position 258,919 of record WWNC01000157.1, read on the forward strand.
CCCAAGACCCCCTCAAGACCCCCAAACCCCCTCAAAGCCACCCACAACTCCCCAACACCCCCAAACCCCCTCAAGACCACCTATGAGCCCCCAAAACCCCCTCAAGACCACCCAAGACCCCCTCAAGACCCTCAAACCCCTCCTCAAAGCCACCTACAACTCCCCAACCCCCAAAACTCCTCCAAGACCACTTAAGACCCACCCAAAACTCCCTCAAGATCACCTAGGACCCCCCCAGACCCCCTCAAGACCCCCAAACCCCCCCTCAAAGACACCTACGACTCCCCCAAGACCACCTAAGACTCCCCTAAGACCCCCTCAAGCCCCCAAAACTCCTTCAAGACCCCAAAACCCCCTCAAAGCCACCTACAACTCCCCAACCCTCCCCCAAACCACCTCAAGACCACCTAAGACCCCCACAACCCCTCAAGACCCCAAACCCCCTTAAAGCCACCTACAACTCCCCAAACCCCCTCAAGACCACCTAAGCCCCCCCCAGGCCCTCCCAGGCTCCCTCACACCAAGAGGGACTCCACAAACGCTGAGGCCCAAGAGCTTCCTGAGGCCCCCAAGACCCCCCCCAAGGGGGTCCCACCGACCCCAGACCCCCAGTGACCCCAGGACCCCCCGCCCCCTGCCCTACCAGGATGTAGTCAGCCCACATGGCCCTGGCGGAGTCCAGCGCTGCCTGCCGCAGCTTCATGACGTGCTGGTAGCGGGAGGGGCTCCAGTGCTTGGGGCCCTCCTCATCGGGGTAGGACCTGCAGGGTGGGGGTGGGGGTCACCCCACTGTGTGTGTGTGTGCCCCCTGCCCCCCAGGAGCCCCCACACCCCAGCTCCCCAAGCATGGCAAGCATCCAGAGCTCAGCAGCCCCCAGGCCTTCAGCTGCCTCCCTCCCTCCCTCCCTCCCTCCCTCTGACTTCTTGACGTCGTCCCCCCCCCACCCCAAAAGGGCACCCAGAGACCAGGGGGGACCCCCAGAAGAGGGGGGACCCCCCCCTCAAGATCTCAGAGCCTGCCCCAGGAGCTCAGAGCCTGCCCCAGACTCCTGCTCCAGGGCTTAGCAGGAGCCCTCCAAGCCCTCAGCCCCCTCCGAGCTGGGGTCTCCTCAGCTCAGTCTGCATCCCAGGCAGGGGCAGGTCCCCCCCAAACTCCCTCTGGAACCCCCAGACCCCCTCTGGACCCCCCCAGACCCCTTCTGGACCCCCAAACTGGGCTCTCTTTGACCATTCTCCAACCCAGGCAGGGGTAGGTCCCCCCCAGACCCCCTCTGGACCCCCCCAGACCCCTTCTGGAAACCCAGATTGGGGTCTCCTTGGATCACTCTCCACCCCAGGCAGGGGTAGGTCCCCCCCCGACCCCCTCTGGACCCCCAGCCGGGGTCTCCTCGGCTCAGTCTGCACTGGGGGGGGGGTGTCAGGGCCCCCAGCCCCCCCTCACCGTGGCTCCTCCATGGGTCTCCACTCCACACGGTGGTAGAGGCCTCCCACCCTCAGCAGCCACTCCCTCAGCAGGGCTGTGGTGTTGTCCACGCTGTGGTCCACGGCCACCCTGCCACCAGTGGGGGCCACACACACCCATTCGGGTCCCCCCCCACTCGTGTTTGCCCCTCCCCCCCTCTCACCATCACCTCCAGGACCCTCTCTGCCCTCTCTTATTCTCCCCCCTCTGTCCCCCCCCCAGCCTGTGACCTCTGTGTCCCTCCCCCACCCGTGTCCACCCCACTCCCGCGGCCCCCAAGCTCTTGTCGACCCCCAGCTTGTGCTGCCCCCCTTGCCCCACCCCGGTCCGTGGGTCCCTCCCTACTCCAGCCTCGTGTCCCAGCCCCACAGCTCTGTGTCCCTCCCCCTCCACTCCTTGTGACCCACTCCCCCAGCTCCGTGTCCCCCGACCCGTGTCCCCCCAGCCCCGTGTCAGTCCCACTCGTGTCCCCCAGGCGTGCCTCCCCCCCAGCTCCGTGACCGCCTCTGACCTCCTGCCCCTTCCCTCCCCCCCCCGCCCCATGCCCCCGCCCCTGCCCGCGCCCCCGCCCCGCCTGGGCTCACCACAGCGCCGTGCGGTCCTTGGGGTGCCGCAGCCTCTCCAGCGCCCCGAGCGTGGTGGGCAGCGCATGAGCGGCGTTCCGGGCCAGCAGCGCCACCATCACCCGCGGAGGCCTCAGCGGCGACTCCGGGCTCCAGCGCTCCTCAGGGAAGTAACCGAGGACCGGGAAGGGCCCCGGGCCCGGCCCCGCCGCCAGCACCAGCAGCAGCAGCAGCGGCCACGGCCGCGCCGCCGCCATCTTGGGCCGCGGGCTCCGCCCGCCGCCGCCCGAGGCACGCCCCCCCTGCGCTGTGATAGGCTGAGACCCAGCATGGCCACGCCCGCGTGGCCCGTGATAGGCTGAGCCCTCCTCTAGCCCCTCCTACCACCCCAGATCACTCCGCCCCAGAGCCCTCTCTCCCCCACACCCCCCCTTGCCCCAGGGCTTCTTCACCACCGCCCCTCAGCCCCCGCCCGGATCCCTCCGCCCCAGCTCCCCCCTGGAGCTGCTTCTTAAGCTTTTAGCTTCACCTTTTCACACTCTTAAAGCGTTCTTAGCCTTCACAACGCCAAAGCTGGGTGGTTCTTTGGGGCTCAAAGGATAAACAACCAAGCAGTGTTTAGTTCAGAAGGGAAAAAGTGACTGCAGCAGCCCTGGGCAGGACCTTCCCAGCCCCCAGCCTGGATCTGGATCCCAGGCTCTGATGGCTGCCAAACCTCAGAGGCCCAAAAAAAACTCCTCCCAGGGGAGAGGAGGACACAAAACTTCTGCTGTGTGGTGGCCATGAGGCTGTGAGGGAGCTTGGGCTGCTCCCAGGAATGCTCTCCTCTGGCTGCAGTGGCAAAGTGACCTCAGCAGCATGGAATGAGGGAATGGGGGTGGGCTGGGGAGGAGCTGGGAGGGGAGGGAAAGGAAGAGCTTGGAGCTCCTGGAGGACAACCCTCACCCCAGCCCTGCCCCAGGGCACCACCAGCCCCTGGCCCTCAGCACCACAGCTCCAGGAGACCCCCCCGGGGCTGGGGGCTGCAGCTCTGCCCCTGGGCAGCAGCCTGGCACAGCCCTGCAGGCAGCAGCAGCTCTGCCCCTGGGCAGCAGCCTGGCACAGGCCTGGCACAGCCCTGCAGGCAGCAGCAGCTCTGCCCCTGGGCAGCAGCCTGGCACAGGCCTGGCACAGCCCTGCAGGCAGCAGCAGCTCTGCCCCTGGCCAAGCTCAGCCTTGCCCTGGGGGCAGCTCCAGCTTGGGCCTCTGGGGCCAGAGCTTGGGAGCAGAGCTCAGAGGGCACCAAGCTGCTGGCAGGGAGCTGCAGAGAGCCAGAAGGGCTTCCCTCAGCCTCCTCTGCTGCAGCCTCCACCCCCCCAGGGCCCTCAGCTGCTCCCCACAGCTCCCCCAGGCCCTGGGCAGGACCCAGCCTTGGTGTTCCTCATCCCAATGACCTTAGCCTATGGCTCCAGCCAGGACAGGTCCCCCCCTGGAGAGCCTCAGGACCCCTTTGGAGAACCTCAAAGCCCTCTGGAGAGCCTCCTTGGGTTTCCCAAGGGATCTGCTGAGGGTGGAGAACCTTCTGGAGAGGAACCAAAGGCTCAACCTTCGAGCTGGAGCTGCCCAGGCCAAGGTCCAGCTGGTCCTTGGGCCACCCCAGACCCTTCCACCTTGCTCCTCCAACTTTGCCTTTCTGGAGGAGGAGAAGCAGCAGCAGCTGGAGGAGAAGAGAAGAGTTGAAACCAACCTTATTTAATCTCAGCTCAAGCCCTTGATCCCCATGATGATCACACCCAAGGTGGACACCCAACCACCAGCCCCAAGGCAGCTGAGCACCACCTGCATTTTGGGCTCAGAAAAGCATCATTTGGTCCAAAACAAAAAGAAAGGGGGAAGTGATCTTTTTGGTGCCATGATGGAGTGCCAGGAGCAGGGGAGGTGGGGGGCAGCAGGAGGGAGCCCTCAGAGGATGGAATGCTTCTCCAGGGGGATGCTGAGCTCCTTGGCTGCCTCTTCATCCAGGAACCAGCGGAGCTGCCCCGAGGGAGGCCGGATCAGGGCTGCTGGGAGAGGGTTCTGCTCCTCAGCCTCCAGGATGCGCTGCGGGCAGAGAGGGAAAGGGTTGAAGGGGAGGAGGTTGGGCGGGAAAAGGGCAGGGAGGGAGGCAGGGAGGGGAGGAGAGGGGGAAGGGAGGAGGGGAAAATGCCTCAGAGTGGAATTTTGAGGGGAAAATTCCTTGAAAAGAGAAAAATTGAGAGGGGAAAGAGTTGGCAGTGGAGTTTTGAGGGGGGAAAGTTGGAATTCAGGAGGGAAAATGCCTCAAAGCAGAATCTTGAGGGGAAAATTCCTTCAAAATGGCAAAATCTGAGGGGAAAAAAAGAGTTGGAAGTGGAATCTTGAGGAGAAAATGTTGGAAGTCTGGAGGGAAAATGCCTCAGAGTGGAATCTTGAGGGGAAATTTGAGGGGATAAAGAGTTGGGAGTGGAGTTTTGAGAGGGGAAAGACAGAATTCTGGAGGGAAAATGCTTGAAAGAGGAATTTTGAAGGGGAAATTCCTTCAAAATGGCAAAATTTGAGGGGAAAAAAAGAGTTGGAAGTGGAATTTTGAAGGGGAAGAATAGTGGAAAATGCAATTCCTGAGGGGAAAAGAAGCAGAAGTTGGGGGGAATGCCTGAAAGTGGAGTCTTGAGGGGAAAAAAGTTGGAATTCTGAAGGGAAAATGCCTGAGAGTGGAATTTTCAGGGGAAAATTCCTTCAAAATAGGAAAATCTGAGGGGAAAAAGAGTTGGAAGTAGAGTTTTGAGGGGGAAAAGTTGGAATTCAGGAGGGAAAATGCCTCAAAGTACAATCTTGAGGGGAAAATTCCTTCAAAATGGCAAAATCTGAGGGGAAAAAGAGTTGGAAGTGGAATCTTGAGGAGAAAATGTTGGAATTCTGGAGGGAAAATGCCTCAGAGTGGAATTTTGAGGGGGAAATTCCTTGAAAAGGGGAAAATTTGAGGGGAAAGAGTTGGAAGTGGAGTTTTGAGGGGGAAAAGTTGGAATTCTGGAGGGAAAATGCTTGAAAGGAATTTTGAAGGGGAAATTCCTTCAAAATGGGAAAATCTGAGGGGAAAAATGGTTGGAAGTGGAATCTTGAGGGGAAAAAGTTGGAATTCTGGAGGGAAAATGCCTCAGAGTGGAATCTTGAGGGGAAAATTCCTTCAAAATGGGAAAATCTGAGGGGAAAAAGAGTTGGAAGTGGAATTTTCAGGGGGAAAATAGTTGAAGCCTCAATTTGTGAGGGGAACAGAGGGGGAATTTGGGAGGGAAAATGCTTGAGGCCACACTCTGAGGGTAAAAAACGTCTCCAAGGCCAGCTCTGAAGGTGAAAAGGAGGAAACCTTGCAGGGGCAATGCTGCAAAGTGACATTTTCAGAGGCAAAACTCTTGAACTTGGGACACTTGAGGGCAAAGAGAGCTGGAAGGGGACCTGGGAAGCTAAAATCCCTTTGAAAGGAGAACCCTGAGGGGAGAGGGAACATCCAGCTGCCCCTGAAGCACTTCAGAGGGGGGATGGAAGCCACTCAGGTCCTTGATCCCTGCCCTGGTCAGGATTTTGGGGTCAGAAGGGGAACTTTTGGGGTCCAAACCTTTAGGACAGCAGCTTTGCCTTCCCCTGTGGCCACAAACACAACCATCCTGGCAGCATTCAGCACGGGCAGGGTGAGGGTGATCCTCTCTGCTGGGGGCTTTGGGGAGTCCGTGATGGCAGCCACCAGCTTCTCCTTCTCCTGCCAGCAGCCAAAAGCATCACAAGGGAGACCAAAACCACCCCAAAGCAGAGCAAAACCAGGGTCTTCCATGGCCTTCCCCTAACCCTGGGGGGCCCTCAGGTTTGGGGAAGCAGGAGGGAGCTCCTGAGGGGCACCCAGAGGAGGGGAGGGCCAAGGACCAAGCCCCTGCCCCGCTCCAGGGGAGCTGCTGGGGGTGGGCACCAAGGGGGGCAGGAGGCAAGGTGGTCCCCAGGGGGCTGTGCTAGGGGGCAGGAGGCAGAGTGTGGGCAGCAGGGCACAGAGGGAGCTGCTCCTGCCCCAGCCAGGGGTGGGCACCCCCCCAGCTGGCAGTGCCCAGGGCAGAGCCCAGCAGGGCTTGAGGAGAGGCTGAGGGCACCTCCCTGGGTGCTGCTGCTGCTGGGGGCAGCCCCCAGAGGGCATCTGCTGCGTGCTGGGGGGCATGGGGCTGGGGCTGGCAGCAGCTGAGGGGTGCCCAGGGCTGTGCCCAGGAGGTGCCAGCAGCAGCAGCAGCAACCTCTTGGCTTGGAGGCTTCAGAGCCCTGGGAGAGGTTTGGTGGAGTCCTCCCTGCAGAGCTCCCTGACCCCAGCTGCCCCCTGGGTGCCCTCCAGAGCCCCCTGCCCACGCCCCCAGGCTGGCTCTGAGAGCTGCTGCAGAGCAGTGGGCCCAAAGCCAGCAGGGCCCAGGGGGAGCCTGCTGGGACCACCCCCAGCAGCTGTGCCCAGCAGCACCTCCGGAGCTCCCTTCCCACCCCCCAGGCTGGGGGTCGGGGGTCTGGGGGTCGGGGGTCTGGGGGCGCCTCACCCGGAGCAGGGGGTGGCCGGGGAAGAGGGAGCAGGTGTGGCCGTCCGGCCCCACCCCCAGCAGCAGCAGGTCGAAGACAGGAACCTCCTGCGCGGGGAAGGCCTGCGGAGAGAGGGCGGCGGCGCTGGAAGCGGGGCCGGACCCCGGCTCCCCTCTGCTCCCCCCCACCTCCTCCTCCCCCCGCGGCCGCTACCTGCCGGAGCTGCGCGGCGTAGTCCTCGGCGGCGGCGGCCGGAGGCAGCCCGGGGGTGAGAGCCAGGACCCGCGGCCGGGGGCCCGGCAGCCGCGGCAGCAGCTGCGCCTGCGGAGATCGGGGGGGGCGGTCAGGACGGGCCCGGCGCCCGGCTCAAGGCTCCGGCAAGGCCCTGGCCCCGCTCACCTCGTAGGCCCCCGCGGTGCTCTCCGGGTGCTGCGGCGGCACCAGGCGCTCGTCGCAGAAGGCCAGGAGCCAGCGGGCCGGGGCGGCGGGGCCGCTGGGCGCGACGGCGGCAGGCAGGTCCCGGGAGAGGAGGGCGACCAAGCTGCCTCCGGACAGCCCCAGCGAGAAGCGGCCGCCGGCCGCCGCCGCCGCCTGCTCGGCCACCAGCTGCGCCAGGGCCGGGCCCAGCTCCTGCGGAGAGGGAAACACCGAGACGCGGGGGGCGGCGGTGGGAGCCATGGGGACGGCGGCGTCGCGCCGGAAGTGACGTCAGCGCGCAGCGCCGGCGCCTGGCAACCCGCGGGCGGGGCCTGACGCCTGCCCCGGCGCCGCCTGCGGCCTGCGCCCTGCCCAGGCTGCCCCAGAGGCCTCCCCGCGGCCTCCGCCCCCTCCCTGCCCCCCAGGCCGCATCTCAGGCCTCCAGCCTGGCCTAGGCCTCGCCTCTGCCCTCAGCCTGGCCCCTGCCGCCCTCGCCTGCCCTGCTGGGGGCTTAGGCTTCGCCACTCTGCCCCCACGGCCTCGGCCTCGGCCTCTGCTGCCTCCCCCCCTGCCCTCTGCAAGCCTCAGCCTAAGCCTTGCCTCCACCCCACTCCCCTGCCCTAGGCCTCATTCCTGTCCCCCCCTGCCCTAGGCCCAGGCCTCAGCCTGCCCCACCCGGGCCTAGGTTCCCTCCAAGGCTCAGCCCTGCCCAGCAGTGCAGGCAGCAGCAGGCTCAGCTCCCCCAGCTCCCCCCCTGTCCCAGCTGGAGCAGCCAGCCCTCAGCTGGGCCCCGGGAGGCAGCAGCCAGCACCTGCTGGGCTCCAGGCTGCTACCCCCACAGCTGTGAGCCCACCCCCAGCTGCTCCCCTGCCCCCCAGCAGCCAGCAGCCAAAGCCTTGGGTCTCTTTTTAATGTCCTCACACTCCCAGCTGTCAGTTAGGCCAACACCTAAAGGCAAGTGGTGTTAAAGATCATCTAGGGGTGGTTAACTCCGCTGCAGACGGAGCCCAGAGCAGCCCCCTGGGGGGTCCCTGTCAATAAATACGACCCTGGTGCCCCTCCCTAAGTGGGCAGTGGTTACAAAAATACTCTCTAGAGGCATCGAGGGGAGAGGTTAAGGAGGAGGCAGCGCCGGGGCAGGCAGCGCCCGGGGCAGGCAGCAGGCCAGAGGTTAATGTGCCCTCGGCAGGGGGCAGGGAGGCTCAGGGAGCCTGGCAGCAGCCCGGGAGGCCCTCAGGCAGGCCCTGCAGAGGCAGAGCCCAGGGGCTGCAGGCTGGGGGCTCACAGGGCAGCCTTGCCAGCACGGATCCTCTCGTAGAGATGCTCCTCCAGGGGGATGTATCTGGCCTGCTTCAGGTCCAGGAAGTACAAACGGTCCGAGGTCTGCTGCGGGTCGAAGCCCTCCCGCTGCAGGCGAGTCTTCTGGATCTTGAAGGTGCCTGCAGCCAGGGGGCAGGGAGGGAGAAGTGCTTAGGGGGCAAGGGCTGAGCCCCTGGGGGGTGATGGAAGAGAGTTCAATGGCTTTGGGGTGATAAGAGAGAGGCAAACCACTTGGGGTCAGGAGTTGAACCACTCTGGGGTGATAAAAGAGAGTCAAACCACTTGGGGTTGATAAAAGAGAGTTGAACCACTTTGGGTCAGGAGTTGAACCACTCTGGGGTGATAAAAGAGAGTTAAACCACTTTGGGGTCAGGAGTTGAACCACTTGGGGTCAAGAGTTGAACCACTTTGGGGTCAGGAGTTGAACCACTCTGGGGTGATAAAAGCTTGAGGAGAGGCTGAGGGCACCTCCCTGGGTGCTGCTGCTGGGGGGCAGGCCCCCAGAGGGCATCTGCTGCGTGCTGGGGGGCATGGGGCTGGGGCTGGCAGCAGCTGAGGGGTGCCCAGGGCTGTGCCCAGGAGGTGCCAGCAGCAGCAGCAGCAACCTCTTGGCTTGGAGGCTTCAGAGGCCCTGGGAGAGGTTTGGTGGAGTCCTCCCTGCAGAGCTCCCGACCCCAGCTGCCCCCTGGGTGCCCTCCTGGCAGCCTGCTGTGGGCAGCACCTCTGGGGGGTGGTGGTCTGCAGGTTGGGCTGGGGGGTGGTCCCCAGGGGGCTCTGCTGTACCTGTGGTGTCCACCTGGGGCAGGAGGCGCAGGAACACCGGGCGGGCGTAGGGGGGCAGAACCTTCTGCAGCTCCTGGTACAGGACGTTGGGGTTGACCTTGGCCTTGGGGTCTGCAATGGCAGCCATGCCAGCCTTGCCCTCCACCCCTGCAGGAGAGCAGAGAGCCTGGCTGTGGGCTCTGTGGTGCCAGCCTTGCCCTCCCCCCCTGCAGGAGAGCAGAGCTTGGCTGTGGGCTCTGTGGTGCCAGCCTTGCCCTCCCCCCCTGCAGGAGGGGGGCACACAGCTTGGCTGTGGGCTCTGTGGTGCCAGCCTTGCCCTCCCCCCCTGCAGGAGGGGGGCACACAGCTTGGCTGTGGGCTCTGTGGTGCCAGCCTTGCCCTCCCCCCCTGCAGGAGGGGGGCACACAGCTTGGCTGTGGGCTCTGTGGTGCCAGCCTTGCCCTCCCCCCCTGCAGGAGAGCAGAGCTTGGCTGTGGGCTCTGTGGTGCCAGCCTTGCCCTCCCCCCCTGCAGGAGAGAGCTTGGCTGTGGGCTCTATGGTGCCAGCCTTGCCCTCCCCCCCTGCAGGAGAGAGCTTGGCTGTGGGCTCTATGGTGCCAGCCTTGCCCTCCCCCTGCAGGAGAGAGCTTGGCTGTGGGCTCTGTGGTGCCAGCCTTGCCCTCCCCCCCTGCAGGAGGGGGGCACACAGCTTGGCTGCTGCCCCCGGGGCGCTCGCTCCGGCCTGGCCGCCCTGCCCAGCTCCAGCCTGGCTTTGGCGCCTCGGTGGCTCAGGGTTGGCCACTTCTGCCTGGCTGTGGCTCCTCCTCCTCCTCCTCCTCCTCCTGCTGGCCTCCCCCAGCCCCCAGGGCCCCTCACCTGGCACCTCCACGCCGTAGACGGCGACGTCGGTCTGGTTGAGGATGTGGCTCAGGGTCCCTTCCACCTCGGTGGTGGAGACGTTCTCCCCGCGCCAGCGGAAGGTGTCCCCGCTCCGGTCCTTGAAGTACAGGTAGCCAAGGTCATCCATCACCAGCACGTCCCCTGCAGGGCCAGGCACCCCCCAGGGGGCAAGGTCAGCCCCAGCCCCCCGCTGGCCCAGGGGCAGCTGCCCAGGGGGGGGCCGAAGGAGGCCCCAGGGGAGCTCAGCGGGGCTGGAGGAGGCCTTCAGGGACGTCAGCTCCAGGTGGAGGCCCAAAAGGATCACTGAGAGGCTGGAGGAGACCTTCAAGGTCATCAGCTCCAGGTGGAGACCCAAAAGCATCACCACAGCTCCTCATGAGAGCCTGGAGGAGACCCTCAGGGACATCAGCTCCAGGTGGAGACCCAAAAGGACCACTGAGAGGCTGGAGGAGACCCTCAGGGACATCAGCTCCAGGTGGAGACCCAAAGGCATCACTGAGAGCCTGGAGGAGACCCTCAGGGACATCATCTCCAGGTGGAGACCCAAAAGGACCACTGAGAGGCTGGAGGAGACCCTCAGGGACATCAGCTCCAGATGGAGACCCAAAGGCATCACTGAGAGGCTGGAGGAGACCCTCAGGGACATCAGCTCCAGGTGGAGACCCAAAAGGACCACTGAGAGCCTGGAGGAGACCCTCAGGGACATCATCTCCAGGTGGAGACCCAAAAGGACCACTGAGAGGCTGGAGGAGACCCTCAGGGTCCAGGTGGAGACCCAAAAGGACCACTGAGAGGCTGGAGGAGACCCTCAGGGTCCAGGTGGAGACCCAAAAGGACCACTGAGAGGCTGGAGGAGACCCTCAGGGTCCAGGTGGAGACCCAAAAGGACCACTGAGAGGCTGGAGGAGACCCTCAGGGTCCAGGTGGAGACCCAAAAGGACCACTGAGAGGCTGGAGGAGACCCTCAGGGTCATCAGCTCCAGGTGGAGACCCAAAAGGACCACTGAGAGGCTGGAGGAGACCCTCAGGGTCATCAGCTCCAGGTGGAGACCCAAAGGCATCACTGAGAGGCTGGAGGAGGCCTTCAGGGACATTCAGCTCCAGCTGGAGGCAGGTGGAGACCCAAAAGCATCACCACAGCTCCTCAGGAGAGCCTGAAGGAGACCCTCAGGGTCATCAGCTCCAGGTGGTGACCCAAAAGCAACACCACAGCTCCTCATGGAGTCATTGGGGGACTGGGAGAGACCCTCAGGGTCATCAGCTCCAGGTGGAGACCCAAAGGCATCACCACAGCTCCTCAGGAGAGGCTGGAGGAGACCCTCAGGGTCGTCAGCTCCAAGGGGTGCTCAGGGGTGGCCGAAGGAGGCCCCAGGGGAGCTCATTGGGGTTGGAGACCCCCTTCAAGGCCACCAGCTCCAGCTGGAGGCAGGTGGAGAGCCACAAGCAGCAGCCCAGCTCCTGCTGGAGCCGCTGGGGGGCTGGGGAGGGGGCTGGGGGGTACCTGAGAGGTAGGCCTGGTCGCCCTTGCGCAGGACGTCGGCGGCGATCTTCTTGCTGGTGGCGCCGGGGCTGACGTAGCCATCGAAGCGCCGCAGGGGGTCCTGCTGGTTGATCTGCCCCACCAGCAGCCCAGGCTCCCCTGGGGGTGACAGGGAGGTGACAGCAACCCCCCACAGCCACCCAGCCCCCACAGCTGGACAGCCCCACAGCCACCCACCCCCGGAGCCACCCAGCCCAGGCCCAGCCCCTGGGAGCAGCCGCGGCGGCTGCAGGGTCCCCAAGGGAGCTCCGGAGGGGAGGGGGCCAGGAGGGTCCCCAGGGGAGGGGAGGGGGCCAGGAGGGTCCCCAAGGGAGCTCTGGAGGGGAGGGGGCCAGGAGGGTCCCCAGGGGAGGGGAGGGGGCCAGGAGGGTCCCCAAGGGAGCTCTGGAGGGGAGGGGAGGGGGCCAGGAGGGTCCCCAGGGGAGGGGAGGGGGCCAGGAGGGTCCCCAAGGGAGCTCTGGAGGGGAGGGGGCCAGGAGGGTCCCCAGGGGAGGAGGCCAGGAGGGTCCCCAAGGGAGGGGAGGGGGCCAGGAGGATCCCCAGGGGAGGGGAGGGGGCCAGGAGGTCACTCCAGGGCTGCCCAGCCATGGAGAGGTCTCCCCAGGCAGTGTCCCTTCAGGACCCCTCCGCCCTCGGTCCCAGCTCAGAGCAGTTGGACAGCCCTGGGGCGGAGGCCTCGCGGCCGGGCAGGGCGTGGCGGGGCGGGGCAGGGCGGGGCCTGACCTGGGCGGCAGGGCACACAGAGGCCTCTGGAGTCCCTGAGCAGCTCCATGGTGTCCTCGTTGACCTTCACCAGCCGGATGGGATAGACGTTGGGCAGCAGGCGGCTGTTGAAGCCACAGGCACCGACCTGGGCAGGGCACAGGCTCAGGATGGAGGCTCTGCTGCCCCTGCCCCAGCTGCCCCTGCCCCAGCTGCCCCTGCCCTGCTTCCCCTGCCCCAGCTGCCCCTGCCCTGCCCCAGCTGCCCCTGCCCTGTCCCAGCTGCCTCAGCCCCAGCTGCCCCTGCCCCAGCTGCCCCTGCCTCAGCTGCCCCTGCCCTGCTTCCCCTGCCCCAGCTGCCCCTGCCCTGTCCCAGCTGCCCCTGCCCTGCCCCAGCTGCCCCTGCCCTGTCCCAGCTGCCTCAGCCCCAGCTGCCCCTGCCCCAGCTGCCCCTGCCCTGCTTCCCCTGCCCCAGCTGCCCCTGCCCTGTCCCAGCTGCCCCTGCCTCAGCTGCCCCTGCCTCAGCTGCCCCTGCCCTGCTTCCCCTGCCCCAGCTGCCCCTGCCCTGTCCCAGCTGCCCCTGCCTCAGCTGCCCCTGCCCCAGCTGCCCCTGCCCCTGCCCCAGCTGCCCCTTCCTGCCCTTCCCCAGCCTCAGCTGCCCCTTCCTGCCCTTCCCCTGCCCTGTCCCAGCTGCCCCTGCCCCAGCTGCCCCTGCCCCAGCTTCCCCTGCTGGACCTCCACCTCCCCCCAGCCCTCTGCACCTCATCCTTCCACCCCCTCGGGGCCGAGCCGCCGGCGCCGAGACCTCCTCCTCCTCCTCCTCCTCGCTCCCAGCCCTGCTGCTGCCCCCTTCCTCCCCCTCCTCCTCCTCCTCCTCCCCCTGCTGACCTTGCCATCCAGGTTGGCCACGCTGCAGTTGCACTCTGTGGCGCCGTAGAACTCCCCCACCTGCCGGATCCGGAACCTGCTGGTGAACTCCTGCCAGATGCTGGGCCGGAGCCCGTTGCCCACGGCCAGGCGCACGCAGTGCTGGCTCTCGGCGGCCCTCACCGGCTGGTTCAGCAGGTACCTGCAGATCTCCCCGATGTACTGCACCACCTGGGGGCAGCAAGCACGGCCAGCAGGGCCTCAGCCCCCCCCGGAGACCACAGCGCCCCCCGGGGGGAGAGGATGGCAGAGCTGCGGCAGCCAGCGGGGCTGGGGAGGAGGCGCCCGGGGCTGGGGGGAGGTCAGAGGATGGCAGAGGTGGCTGGGTGCTGGAATCCACCAGAGGTGGTCAGGGAGGAAGGGTTGGGGTCCAGAGGTGGTTCCTGGGGCTCCACCAAAGGGGAGGAGGTCAGAGGGGAAGGGTTGGGTCCAGAGGTGGTTCCTGGGTGCTGGAATCCACCAGAGGAGGTCACCAGAGGTGGTCAGGAGGGAAGGGTTGGGGTCCAGAGGTGGTTCCTGGGTGCTGGGGTTCCACCAGAGGTGGTCAGAGGAGGAAGGGTTGGGGTCCAGAGGTGGTTCCTGAGCTCTGGAATCCACCAGAGGAGGTCAGGAGGTGGTTCCTGGGTGGGAAGGGGTTGGGGTCCAGAGGTGGTTCCTGGGTGCTGGAATCCACCAGAGGTGGTCAGGAGGGAAGGGTTGGGGTCCAGAGGTGGTTCCTGGGTGCTGGAATCCACCAAAGGAGGTCAGGAGGGAAGGGTTGGGGTCCAGAGGTGGTTCCTGGGTGCTGGAATCCACCAGAGGAGGTCAGGGGGGAAGGGTTGGGGTCCAGAGGTGGTTCCTGAGCTCTGGAATCCACCAGAGGAGGTCAGGAGGGAAGGGTTGGGGTCCAGAGGTGGTTCCTGAGCTCTGGAATCCACCAGAGGAGGTCAGGAGGGAAGGGTTGGGGTCCAGAGGTGGCTCCTGAACTTTGGATTCTCCATGGCTCCCTGCTCTCCCAGCCCTTCCCCATCCCTCTCCCTGCTCCCCAAGCCCTTCCCCATCCCTCTCCCTGCTCTCCCAGCCCTTCCCCATCCCTCTCCCTGCTCTCCCAGCCCTTCCCCATCCCTCTCCCTGCTCCCCAAGCCCTTCCCCATCCCTCTCCCTGCTCTCCCAGCCCTTCCCCATCCCTCTCCCTGCTCACCCAGCCCTTCCCCATCCCTCTCCCTGCTCACCCAGCCCTTCCCCAACCCTCTCCCTGCTCCCCCAGCTCTTCCCCAACCCCTCCCCTGGCTCCCTGGGGGCCACCAGGAGGCCCTCACCGTGCATCTGTACTTGGTGCAGTCGTCCCAGAAGCGAGAGGCTGAGAACTTCTTCCTGATGACCACAGTGAGGCCATGGATCAGGCACTGCCCAACCCCCATGATGTTCCCTGCAGGAGGAGGAGGAGGAGGCCAAGCTGGGGGGGGTGGCACCTCGGGGAGGACACCAAAGGGTGGAGAGGATGAGGAGAGGAAGAAGAGGGGAGAAGAACAAGAGGAGGAGGAGGAAGAGGAGACCAAGGGGGAGACCATGGAGGAGACCAAGGGTAGGACACCAAGAGGAGGACAAGGAGAAGACCAAGAGGAGGTTGAGGAGGAGGAGACTAAGGAGGAAGACCGGAAAAGACCAAGAGGAGGAGGAGGAGACCAAAAGGAGGAGACCAAGGAGGAAGACAGAAGACCAAAAGGAGGATGAGACCAGGAGGAGGACAAGAAGAGCAAGGGGAGAATGAGGAAGACAAGGAGGAAGAGAAGGAGGAAGACAGGAGAAGACCAGGAGGAGGATGAGGAGACCAAGAGGAGGAAGACCAAGAGGAGGAGGAGGAGGAGGAGACCAGGAGGAGGATGAAGAGGAGACCAGGAGGAGGATGAGGAGGAGACCAGGGAGGAAGACAGGAGGAGACCAGGGAGGAAGACAGGAGGAGGAAGGCAGGAGGAGACCAGGAAGAGGATGAGGAGAAGACCAGGGAGGAAGACAGGAGGAGACCAGGAGGAGGAAGGCAGGAGGAGACCAGGAGGAGGATGAGGAGGAGACCAGGGAGGAAGACAGGAGGAGACCAGGGAGGAATGCAGGGGAGGCCAAGGGAGGAAGGCAGGAGAAGACCAGGAGGAGGATGAGGAGGAGACCAGGGAGGAAGACAGGAGGAGACCAGGGAGGAAGACAGGAGGAGACCAGGAGGAGGAAGGCAGGAGGAGACCAGGAGGAGGATGAGGAGGAGACCAGGAGGAGGATGAGGAGGAGACCAGGGAGGAAGACAGGAGGAGACCAGAAGGAGGATGAGGAGGAGACCAGGGAGGAAGGCAGGAGGAGACCAGGAGGAGGAAGGCAGGAGGAGACCAGGAGGAGGATGAAGAGGAGACCAGGGAGGAAGGCAGGGGAGGCCAAGGGAGGAAGGCAGGAGAAGACCAGGAGGAGGGAGATAGGAAGAAACCAGGAGGATGAAGAGGAGACCAGGGAGGAAGGCAGGAGGAGACCAGGGAGGAAGGTAGGAGGAGACCAGGGAGGAAGACAGGAGAAGACCAGGAGGAGGATGAGGAGGAGACCAGGAGGAGGATGAGGAGGAGACCAGGGAGGAAGACAGGAGGAGACCAGGGAGGAAGGCAGGAGGAGACCAGGAGGAGGGAGATAGGAAGAGACCAGGAGGAGGATGAGGAGACCAGGGAGGAAGGCAGGGGAGGCCCTGGGCAGGCCACCAACCTGCAGAGTGGTAGAGGGGGAGGCAGTTGTAGAGGACGTCCTCCGGCCGCATCCTGTAGGCGTAGTAGCCGAAGGCAGCGATCCGGTAGTACCTGGGGAGGGGCCCAGCAGCTGGCTGCAGGCCTGGGGGGGTCCCCAGCACCAAGGGGGCCCCAGGAGAGCCACAGCCCAGAGGTCCTCACCTGCTGTGCACCACGATGGCAGCTTTGGGCATGCCTGTGGTGCCCGAGGTGTAGATGTAGAAGAGGCGATCTGGGCGCAGAGGGAGGGCAGGAGGCTCTCAGCTGGCTGAGGAACCCCCCCGGGGCTGGGGGTGGGGAGGGGGAAGCTCTGCTTGGGCCCAGCCAGGCCACAGCCACAGAGCTGGGACCAGCTGGGGGCTCCTCAGCTCCAGAGGGGGCCCAGGAGCTGCTGGAGAGAGTCCAGCAGAGGTGGAGAAGGTGCTGAGGGCCTTTGGGTGGGGCTGGGGAAGGGGAAGCTGGGAGGAGATCCTCTGCCTGCTGGAGCCTCCATGAGGAGGGGGCTGGGACCCATGAGGAGGGGGCTGGGAGGGTCCCTCCCAGTGGTCACCAGGGACAGGCCCAGGGGCACCAGGTGGGAGCCAGGAGGTTCCCTCAGCAGCACCAGGTTGGCTTGGAGGGTTCAGGCCTCCAGCAGAGGTCTCAGCCCACCTCTGGAGGCATCCATGGGGCCCAAGCCTCCAGAGGGTGCAGCATGGAGAGGATCTCAGCTTCCCCTTCCCCAGGCCCCACAGCCCCAGCACCCGCCCAGAGCCTCCTCCCTGTGGGGCTGAGATGTTCCTGAGCCTGAAACCCAACCTGGAGCCCACCAGCACCTCCCCTGCAGCCCCAGCACCGACCCAGAGCCTCCTCCCTGTGGGGCTGAGATGTTCCTGAGCATGAAACCCAACCTGGAGCCCACCAGCACCTCCCCTGCCCTCGATCCAGCACCAGCCCAGAGCCTCCTCCCTGTGGGGCTGAGATGTTCCTGAGCACAAACCCAGAGCCTGGAGCCCACCAGCACCTCCCCTGCAGCCCCAGCACCGACCCAGAGCCTCCTCCCTGTGGGGCTGAGATGTTCCTGAGCATGAAACCCAACCTGGAGCCCACCAGCACCTCCCCTGCAGCCCCAGCACTGACCCAGAGCCTCCTCCCTGGGGGGCTGAGATGTTCCTGAGCACAAACCCAACCTGGAGCCCACCAGCACCTCCCCTGCAGCCCCAGCACTGACCCAGAGCCTCCTCCCTGGGGGGCTGAGATGTTCCTGAGCCTGAAACCCAGAGCCTGGAGCCCACCAGCACCTCCCCTGCAGCCCCAGCACTGACCCAGAGCCTCCTCCCTGGGGGGCTGAGATGTTCCTGAGCACAAACCCAACCTGGAGCCCACCAGCACCGACCCAGAGCCTCCTCCCTGGGGGGCTGAGATGTTCCTGAGCACAAACCCAACCTGGAGCCCACCAGCACCTCCCCTGCAGCCCCAGCACCGACCCAGAGCCTCCTCCCTGTGGGGCTGAGATGTTCCTGAGCACAAACCCAGAGCCTGGAGCCCACCAGCACCTCCCCTGCCCCCTCCTGGACCTCCACCTTCCTCCTCCCACCAGGAAGGGAGGTTTGAGGAGGGGATGAGGCCAAGGTGACACCAAAGACCAAGCAGATCCTTGCTGGAGCAGCTCTTGGCTCCACCTCTCCATCACCCCCCAGGGCCATGGACCAGGGAGGGTCTCTGAGGAGGCTCCAAACTCCTTCCTCCAGGTCCTACATCCGACTGGAAGAGCCAAGCCAGGAGACCCAGGCCCCACTCAGGAGACCCAGGCCCCACCCAGGGGACCCAGGCCAGGTCCTCCCTCATCTACCCCACTCCTGAGCCCAGGGCTCGGTGGCCTCCATCCCTTCTGTGGCCTCCATGCCCCCTGGGACCACCCAACCCCGCTCTGGGCTTTACCATCCAGGCCCTTCCCCGGGGTCTGCGCCGGGGCCGCGGTGGAGCTGGACCGCAGGAGGGGGTCCAGGTGCTTGGTGTCTGGGGGGACCTCGGCGGGGTGGAAGTCACCGGAGCAGAACTTGGCCATGTTCTTGCCCAGCATCCCATGGACCTCACAGATGGCTGCAGGGCAGGGAGGAGAACTTGGCCACCAAGGCAAGGTGGAGACCCTGGACCACCTCTGCCCACCCAAGGGAGATCAACCCAACCCTTTTTGACCAACCCAAGGTCAACCCAACCCTTGCTGACCAACCCAAGGTCAACCCAACCCTCCCTGACCCACCCAAGGTCAACCCAACCCTCCCTGACCCACCCAAGGAAGGTCAACCCAACCCTTCCTGACCAGCCCAATCAAGATCAACCCAACCCTTCCTCAACCACTCAATGAAGATCAACCCAACCCTTGCTAACCAACCCAAGGTCAACCCAACCCTCCCTGACCAACCCAAGGTCAACCCAACCCTTTTTGACCAACCCAAGGTCAACCCAACCCTTGCTGACCAACCCAAGGAAGGTCAACCCAACCCAAGGTCAACCCAACCCTCCCTGTCAACCCTTTTTGACCAACCCAAGGTCAACCCAACCCTTGCTGACCCACCCAAGGTCAACCCAACCCTTGCTGACCCACCCAAGGTCAACCCAACCCTTGCTGACCCACCCAAGGTCAACCCAACCCTTTTTGACCAACCCAAGGTCAACCCAACCCTTGCTGACCCACCCAAGGTCAACCCAACCCTTCCTGACCCACCCAAGGTCAACCCAACCCTTCCTGACCCACCCAAGGTCAACCCAACCCTTTTTGACCAACCCAAGGTCAACCCAACCCTCCCTGACCAACCCAAGGTCAACCCAACCCTCCCTGACCAACCCAAGGTCAACCCAACCCTTCCTGACCAACCCAAGGAAGGTCAACCCAACCCTTCCTGACCAGCCCAATCAAGACCAACCCAACCCTTCCTCAACCACTCAATGAAGATCAACCCAACCCTTGCTAACCAACCCAAGGTCAACCCAACCCTCCCTGACCAACCCAAGGTCAACCCAACCCTCCCTGACCAACCCAAGGTCAACCCAACCCTCCCTGACCCACCCAAGGTCAACCCAACCCTCCCTGACCCACCCAAGGTCAACCCAACCCTTCCTGACCAACCCAAGGCCAACCCAACCCTTCTTGACCAACCCAAGGTCAATCCAACCCTCCCTGACCAACCCAAGGCCAACCCAACCCTTCCTGACCAACCCAAGGTCAACCCAACCCTTCTTGACCAACCCAAGGCCAACCCAACCCTTCCTGACCAACCCAAGGCCAACCCAACCCTTCTTGACCAACCCAAGGTCAACCCAACCCTCCCTGACCAGCCCACTCAAGACCACCCCAACCCTTCCTGAACCCCCTCCGGGCCAGCCCGAGGGAGGCCTCACCTGAGGCCAGCTCCCCTCCGAAGACCACGGCCCTGGCCCCCGCGGTGGCCACGCAGTAGACCAGGGAGTCGAGGCGCAGGTTGAAGTTGATCAGCGCGGCCTCGACGCCGACCTTGGCCAGGCCCAGCCAGAGGCCGACAAACTCCGGGCGGCTCTCCATGAAGATGGCGACGACGTCCCCCAGGCCGAAGCCTTGCTGGGAGAAGAAGTTGGCCACGGCGTTGGAGTACTCCTCCAGCCTCCTGAAGGTCCACTGCTCGCCCGTGGCCTCGTAGATGAGGGCCACCTTCTCGGGGTGCCGCCGCACCACCGCCTGGAAGATCTTGGGGATGGTGCTCCCGGCCCGCTGGTGCCTGCGCAGCTGGAACCTGACCCGCAGCAGCACCGACAGCCCGCTGCGGGGGGCGCAGAGGGGCTCAGGGCCAGCAGCCTCAGCAGCAGCAGCCTCATCATCATCATCCTCCCCTTCAGCAGCAGCAGCAGCCTCAGCATCCTCACCTTCAGCAGCATCCTCATCATCATCATCCTCCCCTTCAGCAGCAGCAGCAGCCTCAGCATCCTCACCTTCAGCAGCAGCCTCATCATCAGCATCCTCCCCTTCAGCAGCATCATCATCCTCATCATCAGCATCCTCCCCTTCAGCAGCATCATCATCCTCATCATCAGCATCCTCCCCTTCAGCAGCATCATCATCCTCATCATCAGCATCCTCCCCTTCAGCAGCATCAGCATCCTCATCCTCCCCTTCAGCAGCAGCAGCATCCTCATCCTCACCTTCAGCAGCAGCCTCATCATCATCATCCTCACCTTCAGCAGCAGCAGCATCCTCACCACACTCACCACCCCCCATCACCATCATTCTCATCATCATCATCACCACCCCACCATCCTCATCATCCATCCTCACCACACTCACCACCACCATCCTCATCACCATCATCTTCATCACCATCATCCTCACCATCCTCATCATCATCACCCTCATCACCATCATCCTCACCACACTCATCACCCTCATCACCATCATCTTCACCATCCTCATCCTCATCACCATCATTTTCATCACCATCATCCTCACCTTCCTCACCATCACCACCCTCACCACCATCATCCTCACCTTCCTCACCATCACCACCCTCACCACCATCATCCTCACCTTCCTCACCATCACCACCCTCATCACCATCATTCTTCATCACCATCATCCTCACCATCCTCACCACCATCATCCTCACCTTCCTCACCACCACCACCCTCATCACCATCATACTCACCATCTTCATCATCCTCACCCTCACCATCCTCACCACCCTAATCACCACCCTCACCACCACCACCAGCAGCATCACTGAGGCTTGCAGGCTCTGCAGAGGGCCCTGGGCAGCCTGGAGCCATGGGGAGAGGGCAAGGGGGGGAGAGGCTCCCAGCCTGGGGCCTGCCCCCAAGCCCCCAGGGAGGCTCCAGGCTGGGAAGTGCCAGGGGGGAGAGGCCCTGGGGGGGCTGGGGAGGAAGCAGCAGGGAGCAGGGGGCCAAGGAGGCCTCCAGCAGCCTGGCCTGGAGCAGGGGCAGCAGGGCAGGGCTGGGCCCCGGGGGGCTGGGGGCAGGGGTGGGCAGGGAGGGGGAAAGGAAGGTGGGGAAGGGGAAGGAGGAGGAGGAGGGGAGGGGGAAGGAGGGGAGGGGGAAGGAGGAGGAGGAGGGGAAGGGAAGGAGGGGAGGGGGAAGGAGGAGGAGGAGGGGAAAGGAAGGGAAAAGGAAGGAGGGGAAGGGTCTGGGGAAGGGTCTGGGGGAGGAGGAGGAGGAGGGGAAGGGTCTGGAGGAGCTGTGAGGAGCAGCTGAGGGAGCTGGGGAGGTTGAGGCTGCAGCAGAGGAGGCTGAGGGAAAACCCTCAGGAAGGGAGGTAAGGTCCCCTCGGTGGGGGGGGCAGGGTCCCCTCGGGGGCAGAGGCGGAGCAGAGGGCCGCAGGGGTCTGGCTGCAGGCCGAGGCTGCTGGCAGGGAGCAGCTGCAGCCTGGCCCTGGCCATGCCCTGCTCCGAGCGCTGCCAAGCTGGGGACACAGAAGGCTTTTCACGGCGCTCCCCGGGCGCTTGAAGGGCAGCATTCTGCCCGCTTGAGCCCCTGCCACCGCTCCTGGGGGCTCCACAAAGCCAACAGCTCCTCCAGAGAGGGTTCGCTGCCGGCCCCGGACCTGCTGCCAAATCCCAGCGGGGGGGAAAGGCTCAGCCCCGGCCGGGGGCGAGCAGGGAGCCCGGGGGGGAGCCCGGGAGGGGGCTGCGGGGGGAGGATCTGCCCTGGATCACCTCCGGATCGTCTCCAGAGGGGATCTACCCTCAGGTTAAGGGGGATCCACTCTCCTTAAGCAGGATCTGTCCTCTCCGGAGGGAGCCCGGGGGGGACCAGAGGCAGAAGTGGCCCCGGGGGGCGGCGGAAGGGACCCCGGGGGGCGGCGGAAGGGACCCCGGGGGGAGCCGGGGGGAGGCCGCAGGGAGCCGGGGGGACACCGCAGGGCCCCGGCTCAGCACTCACAAGAGGTCCCTCGGCGCCGTCCGGACGAGCAGCCGCAGCAGCCTCCATCCTCCGCCGCCCAGGCAGACCCCGAAGGTCGCGGCCAAGCTCCAGGGCCAGGGAGCGCCGAGGAGCCGCAGCAAGCCCAGGGAGCCCAGGGAGGCTGCGCAGAGCCCCGCCGGGTGCATGCTGCGGGCCGGGCTCGGAGCTCCGGGAGGCTCCGGGGGGCTCCGGCAAGCGGCTCCGCAGCCTCCCCCCCGCCCCAGCCCCGGCCGCTGCCCTCCCGCTGCCCGCCCGCTTCAGCCGAGGCCCCGCCCCGAGCGCGGTAGGGGCGGGGCGAGCGGGAGAGAAAGTATTCCATTGGTTGGGGCAGAAGCTGCTGGCATGGGATTGGATGAGGGCGAGAAACGTAGGGAACGCCCGCTGTGCGTCATTGCGTCACTGGGGGCGGGGTGAGCTGCAGCTCTGCCCCTGTCCGGTGCTGGTGTCGCTACAGCCGGGGCGGGACCGGGGCAGGCGGGACGGGGGCAGGGGGGACGGGACCGGGGCAGGGGGAACCGGCGGCGTCTCCGCGACCCCCAAAACCGGAACCCCATGGTCCTGCAAAAGGCACAGCGGGGACCCCACAGCCCTGAGACCCCCAAAACTGGGACCCCTAAGTCGAAAACCCCCGAAGCCGGGACCCCACGGTCACGGGATCCACAGAACCGAGAGCCCATGGCCCTGGGAAGGGCACAACCGGGACCTCACAACCCTGAGACCCCCAAAACTGGGACCCCACAGCCCCAGGATATGCAAAACCAGGACCCCCCAGCCCCAGGACCTCCAAACCAGAACCCCACAGCCCCAGGACCCCCAAACCAGAACCCCCAAACCCAGCACCTCCCAGCCCTGAGACCCCCAAAACCAGGGCCACACAGCCTGGGAGCAGCACAGCCAAGCCCCACCCCCACCCTACCCCCACCCCCTCCCCCAGCTGAGGACCTGTGACCGGCACCGCCCCCACCCTGCCCTCCCCTTGAGCCGATTAGGCTCCAGGAAATCCAGGATCATCCCAAGGCAGCAACAGGGTCAGGAAGCCGGAGGGGAAACCTTTGTGGAGGCTTCCCGCCACACCAGGGGGTCTTCATTCCATCCAACCATCTCCAGCAGCTTCCTCCAACCTTCTCCAGCAGCTTCCTCCAACCTTCTCCAGCAGCTTCCTCCAACCATCTCCATCAGCTTCCTCCAACCATCTCCAGCAGCTTCCTCCAACCTTCTCCAGCAGCTTCCTCCAACCATCTCCAGCAGCTTCCTCCAACCATCTCCATCAGCTTCCTCCAACCTTCTCCATCAGCTTCCTCCAACCATCTCCATCAGCTTCCTCCAACCTTCTCCATCAGCTTCCTCCAACCATCTCCATCAGCTTCATCCAACCAACCATCTCCATCAGCTTCCTCCAACCTTCTCCATCAGCTTCATCCAACCATCTCCATCAGCTTCCTCCAACCTTCTCCATCAGCTTCTCTCCACCCATCTCCAGCAGCTTCCTTCCCCCATGGCCTCCCTCTTCAGCGGGAAGCTGCTGATGGCCAACAGGGAAGAGTATGAGGTGGAGACGGAAAGGGAGCTGGGGCTGGCGCTGGACAACAAGGTCCTGCTGCTCTACTTTGCCTCTGGCCAGTGCCCAAGGTGCCAGAGCTTCTCCTTGGTCCTCAAGGACTTCTTCCTGCGGCTGACTGATGAGTTCTACGTGGAAAGGGCTTCCCAGCTGGTCCTGGTCTACGTCTCCCAGGACGAGACGGAGGAGCAGCAGAGGCAGTTCCTGCGGCGCATGCCCAGGCGCTGGTTGGCTTTGCCCTTTGGGGACAGCTTCAAGAGGTAGGTTCTGGAGGAGGGGACAGCACCAGGGGGCCTCCAAGCTCGGTTTGGGGGAGGGTTGGGGTCTGTCTCCAAGAGCTTTCCACCCTTTGAGCCCAGCTTTGGGTCTTCCCCAAGAGGTTTCCATCCTTGGATCCCAGCTTTGGGTCTTCCCCAAGAGGTTTCCATCCTTTGGGTCTTCCCCAAGAGGTTTCATCCTTGGATCCCAGCTTTGGGTCTTCCCCAAGAGGTTTCCATCCTTTGGGTCTCCCCCAAGAGGCTTCCACCCTTGGGTCCCAGCTTTGGGTCTTCCCCAAGAGGTTTCCACCCTTGGATCCCAGCTTTGGGTCTTCCCCAAGAGGTTTCCATCCTTTGGGTCTTCCCCAAGAGGTTTCATCCTTGGATCCCAGCTTTGGGTCTTCCCCAAGAGGTTTCCATCCTTTGGGTCTCCCCCAAGAGGCTTCCACCCTTGGGTCCCAGCTTTGGGTCTTCCCCAAGAGGTTTCCACCCTTGGATCCCAGCTTTGGGTCTTCCCCAAGAGGTTTCCATCCTTGGATCCCAGCTTTGGGTCTTCCCCAAGAGGTTTCCACCCTTGGGTCCCAGCTTTGGGTCTTCCCCAAGAGGTTTCCACCCTTGGATCCCAGCTTTGGGTCTTCCCCAAGAGGTTTCCACCCTTGGATCCCAGCTTTGGGTCTTCCCCAAGAGGTTTCCATCCTTTGGGTCTTCCCCAAGAGGTTTCCATCCTTGGGTCCCAGCTTTGGGTCTTCCCCAAGAGGTTTCCACCCTTGGATCCCAGCTTTGGGTCTTCCCCAAGAGGTTTCCACCCTTGGATCCCAGCTTTGGGTCTTCCCCAAGAGGTTTCCACCCTTGGATCCCAGCTTTGGGTCTTCCCCCCACCCTTGGATCCCAGCTTTGGGTCTTCCCCAAGAGGTTTCCATCCTTGGATCCCAGCTTTGGGTCTTCCCCAAGAGGTTTCCATCCTTTGGGTCTCCCCCAAGAGGCTTCCACCCTTGGGTCCCAGCTTTGGGTCTTCCCCAAGAGGTTTCCACCCTTGGATCCCAGCTTTGGGTCTTCCCCAAGAGGTTTTGGATCCCAGCTTTGGGTCTTCCCCAAGAGGTTTCCATCCTTTGGGTCTTCCCCAAGAGGTTTCCATCCTTGGGTCCCAGCTTTGGGTCTTCCCAAGAGGTTTCCACCCTTGGATCCCAGCTTTGGGTCTTCCCAAGAGGTTTCCACCCTTGGATCCCAGCTTTGGGTCTTCCCCAAGAGGTTTCCACCCTTGGATCCCAGCTTTGGGTCTTCCCCAAGAGGTTTCCACCCTTGGATCCCAGCTTTGGGTCTTCCCCAAGAGGTTTCCATCCTTGGATCCCAGCTTTGGGTCTTCCCCAAGAGGTTTCCATCCTTGGGTCCCAGCTTTGGGTCTTCCCCAAGAGGTTTCCACCCTTTGGTCCCAGCTTTGGGGATGTTTAGAGGCTTTTCTAGGTGAGGATGATGAGGAGGGGGCTGAAGGTTGAGGAGGATGAGTGGTGGAGAAGATGAGTGATGAGGAAGAGAATGATGGTAAGGAGGATGAAGAGGAGTAGAAGGATGAGGAGAAGGAAGGGAGGAGGAGGAGGAGGAGGAGGGGAGGAGGATGGGGAGGAGAGGAGGAGGCTGAGGAGGAGAGGATGATAATGAGGTTGAAGATGATGATGGTGCTGAGGGTGAAGATGAGAGGATGATGATGAGGATGATGATGATTAGGAGGAGGAGAAGAATGAGGAGAAGGAGGATGCTGAGGATGCTGCTGCTGAGGATGATGATGCTGCTGAAGATGCTGAGGATGAGGAGGAGGGTGATGATGGTGCTGATGAGGAGGAGGATGCTGATGAGGACAAGGATAATGATGAGGATGAGGATGATGGTGAGGATGCTGAGGATGAGGATAATGATGAGGAGGATGCTGATGAGGACAAGGATGAGGATGAGGATGCTGAGGATGAGGATGATGATGATGCTGAGTATGCTTAGAATGAGGATGATGATGATACTGAGGATGCTGAAGAGGATGAGGATAATGATGAGGAGGATGAGGATGAGGATGCTGAGAATGAGGATGCTGAGGATGAGGATGCTGATGAAGACAAGGATGAGGATGCTGATGAAGACAAGGATGAGGATGCTGAGGATGAGGATGCTGAGGATGAGGATGCTGATGAAGACAAGGATGAGGATGCTGAGGATGAGGATGCTGAGGATGAGGATGCTGATGAAGACAAGTATGAGGATGAGGATGAGGATGCTGCTGAGGATGAGGATGCTGAGGATGAGGATGCTGAGGATGAGGATGAGGATGCTGATGAAGACAAGGATGAGGATGCTGAGGATGAGGATGCTGATGAAGACAAGTATGAGGATGAGGATGCTGAGGATGAGGATGCTGAGGATGAGGATGCTGCTGAAGACACTGATGCTGCTGAGGATGAGGATGCTGCTGAGGATGAGGATGCTGCTGAAGACAAGGATGAGGATGAGGATGAGGATGCTGCTGAGGATGAGGATGCTGAGGATGAGGATGCTGCTGAGGATGAGGATGCTGCTGAAGACAAGGATGAGGATGAGGATGCTGAGGATGAGGATGCTGAGGATGAGGATGCTGATGAAGACAAGTATGAGGATGAGGATGACGATGCTGCTGAGGATGAGGATGCTGAGGATGAGGATGCTGCTGAAGACAAGGATGCTGCTGAGGATGAGGAGGATGATGCTGAGGATGCTGATGAAGACAAGGATGCTGCTGAGGATGAGGATGCTGAGGATGAGGATGCTGCTGAGGATGAGGATGCTGAGGATGAGGATGCTGCTGAGGATGAGGAGGATGAGGAGGATGATGCTGAGGATGAGGATGATGCTGAGGATGAGGATGCTGCTGCGGCTGCTGCCGCTGCCGAGGCTGAAGGGCCGGGCGGCGCCGGCAGGGAGCTGGAGCTGCGCTTCGCGGTGCGGGAGGTGCCGGCGGTGGTGGTGCTGAGGCCCAGCGGGGAGGTGCTGGTGCCCAACGCGGTGCAGGAGATCCAGCGCCTGGGGCCGGCTGCCTTCGGCGCCTGGAGGGAGGCCGCGGAGCTGCTGGACAGGAACTTCAGGCTGGCGGAGGACTGGGAGCAGCCCAGCGGCAGGAGCCTCACCGAGCCCCTGCGGCGCCGCAAGTACAGGCTGCGGGGCACGGCCCGCGGCGGCCGGCAAGGGGAGGAAGAGGAGGGCCCCTAGGGGGGCAGCGGCTTGGAGGCGCTGGGTGGGGGTCAGCCAGCCAAGGGGAAGCCCCCAGGGCTGCCACCCAACGCCTCCAGAGCCTGGGTGGCTGCCCTGGGGACTTCTCCCTGGTGGTTGTCCCCTGGGTGGCTTCCCTGAGGACATCTCCTTGATGGTTGTCCCCTGGGTGGCCTCCCTGGGGACATCTCCTTGATGGTTGTCCCCTGGGTGGCTTCCTGGGGACTTCTCCTTGATGGTTGTCCCCTGGGTGGCTTCCTTGGGGACTTCTCCTTGATGGTTGTCCCTGGGTGGTTGTCCCCTGGGTGGCTTCTTTGGGGACTTCTGCCTGGTGGTTGTCCCCTGGGTGGCTTCCTGAGGACATCTCCTTGATGGTTGTCCCCTGGGTGGCTTCCTGGGGACTTCTCTGATGGTTGTCCCTGGGTGGCTTCCCTGGGGACTTCTCCCTGGTGGTTGTCCCCTGGGTGGCTTCCTTGGGGACTTCTCCTTGATGGTTGTCCCCTGGGTGGCCTCCCTGGGGACTTCTCCTTGTTGGTTGTCCCCTGGGTGGCTTCTTTGGGGACTTCTGCCTGGTGGTTGTCCCCTGGGTGGCTTCCCTGGGGACTTCTCCTTGATGGTTGTCCCCTGGGTGGCTTCCCTGAGGACATCTCCTTGATGGTTGTCCCCTGGGTGGCTTCCCTGGGGACTTCTCCTTGATGGTTGTCCCCTGGGTGGCCTCCCTGGGGACTTCTCCCTGGTGGTTGTCCCCTGGGTGGCTTCCTTGGGGACTTCTCCTTGATGGTTGTCCCCTGGGTGGCCTCCCTGGGGACTTCTCCTTGTTGGTTGTCCCCTGGGTGGCTTCTTTGGGGACTTCTGCCTGGTGGTTGTCCCCTGGGTGGCTTCCCTGAGGACATCTCCTTGAAGGTTGTCCCCTGGGTGGCTTCCCTGGGGACTTCTCCCTGGTGGTTGTCCCCTGGGTGGCCTCCCTGGGGACATCTCTCTGGTGCTTGATCTCCTCCCAGCACCTCCAGGACTTTGCAGAAGGTCACCAGACCTCAGGTCCCCCCAGAGGTGACCTGAGGGACACCAAAGGTCCTCTGCTTCCAGGCTGGAGCAGTCCCTGGGTGGGAGGAGGAGGTCCCAGCCCCAGCTCCTGGGCAGCTCCTGTGGGCAAAGCCTCCAGCAGAGCCCAGTGCCAGCCTGCTGGGCTGGGAAGGGAGCTCTGGAGGTCCTCTCCAGCAGCTGGAGGTGCTGGGCACAGGAGGCTCAGCCCCAGCAGGAGCCCAGGGGGCAGCTGGGGTTGGGAGCTCTGCAGAGAGGACTCCACAAAACCTCACTGGGCAGCAGCTCCAGGGCTGGAAGCCTCCAAGCCAAGAGGTTCACCAGCTCCAGGTCCTGGTGCCCAGCAGCTCCAGGTTCTGGTGCCCAGCAGCTCCAGGCTCTTGTGCCCAGCAGCTCCAGGCCTGGGACCCTCCAAGCCAAGAGGTTCACCAGCTCCAGGTCCTGGTGCCCAGCAGCTCCAGGTCCTGGTGCCCAGCAGCTCCAGGCTCTGGTGCCCAGCAGCTCCAGGTCCTGGTGCCCAGCAGCTCCAGGTCTGGAACCCTCCAAGCCAAGAGGTTCACCAGCCCCAGCTCCTGTGCCCAGCAGCTCCAGCTCCTGGTGGGAGATGCTCTCCACACCTCTCCAACCCAATGCTTGTCCTGGGGAAGGTCCTCTGCTGTGCTCCCCCCCAGCCCTGGAGCCAGGAGGGCCTGGGGAAGGTCCTCTGCTGTGCTCCCCCCCAGCCCTGGAGCCAGGAGGGCCTGGGGAAGGTCCTCTGCTGTGCTCCCCCCCAGCCCTGGAGCCAGGAGGGCCTGGGGAAGGTCCTTCCCCTGCTGCTGCCACCAGCAGTTGTGAAACCTTCTCCCCTCCACCCCCTGTGGGCTGCAGCCTCCTGCTGCGGAAGCTTCTCAGGCAGGAAGTAGCTTTGGTCACAGCAGCTTCAAGGCCACCCCTGGGCAGCTCCTGCAGCACACCCAAGGAGCTCTGCACCCCCAGGGGCTTCTCCTCACCTCCAGCCTCTGCTCTGCTGCCCTTCCCAGCTGGGAACTTGGAGGATTTTCTTGGCCTCAGGGAGGAGTCAGCCATGGGAGAACCAGAAGCAAGTGGTAGGTGGTGACCTTGATGCTCTTGGAGATGCTCTCTGGGCCCTCCCTGGTGACTCAGAGCAGCTTGGAGCCACTTGGGGATGGAAGAAACCAACCCTAGGTTGGGGTCTCCATGAAGATCCCAACCCAAAGAGGCTGTGGAGGCCCCTGGGGAGCTTCCAAAGCCTCCTGTGGTCCAGGGCAGGCTGCTGGGGGAGGACCTTGCTGGAGCAGCATCTCCAGCTGGTGGAGATGAGCTCCGGAGGTCCCTCCCTGTGTGCATGGAAACCTCCCAGAGCCAACGGTGGGCAGAGGTCAGTGGAGGTCCTTTGGGCCAAGAGGGGCAGTGAGGAGCTGGAGCAGCTCCAGAGAAGGTGGGGAAGGGTCTGGAGGAGCAGCTGAAAGCCCCTGGGGGTGGCTGAGGCTGGAGAGCTTCCACCTCCAGAAGGTTCCTTCAGCAGCACCTGGGTGGCCTTGGAGGCTCCCAAGCCCTGGAGCAGCTTCCCAGAGAGGTTTTGGAGTCCCCTCTGGAGAGCTTCCAACCTCAGCTGCCCCTTGGGCTCCTGGCAGCCTGCTGGGGCTGAAGGCTTCCAAAGCCTCCTGCGGGCCAGGGCAGGCTGCTGGGGGAGGACCTGGCTGGAGCAGCATCTCCAGCTGCTGCAGATGTTCTCCAGGGGTCCCTTCCCAGCAGGTTGGGCTCCTGTGTGCTGTGCTTTGAAGCACAGCAGCCTGGGGAGAAGGCTCCAGGGGGAAGCTGTTGAGGAGCAGGAGCTGGAGGTGGACAGTTGGCAGCTGGGAGGCTGCAGAGGGCTGAGGAGATGAAGGTGGTGCTGAGGCTGAGGCCTGAGGAGGAGAAGGAGGACAAGGAGGAGGAGGAGGAGAAGAAGACAGGTGGGAGAAGAGAGGAGGAGGAAGAGGAGAAGCAGAAGGAGGAGGAGAAGAGAAGAGAAGGAGAAGAGAGGAGAAGGAGAAGAGAGGTGGAGAAGAGAGGAGAAGGAGAAGAGAGGTGGAGAAGAGAGGAGAAGGAGAAGAGAGGTGGAGAAGAGAGGAGGAGGAGAAGAGAAGCAGAAGGAGGAGGAAGAAGAGGAGAAGAGAGGAAGAGAGGAGAAGGAGAAGAGAGGAGAAGGAGAAGAGAGGAGGAGTAGAAGGAGGAGGAGAGAGGAGGAGGAAGAAGAAGAGGAGGAGGAGGAAGAAGAGAAGAATAGAGGAAGAGGAGAAGGAGAAGGAAGAGGAGGAGAAGGAGAAGGAAGAGGAGGAGAAGGAGGAAGAGAAGGAGGAGAAGAGAGAAGGAGGAGGAAGAGGAGGAGAAGAGAGGAGGAGGACAATTGGCAGCTGTGAGGCTGCAGAGGGTCGAGGGTGAGGATGGAGAAGATGAAGATGGCTCCAGGAAGGTGGTGCTGAGGCTGAGGCTGAGGCTGAGGCTGAGTGCAGGCCTGGAGCAGCCTCTGGGGCTTGTGGTTGTAGAAGGGAAGCTCTGAGGCTGCTGAGGAGGAGCAGCAGCAGAAGAGGAAGAAGAGGAGGAAGAGGAAGAAGTTCTCCTGCTGAAGATCTCCTGCAGGCTCTGCCCTGCAGCTCCTGGGGCAGCCTCTGCTGCTGCCCACAACCTCCTCAGCAGCTGCAGCTCCAGCCCAGGAGCTGGGGACCAGGGGGAGCCAGTCCTGGGCCCCCAACCTCCTCCCAAGGTCACCTTGGCCAAGCTCCATTCAGTCCACGGAGCCCAACCAGGCCTGACCTGGGGCCAGGCATGGCCCAGGGCCACCAAGGGCTCAGCACCACCCCTGGGAGCAGCTCCACCACCCCTGGGAGCAGCTCCACCACCCTGGGAGCAGCTCCACCACCCCTGGGAGCAGCTCCACCACCCCTGGGAGCAGCTCCACCACCCTTGGGAGCAGCTCCACCACCCCTGGGAGCAGCTCCACCACCCCTGGGAGCAGCTCCACCACCCCTGGGAGCAGCTCCACCACCCCTGGGAGCAGCTCCACCACCCTTGGGAGCAGCTCCACCACCCCTGGGAGCAGCTCCACCACCCCTGGGAGCAGCTCCACCACCCCTGGGAGCAGCTCCACCACCCTGGGAGGACCTCCACCACCCCTGGGAGCAGCTCCACCACCCCTGGGAGCAGCTCCACCACCCCTGGGAGGAGCTGCACCACCCTGGGAGGACCTCCACCACCCCTGGGAGCAGCTCCACCACCCCTGGGAGCAGCTCCACCACCCCTGGGAGGACCTCCACCACCCCTGGGAGCAGCTCCACCACCCCTGGGAGCAGCTCCACCACCCCTGGGAGCAGCTCCACCACCCCTGGGAGCAGCTCCACCACCCCTGGGAGCAGCTCCACCACCCCTGGGAGGACCTCCACCACCCCTGGGAGCAGCTCCACCACCCCTGGGAGCAGCTCCACCACCCCTGGGAGGAGCTGCACCACCCTGGGAGGACCTCCACCACCCCTGGGAGCAGCTCCACCACCCCTGGGAGCAGCTCCACCACCCCTGGGAGGACCTCCACCACCCCTGGGAGCAGCTCCACCACCCCTGGAGCAGCTCCACCACCCCTGGGAGCAGCTCCACCACCCCTGGAGCAGCTCCACCACCCCTGGGAGCAGCTCCACCACCCCTGGAGCAGCTCCACCACCCCTGGGAGCAGCTCCACCACCCCTGGGAGCAGCTCCACCACCCCTGGAGCAGCTCCACCACCCCTGGAGCAGCTCCACCACCCCTGGGAGCAGCTCCACCACCCCTGGGTGCAGCTCCACCTCTTCAGGGGTGAGTCCTCCACCACCTTCCTGCAGCACCTGTGGTGCTCCAGCACCTTCAGGGTGAAGGACTCCCCCCTGGAGTCCCTGCTGGGGCAGCAGGAAGCATCAACCACCCCCAGCCCAGGGGCCCCTGGGGGCTCCCCTCTGGCCCCTTCTTGCCTTCAGGAGATGCAGCCAAAGCCTCCTGAGCACCCTGGGGCCCTGGAGGCTTCCCCAGGGCCATGGTTGCTCAAGCTGAGCCTCCCCTTCCTGTTGGCCAACCTCCTGCTGCTGGTGACCCAGAAGCTCCTGGGAGAAGCTCCCAGCCCAGGGACCCCAAGGCTGGCTCTGGCCTCCCAGCTCCCCCTTGGCCTCCCTGCAGCTCAGCCAAGCTCTGCTCCCCCAGCAGCCCTCCTGGAGGGAGCTGGGGGGCCAGGGCTGGGGTGCAGTGCTCTCCTCTTCCCCACTGCCTCCCCCCCCAGGTCTGGAGAGCCAGGGGAAGGCTCCTGAGGGCAGGAGGAGGTTCAGTGAAATCTTCAGGGGCTTGGATGCCATCGAGATCTCCATTGGGCAGCAGTGAGTGGGGCAGCCCAGGCTGGGCTGGGGGCTGGGGCTGCTGGGGGAGGGGGCTCAGGATCTCCAGAGGGGCTCCAGAAGGCTCTGAGAGATCTCCAGGAGGGGTTGGAAGCTTGGCCAGGAGCAGGAAGCTTCCTCCCTGCAGGGCTGTGCCAGGCCTCTGCCAGGCTGCCCAGGGGCACTGCTGCAGCCCCCAGCCCGGCAGGGGGCTCTGGGGGGTTGGGAGGGGGTCCCTGGGGGTCCCTGGGGTCTGGAGGGTCCCTGGTCTGGAGGGTCCCTGGAGGGGGTCCCTGGGGTCTGGAGGGGGTCCCTGGGGGCTGGAGGGGATCCCTGGGGTCTGCAGGGGGTCCCTGGGGTCTGGAGGGGGTCCCTGGGTCCAGAGGGGGTTCCTGGGGGCTGGAGGGGGTCCCTGGGGGCTGGAGGGGGTCCCTGGGTCTGGAGAGGGTCCCTGGGTCTGGAGGGGGTCCCTGGGTCTGGAGGGGGTCCCTGGGTCTGGAGAGGGTCCCTGGGTCTGCAGGGGGTCCCTGGGTCTGGAGGGGGTCCCTGGGGTCCAGAGGGGGTCCCTGGGGTCTGGAGGGGGTCCCTGGGCCTTGAGGGGGTTCCTGGGTCTGCAGGAGGTTCCTGGGTCCAGAGGGGGTCCCTGGGGTCCAGAGGGGGTCCCTGGGGCTGCAGGAGTGCTGCAGCTGTTTGGCTTTTGCCCTGCCCCAGGCCTGGTGACCTCCTCCTGGGGGATGAGGACAGCGCTGAGGACCCAGAGGTGGCTGCAGCAGGAGAGGTTGGGAGCTGCATGGCTGTGCTGCAGCTCAGGAGCTGCTGCTGCTGCTGCTGCTGCTGCTGCTGGGGACCTCTCCCTGGGCAGCTTGGCAGAGCTGGGGCTGAGCAACCTCCCTCAGCTTCAACCTTCCTCCTCTCCTCCTCCTCTCCCAGCCCAGGGAAAGCTTCCCCCAGAGCTGGGAGCCTCCAGCAGCAGCAGCAGCAGCAGCAGCAGCCCTGGGAGGTGAGCTGGGAGCTGGGCTGCGGGGGGAGGGCTGCAGGGAGAGGGCTGCAGGGGGTGGGCTGCAGGGGCAGAGCTGCAGGGGCAGGGCTGCAGGGGGTGGGCTGCAGGGGAGGGCTGCAGGGGCAGAGCTGCAGGGGGAGGGCTGCAGGGAGAGGGCTGCAGGGGCAGGGCTGCAGGGGGAGGGCTGCAGGGGCAGGGCTGCAGGGGCAGGGCTGCAGGGGGAGGGCTGCAGGGGCAGGGCTGCAGGGGGTGGGCTGCAGGGGGTGGGCTGCAGGGGCAGAGCTGCAGGGGCAGAGCTACAGGGGGAGAGTTGCAGGAGCAGGGCTGCAGGGGGTGGGCTGCAGGGGGTGGGCTGCAGGGGAGGGCTGGGGGCAGGGCTGCAGGGGGTGGGGAGGGGGTGGGCTGCAGGGGGGGCAGGGGGGCTGCAGGGGGTGGGCTGCAGGGGGTGGGCTGCAGGGGCAGAGCTGCAGGGCAGAGCTGCAGGGGGTGGGGCAGGGGCAGGCTGCAGGGGGGGTGGGCTGCAGGGGTGGGCTGCAGGGGCAGGGCTGCAGGGGCAGAGCTACAGGGGGAGAGTTGCAGGAGCAGGGCTGCAGAGCTGGGGGTGGGCTGCAGGGCTGCAGGGGTGGGGCAGAGCTGCAGGGGGGGGCTGCAGGGGGCTGCAGGCAGGGCTGCAGGGGGTGGGCTGCAGGGGGCAGGGCTGCAGGGGCAGAGCTGCAGGGGCAGGGCTGCAGGGGGTGGGCTGCAGGGGCAGGGCTGCAGGGGCAGAGCTACAGGGGGAGAGTTGCAGGAGCAGGGCTGCAGGGGGCAGGGCTGCAGGGGCAGGGCTGCAGCTGCCTCCTTGTGCTGCAGTGCAGGAAGCTGATGAGCTGCTGCTGAGGGCTGAAGGTGGCATCGAGGCCGCCCTGGGCTATGCCAAGCTGTGGTGCAAGTATGCCAAGGAGCTGCTCAGCTGGATGGAGAAGAGGCTGAGCTATGGTGGGTCCGGGCAGGGGTGGGGCCCAGGGACCCTCCTGGGCCTGGCCAAGAGGTTCTTTCTGTCTCTGAGCCTGGCCTGGGGCAGCTCTGAGCTTGGCTTTGGCCTTCCCCAGAGCTGGAGTTTGCCAGGGGCGTGGTGAAGGCGGCAGAGGCAGCGCGCAGCAGCATCGGCCAGCAGGTGCTGGGGGCTGCTGGGGGCTGCTGGGGGCTGCTGGGGCAGGGAAGGGGCAGCAGCAGGAGGAGGAAGAGGAGGAGGAGGGAGAGGAGAAGGGAGAGGAGGAGAGGGAGGGAGAGGAGGAGGAGAGGGAGAAAGAGGAGGAGGAGATGGAAGGGGAGGAGGAGGGGGAGGGGAAGGAGGAGGAGGTGGAAGAGGAGGAGGAGGGAGAGGAGGAGGAGAAGGGAGAGGAGGAGAAGGGAGAGAAGGAAAGGGAAGAGGAGGAGAAGGAGGAGGTGGAAGGAAGGGAGAGGAGGAGGAGGAGGTGCAGAGGGAGAAGGAGAAGGAGAGGAGAAGGAAAGGGGAGGAGGGGAAGGAGAAGAGGGGGGAGGAGGGGAAGGAGATGGAAGGGGAGGAGGAGAGGAAGAGGAGGAAGGGGAGGAGGGGGAGGAGGAGAGGGAGGAGGGGGAAGAAGAGATGGAGGAGGAGGAGGAGGAGGAGGGGTTAGACCTTGAGGGGACCTTGCTGGGGCAGCTGCTGGTGGCAGCCCCCCAAGCCTCCTTCCTCCCCTGCCTCCTCCTCCTCCCTGCTGGGCTCTCTGCAGCCCCAGATGCCGCTCAGGAGCCTCTACAGCTTGCTGCTGGAGCAGGAGCTGCGGGTGGGCAGCCTGGCTCTGGAGACCGTTGCCCTCCTCCAGCAGAAGGAGTTCTGCCAGGTGGGGACTGCCCCGGGGGGGCTGAGCTGGGCTGGGAGCAGCACAGGGGGGGGAGATCCCTCCTGGCCCCTGGGGGGAGGGGAGGGCTGGGGGGCTTCCCCTCGGGGGGTCCCTGCTGGGGACCGGAGTGTGGCTCTGCTCCAGCCCCTGGCAGCCAAGAAGAATGAAATCGAGAAGTGGAGGAAGGAATTCAAGGAGCAGTGGAGCAAGGAGCAGAAGAGGATGGTGAGAGGGCAAGGGGGG
The DNA here is from genome assembly GCA_011125475.1 of Melanerpes aurifrons. Lineage (NCBI taxonomy): Eukaryota > Metazoa > Chordata > Aves > Piciformes > Picidae > Melanerpes > Melanerpes aurifrons. The sequence continues at coordinate 294,244 of WWNC01000157.1, forward strand.
GCCTGGAGCAGCCCTCAGAGAGAGGGAGGAGGAGAGGGAGGAGGAGGAGAGGGAGAAGGAGGAGAGGGAGGAGGAGGAGAGGGAGAAAGAGAGGAGGAGAGAAGGAGGAGGAGGGGGAGGAGAGGGAGGAGAAGAGGGGAGAAGGAGGAGAGGAGGGAGGGGAGGAGGGAGGGAGGAGGAGGAGGAGAGAGGGGGGAGGGAGGGGAGGAGAGGGAGGAGGAGGAGAGGGAGAAGGAGGAGAGGGAGGAGGAGGAGAGGGGAGGAGGAGGGAGGAGAGAGGAGGAGGAGGAGGGAGGGAGAGGGAGGAGGAGGAGGAGGAGAGGGAGGAGGAGAGGGAGGAGGGGGAGGAGAGGAGGAGGAGGGAGGGAGGAGGAGGGGGAGGAGAGGGAGGAGGAGGAGAGGAGGAGGAGGAGGAGAGGGAGGAGGAAGAGAGGAGGAGGAGAGGGAGGAGGAGGGGGAGGAGAGGGAGGAGAAGAGGGAGAAGGAGGAGGAGGAGAAGAGGGAGGAGGAGAAGAGGGAGGGGGAGGTATAAGAGCCCCAAGGGCTGGCAGGAGGAAGCTGACATCCATTGGACCTCATGGAGGTCTCCCTCTCCCCCTCCCCCTCCTCCCTCTCCCTCCCCCTCCCCCCAGGCAGAGGCTGCCTCCGGGCTGCGCAGGGCTCGGCTGCAGTACCTGCAGCGCTGCCAGGAGCTGGAGAGGGCCAAGCTGCTGAGCTGCAGGGCGGAGGAGGAGCTGCAGGCCCTGGGCAGCAGCAGCCCCGGCAGCGCCGGCAGGCAGCTGGAGAAGCGCCGCAGGGCCTGCGAGGAGGCTCAGGCCAAGGTCAGCAGCAGGCAGGAGGTGCTGGGGGGGCTTCAGCCTGCCCCAGGGCTCTCCCCCAGCCCCTTCCATGGCTCCAGGAGCTCTCCCCCAGCCCCTTCCATGGCTCCTGGAGCTCTCCCCTAGCCCCTTCCATGGCTCCAGGAGCTCTCCCCCAGCCCCTTCCCTGCCTCCAGGAGCTCTCCCCCAGCCCCTTCCATGGCTCCAGGAGCTCTCCCCCAGCCCCTTCCATGGCTCCTGGAGCTCTCCCCCAGCCCCTTCCATGGCTCCTGGAGCTCTCCCCCAGCCCCTTCCATGGCTCCTGGAGCTCTCCCCCAGCCCTTTCCGTGGCTCCAGGAGCTCTGAGCTCTCCCCCAGCCCCTTCCATCCCTCCAGGAGCTCTGCCCCCAGCCCCTTCCATGGCTCCAGGAGCTCTGCCCCCAGCCCCTTCCATCCCTCCAGGAGCTCTGCCCCAGCCCCTTCCCTGCCTCCAGGAGCTCTGCCCCCAGCCCCTTCCATGGCTCCAGGAGCTCTGCCCCAGCCCCTTCCATGGCTCCAGGAGCTCTGCCCCCAGCCCCTTCCATGGCTCCAGGAGCTCTGCCCCAGCCCCTTCCATGGCTCCAGGAGCTCTGCCCCCAGCCCCTTCCCTGCCTCCAGGAGCTCTCCCCCAGCCCCTTCCCTGCCTCCAGAAGCTCTCCCCCAGCCCCTTCCCTGCCTCCAGGAGCTCTGAGCTCTCCCCCAGCCCCTTCCATGGCTCCATGACCCCAAAGCCCTGCTCCAGCCCAACCCATCCCTCGGCTCCAGGCCCCCCCAAGTGCCTGGGGTCCCTCTCAGCTGCTGCTGGGGCCCTGCAGGTGCAGGAGGCAGAGGCCCTCTACAAGCTGTGCCTGGGGGAGGCCAGGCTGCGGCAGCAGGAGCTGGAGAAGGTTCGAGCCAGGATCGTGACCCACGTCAGGAAGTTGATCCTGCAGGGAGATGAGGTCCTGGCCTGGGTAGGAGGCTCCTGCCCTGCTGCTCCCCTTGGCCCTCTCCCCTTGGCCTCCTGCCCTGCTGCTCCCCTTGGCCTCCTCCCCTTGGCCTCCTCCCCTTGACCCTCTCCCCTGCTGCTCCCCTTGGCCTCCTCCCCTGCTGCTCCCCTTGGCCTCTTCCCCTTGGCCTCCTCCCCAGCTCCTCCCCTTGGCTTCCTGCCCTGCTGCTCCCCTTGGCCCTCTCCCCAGCTCCTCCCCTTGGCCCTCTCCCCAGCTCCTCTCCTTGACCCTCTCCCCAGCTCCTCTCCTTGACCCTCTCCCCAGCTCCTCTCCTTGGCCCTCTCCCCACCTCCTGCTGGAACCCTCCCCCAGCAGCTGGAAGGCTTCCAGGGGTGGCTTTGCCTCCCCCCCAGATGCCTCAGCTGGGAGTGGCAGCACCCATGGGTGGGAGGGAGACCTTCCAAGGTCCTGCTGGGGTCAGCAGGGGCAGCCCCAGCCCCAGGCTGCCAGGGTCACCACCAAGCCCTGGTGGGAGCAGCCCTGGCCAGGGGAGGCTGCTCAGGGTCCCATCCAGCCCGGCCTGGGCTGGCTCCAGCACCTCTTTGGCCTCCCCAGCTCCATCCCCAACCCCCAGCCTCCCCCAGCTCCTTCTCCACCTTCCCTGCAGCCTCCTCCTCAGCCCTGCAAAGCCTCCAGAAGGTCTCCTTGGAGAACCTCAACCCTCTCAGGGCTGCCCTCAAAGCAGAAGGCCCCCGGGGGGGTCCCTGGGGGGGTGCTGAGCAGGGCCCCAAGCCTTTGGTGTGCACCCAGTGGGGCTCAGGAGGGCTCCCAAGGGCTGGGGAAGCCACCAAAGGCCTTGGGCTGGTTTCCTCTCCCCCCTAAGGTGACCCTGAGGATGTTCAAGCAGCGCCAGGGCCAAGCTGAGAAGGTTCCAGTGAGCTACCAGGAGCTGGCTGAGGTCTGCAGGTCCTACAGAGCTGGGCAGAAGTACCTGGAGTTCATCCAGGCCCTGCAGAAGAAGGAGCTGCAGGTGGAGGCCTTGGAGTTCGAGCCTGGGGGGCAGAGGTACAGCCCAGAGCGAGCCTGGGGGCTCAGCCCAGCTGGGGAAGGGGCAGCAGGGGGGAGCTGGGGGGCAGAGCCTGGAGGGCACAGCTCAGGGGGCTGTGGTCAAGCCTGGAGCTGCTGCTGGCCAGGGCTGGGGGTGGTCTTGGCCAACCTCTCCCTCACCAAGCTGCAGGGAGGGACCCCCAGGGCCCCCACAGCCACCAAGAAGGTGGAGGTGGTGGACCCCCTGCAGCCCCCAGGGACCCCCTCTGGACCCCAGGGACCCCCTTGGGACCCAGGGACCCCCTGTAGCCCCCAGGGACCCCCTCTGGACCCCAGGGACCCCCTTGGGACCCAGGGACCCCCTGCAGCCCCCAGGGACCCCCTCTGGACCCCAGGGACCTCCTCGGGACCCAGGGACCCCCTCTGGACCCCAGGGACCCCTTCCAGACCCAGGGACCCCCTGCAGCCCCCAGGGACCCCCTCTGGACCCCAGGGATCCTCCCAAGCCCCCAGGGACCCCCTAGGGACCCCCTCCAGCCCCCAGGGACCCCCTCCCAAGCCCCCCAGGGACCCCTTCCAGAGCCAGAGACCCCCTCTGGACCCCAGGGACCCCTTCCAGCCCCCAGGGACCCTCTCCAGCCCCCAGGGAACCCCTCCAGACCCCAGGGACCCCCTCTGGGGCCCAGGGACCCCCTCCAGACCCAGGGACCCCCTCCCAAGCCCCTCAGGGACCCCCTCCCAAGCCCCCCAGAGCCCCCTGCCGGGCTGGGGGCTGCAGCAGTGCCCCTGGGCAGCCTGGCAGAGGCCTGGCACAGCCCTGCAGGGAGGAAGCTTCCTGCTCCTGGCCAAGCTTCCAACCCCACCTGGAGATCTCTCAGAGCCTTCTGGAGCCCCTCTGGAGATCCTGAGCCCCCTCCCCCAGCAGCCCCAGCCCCCAGCCCAGCCTGGGCTGCCCCACTCACTGCTGCCCAATGGAGGTCTGGATGGCATCCAAGGCCCTGCAGAAGGTGGAGGGGGTGGGAGGTGGTGAGGAGAGGCAGGAGGACAGAGCCCAGGGGGGCTGTGGCCAGGCCTGGAGCCTCTCAGGGTTGGGGCTTGGGCTTGGGCAACATCTTCAGCAGCAAAGCTCAACCCCTTCCCCAGGACCCCTCCCAGGGGCAGGCAGAAGGAGGCCTTGCAGCACACAGGACCTGCTGGCCCCAGGAAGGGCTCAGCCACAGCAGAGGACAGCTCCAGGCAGCAGCTGCCCAGCAGTGCTGGCCAGGGTAGGTTGGAGTCCATCACTGTGCCCCAAGGTCCTCCTGAGCTGGGTGGAGGTCAAAGAGGTGGAGAGGAACCTGGGGCAGGGCCTGGGGGAGGAGGGGAAGGGGCTGGGGGGGCTGTGGGGAGCAGCTGAGGGCCCTGGGGGGGTGGAGGCTGCAGCAGAGGAGGCTGAGGGAAGCCCTTCTGGCTCTCTGCAGCTCCCTGCCAGCAGCTTGGTGCCCTCTGAGCTCTGCTCCCAAGCTCTGGCCCCAGAGGCCCCAAGCTGGAGCTGCCCCCAGGGCAAGGCTGAGCTTGGCCAGGGGCAGAGCTGCTGCTGCCTGCAGGGCTGTGCCAGGCCTGTGCCAGGCTGCTGCCCAGGGGCAGAGCTGCTGCTGCCTGCAGGGCTGTGCCAGGCCTGTGCCAGGCTGCTGCCCAGGGGCAGAGCTGCAGCCCCCAGCCCCGGGGGGGGTCTCCTGGAGCTGTGGTGCTGAGGGCCAGGGGCTGGAGGTGCTCTGGGTCCAGGCTTGGCCTCCAGGAACTCCAAGCTCCTCTCCAGCCCTGCTCTGGCTCCATGACCTCAAAACCCTTCTCCAACCCAACCCCACCTTGAAGTCCTCCAGGAGTGCTCAGGGTTGGTTGACCTCCTCCTCCTCCATCTCCCCCTCCTCCATCTCCCCCTCCTCCATCTCCTCCTCCTTCTCCTCCTCCTCCATCTCCTCCTCCTTCTCCTCCTCCTCCATCTCCCCCTTCTCCATCTCCCCCTCCTCCATCTCCCCCTCCTCCATCTCCCCCTCCTCCATCTCCTCCTCCATCTCCTCCTCCTCCTCCATCTCCTCTCCTCCTCCTCCATCTCCTCCTCCTCCTCCATCTCCTCCTCCTCCTCCTCCATCTCTCCTCCTCCTCCATCTCCCCTCCTCCTCCTCCATCTCCCCTCCTCCATCTCCTCCTCCATCTCCTCCTCCTCCATCTCCTCCTCCATCTCCTCCTCCTCCATCTCCTCCTCCTCCATCTCCCCCTCCTCCTCCTCCATCTCCTCCTCCTCCATCTCCTCCTCCTCCTCCTCCATCTCCCCCTCCTCCATCTCCTCCTCCATCTCCTCCTCCATCTCCTCCTCCATCTCCTCCTCCTCCTCCTCCATCTCTTCCTCCTCCTCCATCTCCTCCTCCTCCTCCTCTATCTCCCCCTCCTCCTCCCTCCCCCCAGCTCCCCCCAGACCCCTCTGCAGCGACCCCGAAACCCTCGAGTCCAGGTCCTCGGAGCCCCCCAGCTGCAGCCCAGGTGAGGCCTGGCAGGGAGCTCTGCCTGCTGCTGCCCTGCAGAGGAGAGGCCCCAGGGCCCCACCCCGGCCCCACCCTGACCCCCCCCCGGCCCCACCCTGACCCCTTGGCCCCTCCTGCAGGCAGAGGCTTGCTGAAGGCTTCCGGCGGCAGCGCCCTGCCCCCCTCGGAGGAGCCGGAGGAGGACCGAGGTGAGGCTGGGGGGCAGCTGCAAGCCCTGGGGTGGGCAGCCGGGGCGGGGGGGGGTCTCAGGTCGCCCCTCAAGCCTCCCCCCTGGCTTGCAGCAGAGAGTGGGAGCTGGCAGCAGCCGCAGCTGGGGAAGCTTCTGCTCTCCAGCCCGGCCCAGACCCATCGGCTGCGGCGGCTGCGGGGCCCTGCCCGCTGCAGGGACTGCGACACCTTCCTGGTCAGTGGCTTCGAGTGCGAGGAGGTGAGGCCCGGGGGGGGACCCCGAGGGGGGCCACAGAGCCCCTGGGCAGGCTCCTGCCCCTCCCCCTGCCACCCTCCCCCTCAGCCTCCCCCTTCAGCGAGCCGCCGGCTGGCCTGGAGCCCCCTCCTGGGGAGGGTCTGGGGGGCAGGGGGGGTGGTGAGCTCCTGCCGGGGGTCCTGCGCCAGGGGTGGTGGAGCTGCACCCAAGGGTGCCTGAGCTGCTCCCAAGGGTGGTGGAGCTGCACCCAAGGGTGCCTGAGCTGCTCCCAAGGGTGGTGGAGCTGCACCCAAGGGTGCCTGAGCTGCTCCCAAGGGTGGTGGAGCTGCACCCAAGGGGTGGTGGAGCTGCACCCAAGGGGTGGTGGAGCTGCACCCAAGGGTGGTGGAGCTGCTCCCAAGGGTGGTGGAGCTGCACCCAAGGGTGCCTGAGCTGCTCCCAAGGGTGGTGGAGCTGCACCCAAGGGTGCCTGAGCTGCTCCCAAGGGTGGTGGAGCTGCACCCAAGGGTGGTGGAGCTGCTCCCAAGGGTGGTGGAGCTGCACCCAAGGGTGGTGGAGCTGCTCCCAAGGGGTGGTGGAGCTGCACCCAAGGGTGCCTGAGCTGCTCCCAAGGGGTGGTGGAGCTGCTCCCAAGGGTGGTGGAGCTGCTCCCAGGGGTGGTGGAGCTGCACCCAAGGGTGCCTGAGCTGCTCCCAAGGGTGGTGGAGCTGCTCCCAGGGGTGCCTGAGCCCCCCCAGGGGTAGTGGAGCTGCTCCCAGGGGTGCCTGAGCCCCCCCAGGAGTGGTGGAGCTGCACCCAAGGGTGGTGGAGCTGCTCCCAGGGGTGCCTGAGCCCCCCCAGGAGTGGTGGAGCTGCACCCAAGGGTGGTGGAGCTGCTCCCAGGGGTGCCTGAGCCCCCCCAGGAGTGGTGGAGCTGCACCCAAGGGTGGTGGAGCTGCTCCCAGGGGTGCCTGAGCCCCCCCAGGGGTAGTGGAGCTGCACCCAAAGGTGCCTGAGCTGCTCCCAAGGGTGGTGGAGCTGCACCCAAGGGTGGTGGAGCTGCTCCCAGGGGTGCCTGAGCCCCCCCAGGGGTGCTGCAGGGGGAGAGCCCCTGCTGGCCCTTGCTGGAGGGAGATGCTCCCTGCCTGGCTCTGGCGGCCGGGGGGGTCCCAGGCGGCTGCGGGGGGCCGGGGGCTGCCCTCGGGAGGGGCTGAGGCTCTCCCCCCCCGGCAGTGCTCCCTGGCCTGCCACAAGCGCTGCCTGGAGTCGCTGCTGATCGCCTGCGGGCACAGGAAGCTGCCCGGCAGAGTTCCTCTCTTCGGGGTGGAGCTCAGCCAGGTCCCCAGGGGCCACCCCCAGGAAGTTCCTCTCCTGGTGCTGCAATGCACCTCCGAGATCGAGCAGAGGGCGCTGGGGGTGCAGGTGAGGCGGGGGGAGAGGGAGAGAGGGAGGGGAGAGGGAGAGGGAGAGGGGGAGAGGGAGGGAGGGAGAGAGGGAGGGGGAGAGGGAGGGAGGGAGAGAGGGAGGGGAGAGGGAGGGAGGGGGAGGGAAGGAGAGAAGGAGAGGGAGGGAGAGAGGGAGGGAGAGAGGGAGGAAGGGAGGGAGGGAAGGAGAGAGGGACAGAGGGAGGGAGAGAGAGCGAGGGGGAGAGGGAGGGAGGGGGAGAGGGAAGGAGAGAAGGAGAGGGAGGGCGAGAGGGAGGGAGGGAGAGAGAGGGAGGGAGAGAGGGAGGAAGGGAGGGAGGAAGGGAGAGAGGGACAGAGGGAGGGAGAGAGGGAGGGAGAGAGGGAGGGAGGGAGAGGGAGGGAGGGGGAGAGGGAAGGAGAGAAGGAGAGGGAGGGAGAGAGGGAGAGAGGGAGGGAGGGGGAGAGGGAGGGGGAGAGAGGGACAGAGGGAGAGAGAGGGAGGGAGGCAGGGAGAGAGGGAGAGAGGGAGGGGGGGAGAGAGGGAGGGAGGCAGGGTGGGAAGGAGGCAGGGAGGGAGGGAGAGAGGGAGAGAGGGAAGGAGGGAGGGAGAGGGAGGGGGAGAGGGAGGGAGGCAGGGAGAGAGGGGGAGAGGAAGGTGGGAGTCAGAGAAGGAGGGAAGCAAGAAGGGAGAGAGGGAAGGAGGCAGGGAAGGAGGGAGGGAGGAAGGGAAGAAAGGGAGAGAGGGAAGGAGGGAGGCAGGGAGGGAGGCAGAGAGGGAGGGAGGCAGGGTGGGAAGGAGACAGGGAGGGAGGGAGGACCTCTGCTGCTCCTCCCCCTGACCCTCCCCCAGCCCACCCAGCTCCCCTCCCTCCCTCCCTCCCTCCCCCCAGGGCATCTACAGGGTGAGTGGCTCCAAGGCCAGGGTGGAGAAGCTCTGCCAGGCCCTGGAGTGCGGGGGGGGCCTGGTGGACCTCTCCCAGCACTCCCCCCACGACGTCACCGGGGTCCTGAAGCACTTCCTGAAGGAGGTAGGCAGCGAGGGGGGGAGGGGGAGGAGGAGGAGGAGGAGGAGAGGGAGGAGGCCCCAGCTGGGCCTGCAGCTGCAGCTCCTCCAGCCCCAACAGCACTGAAGTTCTCTTCTCCTCCTCCTCCTCTTCTCCCTCTCTTCCTTCTCCCTCTCTTCCTTCTCCCTCTCTTCCTTCTCCCTCTCTTCCTTCTCCCTCTCTTCCTTCTCCCTCTCTTCCTTCTCCCTCTCTTCCTTCTCCCTCTCTTCCTTCTCCCTCTCCTTCTCCTCTTCTCCTCCTCCTCTCCTCCTCTTCCTTCTCCTCCTCCTCTTCCTTCTCCTCCTCCTCTTCCTTCTCCTCCTCCTCTTCCTTCTCCTCCTCCTCTTCCTTCTCCTCCTCTTCTTCCTTCTCCTCCTCCTCTTCCTTCTCCCTCTCCTCCTCTTCCTTCTCCCTCTCCTCCTCCTCCTCTCCTCCTCTTCCTTCTCCTCCTCCTCTTCCTTCTCCTCCTCCTCTTCCTTCTCCTCCTCCTCTTCCTTCTCCTCCTCCTCTTCCTTCTCCTCCTCCTCTTCCTTCTCCTCCTCCTCTTCCTTCTCCTCCTCCTCTTCCTTCTCCTCCTCCTCTTCCTTCTCCTCCTCCTCTTCCTTCTCCCTCTCTTCCTTCTCCCTCTCTTCCTTCTCCCTCTCTTCCTTCTCCCTCTCTTCCTTCTCCCTCTCTTCCTTCTCCCTCTCTTCCTTCTCCTTCTCCTCCTCTTCTTCTCCTTCTCCTCCTCCTCTCCATCTCCTCCTCCTCCCCCTCCCCCCCAGCTCTCAGCCCCACTGCTGCCTCCTGACCTCTATGAGGACCTCATGGCCTTGGCCAAGGAGCTGCAGAGGGCTGGAGAGGACGAAGGGAACCCTCCAGGGCTGCCCTCTGCCCACCTGCAGAGCATGAGGGAGCTGCTGGGCAGGCTGCCGGCCAGCAACTACCACACCCTGCGGCACCTCATCGGCCACCTCCGCAGGTCAGGGCCTTGCCTGGGCAGGGACCCCCAGGGGGGCCCCCAGGGTGGGCAGGGACCCCCCAGGCTGCTCCCCCAGGGTGGGCAGAGACCCCTAGGGTGATCTTGGGTAGGTTGAGACCATCCCAGGTGGTCTTGGGTGGGAAGGAACCTTCCAAGGTGGTCTTCCAGGGTGGCCTTGGGTGGGCAGGGACCCTCCAGGCTGCTCCCCCAGGGTGGGCAGGGACCCCCAGGCTGGTCCCCCAGGGTGGGCAGAGACCCCTAGGGTGGTCTTGGGTAGGTTGAGACCATCCCAGGTGGTCTTCCAGGGTGGTCTTGGGTGGGAAAGGACCTTCCAGGGTGGTCTTGGGTGGGCAGGGACCCTCTAGGGTGGTCCTCCAGGGTGGGCTTGGGTGGTTTGGGACCTTCCAGGGTGGCCTTGGGTAGGTTGAGGCCATCCCAGGTGGTTCTGGGTGGGAAGGAACCTTCCAAAGTGGTCTTCCAGGGTGGTCCTCCAGGGTGGGCAGGGACCCTCCAGGGTGGCCTTGGGTGGGAAAGGATCTTCCAGGGTGGTCTTAGGTGGGTTGAGCCCTTCCAAGGTGGTCTTGGCTGGGCAGGGACCCTCCAGGGTGGTCTTGGGTGGGCAGGGACCTTCCAGAGTGGTCTTCCAGGGTGGTCCTAGGTGGGCTGAGCCCTTCCCTGGGGAGCTGCAGCCAGCTGCTGGGAAGCCCCCAGCCCCTCCAGGGCTGCCCCCTGGGGCCAGGGCAGGGTCCAGACCCCTCCAGGGGAGGAGCTTCAGGCTGGGGCAGACTCCAGGCCCCCTTTGGGAGGCTGCCCCCCAGCTCCCTGCCCCGGGGGGGTGGGTGAGGACCCCCCCCCCCGAGCTGGGCCTCCCTCTGGCCTGCTGCAGGGTGGCTGAGAGCTCAGAGCACAACCAGATGTCCCCCAGCAACCTCAGCATCGTCTTTGGCCCCACCCTGGCCAGGGCCCCCCCGGGGGGGGACCTCTCGGTGGTCTCCCTGCTGGACTCTGCCTGCCAGGCCCAGCTGGTGCAGCTCCTCATCCAGCACCACCACAGGCTCTTTGGGGAGGGGGAGGAGGAGCAGGAGAGGCCCCCAGCCCCAGCTCCTGCCCCTGGGGGCATTGCCAGGGCGGAGGAGGAAGAGGCTGAGAGCCCAGAGGCCGAAGGGCCACAGGTAGGTGGGGGCTGGGCTGCACCCTGGGGGTCCCACAGCCCTCAGGACCCTTCCTGGGCTGCACCCTGGGGGTCTCAGAACCCTCAGGACCCTCCCTGGGGGTCCCACAGCCCTCAGGACCCTTCCTGGGCTGCACCCTGGGGGTCTCAGAACCCTCAGGACCCTTCCTGGGCTGCACCCTGGGGGTCCCACAGCCCTCAGGGACCCTCCCTGGGGGTCCCACAGCCCTCAGGACCCTTCCTGGGGGTCCCACAGCCCTCAGGACCCTCCCTGGGGGTCCCACAGCCCTCAGGGACCCTCCCTGGGGGTCCCACAGCCCTCAGGACCCTTCCTGGGCTCCACCCTGGGGGTCTCAGAACCCTCAGGACCCTCCCTGGGGGTCCCACAGCCCTCAGGACCCTTCCTGGGCTCCATCCTGGGGGTCCCACAGCCCTCAGGACCCTTCCTGGGCTCCATCCTGGGGGTCCCACAGCCCTCAGGACCCCCTCAGCCCCAGCAGCTGGGGGCTGGGCTGGGGGCTGCCTCCCTGCCCCCTGAGAGTCCTCCTGTGGCTCTCCCCCCCCAGGGCTTCCCCTCCCTCGCCCCTGAGGACTCAGCTCCTGCAGAGGGCTCCCAGCAGAAGGCTCTGGAGGGAGCCCAAAACCTTCTCAGCTCGGAGCCTCCAGGTAGAAGGGGAGGGGGAGGGCCTGGGGGAGGGCCTGGGGGGGGAGGAGACCTCCCTGGTGGTCCTCCTGCTCCTGCAGCCCCCTGTGGGGGCCTGCAGCAGCCCTGCTGAGGCTCTCTGAGGCACCCCTGGGAGGTCTCTGGGGGCTCAGCACCACCAGGAGCTTGGCTTGGGGTCTCCTCCCTCCTCCTCCTCCTCCTCCATCTCCTCCTCCTCCTCCTCTTCTCCTCCTCCTTCTCCTCCTCCTCTTCCTCCATCTCCTCCTCCTCCTCTTCCTCCCCCTCCTCCTCTTCCTCCTCCTTTTCTCCTCTTCCATCTCCTCCTCCTCCTCTTCCTCCCCCCAACCTCCTCCATCCTCCTCCCCCAACCTCCTCCATCCTCCTCCCCCCAACCTCCTCCATCCTCCTCCTCCTGCTCCTCAGAGGCCTCCTTGCTCCTCTCTTGCTTTGTGTCTTGGTGCAGAGCTGAAGCCAAGCTGCAGCTGGCAGCTGGAGGCCCCCAGGCAGGAGGAGGCAGAGGGTGACCCCAGGGGGGTCCCAGGACCCCCTCCCAGAGGCCACTTCAGCAGACAAGCTGCCAGGTACCTCCCAGCCCAGCCCAGGCCCGGCCCAGACCCCCCCCAGCCTTCTGCCCTCCCCTTGGGGGCCTCCCAGGGGACCCCAGAAGCTGGGGGAGAGGCCAAGGCCCCCCCCAGGGAGCCCCTGGAGGAGAGCCCCCAGAGCAGGAGCAGCTCAGCAGGGCTCAGCCCAGCCAGGCAGGGCCTGGGCAGGGGGCAGCAGCTGGAGGTGACCCCAGGGGCTGCCAGGATGGGCTCCAAGGTGAAGCCTGAGGACACTTTGGGACCCCAAGAACCTCCCCTGGAGAGCTTGGAGGGCTGGAAGGAGATGGAGGAGGACCTCAGCACTGTGCTGTAGGAGAAGGCAGGGAGGGCTCCAGCCCCCAGCCCTGCTCAGCACAGGAGGGCAGGGGTGGGATGTGGACCCCCCCCCAGGGCTGGGGCTCTGCCTGGAGAGCTTCCAGCTGGGGGAGGATCTGCTCTGGGCCTCCCTCCTGGGCTGTGGCAGGGCAGGAGCCAGGGGGGAGGCTGCTTGGAGCCTTCTGCTGCCACTCCTGGAGCTGCAGGAAGCTTGGAAGGGGTTGGAGAAGACCTTCAGGTTCTTGGAGGCTGAGCCTGGACCCAGCCCTGCCCCAGGGCACCACCAGCCCCTGGCCCTCAGCACCACAGCTCCAGGAGACCCCCCCCGGGGCTGGGGGCTGCAGCTCTGCCCCTGGGCAGCAGCCTGGCACAGGCCTGGCACAGCCCTGCAGGCAGCAGCAGCTCTGCCCCTGCCCAAGCTCAGCCTTGCCCTGGGGGCAGCTCCAGCCTGGTTCCTCTTCCCCTGAAGGCCAAAGCTCCACCAGGGAGCTGTGGAGGTCACTCAGAGCTCCTGGAGGTGGGGAGGAGGTGAAGGGCTCCTGGCTGGGCTCTGGGGCTGGGGGTCTCCATCTCCCCCTCCCAGGCACCTGGGCAATAAAAGTTTCCTCCTGTGGCTTTTGGGACCTTGAGGACTTCCTCTGGGCTGCAGCTCCTGGCTCTGGAGGCCTGGAGGAGGAGAGGAGCTCCTGGGGGTGCTGGGGAGGGAGGGAGGCTGAGAGGCTTCCTGTGGTGGCTCTGCTGCTGCTGAACCTTCTGGGGGGCTGCAGGGAGGCCCTGAGGAGGAGCAGAGAGCAGGGGGAGAAGGGGAGGGAGGGAGAGCCAGGGGGAGAAGGAGAGGAAGAGCCTGGGGAGGGGAAGAGCCCAGAACAGGGAAAGGGTTGAGCTGTTTTGGGGGCTTTTTTGCTGGGTTTTCTTTGGGTCTTTGGGCCATTTGGGGGGCTGCTTTGTGTTTTGGGGCAGCTTTGGGTCATCCTGGGCTGGTTTGGGTCATCCTGGGTGGTTTTTGGGGTCATCCTGGGCTGGCTTGGGGCTGGTTTGGGTCATCCTGGGCTGGTTTGGGGCAGCTTTGGGTCATCCTTGGGGCTGGTTTGGGTCATCCTGGGCTGGTTTGGGGCAGCTTTGGGTCATCCTGGGCTGGGTGGTTTGGGACAGTTTTGGGTTTCATCCTGGGCTGGTTTGGGGCAGCTTTTGGGTCATCCTGGGCTGGTTTGGGGGGCTGTTTTGGGTCATCCTGGGCTGGTTTTGGGAGGTTTTGAGTCATCCTTGTTTTGGGGCTGTTTTGGGAGGTTTTGAGTTGTTTTGCATTGCTGGGTGGGAGGGAGGCTGGAGAGGACACCCAGGAAGTGCTGAGAGGGCTGGGGACACCCAAGGTGCTCAAAGCTTGGTCGATGTGGAGCCAGGAAGGAGAGGTCCTGGGGGTGGAATTCCTGCTGGAAGCTGGAGGGGTCCTGGGGGGAGAAAAAAGAATCCAACAACAGGGAGAGAGGAGGAGGAGGAGGAGAAGGAAGGCGGGGGGAAGAGGAAGAGGAGAAGGGAAAAAGGAGGAGGAGATGGGGAGGGAAGAGGTGAAAGAGGGAGGGAGGAAGAGTGGGGGAGGAGGAAGAAAGGGCAGAAGAGGGAAGGAAGAGGGGAGGAAGAAAGGAGAAGGGGAGGAGGAGCAAGGGGGGGGGAGGAGGAAGGGAGGAGGAAGAAGAAAGCAGAAAGAGGAGGAGAGGAAGAGAGAGGCTGAGGCAGCCAAGAAGGAGGAGGCAGAGGAGAGGAGCAGCAGCAACAGGAGGCAGAGACTGAGGCTGGAAGGGAGGCAGCAGGAGCAGCCTGCAGCCTGCAGGGGCGCTGCAAGCCGGCACGCCAAAGGCGCCGCCGGCGGCGCCGCCGTCAGAGGGCGTGGCTTAACCTGCCCTATTACGTCACCACGCGGGGGTGTGTCCAGCAGAGCGACGTCTGACGAGGGCGAGGCGGAGGCGGGGGCCTGGCGGCGACGTCAATCGCGCGCGCGTCCCGCGTGGGGGTTGTCGCCGCGACGCGACGCAACGCGGGGGGCGGGGCCCGCGCTGACGTCGGGGGCGGGGCCTGAGGAGGGGGGGCGTGTCCTGGCGGGCAGCGGCGGAGCCGGCGGCGGCGGCGGCCGGGGCGGGGGGGGGGGAAAGGAAAGCTGCGGGGCCCTGGGCCCTGTCCTGTGCGAGGCACCGGGGCCGCGGCCCCACCCTCAGCCCCCCCCCGCCATGGAGGACCCCTCGCGGCTGCTGGCGGCGGCGGCTCACGGCGCCGGGGTGAGCCTGCCCGGGGGCATCCCGCCCCCTCCCCCGGCCGCCACCGGCGATCCGGCAGCCGCCGCCGCCCCGCCCCCCGCGCCGGGAGCTCATCACGATACCGGCGATGTCCTGCAGCAGATCATGGCCATCACCGACCAGAGCCTGGATGAGGCCCAGGCCAGGTACCGGCGGGGCCCGGCCGGGGCGGGGGGCCCGGGGGGGGGCTGCTCGGCACCGGCCGCTTCCCGGCCGCCGTGACTCAGCTTGGCGGGCGCGGGGAGAGCGGCTCGGCGCCGGTTCGGCGGGGAGGGTCCCGCCGGAGAAGTTCCAGCTCCGTTCCCCGCCGGCCCGGTGGCTTCTCTGCTCCCCGGCCCCGGGAGGGGGTCCCGGGGTTCGCCCCCCCGCCCGGGAGGTGCGGAGCGGCGAGGGGGAGGCCGGGGCCGGGCTGCAGGCAGCTGGGGCTGGGGGGGCAGAGCCCCCAGGAGGGTCCTGAGCGCCACCCTCGAGCCTGAGCCTTGGCTCTGGGCCGCGCTGGGTCCTGCCCGAGCCTGGCCCTGCCCCGCCCGGGGGGTGGTCCCCAGCCTGGGCTGTGCCCCGGCCCCGACCCCTCCCCAGCCCCGACCCTTCCCCAGCCTTGGTTCGTGCCTGGCACTGATCCCCCCTGGGGCTGCCCTGGGCTCATCCTGGTCCCCCTGGGGCTGCCCTGGGCTCATCCTGGTCCCCCTGGGCTCACCTTGGTCCCCCTGGGGCTGCCCTGGGCTCACCTTGGTCCCCCTGGGGCTGGGGCTGTCCCCTGGGGCTGCCCTGGGCTCACCTTGGTCCCCCTGGGGCTGCCCTGGGCTCACCTTGGTCCCCCTGGGGCTGCCCTGGGCTCATCCTGGTCCCCCTGGGCTCATCCTGGTCCCCCTGGGGCTGCCCTGGGCTCACCTTGGTCCCCCTGGGGCTGCCCTGGGCTCACCTTGGTCCCCCTGGGGCTGCCCTGGGCTCATCCTGGTCCCCCTGGGCTCATCCTGGTCCCCCTGGGGCTGTCCTGGGCTCATCCTGGTCCCCCTGGGGCTGCCCTGGGCTCATCCTGGTCCCCCCCTGGGCTCACCTTGGTCCCCTGGGGCTGCCCTGGGCTCACCTTGGTCCCCTGGGGCTGCCCTGGGCTCACCTTGGTCCCCCTGGGGCTGCCCTGGGCTCACCTTGGTCCCCCTGGGGCTGCCCTGGGCTCACCTTGGTCCCCCTGGGGCTGCCTGGGCTCATCCTGGTCCCCTGGGCTCATCCTGGTCCCCCTGGGGCTGCCCTGGGCTCATCCTGGTCCCCCTGGGCTCATCCTGGTCCCCCTGGGGCTGTCCTGGGCTCATCCTGGTCCCCCTGGGGCTGCCCTGGGCTCATCCTGGTCCCCCTGGGGCTGGGCTCAGCACTGGTTCTTGATCTTGGCTCCTTCCTGGTTCATTCCTGGTTCCCTCCAGGCTCCTTCCTGATTGTTTCCTGGCTCCTTCCTAATTCATTCTTGGCTCCTTCCAGGCTCCTTCCTCCTTCCCCCTTCCCTCCCAGGCTCCTGCCCCTCCCTGACTGCCTCCTTCCTTCCCTCCCTGCCTGCAGGAAGCATTCCCTGAACTGCCACAGGATGAAGCCAGCTCTCTTCAGTGTGCTCTGCGAGATCAAGGAGAGGGCAGGTGGGTTGCAGCCCCCCCAGGCCCCAGCTGCCCCCCACCCCTCCCAGCAGCTCCTCCTCTCCCCAGGGGGGTCCCCAGCTCGGGGCTGGGGGGCTGGGGGCTGTGCAGCAGCTGGGGGGGGGGGGTTGGAGGAGCTGAAGCTGCTGGGGGAGCCCAGGGGGGGCTCAGCTGGGCCCCACCTTGGGGGTGCTGAGCAGGGCTCCAGGTTGGCAGCAAAAGAGGTTCCAGAGGGGAGGGAAAACCAAACCAGGGATGGGGGAAGGTGGAGAAGACAAAGGTGGAGCTGGTCCCAGCTCTGGGGCAGCTCAAAGCCAGCGCCAAGCTCCTGGAGCTCTTCCTCTGCCCTGCCCCTGGAGCTCTTCCTCTGCCCTGCCCCTGGAGCTCTTCCTCTGCCCTGCCCCTGGAGCTCTTCCTCTGCCCTGCCCCTGGAGCTCTTCCTCTGCCCTGCCCCTGGAGCTCTTCCTCTGCCCTGCCCCTGGAGCTCTTCCTCTCCCCAGCAGCTCTTCCTCTGCCTCCACTGAGCCTCCTCTGGAGCATCACCTCCTCCCCACCTGCATGCTAATTACTCTGCTTCTAATTAGCCCCCGGGCTGCTGAGGCCTCCCTGCCCCCTATGCAAATGCAATCAGTGCAGAGCCATTTGCATCTTGTTAATTAGAGGCTAATTAGGGCTGAATGAAAGCCTGGCAGCCTGGGGTGGGGGCAGGGAGGATCTCCCCCGGGCTGCTCTGCTGCACAGCCCCAGGAGCCCCCAGGGAGAGCTCAGGGGCCCCCAGGCCTCTGCTGGGCTCTGGGGGGGGTTGGGAGGGGGCCCAGGGCTGCACCCAGAGCTGCTGAAGGCCTCAGCAGGGAGTTGAAGGCTGGGAGCAGCCTCAGAGCTGCTGTGGGTCTGGGGCAGGCCCTGGGGGGCAGCAGGGGCTCCTGCAGGCTCTGGGGGTCCCAGGCAGGCCCTTGGGGGCTCAGGCAGGCCCTGGGGGGCAGCAGGGGCTCCTGCAGGCCCTGGGGGTCCCAGGCAGGCCCTGGGGGGCTCAGGCAGGCCCTGGGGGGCAGCAGGGGCTCCTGCAGGCTCTGACCTTTCTCTCTCCCTCTCCCCCTCAGTGCTCAGCATCCGTGGGCTGCAGGAGGAGGACCCCCAGATGCTCAGCTGCTGAGGCTGGACAACATGCTGCTGGCTGAGGGAGTCTCTGGGCCTGAGAAGAGAGGAAGAGGAGGAGGAGGAGGAGGAGGAGGAGGAGCACCACCAGTGGCTGTGGCAGCAAGCTCAGGTGGCTGTCCCCATGACAATAGCATTGAGCACTCTGACTACAGGGCCAAGCTCTCCCAGATCCGAGAGATTTACCACTCAGAGCTAGAGAAGTATGAACAGGTGATCCTCCTGCATGCCAGAGGCCTTCCTCCCCTCCCCCTGCCCCTCCTCCTCCTCCTCAGCCCACCCCCTGCCCTGCCTCTCACCCCCTCTCCCCTCCCCTCCCCCCTCCTGGCTTTGCTTTCTGTTGTCCTCCCCTGGGGCTGGGGGTTGGAAGCTTCAGGGCTCAGGTGACTTCCCCCCACCCCTCCTCCTCCTCCTCCTCCTCCTCTTCCTCCTCCTCATTGAGTTGGAAGCTCTCAGAGGTAGGGTGAGGAGAATGAAGACCAAAGGAAAAGGTTGAGGGGGTGGGGGAGAGGGGTTGGGTGAAGGGGGAGGGGGGCTGGGGGGACCCCCCCAGAGGGGTTCAAGCTCCGGAGGGCTCCAGGCTCAGGAGGGGACCCCAAGGGGGCTGGGGAGACCCCCAAGGGGTTCCATCCCCCAGAGGCTTCCCCAAGAGTCAGAGCTGGGCCCAGGCTTGGCCAAGAGCTTCCTGAATGACCTCAGGGAGAGGCTGCTGGCCCCAGGCTGGCAGCAGTGGGGGCAGGCTGGTGCCAGGCTGGAGGGGGTGGGGGGAGAGAGGAGGGTCCTGAGGTGCCCCCAGGGCAAGGGCAGGGAGGAGCAAGCCCCTGGCCCCAGCTGCTGGGGAGGGACTGGAAGTGCTGCAGGGGGCACCAAGGGGGGCAGCAGGCAGCAAGGAGGCCCCCAGGGGGCTGTGCTGGGGGGCAGGAGGCAGAGTGTGGGCAGCAGGGCACAGAGGGAGCTGCTCCTGCCCCAGCCAGGGGTGGGCACCCCCCCAGCTGGCAGTGCCCAGGGCAGAGCCCAGCAGGGCTTGAGGAGAGGCTGAGGGCACCTCCCTGGGTGCTGCTGCTGCTGGGGGGCAGCCCCCAGAGGGCATCTGCTGCGTGCTGGGGGGCATGGGGCTGGGGCTGGCAGCAGCTGAGGGGTGCCCAGGGCTGTGCCCAGGAGGTGCCAGCAGCAGCAGCAGCAACCTCTTGGCTTGGAGGCTTCAGAGGCCCTGGGAGAGGTTTGGTGGAGTCCTCCCTGCAGAGCTCCCGACCCCAGCTGCCCCCTGGGTGCCCTCCTGGCAGCCTGCTGTGGGCAGGGGGCTTGGGCTGGGTGACCTCCAGAGCCCCCTGCCCACCCCTCTAGGCTGGGGCTCCAGGGCTCAGGAGGGTTCCAGGCTCAGGAGGGCTCCAGGGCTCAGGAAGGTTCCCCCTGGGGAGCTGTGGAGGCTCAGGAGGGTTCCAGGCTCAGCTCCAGGCTCAGCTCCAGGGCTCAGGAGGGTTCCAGGCTCAGCTCCAGGCTCAGCTCCAGGGCTCAGGAGGGTTCCAGGCTCAGTTCCAGGCTCAGTTCCAGGGCTCAGGAGGGTTCCAGGCTCAGCTCCAGGGCTCAGGAGGGTTCCAGGCTCAGCTCCAGGCTCAGCTCCAGGGCTCAGGAGGGTTCCAGGCTCAGCTCCAGGCTCAGGAGGGTTCCAGCTCAGGAAGGTTCCAGGCTCAGGAGGGTTCCCCTGGGGAGCTGTGGAGCCTCAGGAGGCTTCCCCAGGGCTCAGCCTTGGCCCCAGGGGGCTGTGCCCCCTTGGAGGGGGCCGTGGGACGCCGCTGAAGCCCTCAGCCACCTCCTGTGCCCTCCTGGCTGCCTCCTGCGGGCTGAGTTGGCCACAGGAAGGGCCCCGGGGGGAGCTCCCCTGGCTGCCTCCCGGCGCAGGAAGGGGTTGGGGGTCTGGGGGGGCTGCTCTGCCGCTCTGGGGATCCACCCTGGTGTCCCTGCAGGCCTGCAGTGAGTTCACCACCCACGTGATGAACCTGCTGAGGGAGCAGAGCAGGACCAGGCCCATCTCCCCCAAGGAGATCGAGCGCATGGTCAGCATCATCCACGGCAAGTTCAGCACCATCCAGATGCAGCTCAAGCAGAGCACCTGCGAGGCTGTCATGATCCTGCGCTCCCGCTTCCTCGACGCCAGGTGCCGCCAGGGGCGCCGGAGGGCGCCGAGGGGGCGGCGGAGGGCGCCGCGGGAGGCGCCGGGGCCGCCAGGGGGCGGCAGAGGGAGGCAGAGGGCGCTGGGGCGGGGGGGGGTGCCAGGGGCCTCCAATTTGGTCTGGTTTGGGTCTGATTCGGCCTATTTTGGGTCCAATTTGGCCATTTCTGACTCTGACTTTGGCCTCTTTTGGGTCTGATTTGGCCTTTTTTGGCCTCTTTTGGGTCTGATTTGGCCTTTTTTGGGTCCAATTTGACCATTTCTGACTCTGACTTTGGCCTCTTTTGGGTCTGATTTGGCCTTTTTTGGCCTCTTTTGGGTCTGATTTGGCCTTTTTTGGGTCTGATTTGGCCTTTTCTGGGTCCAATTTGACCATTTCTGACTCTGACTTTGGTCTGGTTTGGGTCTGATTTGGTCTATTTTGGGTCCAACTTCAGCCTATTTTGGGTCTAATTTGGCCTCTTTTGGGGCTAATTTGGCCATCTCTGACTCTGACTTTGGCCTCTTTTGGGTCTGATTTGGCCTCTTTTGGGTCTGATTTGGCCTCTTTTGGGTCTAATTTGGCCTCTTTTGGGTCTGATTTGGCCATTTCTGACTCTGACTTTGGTCTTATTTGGGTCTAATTTGGCCTTTTTTGGGCCTTTTTTGGGTCCAATTTGGCCATTTCTGACTCTGACTTTGGTCTGGTTTGGGTCTGATTCGGCCTCTTTTGGGTCCAACTTCAGCCTCTTTTGGGTCCAACTTCAGCCTCTTTTGGGTCTAATTTGGCCTTTTTTGGGTCTAATTTGGCCTCTTTTGGGTCTAATTTGGCCATTTCTGACTCTGACTTTGGTCTCTTTTGGGTCTGATTTGGCCTCTTTTGACCTTTTTTGGGTCTGATTTGGCCTTTTTTGGCCCTAATTTGGCCTTTTGACCTTTTTTGGGTCTAATTTGGCCTCTCTTGGGTCTGATTTGGCCATTTCTGACTCTGACTTTGGTCTGGTTTGGGTCTAATTTGGCCTTTTTTGGGCCTATTTTGGGTCCAATTTGGCCATTTCTGAGTCTGGCCACTTTGGGTCCAATTTGGTCTATTTTGGGTCTGATTTGGCCATTTCTGACTCTGACTTTGGTCTATTTTGGGTCTGATTTGGCCTTTTTTGGGCCTATTTTGGGTGCAATTTGGCCATTTCTGACTCTGACTTTGGTCTATTTTGGCTCTGATTTGGGTCCAATTTGGCCTTTTTTGGGTCTAATTTGACCATTTTTTACTCCAGCTTTGGTCTATTTTGGGTCTGATTTGGCCATTTCTGACTCTGGCTTTGGTCTGGTTTGGGTCTGATTTGGTCTATTTTGGGTCTAATTTGGCCCCTTTGGGTCTGATTTGGCAATTCCTGACTCCCACATTACCCTTTTTTGGGGTCTGATTTGGCCTTTTTTGGCCTATTTTGGGTCTGATTTGGCCATTTTTGGGTCTGTTTTGGGGTCTATTTTGGGTCTAATTTGGTCTATTTTGGGTGCGCTGTGGCCCCTCCTGGGGGTGCTGTGGCCGGAGGTGCCTGATCCAGGGGTGTCTGATCTGGGGGTCCCAGGCCAGGGGTCCTGGGCTGGGGGTGCCTGGGCTGGGGGTGCCTGATCCAGGGGCCCTGGGCCGGGGGTGCCTGGGCTGGGGGCGCTGTGGCCCCTCTGGGGGCACCTGGGCCAGAGGTGCCTGATCCCACGGGTCCTGGGCTGGGGGTCCTGGGCTGGAGGTCCTGGTTGGGGGGTCCTGGGCTGGGGGTCCCTGAGCTGGGGGTGCCTGAGCTGGGGGTCCCGGGCTGGTGGTCCTGGGCCGGGGGTGCCTCAGCTGGGGCTCCCGGGCCAGGGGTGCCAGGCTGGGGGTCCTTGATCCGGGGGTCCCGGGCTGGGGGTGCCTGAGCTGGGGGTCCCTGATCCGGGGGTCCCATGCCAGGGGTCCCTGATCCGAGGGTCCCGGTGCAGGGGTCCCTGATCTGGGGGTCCCATGCCGGGGGTCCCTGATCCGAGGGTCCCGGTGCAGGGGTCCCTGATCTGGGGGTCCCATGCCAGGGGTCCCTGATCCGAGGGTCCCGGTGCAGGGGTCCCTGATCCAAGGGTCCCGGTGCAGGGGTCCCTGATCTGGGGGTCCCATGCCGGGGGTCCCTGATCCGAGGGTCCCGGTGCAGGGGTCCCTGATCCAAGGGTCCCGGTGCAGGGGTCCCTGATCCGGGGGTCCCATGCCAGGGGTCCCTGATCCAAGGGTCCCGGTGCAGGGGTCCCATGCCGGGGGTCCCATGCCAGGGGTCCCTGATCTGGGGGTCCCATGCCGGGGGTCCCTGATCCGGGGGTGCCCGGTCTGGGGGTCCCATGCCGGGGGTCCCTGATCCGGGGGTCCCATGCCGGGGGTCCCATGCCGGGGGTCCCTGATCCGGGGGTGCCCGGTCTGGGGGTCCCATGCCGGGGGTCCCTGAGCCCCTGCCCCCCGCAGGCGCAAGCGGCGCAACTTCAGCAAGCAGGCCACGGAGGTGCTCAATGAGTACTTCTACTCCCACCTGAGCAACCCCTACCCCAGCGAGGAGGCCAAGGAGGAGCTGGCCAAGAGAGGAGGCATCACAGTCTCCCAGGTGGGGGCTGCCTGCCGCCTCCCCTCACCCCCTGCCCGCTCTGCCTCCCCCCTCCCCTCCCCTCCCCTCCCCCCAGCTCCTCACCCCGGGGCTGAGCTCTGCTGCGGGGCCTGGAGCTGGCTGCTGCCCCTCAGGAGGCAGAGCTGGGGCTGGGGAAGCTCAGGGAGGGATCCTTCCCCCCTCCCAAGAGGGGATCCACCCCCACCCCCCCAGAGGGGATCCACCCCCCCAGAGGGACCCACCCCCCAGAGGGTTCCCCAGGGCTGTGAGGAGGGCAGGGAGGCTTTGGTCACCCCCTGGGGAGAGCAGGGAGGCTCTGGTCACCCCCTGGGGAGGGCAGGGAGGCTCTGGTCAGCCCCTGGGGAGAGCAGGGAGGCTTTGGTCACCCCCTGGGGAGGCTTTGGTCAGCCCCTGGGGAGAGCAGGGAGGCTTTGGTCACCCCCTGGGGAGGCTTTGGTCAGCCCCTGGGGAGGGCAGGGAGGCTTTGGTCACCCCCTGGGGAGGCTTTGGTCACCCCCTGGAGAGGGCAGGGAGGCTTTGGTCACCCCCTGGGGAGGCTTTGGTCAGCCCCTGGGGAGGGCAGGAGGCTTTGGTCAGCCCCTGGGGAGGGCAGGGAGGCTCTGGTCAGCCCCTGGTGGCAGCAGGGAGGCTTTGGTCAGCCCGTGGTGGTCTCTGGGGGGTCTCTGGGGGTGGCTGCAGGTCTCCAACTGGTTTGGCAACAAGAGGATTCGCTACAAGAAGAACATGGGCAAGTTCCAGGAGGAGGCCAACATCTACGCCGCCAAGAGCGCCGTGGACGCCGCCGGCGCGGGCGCCCAGGGCCCCCAGGGCAGCTCCCCAGCCACCCCCAGCTCAGGTGAGGCAGCCAGGCCCAGCCCACAGCCCCGCTGGGGGGCTGGGGAGGGGGCTGGGGGCCAGGTTGTGACGGCCTGGGGTCCGTTTGTGTCCTCCTCCTCCTCCTCCTCAGCCTCCTCTGGCTCCTTCAAGATGGCAGCGGCCGGGGAGGCCTTCCTCAGCCTGCAGGCTCTGAGCTCCTACCAGAGCTCCCCCCTGGGCACCGGCGTCCAGGCACAGGTCAGTGGGGAGGCTGCAGCCAGCTGGGGCTGAGGGTTGTGGGGCTGAGCCCTCTGGGGCTGAGCCCTCTGGGGCTGAGCCCTGCGGTGCTGAGGGTTGTGGGGCTGAGCTCTCTGGGGCTGAGCCCTGCGGGGCTGAGGGCTGGCACCAGGGGAGCTGGAGCTGCCCTCAGGGCAAGGCTGAGCTTGGCCAGGGGCAGAGCTGCTGCTGCCTGCAGGGCTGTGCCAGGCCTGTGCCAGGCTGCTGCCCAGGGGCAGAGCTGCTGCTGCCTGCAGGGCTGTGCCAGGCCTGTGCCAGGCTGCTGCCCAGGGGCAGAGCTGCTGCTGCCTGCAGGGCTGTGCCAGGCCTGTGCCAGGCTGCTGCCCAGGGGCAGAGCTGCAGCCCCCAGCCCCGGGGGGGGTCTCCTGGAGCTGTGGTGCTGAGGGCCAGGGGCTGGAGTTGCCCTGGGTCCAGGCTTGGCCTCCAGCAGCTCCAAGCTCCTCTGCAGCCCTTCCCTGGCTTCATGACCTCAAACCAACCTCCTTGCCTTCCCCTCCCCTCCCCTCCTTGCCTTCCCCTCCCCTCCCTCCTTGCCTTCCCCTCCCCTCCCCTCCTTGCCTTCCCCTCCCCTCCCCCTCCTTGCCTTCCCCTCCCCTCCCCTCCTTGCCTTCCCCCCCCTCCCCTCCTTGCCTTCCTCTCCCCTCCCCTCCTTGCCTTCCCCTCCCCTCCCCTCCTTGCCTTCCCCTCCCCTCCCCTCCTTGCCTTCCCCTCCCCTCCCCTCCTTGCCTTCCCCCCTCCCCTCCTTGCCTTCCCCCTCCCCTCCTGCCTCCTTCCCTTCCCCTCCCCCTCCCCTCCCCTCCCTCCCCCTCTCACTGTTGGCCTCTCCTCCCAGGTGGATTCCTTGCACCATGTCCTGCACCAGGCAGGGAGGTTTGAGGCCATGGTGAGCAACCCTCTGTACACGACACAGCGCCTCGAGGTAAGAGCCAGCCCTGCCCTCCCCCTCCCCAGCTCTGACCCCAGCCCTCCCCCCCAACACTGACCCCTCCCATGCTCTCCTCCCCCCAGCTTGAGTTAAGTGGGGCAGGGGAAAAAAGAAGCTTGGAGGCTTCAGAGCCCTCAGAGAGGCTGTGGAGTCCTCTCTGGGGCCAAGGGGAACTTGGTTACCTTGGAAACATCTCCAGGTTCCCCTTGGTTGTGTCCCAGGCCCCCAAGTCGTGTTCCAACCCCCCCCAGCTCCCCCTGGTTGTGTCCCAGACCCCCCCAGGTCCATCTCCCCTGCCCTCCACACCTCCACCTCCCCTTGGTTATGTCCCAGCCCCTGTCCAACTCCCCTTGGTTGGATCCCAGCCCCCAGGTCCATCTCCCCTGCCCTCCACACCCCCAGCTCCCCCTGGTTGTGTCCCAGACCCCCCAGGTCCACCTTCCCTGCCCTCCACACCTCCTGCTCCCCTTGGTTGGATCCAGCCCCCCCAGGACCACCTTCCCTGCCCTCCACACCTCCTGCTCCCCTTGGTTGTGTCCCAGACCCCCCCAGGTCCATCTCCCCTGCCCTCCACACCTCCAGCTCCCCTCCTCCCCTCCCCCCAGCCCTCCTTGCTCCCCCTGCCCCAAGCCCCAGCCGGGGGCAGGCTGCCCTGAGGGGGTCTGTTGCCCCTGCCTGCAGAGCAATGGCAGCTGGCAGGAGGCAGCCACCCCCTCCTCCGTCACCTCCCCGGCCGGGGACGCCGGCAGCGTCCATTCGGATGCCTCCAACTGAGCCGCCCGGGGCCGGGGGCTGCTGCGGGGAGCCCTGCTGCGGGGAGCCCTGCTGCGGGGAGCCCACCACCCAGGACCCTGAGCCCTGCTGCGGGGAGCCCTGCTGCGGGGAGCCCTGCTGCGGGGAGACCACTGCCCAGGACCCTGAGCCCTGCTGCGGGGAGCCCTGCTGCGGGGAGACCACCGCCCAGGACCCCGAGCCCTGCTGCTGGAACCCTGCTGCGGGGAGCCCTGCTGCGGGGAGCCCTGCTGCTGCTGGGAGCCCTGCTGCTGCGGGGAGCCCTGCTGCTGCTGGGAGCCCTGCTGCTGCGGGGAGCCCTGCTGCTGCGGGGAGCCCTGCTGCTGCTGGGAGCCCTGCTGCTGCGGGGAGCCCTGCTGCTGCTGGGAGCCCTGCTGCTGCTGGGAGCCCACTGCCCAGCACCCTGAGCCCTGCTGCTGCGGGGAGCCCTGCTGCTGCGGGGAGCCCTGCTGCTGCGGGGAGCCCTGCTGCTGCTGGGAGCCCACTGCCCAGCACCCTGAGCCCTGCTGCTGGAGCCCTGCTGCTGCGGGGAGCCCTGCTGCTGCTGGGAGCCCACTGCCCAGCACCCTGAGCCCTGCTGCTGGGAGCCCTGCTGCGGGGAGACCACCACCCAGGACCCTGAGCCCTGCTGGGGGGAGCCCTGCTGCGGGGAGCCCTGCTGGGGGGAGCCCTGCTGCGGGGAGACCACTGCCCAGCACCCCGAGCCCTGCTGCTGGAGCCCTGCTGCGGGGAGCCCTGCTGCGGGGAGACCACCACCCAGGACCCTGAGCCCTGCTGCTGGGAGCCCTGCTGCGGGGAGACCACCACCCAGGACCCCGAGCCCTGCTGCTGGGAGCCCTGCTGCGGGGAGACCACTGCCCAGCACCCCGAGCCCTGCTGCTGGAGCCCTGCTGCGGGGAGCCCTGCTGCGGGGAGACCACCACCCAGGACCCCGAGCCCTGCTGCTGGGAGCCCTGCTGCTGGGAGCCCTGCTGCTGGGAGCCCTGCTGCGGGGAGACCACCACCCAGGACCCCGAGCCCTGCTGCTGGAGCCCTGCTGCGGGGAGCCCTGCTGCGGGGAGACCACTGCCCAGCACCCCGAGCCCTGCTGCTGGAGCCCTGCTGCGGGGAGCCCTGCTGCGGGGAGACCACCACCCAGGACCCCGAGCCCTGCTGCTGGGAGCCCTGCTGCTGCAGGGAGCCCTGCTGCTGGAGCCCTGCTGCGGGGAGCCCACTGCCCAGCACCCTGAGCCCTGCTGCTGGAGCCCTGCTGCGGGGAGCCCACTGCCCAGCACCCTGAGCCCTGCTGCTGGGAGCCCTGCTGCGGGGAGACCACCACCCAGGACCCTGAGCCCTGCTGCTGGAGCCCTGCTGCAGGGAGCCCACCGCCCAGCACCCCCAGCCCTGCCCCCGGGGAGCTGCTCAGCATCACCAGGTCGACCTCCTCGGCCAGCCCCCCCGCGGCTCCTGGGACTCCACACACAGCAAATTACCTCAAGAGCAAAGACCCCCAGCAGAGGAAAATCCTTCTCCCTTTGGGGCCCCTTGGAGCCCCCCGGGGTCTGCTCTGCCCCTGGGAGCCAGAGGCAGGAAACCTTCTTCTACCTCTCCAGCCTCAGCACAGCTCTGAGTCCTGCTGGCTTCAGAACCCTTCCTGCCTCACAGACTGAACCCCAACCAACCCCCCCGGGGGTTGTTCCCCCTCCTCCATCCCCCCTGGAGCTGGGTTGGGGTCTGGGGGTTGAGTTTTGGTTGCTTTTTCTACCAACAGCCTGGGGGAGGAACCTCTCCCCCTCCCCCCTCCCTTCTCCCCCTCCCCAAGGGCTCTCCTGGAGGTTTGGGGCTCCAAAGGACTTCTGCTTTTCTCAGCAGGGAGTTTGGGTTGCAGTTGGGTAGCTGAGAGGAGCTCAGAGCCTGCAGAGCCTCCTTCCCTTCCCCCCTCCCTGAGCCTGTGCTGTGATTGTCCGTGGTGTGATTTTGTAGAGGAGAAACAACTCAGCTTTGGAGCTTTGCTCTGCGTCCTTGGAGGCCATTCCCTGCCCCCTGCCCCCTGCCCTGGCTCTGCCAAAGCTTCCTCCATTCCCTGCCCCCTGCTCTGGCTCTGCTAAAGCTTCCTCCATCCTCTGAACCCTTCTGCCATCCCCTGAGCCCTTCTTCCATCCTCTGCCCCCTGCTCTGGCTCTGCCAAAGCTTCCTGCATCCTCTGAGCCCTTCTGCCATTCCCTGCCCCCTGCCCTGGCTCTGCCAAAGCTTCCTCCATTCCCTGCCCCCTGCTCTGGCTCTGCCAAAGCTTCCTCCATTCCCTGCCCCCTGCCCTGGCTCTGCCAAAGCTTCCTCCATTCCCTGCCCCCTGCTCTGGCTCTGCCAAAGCTTCCTCCATTCCCTGCCCCCTGCCCTGGCTCTGCCAAAGCTTCCTCCATTCCCTGCCCCCTGCTCTGGCTCTGCCAAAGCTTCCTGCATCCTCTGAGCCCTTCTGCCATTCCCTGCCCCCTGCCCTGGCTCTGCCAAAGCTTCCTCCATTCCCTGCCCCCTGCCCTGGCTCTGCCAAAGCTTCCTCCATCCTCTGAACCCTTCTGCCATCCCCTGAGCCCTTCTTCCATCCTCTGCCCCCTGCTCTGGCTCTGCCAAAGCTTCTTCCATCCTTTGAACCCTTCTGCCATCCTCTGAGCCCTGATTTGGCTCTGTCAAAGCTTCTTCCATCCTCTCAGCCCTTCTGCCATCCTCTGCCCCCTGCTCTGGCTCTGCCAAAGCTTCTTCCATCCTTTGAACCCTTCTGCCATCCTCTGAGCCCTGATTTGGCTCTGCCAAAGCTTCTTCCATCCTCTGAGCCCTTCCTCCATCCTCTGAGCCCTTCCTCCATCCTCTGCACCCTGCTCTGGCTCTGCCAAAGCTTCCTCCACCCTCTCAGCCCTGACTTCGCTTCACCCAACCTCCTGCCCTCCTCCTGAGCCCTGACGTTTTTGGCTCCACCAAACCTCTCTCCCCCTTTGGACTTTGTGTTTATCTTTTTGCCCTGGGGCAGGGTTGGGGTCTGGGGGTTGGGGGCTTAGGGACTTTGCTCTCTCCTTCCCCTGACTATCTCTTAAGAAAACAACACAAAAAGGCTTAAACCACCCCAAAAAATAAAGACCCCAACCCAACCTCCCCCCCCCCCCATGGAGCATTGAGGGGGTGGGGAGGGGGCGATGGGGGGTGGGGGTTGGGGGGAGGGGGTTGTGCTTCTCCCCTGCTGTTCACACCCTGGGATCAAAGAACAATAAACCTCCAAAGGCTTTTTTTTATTATTATTTTAATAGTGGGGTTTGGGTTTTTTTTTGCTTCTTTTTGGCCTTTTTTGACCTCTTTTGCCCCTGCCCCCCCTTTCCCCTTCCCTTTGGGGCTGTGAGGCAGCAAAAGGGCGGGAAAAAGCCTCCCCCCCTCCCCCTTCCCTGTGGGGCTGTGAGGCGACAAAAAGGGCGGGAATAGCCCCCCCCCGCGCGCCCTTCCCGGCGTGCCCCGCGCGTCGCCCCCGGCTCCGCCCCCCTCCCCACCATTGGAGCTGTGAGGCGGCAAAAAGGGCGGGGAAAAAAGCCGCCCCCCCCCTCCACCCCGACCCCGCGCGCCCTTCCCGGCGTGCCCCGCGCGTCGCCCCGCCCCCTCCCCACCATTGGAGCTGTGAGGCGGCAAAAAGGGCGGGAAAAGCTTTCCCTCCCCTTTTCCCCTTCCCCTTCCCTTTGGGGCTGTGAGGCGGCCGAAAGGGCGGGAAGAAGACCCCGCGCGCCCTTCCCGGCGTGCCCCGCGCTCGGCTCCTTCCGCGCCCCCCCCCCCCCGGGCGCCATCATGGAGGAGAAGGAGGAGGAAGAGGAGGAAGCGGCGCCAGGCCCCCGGGACCTCGCTGCGCCCCCGGCCGCCGCTCCCTGTCCCCCGCAGGAGGGAGAGGTGAGCAGCGCCCCGGAGGGAGGGGAGGGTTGGTGTCGCTGCCCAGGCGCCTAACCCATCCCCCTTCCATCCCCTTCAGCTCTGCGCCGGCGGAGCTCAGCCTGCGGCCCAGGGGGGAGCCTCAGGTAAGAGGGGAGGGGGGGGGGAAGAGCAGGGATAAACCAATAATCAATAATCCAATAAATGCCTTTAGCAATCAGCTTTGTGCCTGGCACTCTCCTTGGGCTGGGGGGGGAGCAGGGTGGGTGATAGGAGCAGCAATAAGCCAATAATCAATAAGCCAACAAATGCCTTTAGCAATCAGCTTCCTGCTTGGCACTCTCCTTGGGCTGGGGGGGAGCAGGGTGGGTGATAGGAGCAGGGATAAGCCATTAATCAATAAGCCAATAAATGGCTTTAACTTCATGTCTGGCACTCCCCTTGGGCAGGGGGGCAGCAGGGTGGGTGACAGGAGCAGCAATCAGCCAATAATCAATAAGCCAATAGAGGCCTTTCAGCATTCAGCTTCCTGCCTGGCACTCCCCTTGGGCTGGGAGGGAGCAGGGATAAGCCAATAATCAATAAGCCAATACATGTCTTTAACTTCCTGCCTGGCACTCCCCTTGGGCAGGGGGGCAGCAGGGTGGGTGACAGGAGCAGCAATAAGCCAATAATCAATAAGCCAATAAATGCCTTTAGCAATCAATTTTGTGCCTGGCCCTCCTCTTGGGCTGGGAGGGAGCAGGGGTAAGCCAATAATCAATAAGCCAATAAAGGCCTTTAGCAATCAGCTTTGTGCCTGGCACTCTCCTTGGGCAGGGGGGGAGCAGGGTGGGTGATAGGAGCAGGGATAAACCAATAATCAATAAGCCAATAAAGGCCTTTAGCAATCAGCTTTGTGCCTGGCACTCCCCTTGGGCTAGGGGGTAGCAGGGATAAGCCAATAATCAATAAGCCAATAAATATCTTTAACTTCCTGCCTGGACCCTCCTTGGGCAGGGGGCAGCAGGGTGGGTGATAGGAGCAGCAGTCAGCCAATAATCAATAAGCCAATAAATGCCTTTAGCATTCAGCTTCCTGCCTGGCCCTCCTCTTGGGCTGGGGGGGAGCAGGGGTAAGCCAATAATCAATAAGCCAATAAAGGCCTTTAGCAATCAGCTTTGTGCCTGGCACTCTCCTTGGGTAGGGGGGGAGCAGGGTGGGTGATAGGAGCAGGGATAAACCAATAATCAATAAGCCAATAAATGCCTTTAGCAATCAGCTTTGTGCCTGGCACTCCCCTTGGGCTAGGGGGTAGCAGGGATAAGCCAATAATCAATAAGCCAATAAATATCTTTAACTTCCTGCCTGGACCCTCCTTGGGCAGGGGGCAGCAGGGTGGGTGATAGGAGCAGCAGTCAGCCAATAATCAATAAGCCAATAAATGCCTTTAGCATTCAGCTTCCTGCCTGGCCCTCCTCTTGGGCTGGGGGGGAGCAGGGGTAAGCCAATAATCAATAAGCCAATAAAGGCCTTTAGCAATCAGCTTTGTGCCTGGCACTCTCCTTGGGCAGGGGGGGAGCAGGGTGGGTGATAGGAGCAGGGATAAACCAATAATCAATAAGCCAATAAATGCCTTTAGCAATCAGCTTTGTGCCTGGCACTCCCCTTGGGCAGGGGGGCAGCAGGGTGGGTGATAGGAGCAGCAATAAACCAATAATCAATAAGCCAATAAATGCCTTTAGCGATCAGCTTCCTGCCTGGCCCTCCCCTGGCAGCTCAGCCTCTCCCTCCCTCAGCCCCTGGGAACCCTTCCTGGTGCCACCCCAGAGCTGCCTTCCGTGGGGCAGAGAGCTGCAGCTCAGCAGGGCACAGTGCAGGCTGAGTGCAGCTGCCCAGGGGGGCGAAGGGGAGCTGGGGGGGGGCAGGATCCAGCGCTGCTGGGGGGGTTCTGGGTGCCCTCTCCCTGCTGGCACTGCTCAGCCATCAGCCTGCTGTGAGCTGCTGCAGCTGGAGGCTGAGCTTCACCCCTGGGAGGGAGAGATGCCGCGCTGGGGGCACTGGGAAGGGTTGATCCAAGCAGCAAAGCCCCGAGGGCCTCCCCCAGTGCTTTGTGTTCCCTCTCCCCCTCCCACCTTGCTGAGCTGTTGGTTCTGTCTCTCTTCTGCTCAGATCCTGACCTTGGAGAGGAGAAAGCTGCCCCTGGCCACCCCCTCCAGCCCCTGCCTGCAGCTCCCGGGGGAGCCCAGAGCCTGCCCTCCCCAGCAGCCGCCAGGAAGAGCTCCTCCAAGAGCCCCAAGGCCAGAAGAGGCTCCCTGGGAGGCAGCCCCGGGAGGAGGAGGAGGAGCCCCGGGAGGAGGAGCCCCGGGGGGAGGAGCAGCAGCCCCAGCAGGAGCAGCCCCGGGGGGAGGGAGCAGACTCGCTGCCCCAGCCCCCAGGCCTGGCGGCGCTCCACCCTCGAGGGCTGCAGGAGGAAGTCTCTGCCCCCAGTTCACCAGGACGTCACTGGTGTGTGCCCTGCTCCTGCCCCTTGCTCCCCAGCAGCCCCTCCACCAGCCCCTCCAGCAGCCCCTCCAGCAGCCCCCAACCAGCCCCTTTCCAGCAGCCCTCTCTACCAGCCCCCAAACAGCCCCCTCCACCAGCCCCTCTCTACCAGCCCCCAAACAGCCCCCAGCATCCCCCTCCACCAGCCCTCCACCAGCCCCCGAATGCCTCCCTCCTGGCCCAGCTTTTGGGGTGCCTGGAGCAGGGAAGGCTCAGAGTGTGTGTGTAGGGAGGAGCAGGCAGCCAAGGGAGGTGCTGCAGGGAGGGGGCTTGGGGGGGCTGCCTCTCTGTGGCCCTGCCTGACCCTAAAGTGGGAGTTTTCTCCTCATTCCACACCTCTGTGCTCTCAGCCTTTGGCGCCTCCCTTCCCCCCCCTCCCCTCGACCCTTTGGGAACATCTTCCTCCTCCTCCTCTTCCTCCCTTGCTCCTTCCCCACACCCTCAGTGCCTTGCCAGGAGCCTCCCAGCTGTGTGCAGCTGGCTGGGGGTGGGGTGGGGGTGGGGCTGGGGGTGTTAATTGCTGCTAATTTCCTTCTGGTTGCTCAGAGCTAAGCAAATCAATCAGCAAGGAGCTGCCCGAGGCAGAGAGGCTCAGACTGCTGCTCCTGGCCAGCTTCCAGGTAGGATCTCTGCTCCCCCCCAGGGAATCCTTTGCCTCCTGGCTGGGAGCTGCTGCAGGGGCTGGGGAGGAGAGGGGGGAGGGAGGGGATCTGCTCCCAGCCCCCAGCCTGGGCAGCTGGGAAGGGACCTCTGGAGACCAAGCTGGAGGTGCTGGGCACAGGAGGTGCCCCCCAGGAGGGCACCCAGGGGGCAGCTGGGGTCAGGAGCTCTGCAGGGAGGACCCCACCAAAACCTCTCCCAGGGCCTCTGAAGCCTCCAAGCCAAGAGGTTGCTGCTGCTGCTGCTGGCACCTCCTGGGCACAGCCCTGGGCACCCCTCAGCTGCTGCCAGCCCCAGCCCCATGCCCCCCAGCACGCAGCAGATGCCCTCTGGGGGCTGCCCCCCAGCAGCAGCAGCAGCCAGGGAGGTGCCCTCAGCCTCTCCTCAAGCCCTGCTGGGCTCTGCCCTGGGCACTGCCAGCTGGGGGGGTGCCCACCCCTGGCTGGGGCAGGAGCAGCTCCCTCGGTGCCCTGCTGCCCACACTCTGCCTCCTGCCCCCCAGCACAGCCCCCTGGGGGGACTCTTGGTGACCCCCCAGCCCTGCCCCCCCCTCAGGGCTCTCTCTCCTCCTCAGTTCTCTGCCCAGAAGTTGGAGCAAAGCCTGCAGCAGTGCCCTGGCTTCAGCCCTGAGGCCTTCAGAGCCAGAGGTGAGCCTGAGCTGGCAGCACCCCCAGGCCCTGCTCAGGGCTCTCTGGCAGGGGCTGGGGGCCAAGCCTGCTCTCCTGTCCTCCCAGTGCAATCCCTGACTGAAGACTTCAAGAGCTACCTGCAGAAGCTGAGCCAGGATGGGACCCTGAGGGGCTGTGTGGAGGAGCCAGAGGAGTGAGGCCTGAGCACAGCAAGCAGCAGGCCCTGGGCTGGCAGCTTCTGAGCTGCTGCTGCTGGGAGCCCAGCACCAGGCCAGGCAGGGGGTGGGAGGCCAGGCTGGGGAAACTGAGGCTCCCCAGCTCCCAGGGAGACCTTCTGGTGGCCTCTCCATAGTTGGAAGGAGCTGAGAAGCAGGCTGGAGAGGGAGCCCTGAGCAAGGGCTGCAGGACCAAGGGCTGATGGCTTGAGGCTGGGGAGGACCTGGAGGAGAAGTGGCTGAGGGGGGAGGGGAGGTGGGGGAGGGCCCTTGGCTGGCACCACCCCGGGGTCAGGATCCTCTCTCTGCCCCTCAGGGCTCTGGACCCAACTCTGCAGGACTCGGTGGCCCAGATCAAGGAGCACATAGCCAGGTGAGAGAGGCACTGCCCCCCAGCCAGGCCTGGGCCCCCCCTCCCAGAGCCTCCCCCGGGGGGTGGCTTGGCCTCCAGCCCTGTGTCCTCCACAGGTTCACCGCCGAGTGCCAGGCCTGGGATCAGCTCCTGCAGCGCTACCAGGAGGGGGCTGAGGACATCTGCAGGTGGGGTGGGGGCTGCTGCAGCTCGGAGCTGGCTGCTGGAGGGCAGCAGCAGCAGCAGCCCTGAGCCAGAGCCTCCTGCAGGCAGCTGGAGGAGTGCAGGAGGAAGGAGGGAGTGGCAGAGCCCGAGGACTACCTCCAGAGCTCGCAGGCTGAGGTCCTCAGGACCAAACCCAACTACCAGCAGGTCCTGGACGAGCAGGGGGAGGTCCTGGACTTCATGCAGCTGGTGGTGAGCTGGGGCCTGGGGGCTCCTCTGGAGGGGAAAAGCAGGGGAGAGGGAAGGGAGAAGGTGGAGAAGGCCTTGGAGCTGCTGCAGGGCAACCCCCGACCCAGGGCTGCCTCAGGGCACCACCAGCCCCTGGCCCTCAGCACCACAGCTCCAGGAGACCCCCCCCGGGGCTGGGGGCTGCAGCTCTGCCCCTGGGCAGCAGCCTGGCACAGGCCTGGCACAGCCCTGCAGGCAGCAGCAGCTCTGCCCCTGGGCAGCAGCCTGGCACAGGCCTGGCACAGCCCTGCAGGCAGCAGCAGCTCTGGCCCTGGCCAAGCTCAGCCTTGCCCTGGGGGCAGCTCCAGCTTGGGGCAGCTCCAGCTTGGGGCAGCTCCAGCTTGGGGCAGCTCCAGCTTGGGGCAGCTCCAGCTTGGGGCAGCTCCAGCTTGGGGCAGCTCCAGCTTGGGGCCTCTGGGGCCAGAGCTTGGGAGCAGAGCTCAGAGGGCACCAAGCTGCTGGCAGGGAGCTGCAGAGAGCCAGAAGGGCTTCCCTCAGCCTCCTCTGCTGCAGCCTCCACCCCCCCAGGGCCCTCAGCTGCTCCCCACAGCCCCCCCAGACCCTTCCCCATCCCCCTCCAGCCCCTCCTTCCCCTCCCCCAGCCTTCACCCCCCCAAGCTCTGCCCCCCTGGAGATGGTTTTGTTGCTTCCTTGCTCTCTGCAGCTGGATGAGCTCCAGCAAGCAGTGAAGCTGCTGCAGGCCTTCTGCCACGACAGCGACCGCTTCCTGTGTGGCCTCTCCGAGCAGCTGGGTGAGCGCTGGACCCCCTCTCCCCTCGCGGGGGCGGCTGGGGAGGCTCCGCCCGGGGCCCTTCCCGGCGCTGCTCACCGGTGCTTTGTTGTCTCCTCTCCCTGTTGCAGCCGCTCGAAGACTCCAGCAGCTGGAGAACTCCCCCGTGCGCAAGCTGCTGGGCGTCCCGCCGCGGAAGAGGCCTCCCCCGGAGGACTGAGCGGGGCCGGGGCCGGGGTCGGGGCGGCGCTCCCGGGGCCGTCAATAAATCCTCGCTTTGGGGCCGACTGTGTCTGCGCTTCCGCCTTGGGCGCGTCCCGGCCTCTCAGTGGTCAGCGCGCACGTCACGCAGAGCGCGCCGGCCAATCGCCGCAGGCGCCCAGCGCGCCGCCCAATGGCTGTGAGGCAGGGGCGGGGCTGCGCCGCAGTCGAGCCGGAAGCGGCGGCCATGGCGGCGGCGGCGGCCGAGGCTCCGCTGAGCGGAGTGGGCTGGGCGGCCGCCCTCGAGGCGGTCCCCGCCGGCTGGACCGCGGTAAGCGCCGGGGCCGGGAGGGGGAGAACGCAGCCGGGGGGGGGGGGGCAGTGCCGGGGCCGGTTCTACCGCGGGCTGAACGGGCTGTGCCCCGCAGATCACCGTGACCGTGGAGGGAGCGGCTGCCAACCTGGGCAGAGGCTTCGGCCACAAGGGCGGCGGCGGCGGCGGCTACCTGTGCGTCAGCACCGGCGGCGCTCAGGTGCGGGGGGGACCGGGGCGGGAGGCGGGGAGCAGGGGCGGCCGGGGAGGGGGAAGCGACCGGGAGAGGAGAGGGAAGGGAGCGGCAAAGGCGGCGGGCACCGGGACGGGAGCCCCCGGGGACGGGACGGGAGCCCCCGGGGACGTGCCCGCCTGTGGCTGCCGGCTCCGGTACCGAGGCCCCGTCCCGCCCAGGCGCCTCCCAGCTCCGTTGTCACCGACGTGGTGGTGCTGAGCGAGCGCAGCCCGCAGCCCGCCGGCTACTCGCGGATCCCCGAGTTCCCGGAGCCTCGTAAGTGCCCCCCGCGGGCGGGGCCGGGACCCCCCCGAGCCCCTCCCGGGTCCGCCTGCACCTTCCCCTCCCCGGCAGGCCCCGGCGGGTCCCGCAAGAAGCGACTCTACGTCAAGCTGCTGCCGGCGGAGGCGGCGGAGCGAGCGGTGCTGGACCTGAAGCTGAGCTCCAAGGGCAAAGCGCTGCCGCAGTACCTGCGGGTGGGGTAGGGGCAGCTGGGGGCTCCCAGCCCCTTCCCCCCTCCCGCTGCTCCGCCCCCGCCCGCGCGGCCGACGCCTTTTGGGGTGAATTCGCAGGGATTTGGGGCACTTGGCCGTTTGGTGTAAGAAAGGAGCAGTTGTGAAGCCCAACCCCCCCCCACCGCCGCTGCCCAGGACCAGGAGCATCAGCGCCGGCCTCAGGCAGCTCTCGCTGCAGGGCTCCCAGTAAGGACCACCCGGGGGGGTCTGCCCCTAAGCACCTCCCGGGGGGGTCTGCCCCTAAGCACCTCCCGGGGGGGTCTGCCCCTAAGCACCTCCCGGGGGGGTCTGCCCCTAAGCACCATCCCGGGGGGGTCTGCCCCTAAGGACCATCCCGGGGGGGGGTCTGCCCCTAAGGACCATCCCGGGGGGGGGTCTGCCCCTAAGCACCACCCCGGGGGGGTCTGCCCCTAAGCACCTCCCGGGGAGGTCTCCCTGCTCAGTGCCCTCCCCCCTGGCACCTGAGCCAGTCCAGGGCTGGGCACAAACCCTCCCTGTGTCCCCTGCTGGTTCCTCCTGTGCTGCTCTCCCCCAGCTCGTTTGCAGGCTGATTAATTGGCCCCGGGGTTGATTGGTTAATTAAGCGAGTTGGCTAATTAAGGACTCATTAAGGACTCATTACCTGCCACAGGTCACCCACTGGATCCAGCCCCAAGCAGCTCCAGCCCTGCCCTCATTCCTCCAGCCTCTATGGCCTCTCAGGTACAGCTGTGGCCTGCTGCCCCCCAGCACTGCCCCCTGGGCACCTCCTTGCTGCCCCCTGCCCCCCAGCACTGCCCCCTGGGCACCTCCTCGCTGCCCCCTGCCCCCCAGCACTGCCCCCTGGGCACCTCCTCGCTGCCCCCTGCCCTCCAGCACTGCCCCCTGGGCACCTCCTTGCTGTCCCCTGCCCCCTAGCACTGCCCCCTGGGCACCTCCCTGCTGCCCCCTAGCACTGCCCCTGGGCACCTCCTCGCTGCCCCCTGCCCCCCAGCACTGCCCCCCCAGGTTCATTCTCCCCCTGCCCAGGGCCAGGCCTCTGCCCTTGCCCTGCTGGTCCTCAGCAGCTTCCTCTGCCCCAGCCTGGCCCTGAGCTCTCTCCCCTGCTCCCACTTTGGGACCCCTCCAGACTGGGACTGAGGTCAGGGGGCAGTGGAGACCCCCAGGAGCTGGCAGCTCCTGCAGGAGCCACAGGGCAGGGCCAGAGCCCCCTCCCCACCTCCCTTCCACCTCCCCAGGGGAGGCCTCTGCTGCCCTGCCTGAGCCCTGGGCCCTCTCTGGGCTGCCCCTGGGGCTGTCAGCTCCTCCTGGCCTCCTCCTCCCTGCAGTGCTTCACCCTCCCAGCAGCTCCTGCAGCTCTTCCTCACCAAGGCTTCCTCTCTTGCAGCCATGGATGGGGTCCCCTTCACCCTGCACCCCAGGTTTGAGAGCAGGCTCAGCTCCAGCAGCTCTGTGAGTGACCTCCTGGCCTGCTGCTGCTGCTCCCCCTCCAGCTGAGGCCTTCAGCAGCAACCTCTCCTCCTCTCCCCAGGGGCTGCTCAAGGATCTCAATGTCAAGTCCCTGGCTGAGATCGAGGAGGAGGTGAGGAGCTGGAGGCTGCTGTGCTGCTGGGCCCAGCCCCTGGGCTCAGCCCCTGCCTGCTTGGGCTCCCTGCCTGCTCCTGACCTGGGCCCTGGGCCTTGCAGTACAGCTATGGCTTCGTGGTGGAGAGGACAGCGGCTGCCAGGCTGCCCCCCAAGGGCTGCTAGGGCCCCCAGGGCCTCTCCCTGGGCTTTGGGGCTCCTCCTCCTCGGGGGGTGAAGCTGCAGCTGGCCTGAGGAGCAAGCAGGGAGCTGCCCAGGGAGCCAGCACCAAGGAACCACCATGGAGGTGCCCAAGGAGCCAGCAGGGAGGTGCCTGAGGAACCACCACCGAGGAGCCACCACCAAGGTGCCCAGGGAGCCACCATGGTGCCCAGGGAACCACCATGGAGGTGCCCAGAGAGCCCCCATGGAGGTGCCCAGGGAGCCAGCACCAAGGAGCCACTTCCAGGGTGCCTGAGGAACCACCAAGGTGCCCAGGGAACCACCATGGAGGTGCCAAGGGAGCCAGCACCAAGGAGCCACCTCCAGGGAGCCCAAGGAGCCAGCAGGGAGGTGCCCAGGGAGCCCCCAAGGTGCCCAGGGAACCACCATGGAGGTGCCCAGGGTGCCAGCACCAAGGAACCACCCCAAGGAGCCAGCAGGGAGAGACCCAAAGTGCCTGAGGAGCAATCTCCAAGGTGGCCAAAGAGCCTCCCTGGAGGTACCCCAAGGAACCACCTCCTAAGTGCCTGAGGGGAGCCCCCCAGGAGCAGCCTCCAGGAGGAGCCCCCCAGGAGCAGCTCCCCCCAGGAGCAGCCCCCCCAGGAGCAGCCCCCCAGGAGCAGCCCCCAGGGCAATAAAAGCTGCTTTGTGCTTTGTGCTTTGTGCTCTCTGCTCCCCAGGGTTGGATTCCAAGCCCGAGGCTGAGGCTGGGCAGCAGTTGGGGGGGGTGGGAGGTTGGGGGCTGTGGGGGTGGGAAGGGACCTCTGCAGGGGTCCCCTGGGGACCTCCTTGGCCACCCTGCTGCTGCCCCCTGCCCACGGAGGTCACTGAGGAGGCTCTGGGCCAAGGCTGAGCTCAGCTCTGGCCCCTGGGGGGGGTTGGAGGCCCCTGGGGAGTTGGAGGCCCCGGGGGGTTGGAGGCCTCCTTGAGGCTGGAACCCTCCTGCCCTCCCCCCCCCAGCTCTGCCTCCCCTGGCCCTCCCCTCTGGCCTCTCAGAGCTGCCCCTCCCCCCCCCCCCCGGCCCTCCCTTTTGTGGTTGAGTTGCTCCTCCAGGTCCTGCTCCAAGCAGCTTCTCCACCCCCCCCCCCCAGCAAGGCCCTGCCCAAGGCCCTGCCCCTCCCCTCCCCCTCCCTCCTTCCCCTCCCCTCCCCCTTCCCTTCCCTTTCCCTCCCTTCCCTTCCCTTCCCTTCCCTTCCCTTCCCTTCCCCTTCCTTCCCTTCCCTTCCCTTCCCTTCCCTTCCTTCCTTCCCCTTCCTTCCCTTCCCTTCCCTTCCCTTCCCCTTCCCTTCCCCTTCCCTTCCCCTTCCCTTCCCTTCCTTCCCCTCCTCCCCTCCCTCCCCTCCCCTCCCCTCCCCTCCCCTCCCCTCCCCTCCCCTCCCCTCCTCCTCCCCTTCCCTCCCCTTCCCTCCCCTCCCTCCCTCCCCTCCCCCTCCCCTCCCCCTCCCCCTCCCCCTCCCCCTTCCCCCTCCCCTCAACTCTCTTCAGGCTTTAGGAAGTTTTCCTGCAAAGTTTTTTCTGCCTCCTGCCAGCTCTGAGGCTCCAACCCAGCCCCCAGCCCCCCCCGGGCTGCCCCCAGCCCCCCCCGGGCTGCCCCCAGGGCAGGCCAAGCTCTGGAGGTCCCAGCTGGCCTCCAAGGCTGAGAGGAGGAGGAGGAGGATGATGATGATGATGATGATGATGGGAACCACAAAACCTTCCTGCCCCCCCCCCCCCGGGCTGGGGGCTCCTGCTGGGGGGCCTGGGGCTGAGCAGGGGGGGGGGTCTCTCCTCCTGGGGGGGGTCTCTCCTCCTGGGGGGGTCTCTCCTCCTGGGGGGGTCTCTCTCTCCTGCTGGGGGCCCTGGGGCTGCTCCCCTCAAGGCACTTGGAGCTTGGGGCTGCCCAGGAGGTGCTGCAGGACTCTGTCCACCAGCAGGGCCAGGAGGAAGTCAGCCAGGAGCACCTCCGAGATCAGCAGCTTGAACTGGGGGGCAGGCAGCAGCCTCAGGCCTCAGAGCCCCCGAGCCCCAGAGCCCAGCCAGAGCCCCCAGAGCTCCCAGACCCCAGCCAGAGCCCCCAGAGCCCCCAGAGCCCAGCCAGAGCCCCCAGACCCCAGCCAGAGCCCCCAGAGCCCCCAGACCCCAGCCAGAGCCCTCAGAGCCCCCAGAGCCCCCAGACCCCAGCCAGAGCCCCCAGAGCCCCAGACCCCAGCCAGAGCCCCCAGAGCCCAGCCAGAGCCCCCAGAGCCCCCAGACCCCAGCCAGAGCCCCCAGAGACCCCCAGAGCCCCCAGACCCTAGCCAGAGCCCCCCAGAACCCCCAGACCCCAGCCAGAGCCCCAGAGACCCCAGACCCCAGCCAGAGCTCCTCTGCCAACCCCAGAGCCCAGCCAGTGCCCCCAAGAGCTCCTCAGCCAACCCCAGACCCCACCCAGGGCCCTTCAGACCCCACCCAGAGACCCCAGACCCCACCCAGAGCCCCCTGCGCCCATCAGAGACCCCCAGAGCTCCTCAGACCCCACCCAGAGTCCCCAGACCCCACCCAGGGCCCTTCAGACCCCACCCAGAGCCCTCAGATCCCACCCAGAGCTCCTCAACCACTCTGGGATGGTTCCAGCCATGGGGAGACCCCACCCAGAGCCCAGCCCCAGCCCCACCCCAGCCCCACCCCAGCCCCACCTCTGTGGGGATCTCCACCAGCCCAAACTGTTGGTTGAACTCTGGGGAGGAGCCACTCAGCAGCCCCACGATGGCCACCCCCGAGAGCAGGAGGCTCCACAGCAGAGGTTTGTTCTCCTGCAGGCTCTCCATGAAGGGGTGGCCCTGGGGGAGGGGGAAAACCATCAGCAGAGACCCCCAGGAGCCCACCCTCAGCTGGGGGCTGCCTGGGGGAGGCCTCAACCAGCAGCCAGCTCCAGGCCTCCCCTGGGGTCTGCTGGGGCTGAGCCTTGGCCTCAGCAGCACAGCTCCAGGGGCTGGGGGGAGCAGAGCAGCTCCAGGGGCTGGGGGAGCAGAGCAGCTCCAGGGGCTGGGGGAGCAGAGCAGAGCAGCTCCAGGGGCTGGGGGAGCAGAGCAGCTCCAGGGGCTGGGGAGCAGAGCAGAGCAGCTCCAGGGGCTGGGGGAGCAGAGCAGCTCCAGGGGCTGGGGGAGCAGAGCAGCTCCAGGGGCTGGGGGAGCAGAGCAGCTCCAGGGGCTGGGGGAGCAGAGCAGAGCAGCTCCAGGGGCTGGGGGAGCAGAGCAGAGCAGCTCCAGGGGCTGGGAGGGAGCAGAGCAGAGCAGCTCCAGGGGCTGGGGGGGAGCAGAGCAGAGCAGCTCCAGGGGCTGGGGGAGCAGAGCAGAGCAGCTCCAGGGGCTGGGGGAGCAGAGCAGCTCCAGGGGCTGGGGGAGCAGAGCAGCTCCAGGGGCTGGGGGAGCAGAGCAGAGCAGCTCCAGGGGCTGGGGGAGCAGAGCAGCTCCAGGGGCTGGGGGAGCAGAGCAGAGCAGCTCCAGGGGCTGGGGGAGCAGAGCAGCTCCAGGGGCTGGGGGAGGCAGAGCAGCTCCAGGGGCTGGGGGAGCAGAGCAGAGCAGCTCCAGGGGCTGGGGGAGCAGAGCAGAGCAGCTCCAGGGGCTGGGGGAGCAGAGCAGCTCCAGGGGCTGGGGGAGCAGAGCAGCTCCAGGGGCTGGGGGAGCAGAGCAGAGCAGCTCCAGGGGCTGGGGGAGCAGAGCAGCTCCAGGGGCTGGGGGAGCAGAGCAGCTCCAGGGGCTGGGGGAGCAGAGCAGCTCCAGGGGCTGGGGGAGCAGAGCAGAGCAGCTCCAGGGGCTGGGGGAGCAGAGCAGAGCAGCTCCAGGGGCTGGGGGAGCAGAGCAGAGCAGCTCCAGGGGCTGGGGGAGCAGAGCAGAGCAGCTCCAGGGGCTGGGGGAGCAGAGCAGCTCCAGGGGCTGGGGGAGCAGAGCAGAGCAGCTCCAGGGGCTGGGGGAGCAGAGCAGAGCAGCTCCAGGGGCTGGGGGAGCAGAGCAGAGCAGCTCCAGGGGCTGGGGGAGCAGAGCAGAGCAGCTCCAGGGGCTGGGGGAGCAGAGCAGCTCCAGGGGCTGGGGGAGCAGAGCAGCTCCAGGGGCTGGGGGAGCAGAGCAGAGCAGCTCCAGGGGCTGGGGGAGCAGAGCAGCTCCAGGGGCTGGGGGAGCAGAGCAGAGCAGCTCCAGGGGCTGGGGGAGCAGAGCAGAGCAGCTCCAGGGGCTGGGGGAGCAGAGCAGCTCCAGGGGCTGGGGGAGGCAGAGCAGCTCCAGGGGCTGGGGGAGCAGAGCAGAGCAGCTCCAGGGGCTGGGGGAGCAGAGCAGAGCAGCTCCAGGGGCTGGGGGAGCAGAGCAGAGCAGCTCCAGGGGCTGGGGAGGCAGAGCAGAGCAGCTCC
Source organism: Melanerpes aurifrons (assembly GCA_011125475.1). Taxonomy (NCBI): domain Eukaryota; kingdom Metazoa; phylum Chordata; class Aves; order Piciformes; family Picidae; genus Melanerpes; species Melanerpes aurifrons. Next base: position 335,631 of record WWNC01000157.1, read on the forward strand.
AGGGGCTGGGGGAGCAGAGCAGAGCAGCTCCAGGGGCTGGGGGAGCAGAGCAGAGCAGCTCCAGGGGCTGGGGGAGGGCAGAGCAGCTCCAGGGGCTGGGGAGCAGAGCAGAGCAGCTCCAGGGGCTGGGGGAGCAGAGCAGCTCCAGGGGCTGGGGGAGCAGAGCAGAGCAGCTCCAGGGGCTGGGGGAGCAGAGCAGAGCAGCTCCAGGGGCTGGGGGAGCAGAGCAGCTCCAGGGGCTGGGGGAGCAGAGCAGAGCAGCTCCAGGGGCTGGGGGAGCAGAGCAGAGCAGCTCCAGGGGCTGGGGGAGCAGAGCAGCTCCAGGGGCTGGGGGAGCAGAGCAGCTCCAGGGGCTGGGGAGCAGAGCAGAGCAGCTCCAGGGGCTGGGGGAGGCAGAGCAGAGCAGCTCCAGGGGCTGGGGGAGCAGAGCAGAGCAGCTCCAGGGGCTGGGGGAGCAGAGCAGCTCCAGGGGCTGGGGGAGCAGAGCAGAGCAGCTCCAAGGGCTGGGGGAGGCAGAGCAGCTCCAGGGGCTGGGGGAGGCAGAGCAGCTCCAGGGGCTGGGGGAGCAGAGCAGCTCCAGGGGCTGGGGGAGCAGAGCAGAGCAGCTCCAGGGGCTGGGGGAGCAGAGCAGAGCAGCTCCAGGGGCTGGGGGAGGCAGAGCAGCTCCAGGGGCTGGGGGAGCAGAGCAGAGCAGCTCCAGGGGCTGGGGGAGGCAGAGCAGCTCCAGGGGCTGGGGGAGCAGAGCAGAGCAGCTCCAGGGGCTGGGGGAGCAGAGCAGCTCCAGGGGCTGGGGGAGCAGAGCAGAGCAGCTCCAGGGGCTGGGGGAGCAGAGCAGCTCCAGGGGCTGGGGGAGCAGAGCAGAGCAGCTCCAGGGGCTGGGGGAGCAGAGCAGCTCCAGGGGCTGGGGGAGCAGAGCAGAGCAGCTCCAGGGGCTGGGGAGCAGAGCAGAGCAGCTCCAGGGGCTGGGGGAGCAGAGCAGCTCCAGGGGCTGGGGGAGCAGAGCAGAGCAGCTCCAGGGGCTGGGGGAGCAGAGCAGAGCAGCTCCAGGGGCTGGGGGAGCAGAGCAGAGCAGCTCCAGGGGCTGGGGGAGCAGAGCAGCTCCAGGGGCTGGGGGAGCAGAGCAGAGCAGCTCCAGGGGCTGGGGGAGCAGAGCAGAGCAGCTCCAGGGGCTGGGGGAGCAGAGCAGAGCAGCTCCAGGGGCTGGGGGAGCAGAGCAGAGCAGCTCCAGGGGCTGGGGGAGCAGAGCAGCTCCAGGGGCTGGGGGAGCAGAGCAGAGCAGCTCCAGGGGCTGGGGGAGCAGAGCAGAGCAGCTCCAGGGGCTGGGGGAGCAGAGCAGAGCAGCTCCAGGGGCTGGGGGAGCAGAGCAGCTCCAGGGGCTGGGGGAGCAGAGCAGCTCCAGGGGCTGGGGGAGCAGAGCAGCTCCAGGGGCTGGGGGAGCAGAGCAGAGCAGCTCCAGGGGCTGGGGGAGCAGAGCAGAGCAGCTCCAGGGGCTGGGGGAGCAGAGCAGAGCAGCTCCAGGGGCTGGGGGAGCAGAGCAGAGCAGCTCCAGGGGCTGGGGAGCAGAGCAGCTCCAGGGGCTGGGGGAGGCAGAGCAGCTCCAGGGGCTGGGGGAGCAGAGCAGAGCAGCTCCAGGGGCTGGGGGAGCAGAGCAGAGCAGCTCCAGGGGCTGGGGAGCAGAGCAGCTCCAGGGGCTGGGGGAGGCAGAGCAGCTCCAGGGGCTGGGGGAGCAGAGCAGCTCCAGGGGCTGGGGGAGCAGAGCAGAGCAGCTCCAGGGGCTGGGGGAGCAGAGCAGAGCAGCTCCAGGGGCTGGGGGAGGCAGAGCAGCTCCAGGGGCTGGGGGGAGGCAGAGCAGCCCCAGGGGCTGGGGGAGGCAGAGCAGCTCCAGGGGCTGGGGGAGCAGAGCAGAGCAGCTCCAGGGGCTGGGGGAGCAGAGCAGAGCAGCTCCAGGGGCTGGGGGAGCAGAGCAGCTCCAGGGGCTGGGGAGCAGAGCAGAGCAGCTCCAGGGGCTGGGGGAGCAGAGCAGAGCAGCTCCAGGGGCTGGGGGAGCAGAGCAGAGCAGCTCCAGGGGCTGGGGAGCAGAGCAGAGCAGCTCCAGGGGCTGGGGAGCAGAGCAGCTCCAGGGGCTGGGGGAGCAGAGCAGAGCAGCTCCAGGGGCTGGGGGGAGCAGAGCAGAGCAGCTCCAGGGGCTGGGGGGAGCAGAGCAGAGCAGCTCCAGGGGCTGGGGGGAGCAGAGCAGAGCAGCTCCAGGGGCTGGGGGGAGCAGAGCAGAGCAGCTCCAGGGGCTGGGGGGAGCAGAGCAGCTCCAGGGGCTGGGGGGAGCAGAGCAGAGCAGCTCCAGGGGCTGGGGGGAGCAGAGCAGCTCCAGGGGCTGGGGGGGAGCAGAGCAGAGCAGCTCCAGGGGCTGGGGAGCAGAGCAGAGCAGCTCCAGGGGCTGGGGGAGCAGAGCAGAGCAGCTCCAGGGGCTGGGGGAGCAGAGCAGCTCCAGGGGCTGGGGAGGCAGAGCAGAGCAGCTCCAGGGGCTGGGGGAGGCAGAGCAGAGCAGCTCCAGGGGCTGGGGGAGCAGAGCAGCTCCAGGGGCTGGGGGAGCAGAGCAGCTCCAGGGGCTGGGGGAGCAGAGCAGAGCAGCTCCAGGGGCTGGGGGAGCAGAGCAGAGCAGCTCCAGGGGCTGGGGGGAGCAGAGCAGAGCAGCTCCAGGGGCTGGGGGAGCAGAGCAGAGCAGCTCCAGGGGCTGGGGAGCAGAGCAGAGCAGCTCCAGGGGCTGGGGGGAGCAGAGCAGAGCAGCTCCAGGGGCTGGGGGGGAGCAGAGCAGCTCCAGGGGACCTGGCCCAGGGGCTGGAGGGGGGCAGGAGGTAGAGCAGCTCCAGGGGAGCCTGCCCCAGGCCTGGGAACCCTCTGGGGGGAGAGCTTCCTCCTGCTGCCCACCCCCAGAGCTCCTCCTCTGCCCCCTCAGGCTGAACTCCTGAGCCCCTGAGCCCCCCCAGGGAGGCTGAACTCCCCCAGGGGATGGATGAGGAGGAAGCTGAGGACCCTCCTGGGGGCCCAGCTCCTGCTGCCCACCCCCCAGAGCTGCTCTGCTGCCCCCTGAGGCTGAACTCCTGAGCCCCTAAGCCCCCTGAGCCCCCCCAGGGAAGCTCAACTCCCCCAGGGGATGGATGAGGAGCAGCCTGAGGACCTCCCTGGGGGCCCAGCTCCTGCTGCCCACCCCCCAGAGCTGCCCTGAGCCCCCCCAGGGGATGGATGAGGAGGAACCTAAGGACCCTCCTGGGGGCCCAGCTCCTGCTGCCCACCCCCCAGAGCTGCCCTGAGCCCCCCCAGGGGATGGATGAAGAGGAACCTGAGGACCCTCCTGGGGGTGGGCAACAGAAGGTTCTCCCCCAGAGCTCCTCTGCTGCCCCTGAGCTCCCCCAGGGAGGCTGAACTCCCCCAGGGGATGGATGAGGAGCACCCAGAGGACCTCCCTGGGGGCCCAGCTCCTGCTGCCCACCCCCCAGAGCTGCCCTGAGCCCCCCCAGGCCGCCCTCACCTTGTAGTTGATGGCAAAGGTTGCCATCTGCATGGCCATGGACATGATGTAGACTGTGCTGTTCACCAGGCTGGGCTCAAACTCCTTGTAGAGGTCAACAAACTCCTCCTGCCTGCCGGGGGGAGGGGGAGGGGGAGGAGTCAGACCCCCCCCCCGGGGTCACCACCCCCCCCGGGGAGCCCCCACCCCCCCCCCGGGGTCAACACTGCTCCCAGCTGCCTGCTCCAGGGGGGGCAGAAAGCAAACAGCAAAGGGGGGGCCCAGGAGGGTCCCCAGGGGAGGGGAGGGGGCCAGGAGGGTCCCCAGGGGAGGGGGAGGGGGCCAGGAGGGTAATCAGGGGAGGGGGGAGAGGGTCAGGAGGGTCCTCAAGGGAGGGGAAGGGTCCAGGAGGGTCCCTAAGGGGGAGGGGAGGGGTCCAGGAGGGTCCCAAGGGGAGGAGGGGGCCAGGAGGGTCCTCAGAGAGGGGAGGGGGCCAGGAGGGGGCCAGGAGGGTCCCCAAGGGAGGAGGGGTCAAGAGGGTCCCCAAGGGGGAGGAGGGGGCAGGAGGGTCCCAAGGGAGAGAGGAGGGGGCCAGGAGGGGGCCAGGAGGGTCCCCAAGGGGGAGGGGAAGGGTCAGGAGGGTCCCCAAGGGAGGGGGCCAGGAGGGTCCTCAGGGGAGCTCTGGAGGGGAGGGGGCTCCAGCAGGGTCACATCCAGCTCTGCTCCCTGGGGGGTGCTGGGGGGAGGTCCCTGGGGGGCTCCCCGTGGGGGTCCCTGCAGCCCCCCCTGCCCCCCCTGCCCCCTGCCCGGGCTGGCTCCCCGTGGGGGTCCCCGTGGGGGTCCCTGCAGCGCCCCCTGCCCCCTGCCTGGGCTGGCTGCGGGCCTGGGCCCCGCGGTAGAGGAAGACCAAGCAGGAGAAGTGGACCAGGAACTGCAGCAGCACTGTGAGCACTGTGTAGAGGTTGAAGATGTTGGGCAGGGGTCTCTCCGGGGAGAGGGTCTTCAGAGGCTGCAGGAAGGGCAGAGACCACCCCGGGGGGGGCGGGGGGGGGAGGGGAACAGCTCCAGCAGGGCCTGGGAGCAGCTCCCAGGAGGGGCCCCCGGGGACCCCAGGAGCCCTCCAGGAGATCCCCAAGCACCCCCAGGAGCCCCCCAAGAGCCCCCCAGAAGTCCCCAAGAGCCCCCAGGTGCCCCCCAGGGCACCCCAAGCACCCCCAGGAGACCCCCAAGAGCTTCCTGGAGACCCCAAGAGCCCTGCAGGAGCCCCCCAAGAGCCCCCAGAAGCCCTCAAGAGCCCCCAGAGCCCCCAAGAGCCCCCAAGAGACCCCCAGGAGACCCCAAGCACCCCTGGAGACCTCAGGAGCCCTCCAGGACACCTCAAGGGCCCTGCAGGACACCCCAAGAGACCTCCAGGAGACCCCAAGAGCCCTGCAGGAGACCCCAAGTGACCTTCTGGGGACCCCAAGGATCCCCTGAACATCCCAAGAGCCCTGCAGAAGACCCCAAGAGCCCTGCAGGAGACCCCAAGAGACCTTCTGGAGACCCCAAGGACCCCCTAGAACATCCCAAGAGCCCTCCAGGACACCCCAAGAGCCCTGCAGGAGACCCCAAGAGACCTTCTGGAGACCCCAAGGACCCCCTAGAACATCCCAAGAGCCCTCCAGGAGACCCCAAGAGCCCTCCAGGAGACCCCAAGAGCCCTGCAGGACACCCCAAGAGCCCTCCAGGACACCCCAAGAGCCCTGCAGGAGACCTCAAGAGCCCCCAAGCATCCCCTGGAGCCCCCCAGGAGCCCCCCTGGCAGGCAGCCTCCCTCCTACCTTGGACCTGGAGATGAAGAGGAAGCAGCCAGCCAGGAGCAGGCCCTGGAGGGTGGCCTGGAGGTCGCTGAACTTGACCCCCTCCAGGTAGAGCACGCTCTGGCTGTAGGCCAGCACCAGGGCGTTGAGGGCCAGGATCTTGAACATCTGCAGCGTGGTCACCAGCGTGCAGCGGCCCTGCTTGATCACCTGGCAGACTGCAGGCAGCACAGGCAGCCCTCAGAGCCCCTGCCTCCCCCTGCCCCTCCTCCTGCCAGCCCCCCACAGAGCCCCCAGCCCCCCCAGAGCCTCCCCCAGGAGGCTGCTCCCAGCCAGGAGCTGCTGAGGACACTGCGGAGCCAGCCCAGAGCCTGTGGAGGCTTCTCCAGGGCTGCCCCTGCCCTGGGGCTGGGGTGAAGGGGCTGAAAGGGCTGGGGGCTGCAGGGGGTCAAGAAGCCCTCAGAGCCCCTGCCTCCCCCTGCCCCTCCTCCTCCCAGCCCCCCAGAGAGCCCCCACCCCCCAGAGAGCCTCCCCAGGAGGCTGCTCCCTGCCAGGAGCTGCTGAGGACACTGCGGAGCCAGCCCAGAGCTGCCCCTGCCTGGGGCTGGGGGCTGCAGGGGCTGGGGGCTGCAGGGGCTGGGGGCTGCAGGGGCTGGGGGCTGCAGGGGCTGCAGGGCTGGGGGCTGCAGGGGCTGGGGGCTGCAGGGGCTGCAGGGCTGGGGGCTGCAGGGGCTGGGGGCTGCAGGGGCTGCAGGGGCTGGGGGCTGCAGGGGCTGCAGGGGCTGGGGGCTGCAGGGGCTGGGGGCTGCAGGGGAGGGCTGCAGGGGCTGGGGGCTGCAGGGCTGGGGCTGCAGGGCTGGGGGCTGCAGGGGCTGGGGCTGCAGGGGAGGGCTGCAGGGGCTGGGGGCTGCAGGGGCTGGGGCTGCAGGGGAGGGCTGCAGGGCTGGGGCTGCAGGGCTGGGGGCTGCAGGGCTGGGGGCTGCAGGGGCTGGGGGCTGCAGGGCTGGGGGCTGCAGGGGCTGGGGGCTGCAGGGGCTGGGGGCTGCAGGCACTTACTGCACTGGATGGAGGAGAGCTTGGAGGTGAAGGGGGCTGCGATGCTGGCGTCCCCCAGCTTCACCAGGGGCACTCTGTCCTCCTCCAGCTCCTTCAGCACCTGGCTCAGCCTCTCCTGGGGGGCACAGGGAGGCCTTGGGGCATCCCCTCCCGGCGGCCTGGGGGGGCTCAGCCCCACGGCAGGACCCCCGGAGGGGCAGCAGGGGCTGGGAGCTCGCCGGAGCAGGAGGCCTGGAGGCCTCTGCCCAGCCCCAGAGGGAGCTTAGAGGCTTCTCCCAACCCCTGGGGGCAGCTTGGGGACCTCTGCCCAGCCCCAGAGGGAGCCTGGAGACCTCTGCCAAGCCATGGAGGGAGCTTGGAGACCTCTCCCAAGCCCCAGAGGAAGCCTGGGGGCAGCTTGGAGACTTCTCCCAAGCCCCAGAGGGAGCCTGGAGACCTCTGCACAGCCATAGAAGGAGCTTGGAGACCTCTGCCCAGCCCCAGAGGGAGCCTGGAGGTCTCTCCCAAGCCATGGAAGGAGCTTGGGGACCTCTCCCAAGCCTTGGGGGGGAGCTTGGGGGCAGCTTGGAAACCTCTCCCAAGCCCTGGAGGCTTCTCCCAAGCCCCAGAGGGAGCCTGGAGGCCTCTGCCAAGCCTTGAGGGCAGCTTGGGGACCTCTTCCAAGCCCTAGAAGGAGCTTGGAGGAGCCTGGAGACCTCTACCAAGCCTTGGGGGGACCCTGGAGGAGCCTGGAGGCTTCTCCTAAGCCCTAGAGGGAGCCTGAAAGCCTCTCCCAAGCCTTGGGGGCAGCTTGGAGGGAGCCTGGAGGCCCCTGCCAAGCCTTGGGGGGAGCTTGGGGGCAGCTTGGAGACCTCACCCAAGCCCTGGAGGGAGCCTGGAGGTCTCTCCCAAGCCCCAGAGGGAACCTGGAGACCTCTGCCAAGCCATGGAGGGAGCTTGGAGACCTCTGCCCAGCCCCAGAGGGAGCCTGGAGGAGCTTGGGGACCTCTCCCAAGCCTTGGGGGGGAGCTTGGGGGCAGCTTGGAGACCCCTCCCAAGCCCTGGGGGCAGCCTGGAGGAGTTTGGGGACCTCTGCCAAGCCTTGGGGGGAGCTTGGGGGCAGCTTGGAGACCTCTCCCAAGCCCTGGGGGCAGCCTGGAGGAGCCTGGAGGTCTCTCCCCAGCCCTGGGGGGGCCTGGGGGCAGTACCCACCCTGGGCAGCGCTGCCTGCTCCTCCCTGTGGGGCAGGGCTCTGTGCTTGACCCCCCGGGGGCCCGGCCTGGGGGGGGTGGGGCCCGGCCGCCCCTCCCCCGCTGCCTCCTTCGGCCTCCTGCGGCGCTCCGGAGGCCTCTCCTGGGCAGCAGCCAAGAGAGCAACTCCTGGGGGGGAACAGCAGTGAGCCCCCAGACCCCATGGGCCCCCCATGGGCACCCCCAGACCCCCCATGGGCACCCCATGGACACCCCCAGAGCCCCATGGGCCCCCATGGGCACCCCCAGACCCCCATGGACACCCCCATGGACACCCCATGGGCACCCCCATGGACACACCCAGACCCCCATGGGCACCCCCATGGACACCCCCAGCCCCCCCAGACGCCCCCATGGACACCCCCAGACCCCAGACCCCATGGGCACCCCATGGGCACCCCCAGCCCCCAGACGCCCCCATGGACACCCCCAGACCCCAGACCCCCATGGGCACCCCATGGACACCCCATGGGCACCCCAGACCCCCAGACCCTCCCATGGACACCCCAGCCCCCAGGGCCTCTCTTGGCCCCCCCTCCCCCTCCTCCCCCACCTGGAAGCCAACCCCCAGGACCACCCCAAGAATGGTTTGGTGGCCAGCAGGAGCTCCTGGGGGTCCCTGGGGGTCCCTGGGTGGTCCTGAGGGGGTCCCTGGGGGTGGTCCTGGGAGGCTCCCTGGGGGTCTCCCTTGGTGGTCCTGAGGGGTCCCTGGGGAGGGTCCCTGGGGGTCCCTTGGTGGTCTCTGGGGGTCCCTGAGAGTCCCTGGGTGGTGTCTGGGGGGTGTTTGGGGGGAGTCCCTTGGTGGTCCCGGGGGGGATCCTTTTGGGGGGTCCCTTGGTGGTTCCTTCATGGTCCCTGGGGAGGTCCTTTTAGGGGTTCCCTGGTGGTCCCTGGGGGGGTCCCTGGGGGAGTCCCTTGGGTGGTCCCTGGTGGTCCCTGGGTGGTCCCTGGGGTGGTCCCTGGGGGGGTTCCTGGGTGGTCCCTGGGTGGTCCCTGGGGGCGGTCCCTTGGGTGGTCCCTATGTGGTCCCTGGTGGTCCCTGGTGGTCCCTATGTGGTCCCTGGTGGTCCCTGAGGGGGTCCTTGGGTGATCCCTGGGGGGGTCCCTGGTGGTCCCTGGGTGGTCCCTGGGGGGGTCCCTTGGGGGTCCCTGGTGGTCCCTGGTGGTCCCTGGGGTGGTCCCTGGGGGTCCCTGGGTGGTCCCTGGGGGGGTCCCTGGGGGGTCCCTGGGGGGGTCCCTTGGGGGTCCCTGGGGGTCCCTGGGGGTCCCTGGGTGGTCCCTGGGTGGTCCCTGGGGGCGGTCCCTTGGGTGGTCCCTATGTGGTCCCTGGTGGTCCCTGAGGGGGTCCTTGGGTGATCCCTGGGGGGTCCCTGGGTGGTCCCTGGGTGATCCCTGGGGGGTCCCTGGGTGGTCCCTGGTGGTCCCTGGGGGAGTCCCTGGGGGAGTCCCTTGGGGGGTCCCTGGGGGGTCCCTGGGGGAGTCCCTGGGGGGTCCCTGGGGGTCCCTGGGGGTCCCAGCTCACCCACGTCGGCGTGCCGCAGCGCCCCCACGTCGTTGGTGCCGTCGCCGCACATCAGGGTGACGAAGCCCAGGCTCTTCAGGGTGGTGATGACGAACTCCTGCCCAGCACCAGGCCCAGCACTCAGCACCAGCACTCAGCACCCAGCCCCCAGCACCCAGCCCCCTCCCTGCCAGGCCCTCCCCCCCTGCTGCTGCCCCCCCAGTACCTCCCGGACCTCCCCCAGCCCCCAGCTCTGAGGCCTGCAGAGCTCCAGGGGGGAGGATGAGACCCAGGGGGGAGGATGAGACCCAGGGGAGAGGATGAGGCCCAGGGGGGAGGATGAGGCCCAAGAGGGAGGATGAGACCCAGGGGGGAGGATGAGGCCCAGGGGGAGAGGATGAGGCCCAGGGGGGAGGATGAGGCCCAAGAGGGAGGATGAGACCCAGGGGGGGAGGATGAGACCCAGGGGGGAGGATGAGACCCAGGGGGGAGGATGAGGCCCAGGGGGGAGGATGAGGCCCAGGGGAGGATGAGGCCCAGGGGAGAGGATGAGACCCAGCGGGACGATGAGACCCAAAGGGGGGAGGATGAGACCCAAGGGGGAGGATGAGACCCAAGGGGGGAGGATGAGGCCCAAGGGGAGGATGAGACCCAAGGGGGGAGGATGAGGCCCAAGGGGGAGGATGAGACCCAAGGGGGGAGGATGAGGCCCAAGGGGGAGGATGAGACCCAAGGGGGGAGGATGAGGCCCAAGGGGGAGGATGAGACCCAAGGGGGAGGATGAGACCCAAGGGGGGAGGATGAGGCCCAAGGGGGAGGATGAGGCCCAAGGGAGCTCAGCCCTGAGCTCTGCCCCTGGCCTGGAGCAGCTCTGAGGGTTGGAGGAGGACAGCCTGGGACAAGCAGCCCAAGGGGGCTGGGGGCAAGGCCAGCGGGGAGGAGGCCTTGAGGTGTCCCTGCCAGGGGCAGGGGCTTGGAGCTGGATGGTCCTGAAGGGCCCAACCCAACTCTTCCATGGCTCCAGCCCCAGAGCTCCCTTCTAACCCAATCCAACCCAACTCAACCCAGCCCAACTCAACCCAACCCAACCCAACTCAACCCTAACCCAATCCAACTCAACCCAACCCAATCCAACTCAACCCAGCTCAACCCAACCCAACTCAACCCAACCCAACTCAACCCAACCCAACTCAACCCAACCCAATCCAACTCAACCCAACCCAACCCAGCTCAACCCAACCCAACTCAACCCAACCCAACTCAACCCAACCCAGCTCAACCCAACCCAACTCAACCCAACCCAACTCAACCCAACCCAACTCAGCTCAACCCAACCCAGCTCAACCCAACCCAACTCAACCCAACCCAACTCAACCCAACCCAATCCAACTCAACCCAACCCAACCCAGCTCAACCCAACCCAACTCAACCCAACCCAACTCAACCCAACCCAGCTCAACCCAAACCAACCCAACCCAACCCAGCTCAACCCAAACCAACCCAACTCAACCCAACCCAACTCAACCCAACCCAGCTCAACCCAACCCAGCTCAACCCAACCCAACCCAACCCAACCCAGCTCAACCCAACCCAACCCTGCCCAACCCAACCCAACCCAATCCAACTCAACCCAACCCAACTCAACCCAACCCAACTCAGCTCAACCCAGCTCAACCCAATCCAACTCAACCCAACCCAACTCAACCCAACCCAACCCAACCCAACTCAGCTCAACCCAACCCAGCTCAACCCAACCCAACTCAACCCAACCCAACTCAACCCAACCCAACCCAACCCAACTCAACCCAACCCAACTCAACCCAACCCAACCCAACTCAGCTCAACCCAACCCAGCTCAACCCAACCCAACTCAACCCAACCCAACTCAACCCAACCCAACCCAACTCAACCCAACCCAACTCAACCCAACCCAACTCAACCCAACCCAACCCAACTCAACCCAACCCAGCTCAACCCAACCCAACTCAACCCAATCCAACTCAACCCAACCCAACCCAACTCAACTCAGCTCAACCCAGCTCAACCCAACCCAACTCAACCCAATCCAACTCAACCCAACCCAACCCAACTCAACCCAACCCAACCCAACTCAACCCAACCCAGCTCAACCCAACCCAACTCAACCCAACCCAACCCAACCCAACTCAACCCAACCCAACCCAACCCAACTCAGCTCAACCCAACCCAGCTCAACCCAACCCAACTCAACCCAACCCAACTCAACTCAACCCAACCCAACTCAACCCAACCCATCTCAACCCAACCCAACTCAACCCAATCCAACTCAACCCAACCCAACCCAACTCAACCCAACCCAACCCCCACTCAATCCAACCCCACCCAACCCCACCCCACCCCACCCTTCACACCAGAGCCCCCTTCCCCTGCAGCCCCTCCCCAGCTGGTGTCTGGGGGCTCAGGCCTCCCCCAGGCCTCACCTTCTGCTTGGGCTCCACCCTGGCGAAGACCTGGATGTGAGGCATGAGGCTGAGCAGCTGCTGCCCCCCCTGGGCCTGCAGGTGGCTGAGGCCCTCCCCGGTCAGGCAGAGGTCGTAGGCCTGGGTCAGGTCCAGCAGGGAGCTGGGCAGGGCTGGGAGCACCACCGAGCCGTCCAGGGACTGCCACTGCCAGCTGCAGCCTGCAGGGGGAGACCTTGGGCTGGGCACCAGGAGGGGAGAGCTCCCAGCCTGCCCTGGGGCCAGCCAGAGCCTGCTGGGGGCAACCAGAGCCTGCTGGGGCCAAGCAGAGCCCCTTGGGGGCAACCAGAGCCTGCTGGGGGCTAGCAGAGCCCCTTGGGGGCTACCAGAGCCTGCTGGGGCCAAGCAGAGCCCCTTGGGGGCAACCAGAGCCTGCTGGGGGCTAGCAGAGCCCCTTGGGGGCTACCAGAGCCTGCTGGGGCCAAGCAGAGCCCCTTGGGGGCAACCAGAGCCTGCTGGGGGCTAGCAGAGCCCCTTGGGGGCTACCAGAGCCTGCTGGGGGCAAGCAGAGCCCCTTGGGGGCTACCAGAGCCTGCTGGGGGCAACCAGAGCCTGCTGGGGGCTAGCAGAGCCCCTTGGGGGCTACCAGAGCCTGCTGGGGGCAAGCAGAGCCCTCTAGGGGCAGCCAGAGCCTGCTGGGGGCAAGCAGAGCCCCTTGGGGGCTACCAGAGCCTGCTGGGGGCAAGCAGAGCCTGCTGCAGGGGCTGCAGGGTACCTCTGGAGGCAGGGGGCTGCAGGGGGGCTGCAGGGTACCTGTGCAGGCAGGGGGCTGCAGGGGGGCTGCAGGGGGCTGCAGGGCGCTGCAGGGGGCTGCAGGGGGCTGCAGGGGCTGCAAGGGGCGCTGCAGGGTACCTCTGGAGGCAGGGGGCTGCAGGGGCTGCAGGGGGCTGCAGGGGCTGCAGGGGGCTGCAGGGGGCTGCAGGGGTGCTGCAGGGTACCTGTGCAGGCAGGGGCTGCAGGGGGCTGCAGGGGGCTGCAGGGGGTGCTGCAGGGGGCTGCAGGGGGCTGCAGGGGGCTGCAGGGGGTGCTGCAGGGTACCTGTGCAGGCAGGGGGCTGCAGGGGGGCTGCAGGGGGCTGCAGGGGGTGCTGCAGGGGGCTGCAGGGGGGCTGCAGGGGGCTGCAGGGGGTGCTGCAGGGTACCTGTGCAGGCAGGGGGCTGCAGGGGCTGCAGGGGGGCTGCAGGGGGGCTGCAGGGGGGCTGCAGGGGGCTGCAGGGGGTGCTGCAGGGTACCTGTGCAGGCAGGGGGCTGCAGGGGGGCTGCAGGGGCTGCAGGGGGCTGCAGGGGGGCTGCAGGGGGCTGCAGGGGGTGCTGCAGGGTACCTGTGCAGGCAGGGGGCTGCAGCAGGAGCGTGTGCTGCCGCTGCAGGAAGTGCAGCTCCCGAGCCACGTGGCAGGCGGTCAGGGGATTGTCTCCTGTGATCATCACTACCTGGGGGGGAGACACCGGGGTCCAACAGCGCCCCCTGCGGGCCGGCAGCGCCCCCTGCGGGCCGGCAGCGCCCCCTGGGGGCCAGCAGCACCTGGGGTCGACAAGGACCTCCTAGGGGCCACCAGGACCTCGGCCTGGGGTCCCAGCAGAGCTTCCTGGGGTCCCACCAGGACCTTCTGGGTCCCACCAGCACCTGGGGTCAACCAGGACCTCCTGGAGCCCACCAGGACCTCGGCCTGGGGTCCCACCAGGATCTCCTGAGTCCCTCCAGGACCTTCTAAGTCCCACCAGAACCTCCTGGGGCCAACCAGAGCCTTGACCTGGGCTCCCAGCAGGGTTCTCCTGGGGTCCACCAGGACCTTGGCCTGGGGTCCCACCAGGATCTCCTGGGGTCCACCAGAACCTCCTGGGGTCCACCAGGACCTTGGCCTGGGGTCCCAGCAGGGCCTCTGGGGGTCCCAGCAGGGCCTCCTGCCTCCCACCAGGACCTTCTGAGTCCCACCAGAACCTCCTGGGGTCCACCAGGACCTCGATCTGGGGTCCCAGCAGGGTCTCCTGGGGTCCACCAGGACCTTCTGAGATCAACCAGGACCTCCTGGGGTCTGCCTGGACCTTGACCTGGGGTCCCAGCAGGGTCTCCTGGGGTCCCACCAGGACCTCCTGGGGTGTGCCTGGACCTTGACCTGGGGTCCCAGCAGGGTCTCCTGCCTCCCACCAGGACCTCCTGAGGTCAACCAGGACCTCCTGGGGTCCACCAGCACCACCTGGGGTCCACCAGGACCTCCTGGGGTGTGCCTGGACCTTGACCTGGGGTCCCAGCAGGGTCTCCTGCCTCCCACCAGCACCTCCTGAGTCCCACCAGGACCTCCTGAGTCCCACCAGGACCTCGGCCTGGGCTCCCAGCAGCGCCCCCCCGTGCCCCCCGTGCCGTGGCGCAGCTCACGCGGTGGGAGGCGCTCTGCAGCTCCCTGATCACCGCCCTGGAGTCAGCCTTCAGCGGGCAGGAGACGACGACGAAGCCTGCGAAGCGCAGCTGGCTCTCCAGCGCCTCCCGCGGCAGCTCCCGCGCCTGCCGGCCGGCAGGGGGCGTCAGCGCGGGCCGCCAGCACCAGCCCGGCCTGCCAGGGGCCCTGCTGGGCCGCCAGCAGCTGCTCTGGGCCACCAAGGGCCCTGCTGGGCCACCAGCACCAGCCCAGGCTGCCAGGGGCCCTGCTGGGCTACCAGCATCAGCCTGGGCTGCCAGCATCAGCTTGGGCCACAGCATCACTCCTGGGCTACCAGGGGCTCTGCTGGGCTACCAGCATCAGCCTGGGCTGCCAGGGTCTGCTCTGGGCCACAGCATCACTCCTGGGCTACCAGGGGCTCTGCTGGGCTACCAGCATCAGCCTGGGCTGCCAGCATCAGCTTGGGCCACAGCATCACTCCTGGGCTACCAGGGGCTCTGCTGGGCTACCAGCATCAGCCTGGGCCACCAGCAGCTGCTCTGGGCCACAGCATCACTCCTGGGCTGCCAGGGGCCCTGCTGGGCTACCAGCATCAGCCTGGGCCACCAGGAGCAGCCCTGGGCTACCAGGAGCTGCTCTGGGCCACAGCATCAGCCCAGGCTGCCAGGGGCCCTGCTGGGCTACTAGGGTCTGCTCTGGGCCACAGCATCACTCCTGGGCTACCAGGGGCTCTGTTGGGCCACCAGGAGCTGCTCTGGGCCACCAAGGGCCCTGCTGGGCTACCAGCATCAGTTTGGGCTGCCAGGGGCTGCTCTGGGCCACCAGCATCAGCCCTGGGCCACTGGAGGCTCCCCCAGGACCACCGAAGCTCCTCGGAGAGCCACAGCGGAACCTTGGTGCTGCCCCCTGGTGGCCACCAGGAGCTTGCAGGTAGCCACAGCCGCCCGGCCCAGGCTGCCCTGGGGGGGCTCAGGGGGACCCCAGGGGGGTTCAGGGGGACCCTTGGGGGGAGTAGCTCCTGGGGGCTCAGGGGACCCCAGAGGGGGAGTAGCTCCCAGGGGGACCCTGGGGGACTCAGGGGGAGCAGATCCCAGGGGGCTCAGGGTGACCTTGGGGGCTCAGGGGACCCCAGTGGGGGAGCAGCTCCCAAGGGGACTCAGGGGGACCCCAGGGGGAGCAGCTCCCGGGGGGGCTCAGGGGGACCCCTGGGGGAGTAGCTCCTGGGGGCGCTCAGGGGAGTAGCTCGGGGGACCCCAGGGGGGAGCAGATCCCAGGGGGCTCAGGGGACCCCTGGGGGAGTAGCTCCTGGGGGCGCTCAGGGGGAGTAGCTCGGGGGACCCCAGGGGAGCAGATCCCAGGGGGCTCAGGGTGACCCTGGGAGGGGCTCAGGGGACTCCAGTAGGGAGCAGCTCCCAGGGGGGGCTCAGGGGGACCCCAGAAGGGCTCAGAGGACCCCAGGGGAGCAGCTCCCGGGGGCTCAGGGGACCCCAGAAGGGCTCAGAGGGACCCCAGGGGAGCAGCTCCCGGGGGCTCAGGGGACCCCTGGGGAGTAGCTCCTGGGGGCTCAGGGAGTAGCTCCGGGGGGACCCCAGGGGGGGAGCAGATCCCAGGGGGGCTCAGGGTGACCCTGGGGGAGGGGCTCAGGGGGACCCCAGTGGGGGCTCAGGGTGACCTTGGGGGCTCAGGGGACTCCAGTAGGAGCAGCTCCCAGGGGGCTCAGGGGACCCCAGAAGGGCTCAGAGGGACCCCAGGGGAACAGCTCCCGGGGGGCTCAGGGGACCCCAGAAGGGCTCAGAGGGACCCCAGGGGAACAGCTCCCGGGGGGGCTCAGGGGGACCCCAGAAGGGCTCAGAGGACCCCAGGGGGAGCAGCTCCCAGGGGGCTCAGGGGACCCCAGGGGGATCAGGGGAGCAGCTCCCGGGGGACTCGGGGGCTCAGCTCCCGGGGGTTCGGGGGCTCAGCTCCCGGGGGGGACCCCAGGGGCACCCCGGGGGGGTCCCAGCCGCAGGCCCTACCTGCTGGGGGCTGAGGTGGCCAAGCTCCTTGTAGCCCAGGGCCAGCACCCGCGCCCCCTGCAGGGCCATGGCGCTGTGCACTGCGCTGTAGCTGCTGGGGACCTCGGCCAGCTGCGGGGGCAGCAGCTGACGGCAGCCCCAGCCGCGCTGGGCCGGGGGCTGCGGGGGGGGGGGGGGGGGGAGGTGGGAGGGCAGGGTGGGAGGGGCAGGGGGTGGCTGGGGGAGGGGCCCAGCAAGGTTGGGGGTCGGGGTCTCACCATGGGGCATAGGGTCTCAGAGGGTCTCTCAGGGGTGGGTGGGGGTCTCAGGGGGTCTCTGGGGCTCTCACCATGGGGTGCAGGGTCTCGGGGGTGTGGGGGTCTCAGGGGTGGGGTCTCACCATGGGGTGCAGGGCCTCAGGGTCTCTCAGGGTGGGTGGGGTCTCACCATGGGGCACAGGGTCTCGGGGGTGGGGGTCTCAGGGTCTCAGGGGTGGGCAGGGGTCTCTCTGGGGGTCTCACCATGGGGCACAGGGTCTCAGGGGGTCTCAGGGGTGGGTGGGGGTCTCACCATGGGGCGCAGGGTCTCGGGGGTCTCAGGGGTGGGCAGGGGTCTCTCAGGGGGTGGGGGTCTCACCATGGGGCGCAGGGTCTCAGGGGTGGCTGGGGGTCTCAGTATGGGGCACAGGGTCTCGGGGGTCTCAGGGGTGGGCAGGGGTCTCAGGGGTCTCAGGGGGTCTCACCATGGGGCGCAGGGTCTCGGGGTGGGCAGGGGTCTCAGGGGTCTCACCATGGGGCGCAGGGTCTCGGGGGTCTCAGGGGTCTGTGGGGTCTCACCATGGGGCGCAGGGTCTCGGGGGTCTCAGGGGTCTGTGGGGGTCTCACCATGGGGCGCAGGGTCTCAGGGGGTCTCAGGGTCTCAGGGGTGGGTGGGGGTCTCACCATGGGGCGCAGGGTCTCGGGGGTCTCAGGGGTGGGTGGGGGTCTCACCATGGGGCGCAGGGTCTCGGGGGTCTCGGGGTCTGTGGGGTCTCACCATGGGGTGCAGGGTCTCAGGGGTGGGCAGGGGTCTGTGGGGGTCTCACCACGGGGCACAGGGTCTCAGGGGGGTCTCAGGGGTCTGTGGGGGTCTCACCATGGGGCGCAGGGTCTCAGGGGGGTCTGTGGGGGTCTCACCATGGGGCGCAGGGTCTCGGGGGGGGTCTCAGGGGTCTGTGGGGGTCTCACCATGGGGCGCAGGGTCTCGGGGGGGGTCTCAGGGGTGGGTGGGGGTCTCACCATGGGGCGCAGGGTCTCGGGCGCCCCCTTGACGGCCGCCATGTAGCAGGGGCTGCTGCTGCCCAGGCGCTGGTAGGAGGCCAGCACCGCCATGCGCCGCAGCGCGCTGGAGAAGTGGAAGCGCTGCAGGATCCTCAGCGCCGGGCTGCGAGCGCCCCGGGGCAGCACCTGCTCGTCTGCGGCACACAGAGGCCCTCAGGGGCAGCCAGGGGCACGCAGCGCCCCCCAGCGGCACCCAGGGGCAGCACCTGCTCGTCTGCGGCACACAGCGGCCCTCAGGGGCAGCCAGGGGCACGCAGCGCCCCCCAGCGGCCCTCAGCGCCCCCCAGTGGCACCCAGGGGCACACAGCGGCACCCAGGGGCCCCCTGGGGCAGCACCTGCTCATCTGCGGCACACAGCGGCCCTCAGCGCCCCCCAGCGGCACCCAGCGCCCCCCAGGGGCAGCCAGGGGCACACAGCGGCACCCAGGGGCCCCCTGGGGCAGCACCTGCTCATCTGCGGCACACAGCGGCCCTCAGGGGCAGCCAGGGGCACGCAGCGCCCCCCAGCGGCACCCAGGGGCAGCACCTGCTCGTCTGCGGCACACAGCGGCCCTCAGGGGCAGCCAGGGGCACGCAGCGCCCCCCAGCGGCACCCAGGGGCAGCACCTGCTCGTCTGCGGCACACAGCGGCCCTCAGCGCCCCCCAGCGGCCCTCAGCGCCCCCCAGGGGCAGCCAGGGGCACACAGCGGCACCCAGGGGCCCCCTGGGGCAGCACCTGCTCATCTGCGGCACACAGCGGCCCTCAGCGCCCCCCAGCGGCACCCAGGGGCAGCCAGGGGCACGCAGCACCCCCCAGTGGCACCCAGGGGCAGCACCTGCTCGTCTGCGGCACACAGCGGCCCTCAGCGCCCCCCAGCGGCACCCAGGGGCAGCCAGGGGCACGCAGCACCCCCCAGTGGCACCCAGGGGCAGCACCTGCTCGTCTGCGGCACACAGCGGCCCTCACGGGCAGCCAGGGGCACACAGCGCCCCCCAGGGGCACACAGCGGCACCCAGGACCCCCCAGGACCCCCCACCACCCCCCAGCATCCCCAACACCCCCCAGCACCACTCAGCACCCCCTAGGATCCCCCAGCTCCCCTCAGCACCACCCAGCTCCCCCAGCACCACCCAAGAAGGGCTACCCAGGAGCCCCCAGGAGGGGCTCCCCAGGGAAGGGGCCCCAGGAAAGGGTCCCCAGGACCCCCCCAGGAAGGGCTGCCCAGGAGGAGCTGCCCAGGAAGGGATCCCCAGGAAAGGGACCCAGGGAAGGGGTCCCCAGGAAGGACTCCCCAGGACCCCCCCCAGGAAAGGGTCCCCAGTAAGAGCTGCCCAGGAGAACATCCTCATGGGGATGCCCTGAAAGGTTCCTCCAGAGGCCATCAGGGCCATGGGGAGCCCCCAGGCCATGCACAGCCCCCAGACCCATGGGGAGCTCCCAGGGCCATGCAGAGCCCCCAGAGCCATAGGGAGACCCCAGGGCCATGCAGAGCCCCCAGAGCCATAGGGAGACCCCAGACCATGCAGACCCCGCCGGAGCTGGCTGGAGGCCCCCAGCAGGGGGGGCAGGGGGGCTCCCCCCTACCTTTGGTGAGGGTCCAGTCCACAGCCATCAGCAAGGCCTTCTCCAGGGGGTCTCCCACCAGGGTCCCATCCTCCAGCTGCACCAGGGAGTGGCAGGCAGCGATGGCTCTGTGAGTCTCCAGGGGCAGCTCTGCCACCGGCGTCACCTCCTTGCCCTCCCTGCACACAGCACACAGGGCTCACCCCTGCCCAGGCCCCCTGCCCCCTGCCCACCCCTGCCCCTGCCCCTGCAGCCCCCTGCCCTGCTCTCCCCTGCCCTGCTCTCCCCTGCCCTGCTGCCCCCTGCCCCTGCTGCCCCTGACACCCTGCTGACCCTGACCCTGTTGCCCCCTGACCCTGCTGCCCTTCCTGGCCCTAACCCTGCTGCCCCCTGCCCCTGATCCTCCTGACCCTGCTGCCCCTCCTGCCCTTCCTGCCCCAGGCTCCCCGATCCTCCTGCCCCAGGCCCCTGCTTCCTCTCCTGACCCTCCTGCCCCAGGCCCCTGCTTCCTCTCCTGACCCTCCTGCCCCAGGCCCCTGCTTCCTCTCCTGACCCTCCTGCCCCAGGCCCCTGCTGCCCCAGCCCCCTGCCCCTGCTGCCCCTCCTGCCCCAGGCCCTGCTGCCCCAGCTCCCCTGGAGGAATCTTCTCCTCCAGACCCTTTTCTTCCTTCTCCTCCTCCTCCTCCTCCGCCTCCTCCTCCTCCTCCTCCTCCTCTTTCTCCTCCCCCTCCCCCCTGGTCCCCCCAGCACAGCTCCCCCTGCTGGCTGCCAGGAGGAGGATGGAGGACACCAAACCCTTCCCCCAGCCCCAGGCTGCCCCCGGAGCCCCTCCCGGACCTTGCCCTCCAGCCCCAAAGGAGCTGCAGCAGAAGCTCCTCCCCCCAAGCCCCCCAGGAGGCCTCCAGAGAAGCCCCCCAGGACCTACCCCAGGCCAGCAACTCCTCTGACCACCAGGTGGTCGCTGGTCAGGGTCCCTGTCTTGTCGAAGCAGCAGACCTGCACCTTGCCTGCGAAGGGGATCCGGAAGGGCTCCGTGCAGTAGACGTCTGGGGGGAGGAGAAGAGACTGCCAGGAGCCCCCAGGGGGCTGGGGAGGACACCCAGGGGGGTGGGGAAGAGCTGGAAGGGGGAGGGAAGGGCCTGGGGAAGAGCTGGAGGGGGGAGGGAAGGGCCTGGGGAAGAGCTGGAGGGGGGAGGGAAGGGCCTGGGGAAGAGCTGGAGGGGGAGGGAAGGGCCTGGGGAAGAGCTGGAGGGGGGAGGGAAGGGCCAGGGGAAGAGCTGGAGGGGGAGGGAAGGGCCTGGGGAGGAGCTGGAGGGGGAGGGAAGGAGCTGGGGAAGAGCTGGGAGGGGAGGGAAGGAGCTGGGGGGGAGCTGGGAGGGGAGGGAAGGATCCTCAGCACCACAGCTCCAGGGCTCAGAGACCCCTGCAGGGCTGGGGGCAGCAGCTCTGCCCCTGGGCAGCCTGGCACAGGCCTGGCACAGCCCTGCAGGCAGCAGCAGCTCTGCCCCTGGGCAGCAGCCTGGCACAGCCCTGCAGGCAGCAGCAGCTCTGCCCCCTGGGCAGCAGCCTGGCACAGGCCTGGCACAGCCCTGCAGGCAGCAGCAGCTCTGCCCCTGGCCAAGCTCAGCCTTGCCCTGGGGGCAGCTCCAGCTTGGGGCCTCTGGGCCCAGAGCTTGGGAGCAGAGCTCAGAGAGCACCAAGCTGCTGGCAGGGAGCTGCAGAGAGCCAGAAGGGCTTCCCTCAGCCTCCTCTGCTGCAGCCTCCACCCCCCCAGGGCCCTCAGCTGCTCCCCACAGCTCCCCCAGAGGAGCTCCAAAGCCACCCTAGGAACCTGAGGCCACCTCAGTCCTTCCCTCCTGGGGGGGCAGCTGTGCTCTGGGCCCCCCCCGGGCTACTCACAGAGCTTGGCCAAGGCGATCAGGGAGGTGTTGACAGCCAGGGAGAGCTCAATGGGCAGCTCAGGAGGCACCACCGAGGTCAGGATCAAGGTGCACTCCAGGAAGAGTTTGTAGCGGTTCCTGCTGGGGTCCTTGGTGCCTGGGGAAGGAGTTTGGGACCTCAGCTCCTCCCCAGCTCCTCCTCAGCTCCTCCCCAGCTCCTCCCCAGCTCCTCCCCAGCTCCTCCCCAGCTCCTCCCCAGCTCCTCCTCAGCTCCTCCCCAGCTCCTCCCCAGCTCCTCCTCAGCTCCTCCCCAGCTCCTCCCCAGCTCCTCCTCAGCTCCTCCTCAGCTCCTCCCCAGCTCCTCCTCAGCTCCTCCCCAGCTCCTCCCCAGCTCCTCCTCAGCTCCTCCCCAGCTCCTCCCCAGCTCCTCCCCAGCTCCTCCTCAGCTCCTCCCCAGCTCCTCCTCAGCTCCTCCCCAGCTCCTCCCAGCTCCTCCTCAGCTCCTCCCCAGCTCCTCCCCAGCTCCTCCTCAGCTCCTCCCAGCTCCTCCTCAGCTCCTCCCAGCTCCTCCTCAGCTCCTCCCCAGCTCCTCCCCAGCTCCTCCTCAGCTCCTCCCCAGCTCCTCCTCAGCTCCTCCCAGCTCCTCCCCAGCTCCTCCTCAGCTCCTCCCCAGCTCCTCCTCAGCTCCTCCCCAGCTCCTCCCCAGCTCCTCCTCAGCTCCTCCCCAGCTCCCCCAGCTCCTCCCCAGCTCCTCCTCAGCTCCTCCTCAGCTCCTCCTCAGCTCCTCCCCAGCTCCTCCCCAGCTCCTCCCCAGCTCCTCCTCAGCTCCTCCTCAGCTCCTCCCCAGCTCCTCCCCAGCTCCTCCTCAGCTCCTCCCCAGCTCCTCCTCAGCTCCTCCCCAGCTCCTCCTCAGCTCCTCCCCAGCTCCTCCCCAGCTCCTCCCCAGCTCCTCAGAGCCCAGAGGAGGTCACCAGAAGCAAGAGGAGGCCCTCAGAGCCCAGGAGCAGCTCCTCACACCCACAGCAGCTCCACACAGCAGCCCCAGGCCCCTGCAGGCAGAAGGCCCTGGGGGGGTCTCTGCCCCCCAGCCCAGCTCTGGAGCCTCAGCAGGGGCCAAGGGTCCTCTCCCCCAGCCCTGGGCAGGCCCTGGCCTGAGCCTCACCTTCGATCCAGACGTAGGCCGCAGCGGCAATGGCGAAGACCAGGAGGAAGAGGATGAAGATGAAGGTCTCCAGGTTGTTGGCTGTGACTCTCTTGACCCCAAAGAGGATGGTCCTGAGCAGCCTGCCCTGGGGGGAGAGCTTCAGTGGGCTGCAGGCAGCAGCTGCTGCCCAGCACTGCCCAGGGCAGCACTTGGCTGGGACATCCAACCCAACCCAACCCAACCCAACCCAACCCTGCTCAACCCAACCCAGCCCAGCCCAACCCAACTCAACCCAACCCTGCTCAACTCAACTCAACCCAACCTAACTCCATCCAACCCAACCCAACCCAACCCAACTCAACTCAACCCTGCTCAACTCAACTCAACCCAACCTAACTCAATCCAACCCAACCCAACCCAACTCAACCCAACCCTACCCAACCCAACCCAACTCAATTCAACCCAACCCAGCTCAACCCAACCCAACCCAGCCCAACTCAACCCAACCCAACTCAATCCAACCCAACCCTGCTCAACCCAACCCTGCTCAGCTCAACCCAACCCAACCCAACCCAGCTCAACCCAACCCAGCCCAACTCAACCCAACCCAACTCAATCCAACCCAACCCAACCCAACTCAACCCAACCCTGCTCAGCTCAACCCAACCCAACCCAACCCAGCTCAACCCAACCCAGCCCAACTCAACCCAACCCAACTCAATCCAACCCAACCCTGCTCAACCCAACCCTGCTCAGCTCAACCCAACCCAACCCAACCCAACCCAGCTCAACCCAACCCTGCTCAACCCAACCCAACCCAGCCCAACCCAACCCAGCCCAACCCAACTCAACCCAACCCAACCCAACCCAACCCAGCCCAACCCAGCTCAACCCAACCCTGCTCAACCCAACCCAACCCAACCACTCCCACTCTGGGACCACTCCAGACTGGGACTGAGGTCAGGGGGCAGTGGAGACCCCCAAGAGCTGGCAGCTCCTGCAGGAGCCACAGGGCAGGGCCAGAGCCTCCTCCCCACCTCCCTTCCATGTCCCCAGGGGAGGCCTCTGCTGCCCTGCCTGAGCCCTGGGCCCTCTCTGGGCTGGCTGTGGAGCTGAGGGCAGCCAGGGCTCAGTGCTGGGGGCCAGGAGGAGCTGGGGAGGCCCTGGGGAGGCCTTGGGGAGGGGGCTGGGGAGACCCTGAGGCCTTACCTGGGCTGTGTTGAATCCTGTCCGCAGGGCGTAGGCCACACAACCATTGTCCAGAGCTAGCACCAGGGGAGGAGGAGGAGGAGGAGGAGGAGAGCAGGAGATGAAGCTTGGAGCTGCAGCCAACCACTGCAGGCAGCACCTGGGAGCTGCCCCCTGAGCCCCAACTGCTTGGAGAGCATCTTGGAGCCCCTGGAGGGCAACCCTCACCCCAGGGCTGCCCCAGGGCACCACCAGCCCCTGGCCCTCAGCACCACAGCTCCAGGAGACCCCCCCGGGGCTGGGGGCTGCAGCTCTGCCCCTGAGCAGCAGCCTGGCACAGGCCTGGCACAGCCCTGCAGGCAGCAGCAGCTCTGCCCCTGGCCAAGCTCAGCCTTGCCCTGGGGGCAGCTCCAGCCTGGTTGCCCCCCCAGACCCTTCCCCTCTTTCTTCTCCTCCTCCTCCTCCTTCTCCTTCCCTTCTCTTTCCCTTCCCCTCCTTGCCCTTCCCCTCCCCTCCTCCTTCCTTCCCTTCCCCCCCTTCCCCTCCTCCTCCTCCCCCAGCCCCTTCCCCACCTTCCTTTGCCCCTCCCCAGCGCCCCCAGCCCCCCGGGGCCCAGCCCTGCCCTGCTGCCCCTGCTCCAGGCCAGGCTGCTGGAGGCCTCCTTGGCCCCCTGCTCCCTGCTGCTTCCTCCCCAGCCCCCCCAGGGCCTCTCCCCCCTGCCACTTCCCAGCCTGGAGCCTCCCTGGGGGCTTGGGGGCAGGCCCCAGGCTGGGAGCCTCTCCCCGCCTTGGCCTCTCCCCATGGCTCCAGGCTGCCCAGGGCCCTCTGCAGAGCCTCCAAACCTCCCTCAGCTCCACAGCCCCCAGCCCGGGACCAGCCCAGGCTGCCTGAGGGGTGGTGGCAGCCAGGGGCAGCTCCCAACCACTCTGCCCCCACCCTGGAGACCCTGGGGGGGACCCAGGGGCAGGACCCAACCACTCTGCCCCCACCCTGGAGACCCTGGGGGACCCAGGGCAGGACCCAACCACTCTGCCCCCACCCTGGAGACCCTGGGGGACCCAGGGCAGCTCCCAACCACTCTGCCCCCACCCTGGAGACCCTGGGGGACCCAGGGCAGCTCCCAACCACTCTGCCCCCACCCTGGAGACCCTGGGGGGGACCCAGGGGCAGGACCCAACCACTCTGCCCCCACCCTGGAGACCCTGGGGGGGACCCAGGGGCAGCTCCCAACCACTCTGCCCCCACCCTGGAGACCCTGGGGGGGACCCAGGGGCAGCTCCCAACCACTCTGCCCCCACCCTGGAGACCCTGGGGGGACCCAGGGGCAGCTCCCAACCACTCTGCCCCCACCCTGGAGGCCTTGGGGGGACCCAGGGGCAGCTCCCAACCACTCTGCCCCCACCCTGGAGGCCTTGGGGGGACCCAGGGGCAGCTCCCAACCACTCTGCCCCCAGCCTGGAAACCCTGGGGGGACCCAGGGGCAGCTCCCAACCACTCTGCCCCCACCCTGGAGACCCTGGGGGGACCCAGGGGCAGCTCCCAACCACTCTGCCCCCACCCTGGAGGCCTTGGGGGGACCCAGGGGCAGCTCCCAACCACTCTGCCCCCAGCCTGGAAACCCTGGGGGGACCCAGGGGCAGCTCCCAACCACTCTGCCCCCACCCTGGAGGCCTTGGGGGGACCCAGGGGCAGCTCCCAACCACTCTGCCCCCACCCTGGAGGCCTTGGGGGGACCCAGGGGCAGCTCCCAACCACTCTGCCCCCAGCCTGGAAACCCTGGGGGGACCCAGGGGCAGCTCCCAACCACTCTGCCCCCACCCTGGAGGCCTTGGGGGGACCCAGGGGCAGCTCCCAACCACTCTGCCCCCAGCCTGGAGGCCTTGGGGGGACCCAGGGGCAGCTCCCAACCACTCTGCCCCCAGCCTGCAGCTCTCTCCCCACGGCTCCAGGCTGCCCAGAGCCTCCAAGCAGAGCTCAGCCCAAGCCCCCCCCCCAGGGCTGAGGGCTGCAGCAGGGCCCTGGGGGCCTGGGCAGGGCCCTGGGGCTGGGACCTACGTTTGAGCCCCGTGGTGGCCTTCTGGGGGGGGCTGTGCTGCACCACCCTGGTGCCCCCGAAGAGGATGTGCAGCCTGGAGTCCGTCTGCAGGTCCAGGATGTGCTCTGGGTCCAGCTCCTCCACAGGCTCCTGGGCACCAGGGCAGGCCTCAGCTCCAGCCCCACAGCCTCCCAGACCCACAGCCTCCCAGACCCACAGCCTCCCAGCTACACAGCCCCACAGCCTCCCAGACCCACAGCCTCCCAGCTACACAGCCCCACAGCCTCCCAGACCCACAGCCTCCCAGCTACACAGCCCCACAGCCTCCCAGCCCCACAGCCTCCCTGCCCCACAGCCTCCCAGTCCTACAGCCCCACAGCCTCCCAGCCCCACAGCCTCCCTGCCCCACAGCCTCCCTGTCCCACAGCCTCCCAGCCCCACAGCCTCCCAGACCCACAGCCTCCCAGACCCACAGCCTCCCAGCTACACAGCCCCACAGCCTCCCTGCCCCACAGCCTCCCAGCCCCACAGCCTCCCAGCCCCACAGCCTCCCTGCCCCACAGCCTCCCAGCCCCACAGCCTCCCTGCCCCACAGCCTCCCTGTCCCACAGCCTCCCAGCCCCACAGCCTCCCTGTCCCACAGCCTCCCTGCCCCACAGCCTCCCTGTCCCACAGCCTCCCTGCCCCACAGCTTCCCTGCCCCACAGCCTCCCTGCCCCACAGCCCCACAGCCTCCCAGCCCCACAGCCTCCCTGCCCCACAGCTTCCCTGCCCCACAGCCTCCCAGCCCCACAGCCCCACAGCCTCCCAGCCCCACAGCCTCCCTGCCCCACAGCTT
Organism: Melanerpes aurifrons; assembly: GCA_011125475.1. Lineage (NCBI taxonomy): Eukaryota > Metazoa > Chordata > Aves > Piciformes > Picidae > Melanerpes > Melanerpes aurifrons. The sequence continues at coordinate 361,533 of WWNC01000157.1, forward strand.
CCCTGCCCCACAGCTTCCCTGCCCCACAGCCTCCCAGCCCCACAGCCTCCCTGCCCCATCCCCAGCAGCAGCAGCACCACCACAGCCTCCCAACACCAGAGCCTCCCTCCCCCAACTGCTGCATCATCATCATCATCATCCTCCTCTTCCCCTTCTCCTGATCCTTTTCTTCTTCCTCTCCTCTTTCTCTCCTCCTCCTCCTCTTCCTCTTCTCCTCCTCCTCTTCCTCTCCTTCTCCTCTTCCTTTCTTTCTCCTCCTCCTCCTCTTCCTCTCCTTCTCCTCTTCCTTTCTTTCTTCTCCTCCTCCTCTCCTCTCTCCCCTTTCTCCTTCTCTCCTTCTCTTCTCCTTTCTCCTCCTCCTCTTCCTCTTCTCTTCCTCTCCTCTCCCCCTCCTCCTCTTTCTTCCTGCTTCCCTTCCTCCCCTCCTCCTCCTCCCCCCCGCAGCCAGCTCACCAGAACCCCTCTGAGCTCTGCTCCCAACCAGCCCCACCCTGACCCCCCCCAGGAGGAGGCTGAGGAAGGGGCTTGGGGGAGGAGGAGGGGGCTGGGGAGGGCTGGGGAAGGAAGGGGAAGCTGAGGAGGAGGAAGAGGAAGCTGAGGGAGGGCTGGGGAGGAAGAGGAAGCTGAGGAGGAGGAAGAGGAAGCTGAGGGAGGGCTGGGGAGGAAGGGGAAGCTGATAAGAAGGAAGAGGAGGAGAAGGCTGAGAGTGAAGAGAAGAAGATTGAAGGAAGTGTGGGGCAGGAAGAGGAAGCTGAGGGGGAGGCTGAGGGGGCTGGGGGAGGCAGAGGAGGCTGAGGGGGCTGGGGGAGGCAGAGGGGTCTGGGGGGCTGGGGGGCTGAGGGGAGGCAGAGGGGACTGGGAGGAGGCAGAGGGGGCTGGGAGGAGGCAGAGGAGGCTGGGGGGAGGCAGAGGAGGCTGGGGGAGGCAGAGGGGACTGAGAGGGGCTGGGGGAGGCAGAGGGGGCTGGGGGAGGCAGAGGGGGCTGAGAGGGGCTGGGGGGAGGCAGAGGAGGCTGGGAGGAGGCAGAGGGGGCTGAGGGGGGCTGGGGGGAGGAGGAGGAGGCTGCTGACCTTCATCTGGGGCACGGACTCCCCGCTCAGCATGGCCTCGTCCACGATGCATCTCCCCCGCAGCAGCAGCAGGTCGCAGGGCACCAAATGCTCCTGGGGGGAGCGGCCTGGGGGGGCAGGGGGAGGGCTCAGGGTGGGGCCCTGGCAGCCCAGGCTGCAGCTCAGCCTCAGCTGGGGGCAGAGCTGAAGGCCTTGGGCCAGGTTGGAGAGGAGCTTGGAGCTGCTGCAGGGCAACCCTCGACCCAGGGCTGCCCCAGGGCACCTCCAGCCCCTGGCCCTCGGCACCACAGCTCCAGGAGACCCCCCCCGGGGCTGGGGGCTGCAGCTCTGCCCCTGGGCAGCAGCCTGGCACAGGCCTGGCACAGCCCTGCAGGCAGCAGCAGCTCTGCCCCTGGCCAAGCTCAGCCTTGCCCTGGGGGCAGCTCCAGCTTGGGGCCTCTGGGGCCAGAGCTTGGGAGCAGAGCTCAGAGGGCACCAAGCTGCTGGCAGGGAGCTGCAGAGAGCCAGAAGGGCTTCCCTCAGCCTCCTCTGCTGCAGCCTCCACCCCCCCAGGGCCCTCAGCTGCTCCCCACAGCCCCCCCAGACCCTTCCCCTCCTCCTCCTCCTCCCCCAGACCCTTCCCCTCCAGACCCTTCCCCTTCTCCTCCTCCACAGCCTGCCCCAGAGGTTTGCTGAGCCAGGGTTGGCTCCTGGGGGCAAGGATTGGCTCCTGGGGGGCAGGGCTGGATGCTGGGGGGCAGGGGGGACTCCTGGGGGGCTGCTGGGGGGTCCCTGGGGGGCAGGTCCCCACCTATGGACACGATGTCCCCGGGGACGATCTCCTCGCTGAGGATTGGTCTCCACTTCCGGTTCCGATAGACCTGGGGGGGGAAAACCTTCCCTGAGGGGGCCAGGGCCAGGCTGGGCAGGGGGCACAGAGCCAGCCTGGGGGGGTGGGCAGGGGGCTCTGGAGGGCACCCAGGGGGCAGCTGGGGTCGGGAGCTCTGCAGGGAGGACTCCACCAAACCTCTCCCAGGGCCTCTGAAGCCTCCAAGCCAAGAGGTTGCTGCTGCTGCTGCTGGCACCTCCTGGGCACAGCCCTGGGCACCCCTCAGCTGCTGCCAGCCCCAGCCCCATGCCCCCCAGCACGCAGCAGATGCCCTCTGGGGGCTGCCCCCCAGCAGCAGCAGCAGCCAGGGAGGTGCCCTCAGCCTCTCCTCAAGCCCTGCTGGGCTCTGCCCTGGGCACTGCCAGCTGGGGGGGTGCCCACCCCTGGCTGGGGCAGGAGCAGCTCCCTCTGTGCCCTGCTGCCCACACTCTGCCTCCTGCCCACCCCCAGCACTGCTCCCTGGGCACCTTCCTGTGCCCCCCTGGCACACCTGGATCAGGCAGGGTTTGTTGCCTCCCTGTGCTCCCCTGTGCCCCCCTGGCACCCTTGGCACCCCCAACTGGATCAGGTAGGGTTTGTTATCCCCCTGGCACCCCTTGGCACCTCTTGGTGTCCCCTCTGTGGCCCCTGGCACCCCCACCTGGATCAGGCAGGGTTTGTTGCCCCCCTGGCACCCACATCTGGATCAAGTGGGGCTTGTTATCCCCCTGGCACACCTTTGTGCCCCCCTGTGCCCCCTGGCACCTCCTGGCACCCCCACCTGGATGGAGTAGGGCTTGTTGCCCATCCCTCTGTGGCCCCCTGGTACCCCTTGGTGCCTCCCTGTGCCCCCTGACACCCCCACCTGGATGGGGTAGGGCTTGTTGCCCATTCCCCTGTGCCCCCTGGTACCCCTTGGTGCCCCCCTGTGCCCCCTGTGCCCCCCTGGCACCCCCACCTGGATGGGGTAGGGCTTGTTGCCCATTCCCCTGTGCCCCCTGGCACCCCCTGGCACCCCCTGTGCCCCCCTGGCACCCCCACCTGGATGGGGTAGGGCTTGTTGCCCATCCTCCTGAGCTCTGCCAGGTTCCTCAGCTGCTGCTGCACCAGGGAGGCCTCGAAGGCCACCAGCATGGAGAGGGTGAAGAGGCTGTAGAGCCAATACTCATCCAGGCACCACAGCCCCACACACAGCACCTGCACACAGCACTGCCTCAGGGGGGGCTGGGGGGGCACCCAGGGGGCACCAGGGGGGGAGCCAGGAAGGGTTGGGGGCAAGCAGAGAGGCTGGGAGGCAGCAGGAGGGGGTGGGAAGGGCACCCAGAGGTGATGGGAGGGCACCAGGAGGGCACCAGGAGGGGCTGGGGGGAGCCAGAAGGGCACCAGGGGGTCTGGGGAGGGCACCAAGATGGCACCAGGAGAGGCTGGGGGGGAACCAGGAAGGGTTGGGGGCAAGCACAGAGGCTGGGGGCACCAGGAGGGTACCAGGAGGGGCTGGGGGAGCCAGAAGGGCACCAGGGGGGCTGGGGAGGGCACCAAGATGGCACCAGGAGGGGCTGGGGGAACCAGGAAAGGTTGGGGGCAAGCAGAGAGGTTGGGGGCACCAGGAGGGAGTGGGAAGGGCACCCAGAGGTGATGAGAGGGCACCAGGAGGGCGCCAGGAGGGGCTGGGGGAGCCAGGAAGGGTTGGGGGCAAGCAGAGAGGCTGGGGGCAGCAGGAGGGGGTGGGAAGGGCACCCAGAGGTGATGAGAGGGCACCAGGAGGGCGCCAGGAGGGGCTGGGGGAGCCAGGAAGGGTTGGGGGCAAGCAGAGAGGCTGGGGGCAGCAGGAGGGGGCTGAGGGGGCAGTAGGAGGAGATGGGAGGCCTCCAGGAGGGCACCAGGGGGCTGGGGGCAAGCAAAGGGGCTGGGGGGGAACCAGGAGGGGGTGAGAAGGGCACCCAGAGGTGATGGGAGGGCACCAGGAGGGCACCAGGAGGGGCTGGGGGAGCCAGGAAGGGTTGGGGGCAAGCAGAGAGGCTGGGGGCAGCAGCAGGGTACCAGGAGGGGCTGGGGGCACCAGGAGGGGCTGGGAAGGGCTGGGGGCAAGCAGAGGGGCTGGGAGGGGAACCAGGGGGCAGCAGGGGGTGGGGAGGGCACCCAGGGGAGATGGGAGGGCACCCAGAGGGCACCAGGGGGCTGGGGGAACCAGGAGGGGGTGGGAAGGGCACCCAGAGGGCACCAGGAGGGGCTGGGAAGATAACAGGAGGGGGCTGGAGAGCACCAGGAAGGGTTGGGGGCAAGCAGAGGGGCTGGGGGAACCAGAGGTGATGGGAGAGCACCAGGAGGGCACCAGGAGGGGCTGGGAGGATAACAGGAGGGGCTGGGGGCAGCAGGAGGGGCTGGGGGCAGCAGGAGGGGTTGGGGGCAGCAGGAGGGGTTGGGGGCAGCAGGAGGGGCTGGGGGCAGCAGGAGGGGTTGGGGGCAGCAGGAGGGGCTGGGGGCAGCAGGAGGGGCTGGGGGCAGCAGGAGGGGCTGGGGGCAGCAGGAGGGGCTGGGGGCAGCAGGAGGGGCTGGGGGCAGCAGGAGGGGTTGGGGGCAGCAGGAGGGGTTGGGGGCAGCAGGAGGGGCTGGGGGCAGCAGGAGGGGCTGGGGGCAGCAGGAGGGGTTGGGGGGGCAGCAGGAGGGGCTGGGGGCAGCAGGAGGGGCTGGGGGCAGCAGGAGGGGCTGGGGGCAGCAGGAGGGTGGGGGCAGCAGGAGGGGCTGGGGGCAGCAGGAGGGGTTGGGGGCAGCAGGAGGGGCTGGGGGCAGCAGGAGGGGCTGGGGGCAGCAGGAGGGGCTGGGGGCAGCAGGAGGGGCTGGGAGGGGTTGGGGGCAGCAGGAGGGGCTGGGGGCAGCAGGAGGGGCTGGGAGGGGTTGGGGGCAGCAGGAGGGGCTGGGGGCAGCAGGAGGGGCTGGGGGCAGCAGGAGGGGTTGGGGGCAGCAGGAGGGGCTGGGGGCAGCAGGAGGGGCTGGGGGCAGCAGGAGGGGCTGGGGGCAGCAGGAGGGGTTGGGGGGCAGCAGGAGGGGCTGGGGGGCAGCAGGAGGGGCTGGGGGGCAGCAGGAGGGGCTGGGGGGCAGCAGGAGGGGTTGGAATTTGGGGGGGGGGGGTAAGGCAGATAGGAGGAGGCTGGGGGGCAGCCCCCAGGGGGCTCTGGGGGCACCTGGAAGACGAAGAAGGGAGCTGTGGCTCTCTCCTGGAAGAGCTGCAGGAACTCAGGCACCACCAGCTCAGCCCTGGGCAGGGCAGGGGGGAGAGAGAGAGGCCTCAGCAGCTCTGCAAGCTCCCCAGGGGGGGCCCAGGGGGGGCCCAGGGGGTCCCAGAGGGGATCCCAGGAGCTCAGGGGGGGTCCCAGGGGTGCCAGAGGGAGTCCCAGGGCTCAGGGGGGCTCCCAGGAAGGGTCCCAGGGGGGTCCCAGGGGCTCAGGGTGGTCCCAGGGGGTCCCAGAGGGTCCCAGGGAGGTCCCAGGGAGGATCCCAGGAGCTCAGGGGGGTCCCAGGGGGTCCCAGGGGTGCCAGAGGGAGTCCCAGGGCTCAGGGGGGCTCCCAGGAAGGGTCCCAGGGGGGTCCCAGGGGCTCAGGGGGGTCCCAGGGAGGTCCCAGAGGGGATCCCAGGAGCTCAGGGGGGGTCCCAGGGGTGCCAGAGGGAGTCCCAGGGCTCAGAGGGGCTCCCAGGGAGGGTCCCAGGGGGGTCCCAGGAGCTCAGGGTGGTCCCAGGGGGTCCCAGAGGGTCCCAGGGGGGTACCAGGGGGGTCCCAGGGGCTCAGGGTGGTCCCAGGGGGTCCCAGGGGTGCCAGAAGCAGTCCCAGGGTGTTCCCAGGGCTCAGAGGGGCTCCCAGGAAGGGTCCCAGGGGGGTCCCAAGAAGGGTTCCAGGGTCCCAGGGGAGCTCTCCAAGGGCTCAGTGAGGGTCCCAGGGGGGTCCCAGGAGGGTCCCAGGGCTCAGGGATGGTCCCAGGGGGTCCCAGGGGGGGTCTCAGGGGCTCAGGGGGGTCCCAGGGGGGTCCCAGAGGGGTCCCAAGAAGGGTTCCAGGGTCCCAGGAGGGTCCCAGGGCTCAGGGATGGTCCCAGGGGGTCCCAGGGGGGGTCTCAGGGTGGTCCCAGGGCTCAGGGTGGTCCCAGGAACTCAGGGGGGGTCCCAGGGGGGGTCCCAGGGTGTTCCCAGGGGGGGGTCTCAGGGTCCCAGGGGCTCAGGGAAGGTCCCAGGAAGGGTCCCAGGGGCTCAGGGTGTTCCTAGTGGGGGTCCCAAGGTCCCAGGGGGTCCCAGGGGGGTCCCAGGGCTCAGGGAGGCTCCCAGGGCGGTCCCAGGGTGGTCCCAGGGGGGGTCCCAGGGGGTCCCAGGGGGAGTCCCAGGGAGGGTCCCAAGGTCCCAGGGTGGTCCCAGGGCTCAGGGAGGCTCCCAGAGTGTTCCCAGGGGGTGCCAGGGTGGTCCCAGGGGGGGTCCCAGGGTGGTCCCAGGGTTCAGGGGGGGGTCCCAGCCCCCCAGCCCCCCAGCCCCTCACTTGTTGCTGCCATATCTCCTCTCTGCTGCCCTCAGCTCTGCCTCCTCCTGGTAGCCTCTGGAGCTGAGGAAGTGGCCCAGGGGCTGCTGCAGGGGGAAGGCCACAGGCAGGAACTGCCTCCTGCCCCCCAGCTCCCAGCAGTACTTCAGCTTCTGGAACTCGAAGGAGAGAGCCTCCAGGCCCTGCTCACCCTGGGGGGAGGCCAAGGCTCAGCCCCTGGGCCCCCAGCACCCCCCAGGGGGGAGCCAGGGCCTCAGAGGGGCTCCAGGAGGAACCCAGAGCTGCCCCAGGAGCTCCCCAGGGCCCTCAGAGCTGCCCCAGGAGCTCCCCAGGGCCTCAGAGCTGCTCCAGGAGCTCCCCAGGGCCCTCAGAGCTGCTCCAGGAGCTCCCCAGGGCTGCCCCAGGAGCTCCCCAGGGCCCTCAGAGCTGCTCCAGGAGCTCCCCAGGGCTGCTCCAGGAGCTCCCCAGGGCCTCAGAGCTGCTCCAGGAGCTCCCCAGGGCCCCCAGAGCTGCCCCAGGAGCTCCCCAGGGCTGCTCCAGGAGCTCCCCAGGGCCTCAGAGCTGCTCCAGGAGCTCCCCAGAGCTGCCCCAGGAGCTCCCCAAGGGCCTCAGAGCTGCTCCAGGAGCTCCCCAGGGGCCTCAGAGCTGCTCCAGGAGCTCCCCAGGGGCCTCAGAGCTGCTCCAGGAGCTCCCCAGAGCTGCCCCAGGAGCTCCCCAGGGGCCTCAGAGCTGCTCCAGGAGCTCCCCAGGGCCTCAGAGCTGCCCCAGGAGCTCCCCAGGGGCCTCAGAGCTGCTCCAGGAGCTCCCCAGAGCTGCTCCAGGAGCTCCCCAGGGGCCTCAGAGCTGCTCCAGGAGCTCCCCCAGGGCCTCAGAGCTGCCCCAGGAGCTCCCCAGGGGCCTCAGAGCTGCTCCAGAAGCTCCCCAGGGCCCTCAGAGCTGCCCCAGGAGCTCCCCAGGGCCCTCAGAGCTGCTCCAGGAGCTCCCCAGGGGCCTCAGAGCTGCTCCAGGAGCTCCCAGGGCCTCAGAGCTGCTCCAGGAGCTCCCAGAGCTGCCCCAGGAGCTCCCCAAGGGCCTCAGAGCTGCTCCAGGAGCTCCCCAAGGGCCTCAGAGCTGCTCCAGGAGCTCCCCAGAGCTGCCCCAGGAGCTCCCCAGGGGCCTCAGAGCTGCTCCAGGAGCTCCCCAGGGGCCTCAGAGCTGCTCCAGGAGCTCCCCAGGGCCCTCAGAGCTGCTCCAGGAGCTCCCCAGGGCCCTCAGAGCTGCTCCAGGAGCTCCCCAAGGGCCTCAGAGCTGCTCCAGGAGCTCCCCAGGGGCCTCAGAGCTGCTCCAGGAGCTCCCCAGAGCTGCTCCAGGAGCTCCCCAGGGGCCTCAGAGCTGCTCCAGGAGCTCCCCAGGGCCCTCAGAGCTGCTCCAGGAGCTCCCCAGGGCCCTCAGAGCTGCTCCAGGAGCTCCCCAAGGGCCTCAGAGCTGCTCCAGGAGCTCCCCCAGGGCCTCAGAGCTGCCCCAGGAGCTCCCCAGAGGCCTCAGAGCTGCCCCAGGAGCTCCCCAGGGGCCTCAGAGCTGCTCCAGAAGCTCCCCAGGGCCCTCAGAGCTGCCCCAGGAGCTCCCCAGGGCCCTCAGAGCTGCTCCAGGAGCTCCCCAGGGGCCTCAGAGCTGCTCCAGGAGCTCCCCAGGGGCCTCAGAGCTGCTCCAGGAGCTCCCCAGAGCTGCCCCAGGAGCTCCCCAAGGGCCTCAGAGCTGCTCCAGGAGCTCCCCAAGGGCCTCAGAGCTGCTCCAGGAGCTCCCCAGAGCTGCCCCAGGAGCTCCCCAGGGGCCTCAGAGCTGCTCCAGGAGCTCCCCAGGGGCCTCAGAGCTGCTCCAGGAGCTCCCCAGGGGCCTCAGAGCTGCTCCAGGAGCTCCCCAGGGCCCTCAGAGCTGCTCCAGGAGCTCCCCAAGGGCCTCAGAGCTGCTCCAGGAGCTCCCCAGGGGCCTCAGAGCTGCCCCAGGAGCTCCCCAGGGGCCTCAGAGCTGCCCCAGGAGCTCCCCAGGAGGTGCCAGGGCCCTGGGGGGGCACAGCTGGGTCCTTACCTGGTCCCTGTGCAGGGGCACCAGCTCTGCTGAGCCATTGTTGGGGGTGGGCACCACCTTGGCCAGGGTGGCCTTGCTGGGGCAGGGCTCCTGCAGGGGAGGCAGAGGAGAGGCCCTGAGGGCAGGCAGAGAGCCTGGGGCAGAGCCCAGGCTGGGCAGGGGGCCCAGAGCCAGCCTGGGGGGGTGGGCAGGGGGCTCTGGAGGGCACCCAGGGGGCAGCTGGGGTCGGGAGCTCTGCAGGGAGGACTCCACCAAACCTCTCCCAGGGCCTCTGAAGCCTCCAAGCCAAGAGGTTGCTGCTGCTGCTGCTGGCACCTCCTGGGCACAGCCCTGGGCACCCCTCAGCTGCTGCCAGCCCCAGCCCCATGCCCCCCAGCACGCAGCAGATGCCCTCTGGGGGCTGCCCCCCAGCAGCAGCAGCAGCCAGGGAGGTGCCCTCAGCCTCTCCTCAAGCCCTGCTGGGCTCTGCCCTGGGCACTGCCAGCTGGGGGTGCCCACCCTGGCTGGGGCAGGAGCAGCTCCCTCTGTGCCCCTGCCCACACTCTGCCTCCTGCCCACCCCCAGCACAGCCCCTTGGGGGCCTCCTTGCTACCCCCTGCCCACCTTGGTGCCCACCCCCAGCACCCCAGAACCCCTTGGGGACCACCTTGGTGCCCCCTCCCCACCTTGGTGCCCCCTGCAGCCCCCCAGTGCCCCTTGGGCACCTCCTCGCTGCCCCCTGCCCCCTCGCTGCCCCCTCCCCTCTCGCTGCCCCCCCCCCTCGCTGCCCCCTGCCCCCTCGCTGCCCCCTCCCCCTCTCGCTGCCCCCTCCCCCTCGCTGCCCCCTCCCCCCCTCGCTGCCCCCTCCCCTCGCTCCCAGCCCCTCTCCTGCAGCTCCTCGGTGCTCTCCCGGAGGAGCAGAAGCAGCCCCGGGCCAGGCCTCTCCCGCCCAGCAGGGCCCAGGGCAGGCGGCTGAGCCCCGGGGGCTGCCCGCGGAGCTCTCCCCCCCAAGCGCCGCCCCGGGCCCGGCAGCGCCCCCCGGCGGGGGAACCTTACCCTGACGCAGGTGAGGGCGCAGTGAGCGTGCACCGACCACAGCCCCGAGAGCGCCGTCAGCAGGTGGAGGACGGCGATGGCAGCGAGGGCGAGGAACGCAGCCTCGGGGGCAGGGGGGGCCCGGCTCGGAGCCTTCCTCTCCCTCCGCCGCCCCGGCCCCCAGGCCGCCCACACCCGCGGCCCCCACAGCCACAGCCAGGCCGGGTACAGCCCGGCCACGAAGGGCAAGACGGTGCCGTGCAGGAGGCGCGGGCGGCGGCGGTAAAGCGTCACCGACGAGACCAGCTCGTCCCCGGGCCCGGGCCCCGGACTCTGGCCGGCCGCCGCCATGTTCGCAGAGGCCGCACCGAGGCACTTCCGCTTCCGGGGGGAGGAGCCGCGCATGCGCGACGGGCAGGGGCGCGCATGCGCGACGGCGGGCTCGCGGCGGCGCCCATTGGTCCGGCGGCCGCGCGGAGCTGGCGCGTCCGTACGGCAAGCTCATCATGGCGACGCCCGCGAGGGACGGGGGTGGGGTAGGAGGCGGCTGACGGCGGCGCCCATGGGCAAAGAGGCGCGAAGGCCTTTGCGCACGCGCACGGAGGGGGCCCGCGGCGGCCGCGCATGCGCAGAGCGGCGCCGGCGCTTCCCGGTGCGGGGCATGTGAGTGGCGGAGTCCCCGGTGGCCCCGGGTCCGCTCCTCCCTTCCCTCCCCCCGGCTCCCATCTGCCGTCTCCCCGCAGGCAAGCGGCCCTGGAGGTCACGGCGCGGTACTGCCGCAGCGAGATGGAGGAGTACGGGCGGTGCGTGGCCGCCAGCCCCGCGTCCTGGCAGCAGGACTGCGACCGGCAGCGGCTCCGCATCGCCCGCTGCGCGGCGGCGCAGTGAGTGCGGGGGGGGGCGGCCCCGGGGGCGCAGTGAGTGCGGGCGGGGGCGGCCCCGGGGGCGGCCCCGGGGGCGGCGGGGCCGGGCTGGGGCCGCTGGGCAGGGTCCTGCAGCTCTCAGCTCTGAGCTTTGCAGCCTCTGACCCCCTGAGCCTCCCTCCCTGCCCCTCTGAGCCCTGCCCCTCTCCCCTCCCCTCTCCCTCTCCCCCTGGTGCAGCATCTGCCCTCTGACCCTCTCCCCTGCCCCTCTGAGCCCTGCCCCTCTCCCCTCCCCTCTCCCTCTCCCCCTGGTGCAGCATCTGCTCCTCTGACCCTCTCCCCTGCCCCTCTGAGCCCTGCCCCTCTCCCCTCCCCTCTCCCTCTCCCCCTGGTGCAGCATCTGCCCCTCTGACCCTCTTCCCCTGCCCCTCTGAGCCCTGCCCCTCTCCCTAGCCCCCTGGTGCAGCCCTGACCCTCTCCCCCTTGGTGCAGCCTCTGCCCTCTGACCCTCTTCCCCTGCCCCTCTCCCTCAACCCTTCTGAGCTCTGCCCCTCTCCCCTCCCCTAGCCCCCTGGTGCGGCGTCTGCCCCTCTCCCCCTGCCCCTCTGACCCTCTCCCCAGCCCCCTGGTGCAGCCCTGACCCTCTCCCCTCCCCTCTGACCCTCTCCCCAGCCCCTGGTGCAGCCCTGACCCTCTCCCCCCCTCCTCTGACCCCTCCCCAGCCCCTGGTGCAGCCCTGACCCTCTCCCTCTCCCCTCTCCCCTGCCCTCCCCAGCCCCTGGTGCAGCCTGACCCTCTCCCCTCTCCCCTCCCCTGCCCTCCCCAGCCCCTGGTGCAGCCCTGACCCTCTCCCCTCTCCCCTCTCCCTGCCCTCCCCAGCCCCCTGGTGCAGCCCTGACCCTCTCCCCCCTCCCCTCTGACCCTCTCCCCAGCCCCCTGGTGCAGCAGATCCGCCAGGGCTGTGCTGAGCCCTTTGCAGCCTTCGAGCAGTGCCTGAGGGAGAACCAAGCCTCAGTCTCCACCTGCAGCCCTCAGGTCTCTGCCTTCCTGCTCTGTGCCGAGCAGCTGAAGCTCTCCCCCTGAGGTGAGCAGCAGGGAGGCAGCCTGGGGGCTGGGGGGCTGCAGCCCGGGAGGGGTCTGCAAGGCCTGGAGAGGAGGTGCTGAGAGACCCCGGGGCCAGGCTGGGGCAGAGGAAGCTGCTGAGTGCCAGCAGGGCAAGGGCAGAGGGCAAGGGGCAGCTCTGGGGGAATGAACCTGGGGGCAGCCAGGGGGCAGGGGGCAGCAAGGAGGTGCCCAGGGGGCAGTGCTGGGGGCAGCAGGGCTGTGCTGGGGGCAGGGGGCAGCAGGGAGGTGCCCAGGGGGCAGTGCTGGGGGCAGCAGGGCTGTGCTGGGGGCAGGGGACAGCAGGGAGGTCCCCAGGGGGCTGTGCTGGGGGTAGGGGGCAGTGCTGGGGGTAGGGGGCAGCAGGGAGGTCCCCAGGGGGCAGTGCTGGGGGCAGGGGGCAGTGCTGGGGGTAGGGGGCAGCAGGGAGGTCCCCAGGGGGGCTGTGCTGGGGGTAGGGGGCAGCAGGGAGGTCCCCAGGGGGCAGTGCTGGGGGGCAGGGGGCAGTGCTGGGGGGTAGGGGGCAGCAGGGAGGTCCCCAGGGGGCTGTGCTGGGGGGTAGGGGGCAGCAGGGAGGTCCCCAGGGGGCAGTGCTGGGGGGCAGGGGGCAGCAGGGAGGTCCCCAGGGGGCAGTGCTGGGGGGCAGGGGGCAGTGCTGGGGGGCAGGGGGGCCCAGGGGGCGCTGCTCTGCCCCAGCTGGGGGCCCTGGGGGCAGGATCAGGGCCAGGAGGGTGCTGAGGGGCAGAGCCCTGGGGGCTCCCAGCTGAGGTTTTGCTTCCTGCTCTCTGCTCTTCCCTAGGGGCTGGGACCCCTCCCCAGGAGGGGCTGGAGGGGGAGAGACCTCCTGAGCTCTGCTCTGCTCCTGCCTCAGCCCAGCCAGGCCCTGGGGGGGGTGCTGGGGCTGCCCCACAGCGCCCCCCAGAGCCCCCCAGCAGCCTGCAGGAGGGCTCCAGGCCTGGGCTCTGCTGCCTGTGCCCCCTGCAGCCCCCTGCAGCCCCCCAGAGCTGCCTGCAGCACAATAAAGGCCACAGCAGCTCCCAGGAGCTCCAGAGGCAGCTTCCAACCCCCCCGGGGCTGGGGCGGGGCTGGGGTGGGTGGGGCTGGGGCGGGGCTGGGACCCTCCCCAGCAGGAGCCTCAGCCTGTCAAGGCCCTGGGGGGGCTGAGCCTCCTTCCTGCCTTCTCCTTCTCTCTTCTTCTTCCTCCTCTTTCCTCCTTCCTCCTTCCTCCCCTCTCCCTTCTTCCTCCCTTTCACTTCTTCCTTATTCTTCCTTTGTCTTCCTTCCTTCCTCCTTCTTCTTTTCTCCCTCCTCCTTCCCCTTTCCTTCTTCCTCCTTCCTCCTCTCCTCCTCCCTCCTTCTTCCCTCTTCCTTCCTCCTTCCTTTCCTCCTCCATCCTTCTCCCCTTTCTCTTCTTTCTTCTCCTTTCTTTCTTCGTTCTCATTTCCTCCCTCTTCTTTGCTGCCTTCCTCCTTCCTTCCTTTCTTCTTCTTCCTTCCTCCTTCCTTCCTTCTCCTTCCTTCCTTCCTTCTTCTTCCTTCCTTCTTCCTTCCTTCTTCCTTCCTCCTCCTTCCTTCCTCCTTCCTTCCTTCCTCCTTCCTTCCTTCCTCCTTCCTTCCTCCTCCTTCCTTCCTCCTCCTTCCTCCTTCCTTCCTCCTTCCTTCCTTCCTCCTTCCTTCCTCCTCCTTCCTTCCTCCTCCTTCCTCCTTCCTTCCTCCTTCCTTCCTTCTCCTTCCTTCCTCCTTCCTTCCTTCTCCTTCCTTCCTTCCTTCTTCTTCCTTCCTTCTTCCTTCCTCCTCCTTCCTTCCTCCTTCCTTCCTTCCTTCCTCCTTCTTCCTTCCTCCTCCTTCCTTCCTCCTTCCTTCCTTCTCCTTCCTTCCTCCTTCCTTCCTTCCTTCCTTCTCCTTCCTTCCTCCTTCCTTCCTCCTCCTTCCTTCCTTCTCCTTCCTTCCTCCTTCCTTCCTCCTTCCTTCCTCCTCCTTCCTTCCTCCTTCCTTCCTCCACCTTCCTTCCTCCTCCTTCCTTCCTCCTCCTTCCTTCCTCCTTCCTTCCTTTCTCCTTCCTTCCTTCCTTTCTCCTTCCTTCCTTCCTCCTCCTTCCTGCTTCCTTCCTTTCTTCTCCTTCCTTTCTTCTCCTTCCTTCCTCCTTTCTTCCTTCCTCCTCCTTCCTTCCTCCTTCCTTCCTCCTTCCTTCCTCCTTCCTTCCTCCTTCCTTCCTCCCTCCTGCTTCCTTCCTCCCTCCTTCCTCCCCTCTTCCTTCTCCTTCCTCCCTCCTCCTTCTTCCTTTCTCTCTCTTTCCTCTTCTCCTCTTCCTCTTTCTCCTTCCTTTCTCTCTTTCTTCCTCCCTCTTCCTTCTCCCTTCCTGCTCCCTTTTTCCCCTCTCCTTCCCCCCCTCTCTTCCTTCCTTTTCCTTCTTTCTTCTCCTTCCTTCTTTCTTCCTCTCTCCTTTCTCCCTCCCTCTTCCTTCCTCCTTCCTTTCTTCCTCCTTTCCCTCTCCCTCTTCCTGCTGTTACTTCCTTCTTCCTTCTCCTTTGTCCTCCCTCCTCCCTCCCTGCAGTCCCTCAGGGGCTGGATCCCAGCTGGCAGCCAGGCTGCTGCTGTGCCCTCCCCTCCTCCTCCCTCTCCTTCCCCTCCCTCCCTGCCCCCTCTGGACCCTGGGCAGCTCCCAGGCCTCCCCTGCAGGAGGTCCCCAGAGAGCTTTTCCCTTTCATTGCTCACCCAGAAAATCTTCCTCATTTTCCACTCTGCTTCTCCTCCTTCCTCCTCCTCCTCCTCCTCCCTCCCTGCCAGCAGCCATCCATCAGAGGCCTCCTTTGCTCCTGGACAGCCTCAGGGAGAAGTTTTTGCTTTGGAGCTGCTGCCAAAGCCTCAGCCTGGGCATGGAGGCTGCCAAGCAGGGAGGAGGAGGAGGAGGAGGGCAGGGAGCAGCCACATTCCACAGCCTGGCTTTGGCTGGCACCCAGCTGGGCCTGGGGAGTCCCTGGGGTGGGGGAGGGAGGGGGCTTGGGGCACCCTGGGTTGTGTCTGGGCAGAGTGTGGGCAGCAGGGCACAGAGGGAGCTGCTCCTGCCCCAGCCAGGGGTGGGCACCCCCCCAGCTGGCAGTGCCCAGGGCAGAGCCCAGCAGGGCTTGAGGAGAGGCTGAGGGCACCTCCCTGGCTGCTGCTGCTGCTGGGGGGCAGCCCCCAGAGGGCATCTGCTGCGTGCTGGGGGGCATGGGGCTGGGGCTGGCAGCAGCTGAGGGGTGCCCAGGGCTGTGCCCAGGAGGTGCCAGCAGCAGCAGCAGCAACCTCTTGGCTTGGAGGCTTCAGAGGCCCTGGGAGAGGTTTGGTGGAGTCCTCCCTGCAGAGCTCCCAATCCCAGCTGCCCCCTGGGTGCCCTCCAGAGCCCCCTGCCCACCCCCCCAGGCTGGCTCTGAGAGCTGCTGCAGAGCACTGGGGCCCAAAGCCAGCAGGGCCCAGGGGGAGCCTGCTGGGACCACCCCCAGGGGATGCAGGAGGGGTCCCTGGGTGACCCTGCTGGGACCACCCCCAGGGGATGCAGGAGGGGTCCAGGGGTCCCTGGGTGACCCTGCTGGGACCACCCCCCCCAGGGGATGCAGGAGGGGTCCCTGGGTGCCCCCCCCGGGACCCTCCCCTCCTGCTCCCTGGGCAAGGCCAGGGGTGGGCACCCAGCCCCTGGAGGAGCTTTGCCCAGCCCTTGCCTGGGGGCTACTGGGGGCTGCCTGGGCTGAGCCCCCCCTCCCCTGCAGCCTTTCTTGGGGGCTTCTCCTTTTGGGTTTATTTCCAAAGGTTCATGCAGCAAAACCAAAAGGAACCAAAACCCCAAAGGCCTCCAGGAGCCAGAGCACAGCACAGGGGGCAGGGGGGCAGGACCTGGGGGGCAGGGGAGGAGAGGCAGGGAGGGGGCCAAGGGCTCCTCCCCAGCTGGCAGTGCCCAGGGCAGAGCCCAGCAGGGGCTGGGGGGGTGCTGAGGACACCTCCCTGGGTGCTGCTGGGGGGCAGCTTGCAGGGGGGGGCAGCCCCAGAGGGCCTCTGCTGCCTGCTGGAGCCTGCAGGGAGAGCAGAGCTGAGCTGAGCTGAGCTGAGCCACCCCCGAGCCCTGCACAGCCCCCAGGGGCTGGGCCTTGGCCTCCCTGGGCAGCCTCTGGCTCCTGGGGGGAGCTGCCCCCTGCTCCTCCTCCTCCTCCTCACTGCCCCCAAGCCCCCAGGGAGGCTCGAGGCTGGGAAGTGGCAGGGGGGAGAGGCCCTGGGGGGGCTGGGGAGGAAGCAGCAGGGAGCAGGGGGCCAAGGAGGCCTCCAGCAGCCTGGCCTGGAGCAGGGGCAGCAGGGCAGGGCTGGGCCCGGGGGCTGGGGGCAGGGGTGGGCAGGGAGGGGCAAAGGAAGGTGGGGAAGGGGCTGGGGGAGGAGGAGGAGGAGGAGGAAGGAGAGGAAGGAAGGAGGGGAAGGAAGGGAAGGAGGGGGGGAAGGAAGGAGGGGAAGGGAAGGAGGGGAAGGGAAGGGAAGGAGGGGAAGGGAAGGGAAGGAGGGGAAGGGAAGGGAAGGAGGGGAAGGGAAGGGAAGGAGGGGAAGGGAAGGGAAGGAGGGAAGGGAAGGGAAGGAGGGGAAGGAAGGGAAGGAGGAAGGAAGGAAGGGAAGGAGGGGAAGGAAGGGAAGGAGGGGAAGGGAAGGGAAGGAGGGGAAGGGAAGGGAAGGAGGGAAGGAAGAAGGGAAGGAGGAAGGAAGGGAAGGAGGAAGGGAAGGGAGGAAGGGAAGGAGGGGAAGGGAAGGGAAGGAGGGGAAGGGAGGGAAGGGAAGGAAGGAGGGGAAGGGGAAGGGGAAGGAAGGGGAAGGGAAAGGAAGGAGGGGGAAGGAAGGAGGGGAAGGGAAGGAAGGAGGGGAAGGAAGGAGGGGAAGGAAGGGAAGGAGGGAAGGGAAGGGAAGGAGGGGGAAGGGGAAGGGAAGGAGGGGAAGGGAAGGGAAGGGAAAGGAAGGGAAGGGAAAGGAAGGGAAGGAGGGGAAGGGAAGGGAAGGGAAGGCTGTGGAGGAGTTGTGAGGAGCAGGGAGGGCGCTGGGCAGGGCTGAGGCTGCGGCTGCTGTGCCCTGGAGCTCCCTCGGGCAGAAGCCTTCCCCCTGCCTGCCCAGCAGCGGAGCCCTGCCCCGGGCCAGCTGCCGGCCCCAGGCCCCCCCGGGGGCTGCCCAGCAGAGCCCCCCGGGAGCTGCCTGGGGACCTGTGGGGAGCTGAGCCTGGTCCCAGGCTCCCCCGCAGCCTGCTGGCCGCTGCGGGTGGCTGAGGAGGAGGAGGAGCTCAGGGGGCTGCAGCACCTCCCCAGCACCGTCCCAGCATCTCCTGCCCGCAAGTGGCCTCCCCCCGGCCCCCTCCCCTGCCCCGGGGGGCTCCAGGCGCTCTGCTCGGCCCCCCCGGGGCTTGGCTCTTCTCCCTTCGCTCCCCCCCCGCGGCTCCGAAGCCCCCCGGGGGCGGTGGGGAGGGGTCAGGAGGTGAAGTAGGAGCTCTGCATGGAGTAGAGGCGATCGATCGGGCTCCGCGCCGGCAGCAGGCAGTCCCCGAGCGGCCCCAGGCTGTCGCCGTCCAGGTCGTGGAAAGCTCCTTCCGAGTCTGGCAGAGGAAGAGGAAGGAGCTGGAGGGAGGCAGGCGGCGGCCGACCCCCGGGGAGCTGCGGGGAGGCAGCGGGGAGGCAGCGGGGCTGGAGGGAGAGGAGCTCCAGGGAGAGCTTCGGGAGGGGGAGGAGACCACATCCTGGCTCCCAAACCTCAGCCCTGGCCCCCAGGATCCAGCCCTGGACCCCCAGCTCCACTCCTGCCCCCCAGGATCCAGCCCTGCCCCCCAGGATCCAGCCCTGGACCCCCAGCTCCACTCCTGGCTCCCAGGATCCAGCCCTAGACCCCCAGCTCCACTCCTGCCCCCCAGGATCCAGCCCTGGACCCCAGGATCCAGTCCTGCCCCCCAGGATTCAGCTCTGGCTCCCAGGATCCAGCCGTGGCCCCCAGGATCCAGCCCTGGACCCCCAGCTCCACTCCTGCCCCCCAGGATCCAGCCCTGGCCCCCAGGATCCACTCCTGCCCCCCAGGATCCAGCCGTGGCCCCCAGGATCCAGCCCTGGACCCCCAGCTCCACTCCTGCCCCCCAGGATCCAGCCCTGGCCCCCAGGATCCACTCCTGCCCCCCAGGATCCAGCCCTGGACCCCCAGCTCCACTCCTGCCCCCCAGGATCCAGCCCTGGACCCCAGGATCCAGCCCTGGCCCCCAGGATCCACTCCTGACCCCCAGGATCCGGCCCTGGCTCAGCAAACCTCTGGAGCAGGGTCTGGAGAGGCAGGGGAAGGGTCTGGGGGGGCAACCAAGCTGGAGCTGCCCCCAGGGCAAGGCTGAGCTTGGCCAGGGGCAGAGCTGCTGCTGCCTGCAGGGCTGTGCCAGGCCTGTGCCAGGCTGCTGCCCAGGGGCAGAGCTGCTGCTGCCTGCAGGGCTGTGCCAGGCCTGTGCCAGGCTGCTGCCCAGGGGCAGAGCTGCAGCCCCCAGCCCCGGGGGGGGTCTCCTGGAGCTGTGGTGCTGAGGGCCAGGGGCTGGAGGTGCCCTGGGGCAGCCCTGGGTCGGGGGTTGCCCTGCAGCAGCTCCAAGCTCCTCTCCAGCCCTTCCCTGGCTCCCTGCCCCCCGGACCCCCTCCCCCGGACCCCCTCCCCCCGCAGCCCCTACCGTAGGGGTGGAGGTGGTCCCCGGGCAGCTGGGGGGGGGTCAGGCCCTGCCTGTAGAGCTCGGAGCTGTAGCTGCTCTGCTCCAGGGGCAGAAGCTGCTGCTGGGGCAGCCTGGGGAAGGGTCCCAGCAGCCCCTCCAGGCCCTGGCCGCTGGCAGCATCTGCAGGGGCAGGAGGGGAGCAGGGGCTGGGGGCGGGGGGGGAGCTGCGGGAGAGACCCTGCCGGGGCACAGCTCCCCCCCGGGGCAGCGCCTGGGGGCTCCAAGAGAGGAGGCAGCGACCAGGGACCCCCCAGCACCCCCAGCAGGATGGGTCCCAGGCACCCCCAGCAGGATGGATCCCAGGCACCCCCAGCACCCCCAGCAGGATGGGTCCCAGGCACCCCCAGCACCCCCAGCAGGATGGGTCCCAGGCACCCCCAGCAGGATGGATCCCAGGCACCCCCAGCACCCCCAGCAGGATGGGTCCCAGGCACCCCAGCAGGATGGATCCCAGGCACCCCAGCACCCCAGCAGGATGGGTCCCAGGCACCCCAGCACCCCCAGCAGGATGGGTCCCAGGCACCCCCAGCAGGATGGATCCCAGGCACCCCCAGCACCCCCAGCAGGATGGGTCCCAGGCACCCCCAGCAGGATGGGTCCCAGGCACCCCCAGCACCCCCAGCAGGATGGATCCCAGGCACCCTCAGCACCCCAGCAGGGTGGGTCCCAGGCACCCCAGCAGGATGGATCCCAGGCACCCCCAGCACCCCCAGCAGGATGGATCCCAGGCACCCCCAGCAGGATGGGTCCCAGGCACCCCCAGCACCCCCAGCAGGATGGATCCCAGGCACCCTCAGCACCCCCAGCAGGGTGGGTCCCAGGCACCCTCAGCACCCCCAGCAGGGTGGGTCCCAGGCACCCCCAGCAGGATGGGTCCCAGGCACCCCCAGCACCCCCAGCAGGGTGGGTCCCAGGCACCCCCAGCAGGATGGGTCCCAGGCACCCTCAGCACCCCCAGCAGGATGGGTCCCAGGCACCCCCAGCACCCCCAGCAGGATGGGTCCCAGGCACCCCCAGCAGGATGGGTCCCAGGCACCCCCAGCACCCCCAGCAGGATGGGTCCCAGGCACCCCCAGCAGGATGGGTCCCAGGCACCCCCAGCACCCCCAGCAGGATGGGTCCCAGGCACCCCCAGCAGGATGGGTCCCAGGTCCCCCTCAGCACCCCCAGCAGGACGGATCCCAGGCACCCCCAGCAGGATGGGTCCCAGGCACCCCCAGCACCCCCAGCAGGGTGGGTCCCAGGTCCCCTCAGCACCCCCAGCAGGATGGGTCCCAGGCACCCCCAGAAGGATGGGTCCCAGGCACTCTCAGCACCCCCAGCAGGATGGGTCCCAGGCACCCTCAGCACTCCCAGCAGGATGGGTCCCAGGTCCCCTCAGCACCCCCAGCAGGATGAGTCCCAGGCACCCCCAGCAGGATGGGTCCCAGGCACCCTCAGCACCCCCAGCAGGATGGGTCCCAGGCACCCCCAGCACCTCCAGCAGGATGGGTCCCAGGTCACCCCCAGCACCCCCAGCAGGATGGGTCCCAGGTCCCCTCAGCACCCCCAGCAGGATGGGTCCCAGGCACCCCCAGCAGGATGGGTCCCAGGTCACCCTCAGCACCCCCAGCAGGATGGATCCCAGGCACCCCCAGCAGGATGGGTCCCAGGCACCCTCAGCACCCCCAGCAGGATGGGTCCCAGGCACCCTCAGCACCCCCAGCAGGATGGGTCCCAGGTCCCCTCAGCACCCCCAGCAGGATGGGTCCCAGGCACCCTCAGCACCCCCAGCAGGATGGGTCCCAGGCACCCTCAGCACCCCCAGCAGGGTGGGTCCCAGGCACCCCCAGCAGGATGGGTCCCAGGCACCCCCAGCACCCCCAGCAGGATGGGTCCCAGGTCCCCAGCCCCACCCCCAGCAGAGGCCCTTGGGGTCCCAGCCCCCCGCTGCCCCTCCCCCACCTCTTCAGCCCCCGCCGCTGACCTTCGCTGTCGTCGTTGCTCTGCCTGCGGCCTGCAGCCCTGCCCGGCCCCAGCCCGGGGGTCCCCAGCCCGGGGGTCCCCAGCCCGGGGGTCCCCTCCCGCTCCTGCTGCTGCTGCTGCTGCTGCTGCCTGCGAGCGATCTTCTTCATCTGCCCCAGACGCAGCTCTCAGCGGGGACCCCCCCCAGGGACCCCCCCCCGGGGACCCCCACTGGGGACCCCCCCAGGGACCTCCACTGGGGACCCCCCCTAGTGACCTCCCCCCGGGGACCTCCCCCAGGACCTCCTCCCCCAGGGATCTCCCCCCCGGGACCTCTGACCAGGGACTCCCCCCAGGGACCCCCTCTAGGGACCCCCAGGACCCCCTAGGACCTCCCCCAGGGGACACCCCCTAGGGACCCCCCCTAGGGACCTCCTCCCCCAGGGATCTCACCCCTGGGACCTCTGACCAGGGACTCCCCCCAGGGACCCCCACTGGGGACCCCCCATAGGGACCTCCCCCCGGGGACCTCTCCCCGGGGACCCCCCCTAGGGACCTCCCCACTGGGGACCCCCCCTAGGGACCTCCCCCAGGGACCTCCCCCAGGACCTCTCCTCATGGTCCTCCCCCCCGTGGTCCCCTCCCCAAAGCCCCCCAGCCCTTTCCCCCTGGCCCTCTCCCCATAGACGTCTCCCCAGGGTCCTCCCCCCCGGCCCTCTCCCCCTGGAGCCCTCCCCCTGGCCCTCCCCCCATAGACCTCTCCCCCTGGCCCTCCAAGCTCTTCCCCAGCCCCTTCCATGGCTCCATCCCCTCCAAGCTCTTCCCCAGCTCCTTCCATCCCTTCCAAGCTCTTCCCCAGCTCCTTCCCAGCCTCCTCCCAGCTCTCCCCCAGCTCCTTCCCTCCCCTCCCAGCTCTTCTCCAGCTCCTTCCCTCCCCTCCCAGCTCTTCCCCAGCTTCTTCCCTCCCCTCCAAGCTCCTCTCCAGATCCTTCCCTCCCCTCCCAGCTCTTCCCCAGCTCCTTCCCTCCCCTCCCAGCTCTTCCCCAGCTCCTTCCCTCCCCTCCAAGCTCTTCCCCAGCCCCTTCCATGGCTCCATCCCCTCCAAGCTCTTCCCCAGCTCCTTCCCTCCCTTCCAAGCTCTTCCCCAGCTCCTTCCCTCCCCTCCCAGCTCTTCCCCAGCTCCTTCCATCCCTTCCAAGCTCTTCCCCAGCTCCTTCCCTCCCCTCCAAGCTCTTCCCCAGCCCCTCCCCTCCCTTCCAAGCTCTTCCCCAGCTCCTTCCCTCCCCTCCCAAGCTCTTCCCCAGCTCCTTCCCTCCCCTCCCAGCTCTCCCCCAGCTCCTTCCCTCCCCTCCCAGCTCTTCCCCAGCTCCTTCCCTCCCTTCCAAGCTCTTCCCCAGCTCCTTCCCTCCCCTCCAAGCTCTTCCCCAGCTCCTTCCCTCCCCTCCAAGCTCTTCCCCAGCCCCTTCCATGGCTCCATCCCCTCCAAGCTCTTCCCCAGCCCCTCCCCTCCAAGCTCTCCTCCAGCCCCACCCCAGCAGCCCCCCTCTGGCCCCCCCATGCCTCACCTTGGCTCTTTGGTTCTGGAACCAGACCTGGACCACCCTGACCGTCAGCCCTGTCTCTGCTGCCAGAGTCTCCCTCACCTGTGCAGCAAAGAGCTTCGGCAGAGCTGTGGTGGCCCCCGGGGGCAGGGCCCCCAGCCCCTGGGGTGGCCTCCCCCTACCTTCCTGCAGGGCTTGGAGGAGACCTCGAAGGAGGCCTTGAAGGCTCTGCGCTGCTGGGTGGTCAGGATGGTCCTGGGGCGCTTGGACCTCTTGTGGTCCTTGCTGTCCTCCCCAGCTCTGCCCTGGGAGTGGCTCCCATCCTCATCCTCACTCTTCACTGCCAGGGGAGAGCAGGAGAAGGCTTTCAGCAGAGAGGTCACCTCCCCTGCTGGGTCACCTCTGCCCCTGGGCCACTTCTGCCCCTGGGCCACCTCTGCCCCTGGGCCACCTCCCCTGGGCCACCTCTGCCCCTGGGCCACCTCTGCTCCTGGGCCACCTCCCCTGGGTCACCTCTGCCCCTGGGCCACCTCCCCTGGGTCACCTCTGCTCCTGGGCCACCTCCCCTGGGTCACCTCTGCCCCTGGGCCACCTCCCCTCCTGGGCCACCTCTGCCCCTGGGCCACCTCCGCTCCTGGGCCACCTCTGCCCCTGGGCTACCTCCCCTGGGCCACCTCCCCTCCTGGGCCACCTCTGCTCCTGGGCCACCTCCCCTGGGTCACCTCTGCCCCTGGGCCACCTCCCCTGGGTCACCTCTGCTCCTGGGCCACCTCCCCTGGGTCACCTCTGCCCCTGGGCCACCTCCCCTCCTGGGTCACCTCTGCTCCTGGGCCACCTCTGCTCCTGGGCCACCTCCCCTGGGTCACCTCTGCCCCTGGGCCACCTCCCCTCCTGGGCCACCTCCGCTCCTGGGCCACCTCCCCTCCTGGGCCACCTCTGCCCCTGGGCTACCTCCCCTCCTGGGCCACCTCTGCCCCTGGGCCACCTCCCCTCCTGGGCCACCTCTGCCCCTGGGCTACCTCCCCTGGGCCACCTCTGCCCCTGGGCCACCTCTGCCCCTGGGCCACCTCCCCTCCTGGGCCACCTCCCCTCCTGGGTCACCTCTGCCCCTGGGCCACTTCTGCCCCTGGGCCACCTCTGCCCCTGGGCCACCTCCCCTGGGTCACCTCTGCCCCTGGGCCACCTCTGCCCCTGGGCCACCTCTGCCCCTGGGCTACCTCCCCTGGGCCACCTCCCCTCCTGGGCCACCTCTGCCCCTGGGCTACCTCCCCTGGGTCACCTCTGCCCCTGGGCCACCTCTCCTGGACCACCTCCCAGGCCCAGGGCTGAGAGGACCTCCCCCTCCTCCCAGGGGGGAGCAGAAGAGCCCAGAAGGAAACCACCAAGCTCCTGGCTCAGAGGAACAGGGGGACCCCAACCCAGCCCTGCAGGTCCAGCACCACCTCTGCTCCCTCCAGCCCTGGAGGTCCAGCACCACCTCTGCTCCCTCCAGCCCTGGGGTCCAGCACCACCTCCTCCCTCCAGCCCTGGGGTCCAGCACCACCTCTGCTCCCTCCAGCCCTGGAGGTCCAGCACCACCTCTGCTCCCTCCAGCCCTGGAGGTCCAGCACCACCTCTGCTCCCTCCAGCCCTGGAGGTCCAGCACCACCTCTGCTCCCTCCAGCCCTGGAGGTCCAGCACCACCTCTGCTCCCTCCAGCCCTGGGGGTCCAGCACCACCTCTGTTCCCTCCAGCCCTGGGGGTCCAGCACCACCTCTCCTCCCTCCAGCCCTGGAGGTCCAGCACCACCTCTCCTCCCTCCAGCCCTGGGGGTCCAGCACCACCTCTCCTCCCTCCAGCCCTGGGGGTCCAGCACCACCTCTGCTCCCTCCAGCCCTGGAGGTCCAGCACCACCTCTGCTCCCTCCAGCCCACCCCAACCCTCCCCGGATGCCTGCGGGTTGCCTCCCCGCAGGGCTGCGGCCTCGGAACCTTCACCTCCCGCCCCCCCCCGCGGGCTGAGCTGTGTCCCGGGAGGCTCTGGCGGCCCTCACCAGCCTCGGTGGGGGCTGGGCTGAGGGCGCTCAGCAGCTCCCTCTCCTTCTCGTAGTCGCTGCGGCACAGCAGCTGTCCTTCCTTCAGCACGAACTCGTCGCCGCGCCGCAGCCGCCGCTCGCACTCGCAGCAGCAGAAGCACTGCACGTGGTAGACGTTGCCCAGCACCCTCATGATCAGCTCGGAGGCTCCGATGGCCTTCAGGCAGCTGCTGCACTTGGCCTGGAACAGCCTGGGCAGGAGGAGGGCAGGGAGGTTAGGAGCTGGGGGAGGAGAAGGGTCGGCAGCAGGAGGAAGGAGGAGGTTTGGAGAGGGTGGAGGACACCTGGGGCAGCCTGCAGAGGAGGGGAGGGAGGTTAGGAGGTTGGGAAGAGAGGATCAGAAGCTGGGATGGGGCTCAGGAGGTTGAGGGAGGAAGGAGGAGGAGGTTTGGAGAGGGTGGAGGACACCTGGGGCAGCCTGCAGAGGAGGGGAGGGAGGTTAGGAGGTTGGGTGGTGGAGGTTAGGAGCTGGGGAAGAGAAGATCAGCACCAAGGACGGGGCTCAGGAAGCCGAGGAGGAAGGAGAAGGAGGTTTGGAGAGGGTGAAGGACATCTGGGGCAGCTTTCCAAAGAAGGTCCTGGAGAAGATCAGAAGCTGGGATGGGGCTCAGGAGGTTGAGGGAGAAGGAGGAGGAGGTTTGGAGAGGGTGGAGGACACCTGGGACAGCCTGAAGTGGAGGGGATGAAGGTTAGGAGATTGGGTGGAGAAGACCAGAAGCTGGGATGGGGCTCAGGAAGTTGAGGGAGGAGGAGGAGGAGGAGGTTTGGAGAGGGTGGAGGACACCTGGGGCAGCCTGAGGAAGAGGGGATGGAGATTAGGAGCTTGGGTGGAGAAGATCAGAAGCTGGGATGGGGCTCAGGAGGTTGAGGGAGGAGGAGGAAGAGGTTTGGAGATGGTGAAGGACCCCTGAGGCAGCCTGCAGAGGAGGGGAGGGAGGTTAGGAGGTTGGGTGGTGGAGGTTAGGAGCTGGGGAAGAGAAGATCAGCACCAAGGACGGGGCTCAGGAAGCCGAGCGGGGAGGAGGAGGAGGTTTGGAGAGGGTGGAGGACACCTGGGGCAGCCTGAGGAAGAGGGGATGGAGGTTAGGAGGTTGGGTGGAGAAGATCAGAAGCTGGGATGAGGCTCAGGAGGTCGAGGGAGGGAGGAGGAGGAGGAGGTTTGGAGAGGGTGAAGGACACCTGGGGCAGCCTGCAGAGGAGGTTCTGGGGGTTAGGAGGTTGGGAAGAGAGGATCAGAAGCTGGGATGGGGATCAGGAGGCCAAGGGAGGAGGAGGAGGAGGCTTGGAGATGGTGAAGGACACTTGGGATAGCCTGCAGAGGAGGGGAGGGAGGTTAGGAGGTTGGGTGGAGAAGATCAGCACCAAGGACGGGGCTCAGGAGGCCGAGAGAGGAGGAGAAGGAGGAGGAGGAGGAGGAGGAAGCCCCAGGCTGGGGGTCGGGTTCCTGGTGGCCTCCCAAGGAGCCCTGCAGAGAAGCCACCAGGAGCTGAGGCCCCCAAGGTGTGGAGCAGGCGGTGGGGAGGAGGTCAGTGGGGAGCTGAGCAGAGGGCAGGGGGGAACAGGGTGGGAGGGGGGCTGGGGGAGTCGGGGGGGGGGGGAGGAGGGGAGGCTGGGGGCTTCCAGCTCCTCCTGCAGCTCCTGGGAGGAGGAAGTTAATAAAAGGAGGATTAATTAAAGGCTGCTCCTCAAACAGCCAGGGGCTGAGCAGCAGCAGGCAGCTCATAAACCAGGATTGGGAAGCAGGCTGGGTTAATCCTCCTGGCAAACTTCTGCTGGAGCAAGGGATGAAGGAGCTTAGAGGAGGAGGAGGAGGAGGAGGAGGAGGAGGAGGAGGAGGAGGAGGAAGAGGAGGAGAAGAAGGAGGAGGAGGAAGAGGAGGAGGATGGGGATGGCTTCACCCATTCCAAACCTCCCTTACCCACTGGCTGTGGCCAGAGAAGGGTGAAGGAAGGTGGGGAAGGGTCTGGAGGAGGAAGAGGAGGAGGAGGAGGAAGAGGAGGGTCTGGGGGACTTGTGAGGAGCAGCTGGGGCAGGGGGGAAGGGGTTGAGGTGGCAGCACAGGAGGCTGAGGGGAGACCCTCCTGGCTCTCTGCAGCTCCCTGCCCCAAGCAGCCCAACCCAACCCAACCTCAACCAGCCCCAACCAGCCCCAACCCAACCTCAACCAACCCCAACCAGCCCCAACCCAACCTCAACCAACCCCAACCAGCCCCAACCCAACCTCAACCAACCCCAACCAGCCCCAGCCAACACCAAACCAACCCAAACTAGCCTCAAATAGCCCAAACCAACCCAAACAGCCCAAACCAGCCCAAACCAACACCAACCAACCCAAACCAACACCAAACCAACTCCAAACCAACCTCAGACAACCCGAATCAACACCAACCAACCCAAACCAACCTCAACCAGCCCCAACCAACCCAAATCAACTCTAATCAACCCAACTCAAACCAACCCAAACCAACCCCAAACCAACCCACCCCAACCAGCCCCTACCCAACCCAAATCAGCCCCAAACCAACCCAAACAAGCCTCAACCAACCCCAACCCAACCTCAACCAGCCCCAAACCAATCCAAACCAACCCAACCCAACCTCAACCAGCCCCAAACCAATCCAAACCAACCCAACCCAACCTCAACCAGCCCCAAACCAATCCAAACCAACCCAGTCCCAACCAACCCCAACCCAGCCCCAACCAACCCAACCCAAACTCAACCAGCCTCAACCCAACCCAAACCAACCCCAACCAACCCCAAACCAACCCACCCCAACCAGCCCCTGCCCAACCCAAACCAGCCCCAAACCAACCCCAACCCAGCCTCAACCAACCCCAACCAGCCCCAAACCAATCCAAACCAACTCAACCCAACCTCAACCAGCCCCAACCCAAACCAAACCAACCTCAACCAGTCCCAGCCAGTCCCAACTCAACCCCAACCAACCCCAACCCATCCCCAACCAGCCTCAACCCAACGAGCCCCAACCCCCAGCCCCTCTCCTCCCCCTCCCCCCCTCCCTCCTCAACCCCCTCCCAGAAGCCTGAGGACCACCAGGCCCCAACCCCAAGCCCCCCAGCGGCAGGGGGGGGCCGGGGGGGGAAGGTGCTGGGGGTGGGGAGGGACTCATTAGCACCCAAGCCACCACCCTGCTGCCACACCTCCACCTCCCTCCGCCTCTGGGGTGTCCCTCAAGGGGTTAATCCTCTCCCCCCCCAGCCCCCCTACCCCCTCCCCAACCTCCTCCCCCCCCCCCAGGCTGCTGCTGGCAGCGAGGTGGCACCGAGCCCCCTCCCAGCCTAATCTGATGAAGCCTTTTATTGAATCTCCTTTTCCCCTCTCCCTTCCCTCAGCCCTGGGCTGCTTTATTAAAAATCTCCCACAATGCCCTGGGGGGGGGCTGGGAGGCAGCGCGGGAGCCCCTCCCCCCCCTGCTCCCACCCCCGACCCCCAGGGAGATATTGGGGGACGGGGCACTGAGACGATAACCTCCAGCTGAGGGCTGGAAGCCTCTGATGGGTGCTGGGGGTGGGGGTTGGGGTCATGGGGGGGGTAGGGATGGGCCTGGGGGGGCTGAGAAGGTAGCCCCCAGTTGGGGTTTGGATGCCTGTGATGGGTGCTGGGGGTGGGGTTGGGTCATGGGGGCTGGGGTTGGGTCATGGGGGTAGGGGATGGAGGTAGGGGCTGAGAAGGTAGCCCCCAGTTGGGGTTTGGAGTTGGGGTTGGGTCATGGGGAGTGCGGGGGGAAGGAAGCCCCCAGCTGGGGTTTGGAAGCCTCTGATGAGTGCTGGGGGTGGGGGTTGGGCTCATGGGGGAGTAGGGGATGGAGGTAGGGGGCTGAGAAGGAAGCCCCCAGCCAGGGGCTGGAAGCCTCTGATGAGTGCTGGGGGTGGGGGTTGGGGTCATGGGGGGTAGGGATGGGGCTGGGGGGGGGCTGAGAAGGTAGCCCCCAGTTGGGGTTTGGAGTTGGGGTTGGGTCATGGGGGAGTAGGGGGGGAGATGGGAGGGGGGGAGGGCAAAAGGAAGCCCCCAGCTGGGGTTTGGAAGCCTCTGATGGGTGCTGGGGGTGGGCTTGGGTCATGGGGGGCTGGGGGCTTGGAACCTGCTGGTCCCCAGGGACCCTCCCAAGCTAAACCTCCTACAGCTCCACCCTGAACCTTCCATGGCTCCAAGCTCCCTTCCATAGCTCTAAGCTCCTTCCCCAGCCCCAAGCTGAACCTTCCCCAGCCCCATCCTGAACCTTCCCCAGCCCCAAGCTGAACCTTCCCCAGCCCCATCCTGAACCTTCCCCAGCCCCAAGCTGAACCTTCCCCAGCCCCATCCTGAACCTTCCCCAGCCCCAAGCTGAACCTTCCCCAGCCCCAAGCTGAACCTTCCCCAGCCCCAAGCTGAACCTTCCCCAGCCCCAAGCTGAACCTTCCCCAGCCCCAAGCTGAACCTTCCCCAGCCCCAAGCTCCCTTCCATGGCTCCAAGTTCCCTTCCCCAGCCCCATCCTGAACCTTCCCCAGCCCCAAGCTCCCTTCCCCAGCCCCATCCTGAACCCCCCAGCCCCATCCTGAACCTTCCCCAGCCCCAAGCTCCCTTCCATAGCTCCACCCTGAACCTTCCCCAGCTCCACCCTGAACCTTCCCCAGCCCCAAGCTGAACCTTCCCCAGCCCCAAGCTGAACCTTCCCCAGCCCCAAGCTCCCATGGCTCTAAGTTCCCTTAGAGTTCCCCTTAGAGCCCCCATGGCTCTAAGTTCCCTTCCCCAGCCCCATCCTGAACCTTCCCCAGCCCCAAGCTGAACCTTCCCCAGCCCCAAGCTGAACCTTCCCCAGCCCCAAGCTCCCTTCCATAGCTCCATCCTGAACCTTCCCCAGCCCCATCCTGAACCTTCCCCAGCCCCAAGCTCCCTTCCCCAGCCCCATCCTGAACCTTCCCCAGCCCCAAGCTCCCTTCCATAGCTCCACCCTGAACCTTCCCCAGCTCCACCCTGAACCTTCCCCAGCCCCAAGCTGAACCTTCCCCAGCCCCAAGCTGAACCTTCCCCAGCCCCAAGCTGAACCTTCCCCAGCCCCAAGCTCCCTTCCATGGCTCTAAGTTCCCTTCCCCAGCTCCACCCTGAACCTTCCCCAGCCCCAAGCTGAACCTTCCCCAGCCCCAAGCTCCCTTCCATAGCTCTAAGCTCCTTCCCCAGCCCCATCCTGAACCTTCCCCAGCTCCAAGTTCCCTTCCCCAGCTCCATCCTGAACCTTCCCCAGCCCCAAGCTCCCTTCCCCAGCTCCATCCTGAACCTTCCCCAGCCCCAAGCTCCCTTCCCCAGCCCCAAGCTGAACCTTCCCCAGCCCCAAGCTCCCTTCCATGGCTCCAAGCTCCCTTCCCCAGCCCCATCCTGAACCTTCCCCAGCCCCATCCTGAACCTTCCCCAGCCCCATCCTGAACCTTCCCCAGCCCCTGGCTGTGTGTCCCCAGCAGCCTTCCAGGTGGGAACTGCTCCTCTTGATTCCACCTCCCAGCTGGGATCTGCTCCTCCATCCCCTCCTGGTCCCATCCCTACCTCCCCTGCAGGAGCTCTTGGAAGCCTTTCCCCTGATCCCCATTAATATTCCTGGCAGGAATTCCGAGGGCCCCCCCCCCCCCCGGGAGCAGCCAGGGGTGCTGGCAGCCCCCGCCTGCCTCCCAACCTCAATATCCTGTTTCTCCTTTTCTCATTTCCTGTTTCCAGCCCTGAATGGGGAAAAGGGGGGGAAGAGGAGGGGGGAGGGGAGGGGGAGCCCCAGCCCGGGCGAGGTGGCAGCCGGCAGGGACCCTGAGCCGAGCAGGAGGATGGGGAGGGGGAGGCTGGATGGGGAGAGGGAAGGGGGGGGAGAAGGGAGCAGAGCCAGGCTGAGGGCAGCTTTCATAAGGGCCCCCAAGGAGCCTCATTAAAGATTCATTAGGGGGGTTAATTAAGGAGGTTTGGGGGGGAAAAAGGGAGGAAGGAGGGGGAAGGAGACTGGAGGTGAGGTGGAAAAAATGAGCAAAAGATTGAGAGGAGAAGGAGCTGGGGAGAGAGAGGGGATGGGGATGGAGCCTCAGCTCCTCTCCCTCCTCTCCTCCTCCTCCCTTCCTCCTCCTCCTCCTCTCCTCCTCCTCCTCCTCCTCTCCTCCTCCTCCTCCTCCTCTCCTCTCCTCCTCCTCCTCCTCTCCCTCCTCCTCCTCCTCCTCTCCTTCCTCCTCCTCCTCCTCCTCTCCTTCTCCTCCTCCTCCTCCTCTCCTTCTCCTCCTCCTCCTCCTCTCCTCTCTCCTCCTCCTCCTCCTCCCTCCTCCTCCTCCTCTCTCCTCCTCCTCCTCCTCCTCCTCCTTCTCCTCCTCCTCCTCCTCTCCTCTCTCTCCTCCTCCTCCTCTTCTCCTCCTCCTCCTCCTCCTCTCCTCCTCCTCCTCTCCTCCTCCTCCTCCTCTCTCCTTCTCCTCCTCCTCCTCCTCTCCTTCTCCTCCTCCTCCTCCTCTCCTTCTCCTCCTCCTCCTCCTCTCCTTCTCCTCCTCCTCCTCTCCTCCTCCTCCCTCCTCCTCCTTCTCCTCCTCCTCCTCCTCCTCCTCCTCTCCTCCTCCTCCCTCCCTCCTCCTCCTCCTCTCTCCTCCTCCTCCTCCTCCTCCTCCCTCCTCCTCCCTCCTCCTCCTCCTCCTCTCCTCCTCCTCCTCCTCCTCCTCCTCCTCCTCTCCTCCTCCTCCTCCCTCCTCCTCCTCCTCCTCCCTCCTCTCCTCCTCCTCCTCCTCTCCTTCTCCTCCTCCCTCCCTCCCTCCTCCTCCTCCTCCTCCTCCTCCTCCTCTCCTCCTCCTCCTCCTCCTCCTCCTCCTCCTCCTCCTCCTCCTCCTCCTCTCCTTCTCCTCCTCCTCCTCCTCTCCTCCTCTCCTCCTCCTCCTCCCTCCTCCTCCTCTCCTTCTCCTCCTCCTCCTCTCCTCCTCCTCCTCCTCCTCTCCTCCTCCTCCTCCTCTCCCTCCTCTCCTCCTCCTCCTCCCTCCTCTCCTTCTCCTCCTCCTCCTCCTCTCTTCTCCTCCTCCTCCTCCTCTCCTTCTCCCTCCTCCTCCTCTCCTTCTCCTCCTCCTCTCCTCCTCCTCCTCTCCTCCTCCTCCTCCTCCTCCTCTCCTTCTCCTCCCCTCCTCTCCTCCTCCTCCTCCTCCTCCTCCTCCCCTTCTCCTCCTCCTCCCTCCTTCTCCTCCTCCTCCCTCCTTCTCTCCTCCTCCTCTCTCCTCCTCCTCCTCCCTCCTCCCTCCTCCTCCTCCTCCCTCCTCCTCCTCCTCCTCCTTCTCCTCCTCCTCCTCCTCTCTCCTCCTCCTCCTCCTCCTCTCCTCCTCCTCCCTCCTCCTCCTCCTCCTCTCCTCCTCCTCCTCCTCCTCTCCTTCTCCTCCTCTCCTCCCTCCTCTCCTCCTCCTCCTCTCCTCCTCCTCCTCCTCCTCCCTCTCCCTCCTCCTCCCTCCTCTCCCTCCTCCTCCTCCTCCCTCCTCCTCCTCCTCCTCCTCCTCTCCCTCCTCCTCCCTCCTCCTCCTCCCTCCCTCCTCCTCCTCCTCCTCCTCCCTCCTCCTCCCTCCTCTCCCTCCTCCTCCTCCCTCCTCCTCCCTCCTCCTCCTCCTCCCTCCTCCTCCTCCTCCCCTCCTCCTCCTCCTCCTCCTCCCTCCTCCTCCTTCCCTCCTCCTCCCTCCCTCCTCCTCCTCTCCTCCTCCTCCTCCTCCTTCTCTCCTCCTCCTTCTCTCCTCCTCCTTCTCTCCTCCTCCTTCTCTCCTCCTCCTTCTCTCCTCCTCCTTCTCTCCTCCTCCTTCTCCTCCCTTTCCCCTCCCCCCCATCCCTCTCCCCTGCCTCAACACTCAGCAGCAGGAGAGCAGAGCAGGAGGGACAAATCCTTTCCTGCTGCCTTCAGAACCTCGCTGGGGACCTCTGTGGGGACCTTGCTGCAGCCCCTGGAGCTTGGCCAAGCCTGGGGGGGCAGCCAGAGGGCCTGGGGGAGCAGCAGCTCCTGCAGGCCACCACTGCTTGGCCCTGGTTTGCCCTCAGGCTTTGGGGCTTCCTTGGGGGCGCCTGGAGGAGCACTCTGGCAGGCCCTGGTGGTTGGGAAGCTCTCAGAGGTGCCCAAGGAGGAGCTCAGGGGAAGGGGAAGCAAATCTCCAAAGCTCCCCAAAGCCTCTTGGTTTCAACCCAAATTTCAGCAGTTTTGAGGGCTGGGGAGAGGGGAAGGAGGGGAGGGGCAGGGGGGCTCTGGGCACCCTCTTGGTCACCTCCTGTCCCAACTTCTCCTCCTCCCCAGGGGATCTTTGGATGCTTGCTGGCAGAGGAACCCTCCCACATGGGTTAAACATTCCCCAGCTGGCCTCTGAAGAGCTGCCAAGGTCCTCCAAGGGTCACTTGGGCAGGGAGGGGCAGAGCTGGCTGCTCCTTGGGTGCTCCAAGAGGCTTCTGGAACCTTCTCCCCTTCCATCCCCATCCCACCTGGGCCCTCAGCTCACCTCTCCAACATCCAGCTGCAGGCTGGGGGCAGAATGGGTCCCACCAAGGCCTCCAGGGTGGGGGCAGAGTGGTTGGGAGCTGCCCCTGGGTCCCACCAAGCCCTCAGGGAGGCTCCAGGCTGGGGGCAGAGTGGTTGGAAAGGTCCTGGGGGGCTGCTCCCAAGCTCTGGCCCCAGAGGCCCCAAGCTGGAGCTGCCCCCAGGGCAAGGCTGAGCTTGGCCAGGGGCAGAGCTGCTGCTGCCTGCAGGGCTGTGCCAGGCCTGTGCCAGGCTGCTGCCCAGGGGCAGAGCTGCAGCCCCCAGCCCCGGGGGGGTCTCCTGGAGCTGTGGTGCTGAGGGCCAGGGGCTGGAGGTGTCCTGGCAGTCGGGGGTTGCCCTGCAGCAGCTCCAAGCTCCTCTCCAGCCCTTCCCTGGCTCCATGAGGACTCTTCCCCAGGCCCTGAGCAGCCTCCAGGAGCTCCTCTCAGCTCCACTCAGCAGCAGCAGCAGGGCTGAAGATCTCTCCTGGGGGAGGTCAGGGAGAGCTCTGAGAGGACCTTGAAGAGGTCCCAAAGGTCCTCTGAGATCCTAAAGTGCTGGAGGCTGGGAGCTGCTGGCCCTGGAGTGCTGGAGGCTGGGAGCTCCTGGCCCTGGAGTGCTGGAGGCTGGGATCTGCTGGCCCTGGAGTGCTGGAGGCTGGGAGCTCCTGGCCCTGGAGTGCTGGAGGCTGGGAGCTGCTGGCCCTGGAGTGCTGGAGGCTGGGAGCTGCTGGCCCTGGAGTGCTGGAGGCTGGGAGCTCCTGGCCCTGGAGTGCTGGAGGCTGGGAGCTCCTGGCCCTGGAGTGCTGGAGGCTGGGAGCTCCTGGCCCTGGAGTGCTGGAGGCTGGGAGCTCCTGGCCCTGGAGTGCTGGAGGCTGGGAGCTCCTGGCCCTAGAGTGCTGGAGGCTGGGAGCTCCTGGCCCTAGAGTGCTGGAGGCTGAGGCTGGCCCTGGAGTGCTGGAGGCTGAGCCCTGGAGTGCTGGAGGCTGGGAGCTGCTGGCCCTGGAGTGCTGAGGCTGGGGCTGGCCCTGGAGTGCTGGAGGCTGGGAGCTCCTGGCCCTGGAGTGCTGGAGGCTGGGAGGCTGGCCCTGGAGTGCTGGAGGCTGGGAGCTCCTGGCCCTGGAGTGCTGGAGGCTGGGAGCTGCTGGCCCTGGAGTGCTGGAGGCTGGGAGCTGCTGGCCCTGGAGTGCTGGAGGCTGGGAGCTGCTGGCCCTGGAGTGCTGGAGGCTGGGAGCTGCTGGCCCTGGAGTGCTGCTTGGGTTCCTCCACCCTCTCCACAGCCCCATGGAGCAGGGCCAGGGGCAGCCTGGGGGGTGCTGGTCGGGGGGGGGGAGGCTGGGGCTGTGCTCAGCTGGTCACAGGAGAGCTCCAAGCCAGGTTCGAGCTGAGTTCAGGGGCTGGAGCAAATCATCTCCACATGGGCCAAGAGGAGAGGAGGAGGAGGAGGAGGAGGAGGAGGAGGATGAAGGCTGCCAGCAGCAGGCTGAGGTTCAGATCCCTGCTGACAGCTCCTCAGCAGCCCCCACAGCCTCCTGTCCTGCCACAAAACAAACTTCAAAGCCAAGCCAGGCGCCCAGGACCTGCCTGCTGCAGCCACTCAATCATCCCCCAGGAGGACCTCTTTGTTTCCCCCTCCTCCTCCTCCTCCTCCTCCTCCTCCTCCCTTGGGGTTTTACAGGGCAGGTGCCTGGCAGGGTCCCAGGGGGAGGAAGGGGAAAGAAAAGGGAGGGGAAGGGGGAGGAAAAGAGAAGGGGGAAGGAGGTTTTGAGAGGAGGGAAAACCAAAAGCCTTCAGTTGTGGTTTGCTGTGCTAGGACCTGGAGAGCATCAGTCCTGAGGCTGAAGATCTCATCTCCAGATCAGCAACTTCCCCTCCTCCTCCTCCTCCTCCTCCCTGGTCAGCTGCAGCTGTTGGCCTTATCTGGCCAGCAGGAGGAGAAGAAAATTCCAGCTGGGTTCTTCCCTCCAGGGCACCTCCAGAGGCAACTCCGCAGCCCAGGACCAAGGGCTTGGGCTGGGGGCTGCCCCCTGGGCCCGGGGCTGCCCCCTGGGCCCCGGGCCCCCAGCTTGGGGCAGGCCAAGGTCGAGGGGGGGCGGGGGGGAGAAGCTGAGGAGGGTTTGGGCTGCCTGGGAAGTGTCCCTGCTGGGGAGCACAAAGCTGCTGAGATGCCCTCAGCAGGAGCCTGAGGCTCCCAAGGGAGGGTTGGGAGCTGGTGGAGAGGCTCTGGGGGGCAGGGGTTGGGGGAGGAGGTCATGGGGAGGGGTCTGGAGACCCCCTCGAGTGCATCTGAGTGCAGCATGGGGGCAGAGGATCTGCTCTGGGGGGCAGGGGTTGGGGGGGGGGGGTCTGGAGCTGACCATGGCAGAGCTCTGCAGCCCTGCAGCTGTGGTGCAGCCAACAGCTCAGCTCCTTCCTCCTCTTCATCAGGAGCTCAACCCTTCCTCATCCTCAGGAATACCTCATCCCTTCCTCCTCTTCACACCTCATCCTCTTCCTCCCCTTCATCAACTCAACTCCTTCCTCCACACCTCATCCCCTTCCTCCTCCACACCTCATCCTTTCCTCCTCTTCATCCCCACCTCAACCCCTTCCTCCTCTTCCTCCCCACCTCATCCCCTTCCTCCTCTTCCTCCACACCTCATCCCCTTCCTCCTCTTCCTCCACACCTCATCCCCTTCCTCCTCTTCCTCCACAGCTCATCCCCTTCCTCCTCTTCCTCCACACCTCATCCCCTTCCTCCTCCACACCTCATCCTTTCCTCCTCTTCCTCCACAGCTCAACCCCTTCCTCCTCTTCCTCCACACCTCATTCCTCTTCCTCCTCTTCCTCCCCACCTCATCCCCTTCCTGCCCTTCACCCACATCCCATCCCCTTCCTCTTCACCCACCCCTCCCCAACCTTCCTCTTCCTCCTCCTTCACCTCTCCCCACCACCAACTCGACCCCAACCACTCCTTTTCCCCTCCTCCAGCTTCCTCCTTTATCTCACCTGCTCCTCCCCACCCTTCCCAGGCTCAACCCCTCCCAGGCTCAACCCCTCGAGCCTGCAGGCAGCTCAGCTCCAGGAGGGGAGGAAGGAGAGGAAGAGGAGAGCCCCGGGGGGGAACCTACTTCTCGTAGTCATGCTTGCAGTAGAGCTGCCTGCCCCGGCAGTAGCAGCTGCCTGAGAGGGGCTGCTGGCAGCTGCAGCACTTGACACAAGCTTCGTGCCAGGAGCAGTCGTCGACCCTCAGCAGGAAGCGGTCGGAGATGGGAGCCTCGCAGCCGGCACACACCTCCAGCACCTTGGAGCCAGAGCCTGGGGGGGCAAGGAGAAGGTGGAGTGAGGAGGAGCTCGGTGGAGGGAGCCCAAGGCGGGGGGGAGGGTGCTGGAAGGTGCCCAGGCTGGAGGGGAGGCGGTCAGTGGCAGCTGGAGAGGAGCCAGCAGGGCTCAGGTGGCTCCAGGGTGGGGGCAGAGTGGTTGGGAGCTGCCCCTGGGTCCCCCCAAGACCTCCAGGCTGGGGGCAGAGTGGTTGGGAGCTGCCCCTGGGTCCCCACCAAGGCCTCCAGGGTGGGGGCAGAGTGGTTGGGAGCTGCCCCTGGGTCCCACCAACACCTCCAGGCTGGGGCAGAGTGGTTGGGAGCTGCCCCTGGGTCCCACCAAGGTCTCCAGGGTGGGGGCAGAGTGGTTGGGAGCTGCCCCTGGCTGCCCCCAAGCCCCCAGGGAGGCTCTAGGCTGGGAAGTGCCAGGGGGGAGAGGCCCTGGGGGGGCTGGAGAGGAAGCAGCAGGGAGCAGGGGGCCAAGGAGGCCTCCAGCAGCCTGGCCTGGAGCAGAACTTTGGGAGAACTCCTCTGGAGCAGGATCCAAGCCCAGGAAGAGGACCTCTGAGGCTCTGCCGTGGTGCTGGTGAGGGCAGCAGGGCCAGCAGCAGCCACAGCCAGGGGGGCAGAGCTTCTCCCACCCCAAGCCTCCACTTCCCCCCCTCCTCCTCCTCCATTCTTAACTCCTGGAGGGTTCCACCCTCCCCAAGCTCCATCCTAGGCCGATCCTGCCGGGCTGAGGGCTTGGGATGCACAGGGGAGGACCCAGGGCTGGGGGCAGAGCAGCCAGGAACATCCCACTTGGGGCTCCGCAGGTTCAAGGCCACCGACAGAGCAGTGCCAGGAACGCAGCCGGGGAGGGCTCCCAAGCTCCGGGGAGGGCTCCCAAGCTCCGGGGAGGGCTCCGGGGAGGGCTCCCGGGCTCCGGGAAGGGCTCCGGGGAGGGCTCCGGGGCCGGGGAAGATCCTGGGACAGTTCCGATCGCCCTCGGACCCCTCCCGGGAGGAGGCTAAACCGAAAGCAAAGGGAAATTGCTGCCTGGAACCCAACGGAGCCCAGGTCGGAGCCAGCCCTGGGGGTGAGGATCCAACCCCTCCCCTCCCCCCCGCCCCCCCCCCCGCCCCTGCTGTGGCTTTCCCGGGGAAGGGACAACCGGAGGGATGTGATCCAGGGATGGGAAGCAGCTCCATCCCAGATTCCAGCCCGGTTTAGCTCTCCCCCACCACGGCTTGGGGTCCAGCAGGAGACAGGGAAGGAAGGAAGGAGGGAGGGAGGGAGGCCAAGGACTGCCCCCGGGGCTGGGGGTTGACCCAGGGGCGCCAGAGGGTTGCTGCCCCCCGCCCAAAACAAATCAGCCCAAGGATTGGGATTGGGGTTGGGATGAATCCAAGCTCCCCGGAGAAGGGTTTGACAGTCCTAGTGTCCCACCCCGGCCCCTTCCCAACCCCACCGAGCTGCCCCGGGGGGGGGGCTGGAAGGCTCTCAGCACCAACCCCCCCCCGGGAGGCTTCTGCTGCTTCCAGGCTGCTGGGTCCCAAATCTGGGATGGGATGGGAAGGGATCGGGGGGGAAGGGATAGGATGAGGAGGAGATGGGGTGGGGGAAGGGGTCCTGCTTCCCCCCGATCCCCCCCCCCCGCAATCCCCACGGGGAGGAATCTCCATTCCGAGCCGCGGAGGAGCTGGGAATGGGACCTGGGATAAAGCTGCAGTCAGGGAGGATGAGGATGGGGTTGGGCTGGTAGGGGTTGGGGGAGGAAGGCTGAGGGACCCTCCCCCCCGCTGCTGACACTCCCCGGGCCGCGGTCCCCGCTGTTCCCGGTACTCACCGAAGCCCAGGACCGGCGTCGCCTGCTGCAGGCAGGACGAAGCCTCCTCGGTTTTCATCGCGGGGGCTGCGGGGCCGGGGGAGGGCAGGGGGGAGGGGGGGGCAGAGGAGGGTTAGGAACCGGCAGCGCTCCCCCCCCGGCCCCGCTCCCCGGCGGGTCCCCGGCGCTCCCCGGTCGTTTGGGTAGCGGTCGGTAACGAAACGGTAACGAAATCGCGGCGGCGGCGGCTGCCCCCCGCCCCGGCCCCCCCGGGCCCGTTGGGGTTGAGAGCGACTTTGTCGCCGGTAGCAGCGGGGAGGGCGCCGGGGGGCTGCAGCGGGCGGGGGGGTGGCCGTCGCGGTTCTTCCCGGCCCGTCCCGTCTTAGCCCGGCCAGTCCCGACGGCTGCCTGCGCTGCCGGTGCCGGTGGCGGCGCCGCTGTCGCCGCCGGTCTCGGTGTCTCCGTTCACGGACGGGACCCCCCCCCATCTCCCCTCCTCCTCCCCTCCCCGCCCTTCGCCAAGCCCAGCCCCTCCCGGAGCATCCCCGGCGCTCGGTACCGGAGCCCTCCCCTGCCTCCCGCCCCGTCCGCTGCCGGGCGCTCACCGCGGCGGCGATCCCGGTAACGATTCCCGGCGGGGGGGATGCTGCCAGAGGAGCGGAACCGGGAGCGACCGAACGCGGGGCAGAGCGCGCAGCCCCCGCCCGTGCCCGCGGCCGTGCCCGTGAGCGTCGCCGCCCGCCCCCCACCCCCCGGGAGCGCGCCGGAGTCGGGAGCGCGCCGGGGGCCCCATCAAGGCGGGGACCCCCCCCAAATCCCGGACACCCCCCAGCCCCCTTCCCTCCCGGTGAGTCCCGAGACCGACGGCGCTCCCGCCAGCGGCTGTCGCGATAGAGGCAGCGCCCATCGCGACAGGAGGGGTCGCGGGCAGCGGGGGTCTCGGTGGGGTCGTGACCGTGATGGGGGTTTTGGGGAGGGGGCCTGGGGGGCGCGGGGCGTTCCCAGCCGCCGGTGCCGTTAATCCGCTGTCGTTTCGTTGTTCACCGGGCTCTGTCGCGACAGCCGTGTCGCCGACAGGGCAGCGGGAAGCGCCTCCGGCCGCCGTCGGGGCTGTGGCCGCCGCGGTGGGCTCCGGGGATTGTCCCACCGGGGCCTGCGCTTGGCCGGGTCGGTGTCCGCCACCCCCGCGGCTCCTGCCACCGGCAGCGACCGGGGAACCGGGCTGGGAGGACCCCGAGAGGGGCAACCGGGGCCGGGCTGCCTGGGAGAACCGGAGCTGAGCGGGGAGAACCGGGAGGGAGACCCGGAGAAGCAGGTCGGGGTCTGCCTAGGGGGAACCGGGGGGGAACGGGAGGCACCGTGAGGAGGAACCGGGGGGAAACCGAGCCCAGGGCCGCCCGGGGAAACCGGGAGGGAGCTGGGAGGAGGCAGCAGGGAACGGGAGGAACCGGGGCGGGGACCGGGGCATTAGGGGAGGAAACGGGCGGGTACTGGAAGGGCTCGGGGGAGGGAACCGGGAAGAACGGGGGGGGGGAAAGGGGCCCGGGAGAAGTGGGGGCGGAGGGTTGGGAGCGAGAGGAACCCGGCCCGGAGCCTTCCCCCTGCCAACCGGCTCCGGGAGGTGAAGCCGGGGTCGGTGCTGGGTACCGGGAGACCGGCGGCAGGGCGCAGCTGCTCCCTGCAGCACCGCAGGGGGGCGCTGCATGCAGGCTGCAGGCACCTGCGCTGCCACTGCTGCAGGGCACAGGGGGGTCCAGCACCGGCCCCAAGTTTGCCCCCGGCCGGCTCCCACTTTGCCTCCCCTTTGCTCCCAGCTTACCTTCACTTTGCACCCCCAGCAGCACCCAGCCCTTCCCCCCAGGAGCTGGAGAAGCTTCCCCAGGCAGCTGGAGCTCCCCAGGGAGACTTTGGATTGCCTTAGGTGATCCCAAGCCCCCCCAGGAGCAGCCCAGGGCCCCCCAAGAGCCCCAAGCAGTGCAGGACTTCCATTGGGTTGGGTTCCCCATGGGGACCCAGAGCTGGAGAAGCTTCCCCAGGCAGCTGGAGCTCCCCAGGGAGACCCTGGCCTGCCTTAGGTGGTCTCAGGCCCCCCCCAGGAGCAGCCCAGGTCCCCTCCAAGGAGCCCCAAGCAGAGCAGGACCTTCATTGGGTTGGGTTCCCCCTGGAGACCCAGAGCTGGAGCAGCCCCAACCAAGCAGAGCAGAACCTTTATTGGGTTGAAACTCCCCCCTGGAGGCTCTGGCCTGCCGTGGATGATCCTCCAGGAGCAGCCCAGGGGCCCCCCCAGGCCTCCCCTTGCTCTTCAGGCCAAGGTGGTGGTGAAGGGAGGAAGGAGCTGAGAGATCATAAATTAAGAGGGGAGGCTGGCAGGGGGCTGGGGGCTGGCAGGGGGCTGGGGGTGGCCCCCGGGGGGGGGGGGGTTGGTCACTTGGGGAGGGGCTTCTCACAGATGTAGTAGCACTGGAAGGTGCAGTAGACATCATTCCACTCCCCAGAGACCCAGAGGTGGGCACAGTCCTCGTTGCTGCCACTGTTGTTGGGCTCTCCTTCCTTCCAGAAGCTGAGGGAGGGGAGGGAGAGGCTGGGCTGAGGAAGGCTTCCCTCCCCCAGGTGGGGGAGGAATCCACCTCCAGAAGGTGGTGGAAGGGGCAGCGGTGGGGGAGGGAGAGGTGAGGAAGGTGGGAAGGGGATGAAGGAGGCAGCTCAAGGGGTTGGAGTGGTGGCGATGATGATGATGAAGGTGGGAAGGAAGTAGCTCAGGGGGTTGAGGGTGGTGATGATGATGAAGGTCAGGGGGGAATGATGGGTGGGAAGGAAGCAGCTCAGGGGTTGGGGGTGGTGATGATGAAGAAGGTGGGAAGGAAGCAGCTCAGGGGGTTGAGAGTGATGATGATGAAGGTGGGAAGGGGGTGAAGGAGGCAGCTTGGGGGTTGGAGTGGTGGTGATGATGATGAAGGTGGGAAGGAGGCAGCTCAGGGGGTTGAGGTGGTGATGATGAAGGTGGGAAGGGGGTGAAGGATACAGAGGTTTGGGGCACAGGGCCTGGGTGGTGATGATGAGGGTGGGAAGAGGCTGAAGGACACAGCTCAGGGTGGAGCTCCCTGGGTGCTGCTGCTGCTGGGGGGCAGCCCCCAGAGGGCATCTGCTGCGTGCTGGGGGGCATGGGGCTGGGGCTGGCAGCAGCTGAGGGGTGCCCAGGGCTGTGCCCAGGAGGTGCCAGCAGCAGCAGCAGCAACCTCTTGGCTTGGAGGCTTCAGAGGCCCTGGGAGAGGTTTGGGGGAGTCCTCCCTGCAGAGCTCCCGACCCCAGCTGCCCCCCTGGGTGCCCTCCTGGGGGGCAACTCCTGTGCCCAGCCCCCCCCCCTCCCCCCGAGCTGCCTTCCCCAGGCTGGGGCTGGGGGATCCTGGGCTGCAGTTCAGCTGCTGCTGGGGGCCTGCAGGAGCCGGCTGGGAGGGGCTGTGGGGGGCAGGGGGCTGCCCCAGGCCCTGCTGGCACCCGGGGGGGGGGCACTCACGTGAAGGAGGTTTTGTAGTCGGTGCCATCCACCCAGTGCCACTCCCCCTCCGAGTCCTCATCCGTGAGCCCGATCCAGAACCTCTCGTTCCGGGTCCTGAACATCACAAAGCTCTGCGGCAGGGCGAGCAGGGGGCCAGGGAGAGGCTTGGGGTGAGCCCAGCGCCAGCAGGCAGGGGCTGGGGGGCAGCAGGGAAGGGCTGGGGGAGCTCAAGAAGAGAGCTGGGGGAAGGGCTGGGGGAAGGGCCCAGGAGGGAGCCCAGGGGAGGGCTGGGGGAGCCCAGGGAAGGGCTGGGGGGAAGGGCTGGGGGAGCCCAGGGAGGGAGCAGGGAAGGGCTGGGGGAGCCCAGGGAAGGGCTGGGGGGGAGCCCAGGGAAGGGCTGGGGGAGCAGGGAAGGGCTGGGGGAGCCCAGGGAGGGGCAGGGGGGGAGCCCAGGGGAGGAGCAGGGAAGGGCTGGGGGGGAGCCCAGGAAGGGCTGGGGAAGGGGGGGAGCAGGGAAGGGCAAGGGGGAGCCCAGGGAGGGAGCAGGGAAGGGCCCAAGGAGGGAGCCCAGGGAGGGAGCAGGGAAGGGCCCAAGGAGGGAGCCCAGGGAGGGAGCAGGGAAGGGCCCAAGGGGGGAGCCCAGGGAAGGGCTTGGGATGGGCTCAGGGCTTGGGATGGGCACAAGGAGGGAGCCAGGAAAGGGCTGGGGGTGAGCTCAGGGAGGGAGCAGGGAAGGGCTTGGGATGAGCTCAAGAAGAGAGCCAGGGAAGGGCTTGGGATGGGCTCAGGGCTGGGGCTGAGCTCAGGGAGGGAGCAGGGAAGGGCTGGGGGGGAGCCCAGGGAGGGAGCAGGGAAGGGCTTGAGATGGGCTCAGGGCTTGGGATGAGCTCAGGAAGGGAGCAGGGAAGGGCTTGGGATGAGCTCAGCACCAGCAGGGAAGGGCTGGGGGTGAGCCCAGGGCTTGGGAGGAGCTCAGGGAGGGAGCCAGGGAAGGGCTTGGGAGGAGCCCAACAAGGAGCCAGGGAAGGGCTTGGGAGGAGCTCAGGGAGGGAGCAGGGAAGGGCTTGGGATGGGCTCAGGGAGGGAGCCAGGGAAGGGCTGGGGATGGGCTCAGGGAGGGAGCCAGGGAAGGGCTTGGGATGGGCTCAGGGAGGGAGCCAGGGAAGGGCTTGGGATGGACTCAAGGAGGAGCCAGGGAAGGGCTGGGGGTGAGCTCGGCACCAGCAGGGAAGAGCTGGAGCTGGAGACTGGGTGGCTGGAGGCTGTGTCCTGGAATTCCAGAGGGGTGGAGGAAGGGGGGAAGGGGAGGCTCTGGTGATGGAGCTGGGCAGGGAGCTGGGGATGGATGGGGATGGAGCTGGGCAGGGAGCTGGGCAGGGATTTAGCCAGGGCCCTGCAGGACTCAGCCAGGGATTGGGGCATGGATCTGGCCAGGGATTTGGGCACAGCTGCAGCCCTGGCTCTGCAGGCTCTGCCCAGCTGCTCCCCCTGGCCCTGGGCACCCCCCTGCTCACCTGCTTGGCAATGCTGTTGATGACAGCCAGCTGGGAGTGCATCTCCTCACAGTGAGCCTTAGCCTTGTGCCAGCTGCTCTTGCTCAGGGAGAAGTAGTAGCACTTCCCATCGAAGTATTCCCACTCCCTGGAGCCAGGGCCACAGGGGAACACTGGGGGGGGGGGATGAGGCAGGGAGCTGGGAGCTGCTCCTTGGCTGGGGGCAGCCAGGAGGCTTTGCCCCAGCTGGGAGGGGAAGGAGCTCAGGGCTTGGGGTTGGCACAAGCTGAGCTCCCACCCCCAGAAAGGCTCTTCCCAGGGGGAAGGGGAGGAGAAGATTTGGGATGGGCCCAGGGGGAGACTGGGGAGAGCTGAGCAGCTCCAGCAGGGGTGGGGAGGGGGCTCCCTGGGCTGGGGGTTGGGGTTTGGGACCACTCCAGGGGGTCCTGGAGCATCCTTGGTCCTCAGATGTGGACCCCAGGGACACCTGAGCAGCTCCAGCAGGGGTGGGGAGGGGGCTCCCTGGGGTGGGGTTGGGGTTTGGGACCACTCCAGGGGGTCCTGGAGCATCCTTGGTCCTCAGATGTGGACCCCAGGGAGACCTGAGGCTGGGGATGGAGCTGTCTGGGCTGGGGTTGGGGTTTGGGACCACTCCAGGGGGTCCTGGAGCATCCTTGGTCCTCAGATGTGGACCCCAGGGAGACCTGAGGCTGGGGATGGAGCTGCCTGGGCTGGGGTTGGGACCACTCCAGGTGGTGTTGGGCATCCATGGCCCTCAGATGGGGTCCTGGAGACCTGAGGCTGGGGATGGAGCTGCCTGGGCTGGGGTTGGGGTTTGGGACCACCCAGGGGTCCTGGAGCATCCACCTCAGATGTGGGCCCCAGGGAGACCTGAGGCTGGGGATGGAGCTGTCTGGGGGGGGTTGGGGTTTGGGACCACTCCAGGTGGGTCCTGGAGCATCCATGGCCCTCAGATGTGGACCCCAGAGACACCTGAGCAGCTCCAGCAGGGGTGGGGAGGGGGCTGCCTGGGCTGGGGTTTGGGACCACTCCAGGTGGTGTTGGAGCATCCTTGGTCCTCAGATGTGGGCCCCAGGGAGACCTGAGGCTGGGGATGGAGCTGCCTGGGCTGGGGTTGGGACCACTCCAGGGGCTCCTGGCCCATGCCAGTGGGAGATGACTTACAGAGGACATCTCTGCTGGGGAAGGTTTGGTTCTGCTCCTTGTGAATCTCACTGAGCCTGGAGGAAATG
This sequence comes from Melanerpes aurifrons, assembly GCA_011125475.1. Taxonomy (NCBI): domain Eukaryota; kingdom Metazoa; phylum Chordata; class Aves; order Piciformes; family Picidae; genus Melanerpes; species Melanerpes aurifrons. The sequence goes on from WWNC01000157.1 coordinate 405,117, forward strand.
GCTGAAACTGTGGAGAGAGGGAGAAGGAGGAGGAGGAGGGGAGAGGGAGGAGGAGAAGCCTCCATCAATCACCATCCCACCCAGCTCAGAGTCTTCTCCAACTGCCTGAGGGGTGGTGGGACCCAGGGGCAGCTCCCAACCACTCTGCCCCCACCCTGGAGACCCTGGGGGGGACCCAGGGGCAGCTCCCAACCACTCTGCCCCCACCCTGGAGACCTTGGTTAGGACCCAGGGGCAGCTCCCAACCACTCTGCCCCCACCCTGAGGGCCTTGGGGGGACCCAGGGGCAGCTCCCAACCACTCTGCCCCCACCCTGAGGGCCTTGGTTAGGACCCAGGGGCAGCTCCCAACCACTCTGCCCCCACCCTGAGGGCCTTGGTTAGGACCCAGGGGCAGCTCCCAACCCTTGGCCTTCATCCCAGCAGCCAGAGCTGGTGGCCATGGGCAGCAGGGGACCAGCCTGGGAGCTCCTTCTGAGGCAGTGAAGACCTCTCTGGAGACCTCTCTTGGTCCTCCCTGCCCCAAAGCTGCTCCTCCTCCTCCCTCCCCCCCAGGTACCTCTGGAGAGGGAGATGGAGAAGAGGATGATGATGAGCAGGAAGGAGAAGGCCAGCAGCAGGTAGAGAGTGGAGAAGGACCTCAGCCTCTGCTGGCAGAAGTTTCTGTCTTCAAACAAGAGAAGCCAAACAGAGGTGGTGAGGACCTGGCCCTGGGGGGGGTCAGCAGGCCCTGGCCATCCACTCCCCTGCTGCCCCTGGGCTCAATCATTAACCAGCAGCAGTTAATTAATTGCCACAGGAGCCCAAGCTCTGCTGCCAAGCCCTCTGCAGGCCCCCCCTGGGGGGGTGGGAAGCCCTCTGCCCCCTGCCCTTCCCCTGCCCCTTCCCTTGGGGGGGGCTTTGGGAAGCACCTTGGGAAGGACCTTGGGAAGGATTGGGAAGAGCTTGGGAAGGACTTTGGGAAGAGCTTGGGAAGGACCTTGGGAAGAGCTTGGGAAGGACCTTGGGATGGACTTTGGGAAGGACTTTGGGAAGGCTTTGGGAAGAGCTTGGGAAGGACTTTGGGAAGAGCTTGGGAAGGACTTGGGAAGGACCTTGGGAAGAGCTTGGGAAGGACCTTGGGAAGGCTTTGGGGTGGACTTTGGGAAGAGCTTAGGAAGACCTTGGGATGGACTTTGGGAAGGACTTGGGAAGGCCTTGGGAAGAACCTTGGGAAGAGCTTTGGGAAGGACCTTGGGAAGAGCTTTGGGAAGGACCTTGGGAAGAGCTTTGGGAAGGACCTTGGGAAGAGCTTTGGGAAGGACTTTGGGAATTGTTTAGGAAGACCTTGGGAAGAGCTTGGGATGGACTTTGGAAAGGACTTGGGATAGACCTTGGGAAGAGCTTGGGATGGACTTTGGAAAGGACTTGGGATAGACCTTGGGAAGAGCTTAGGAAGACTTTGGGAAGAGCTTGGGATGGACCTTGGGAAGAACCTTGGGAAGAGCTTGGGATGGACTTTGGAAAGGACTTGGGATAGACCCTAGGAAGAGCTTAGGAAGGCCTTGGGAAGAGCTTAGGAAGACCTTGGGATGGACTTGGGAAGGACTTTAGGAAGACCTTGGGAAGGACTTTGAGAAGAGCTTGGGATGGACTTTGGGATAGACCTTAGGAAAAGCTTAGGAAGAGCTTGGGGTGGACCTTGGGAAGAGCTTGGGATAGACTTTGGAATAGACCTTAGGAAGACCTTGGGAAGGACCTGGGAAGGCCTTGGGCTGGACCTGGGAAAGGGCTTTGGGGTCCCAGGCTCAACCTCGAGGTGGTTGCAGAGGGCCTTGGGTCTGGGGGGGGAGAGCAACCTGGGGCAGCTCCAGGAAGAGCCAAGCCCAAGGCTGAACCTCCTCAGCTGCTGCTCCTGGAGCAGACCCCCAGAGGGGACCAACACCTCCCCCTCCCCCCCTGCAGCAAAGCCTCTCCCAGCCAGGGGGGAGAGGAGGGGAAGGGAAGGGGGAGAGGAGGGGAGGGAGGGAAGGGGGGAGGAGGAGAAGGGAAGGGGGAGAGGAGGGGAAGGGAAGGGGAGAGAGGAGGGGAAGGGAAGGGGGGAGAGGAGGAGAAGGGAGAGGAGAGGACCTTGGGGACCTTCCCCTGCAGCACCAAGCCAGCAGCTGGGGGGGAGGGGGGAGAGCCCCAGCCAGGAGCTCCTGGGGGAGGGGAGAGGCTGAAGCTTTACCTCTGAAGTCCTGGAGGTCATCATGGAGATGTTCCTCATCCATCCTGGGAGAGCTGAGGCTGAGGAGCAGGAGAAGCTCCTCCAGGAGAGGCTCCTCCAGGAGAGGCTCTGGGGCCAGGGCACCTGGGGGGGGACCTCTGGGGGGATTAAAGTTTAACCAGGAGCCCTTGGAGCTCCTCTCCCGTTGGGTTGTGCTCTCCAAACAGCTCCTCTGGATGGGGTCCACTCCCAGCCCTGCAGCCAGCTGCCCCCAGGGGGAGGGAGACCTTCTCCAACCTCTTTTGGAGGCCTCAAAGCCCCAGGGCCCTGCAGATGCTGCCTGCAGGCGTGGGAGGGTTGGGGAAGCAGAGCTGGAGGTGGCCAAGGAGGGGGCAGGAAAGCACCAGGAGAGCTTCACTCTGCAGAGGAAGCTCCTGGAGACCTCCTGGTGGCCCTGCAGGAGACCCTAGGTGGCCTTCAAGACCTCCTGGTGGCCTTCCAGGAGACCTTAGGTGGCCTTCAAGACCTCCTGGTGGCCTTCAAGTCCTCCTGGTGGCCTTCCAGGAGACCTTAGGTGGCCTTCAAGACCTCCTGGTGGCCTTCCAGGAGACCTTAGGTGGCCTTCAAGACCTCCTGGTGGCCTTCCAGGAGACCTTAGGTGGCCTTCAAGACCTCCTGGTGGCCTTCCAGGAGACCTTAGGTGGCCTTCAAGACCTCCTGGTGGCCTTCCAGGAGACCTTAGGTGGCCTTCAAGACCTCCTGGTGCCCCTCCAGGAGACCTTAGGTGGCCTTCAAGTCCTCCTGGTGCCCCTCCAGGAGACCTTAGGTGGCCTTCAAGTCCTCCTGGTGCCCCTCCAGGAGACCTCCTGGTGGCCTTCAAGTCCTCCTGGTGGCCTTCAAGACCTCCTGGTGGCCCTGCAGGAGACCTTAGGTGGCCTTCCAGCCCTCCTGGTGGCCTTCCAGACCTCCTGGTGGCCTTCCAGACCTCCTGGTGGCTCTCCAGGAGACCTTAGGTGGCCTTCAAGCCCTCCTGGTGGCTCTCCAGGAGACCTTAGGTGGCCTTCAAGACCTCCTGGTGGCCTTCCAGGAGACCCTAGGTGGCCTTCAAGCCCTCCTGGTGGCCTTCCAGGAGACCCTAGGTGGCCTTCAAGACCTCCTGGTGGCCTTCCAGGAGACCCTAGGTGGCCTTCAAGACCTCCTGGTGGCCTTCCAGGAGACCTTAGGTGGCCTTCCAGCCCTCCTGGTGGCCTTCCAGACCTCCTGGTGGCCTGGTGGCTCTCCAGGAGAGACCTGGTGGCTCTCCAGGAGACCTTAGGTGGCCTTCAAGACCTCCTGGTCCTGAGACCCTAGGTGGGCCCCCTGGCCTTCCAGGAGACCTTCAAGACCTCCTGGTGGCCTTCCAGGAGAAGGTGGCCTTCAAGCCCTCCTGGTGGCCTTCCAGGAGAGGTGGCCTTCTTAGGAGACCTTAGGTGGCCTTCAAGTCCTCCTGGTGGCTCAGGAGACCAGGAGACCAAGTCCTCCTGGTGGCTCTCCAGGAGACCTTAGGTGGCCTTCCAGACCTCCTGGTGGCTCTCCAGGAGACCATAGGTGGCCTTCCAGACCTCCTGGTGGCCTTCAAGTCCTCCTGGTGGCCTTCCAGGAGTCCTTAGGTGGCCTTCCAGACCTCCTGGTGGCCCTGCAGGAGCCCCCCTGGTGCAGGGATCGTGCCCAGGGGCTGTGCTGAGGAGCAGGAGGAGGTCAGGGCCCAGGGCTGGAGCTCCACAGCAGGATTGCATCAGAGACCTGGGTCAGGGCCACCAAGGTTGGACTCAGAGAGGATTTATTGTGCAAGGAGGGGGGGGAGGAGGACAGGGGAGGGGGGGAGGACAGGGGGGGGGGAGGAGGACAGGGAGGGGGGGAGGAGGGGGAGGAGGACAGGGGGTGGGGGGTTGGAAGCTGGAGGAGAAGACCCCAGGAAAGGAGCTCTGGGAGGCCCCAGGAGGTCTTAAGGCTTCATCTTTGGTGCTTGAGGGAACCTCAGGTGAGGTAGGAAACCTTCTGGGGGGGGCTCCAGGCAGCTCCTGGGGGGGGTTGGAATCCAGGGAGGACCTGGGGGGGGGGGGGGCTCCAGGGGTGCCCCTGAGTGGGGGGCACTGTACCTGGGGGGCAGCAGGGGCCAGGGGCTCAGCCTGGCCTGGAAGCAGCCTCTTGGCTGGGGGCTCTCTCTGGGGCCCCCCAGGGCAGCTCTGGGCTGTGAGGCTGAGGTGTGGCAGCCCTGGCAGAGCCTGGGGGGTGGGGGGTGGGCACAGGGTGGGCAGAGGGGACTGAAGTGGAGCCTGAGGCTCTGTGCTGGGCTTCAGAGCTCCTCAAGCCACCACTTGCTGGGGGGGGAGGGAGGATGAGGAGCAGGGAGAGCTCAGCTTGGGCCTTTGCCACCCACCCTCGGGCAGCCAGCTGGGAAGCCCCCAGGGCTGAGCTGCTTCCTGCCTGCTCCCTCCCCTCACACCCCTGTGTGGCTGGGGGGAGATGGAATCCACCCCCAGACCCCCAAACAACCCCCAGACCCCCAGACCCCCACCCCCAGACCCCCAAACCCCACCCCAGACCCCCACCCCCAGACCCCCAAACCTCACCCAACCCCCAGACCTCCAAACCCCAACCCCCAGACCCCAAACCCTCACCCCCAGACCCCAAAACCCAGACCCCCAAACAACCCCCAGACCCCCAGACCCCCACCCCAAGACCTCCAAACCCTCACCCCCAAACCCCACCCCCAAACCCCCAAACCCTCACCCCCAGACCTCCCAACCCTCACCCCCAGACCCCCAAACCCCCAACCCCCAGACCTCCCAAACCTCACCCCCAGACCCCAAACCCTCAACCCCCAGACCCCCAAACCCTCACCCCAGACCCCAAACCCCCAGACCCCAGACCCCCAGACCCCCACCCCCAGACCTCCAAACCCTCACCCCCAAACCCCAAACCCCAAACCCCTCACCCCAGACCCCCACCCCAGACCCCCACCCCCAGACCCCCAAACCCCCGAGCCCAAGCAGGGATTGCCCCAAAGCCACCTGGGGGGCAGCTGCCAGCAGCTTTGCCTCCCCCCAAGAGGTAAAAAGGGAGAGCCCTGAGGGTGGGGGCTGGCGGTGGTCAGGTGGTGGTGGAGAAGCTGCAGCGGGGCAGGGCAGCCCGGAGCTCCTGCAGGACCTCCTCGCCCAGCTGAGCTCCCCCCAGGCTGAGCTTCTTCAGGCAGGGCAGAGCTCGGCACAGGGCGAGGAGAGCCCCGGGGGGGGTCCCTTCCGCGAGGTCCAGGCTCAAGTCCTCCAAGCCCTGCAGGGCGCTGAGGGCCGCCAGGCCCTGCTGGGGCACGGGGAAGCTGCCGCTGAGGTCCAGGGAGCGCAGCCGGGGGCAGTGGAGCAGGATGAGGCTCAGCGCCTCCTGCCCCAGGCTGCAGCGGCGCAGCGCCAGGTCCCGCAGGCGCCGCAGGCCGGCGGCCGCCCTCTGGAGCCCCCTGGCGGTCAGGCGGTAGGCGGCGGCCAGGCGCAGGCTCCGCAGGGGGCTGCCGCAGGTCACGGCCAGCAGGTGCTGGTCGCAGAAGGCAGGGACGCGGCTGACCACCAGGCGGCGCAGGCGGGGCAGGGCGGCGGGGCGGAACCAGCCCGCGGGCAGCTCGCAGCGCCGCAGCTCCAGGCTGCTGAGGCCGGGGGGCAGGCTGGGGCAGGGCAGGGCCCTCAGGTTCATCTCGGCCAGGCAGAGGTGGCGGAGCTGGGGGCAGCCTCTGCCCAGGGCCAGCAGCAGGGCCGGGGAGAGAGGCTGCTGCCTGCCCTTGGCCAGCAGCGTCCCCCGCAGCTGCAGGCAGCGGAGGCCGCCGAGGAGCTGGCGCCGCAGCAGGGTCCAGAGGAGCCGGCAGGGGACCTGGGGAGGGGGGAGAAGAGGAGGGGGGTGGGCGTGGGGGGAGCGACAAAGAGCAGGGGGAGACCCCTCCCTAAACAGCAGGGGGAGACCCCCCCCAAGCAGCGAGGAGAGACCCCTCCCACCCCCAAGCAACAAGGGAAGACCCCCCCCAACCAGCAAAGGGAGACCCCCCAACCCAAACAGCAAGGGGAGACCCCCCTCTCCCCCAGCCCCTCACGCACACGCAGAGGCTCCTCAGCTCCTGTTCGCAGTGGGGTGAAGCCCCCCCAGCCCCTGCCCACAGCGGGGTGATCCCCAGCCCCCCACCTCCCCCCTCCCCGCTCCCCCGTACCCGGTACGGGGTCAGATCCAAGCGCTGCCAGAGCGCCCGGTCTAGCGTCAGTCGCCGCCACCGCCGGCAAACCCTGCCGAGAAGGAAGCAAACGATCAGGGCCGGGGGAAGCGGGGAGGCCGGGCGGGGAGCGGCCGCCCCCGGGGCAAAGGGAGGTCCTCACCTGGCCGCCCGCAGCCGGTCGCGGAAGGGCAGCAGCTCCAGGACCTTCAGCCAGACCGCGTCCGGCAGCTCCGGCAGCTCCTCTTGACTGGGCGCCGCCATATTGGTGGCCGCCGGCCGCCGCGACGTCACTTCCGGTTCCGGCCGCGCTCAGCCTCACTTCCGGCTGCGGCGCCGTGGCGGCTGGGGAGCAGTGACGCAGAGCTCGGTGGGTACCGGGGGGGCTCCCCGGGGCTTCCAGGCCGCCTTGCTTAACTCTCTTCCGTCCGATAAGCCCTTTCGGGGGCCCTCTCCCTCCTCCCCGTCTCCCTTTCGGCCCTTCCGCTGCCTCTCCGCTCCTCCCCGCTGCCCCCTTCCGCCCTCCCGCTGCCGCTTTGCTTCTCTCTGCTGCTCCTCATCTGCTGCTTCGCTCCTCCTGGAGCCTCTTTCTTCTTTCCCGGTGCCTCTTCCCCCACTCCTGCTGCTCCTCGGCTCCTCCCGGTGCCTCTTCCCCCACTCCTGCTGCTCCTCGGCTCCTCCCGGTGCCTCTTCCCCCACTCCTGCTGCTCCTCGGCTCCTCCCGGTGCCCTTTTCCCTCTCTCCCGCTGCTCCCCGGTTCCTCTTTCCCCTCCCCGGCTCCTCCCGGTGCCCTTTTCCCTCTCTTCTGCTGCTTCCCGGTGCTCTTTTCCCTCTCTCCCGCTGCTCCCCGGTGCCTCTTTCCCCTCTCTCCCGCTGCTCCCCGGTGCCTCTTTCCCCTCTCCCGCTGCTCCCCGGTGCCTCTTTCCCCTCTCCCGCTGCTCCCCGGTGCCTCTTTCCCCTCTCCCGCTGCTCCCGGTGCCTCTTTCCCTCTCCGCTGCTCCCCGGTGCCTCTTTCCCTCTCCCGCTGCTCCCGGTGCCTCTTTCCCTCTCCCCTGCTCCCGGTGCCTCTTTCCCCTCTCCCGCTGCTCCCTCCCGCTGCTCCCGGTGCCTCTTTCCCCTCTCCCGCTGCTCCCCGGTGCCTCTTTCCCCTCTCCCGCTGCTCCCCGGTGCCTCTTTCCCCTCTCCCGCTGCTCCCCGGTGCCTCTTTCCCCTCTCCCGCTGCTCCCCGGTGCCTCTTTCCCCTCTCCCGCTGCTCCCGGTGCCTCTTTCCCCTCTCCCGCTGCTCCCCGGTGCCTCTTTCCCCTCTCCCTGCTGCTCCCCGGTGCCTCTTTCCCCTCTCCCGCTGCTCCCGGTGCCTCTTTCCCTCTCCCGCTGCTCCCCGGTGCCTCTTTCCCCTCTCCCGCTGCTCCCCGGTGCCTCTTTCCCCTCTCCCGCTGCTCCCCGGTGCCTCTTTCCCCTCTCCCGCTGCTCCCCGGTGCCTCTTTCCCCTCTCCCGCTGCTCCCCGGTGCCTCTTTCCCCTCTCCCGCTGCTCCCGGTGCCTCTTTCCCCTCTGCTGCTCCCGGTGCCTCTTTCCCCTCTCCCGCTGCTCCCCGGTGCCTCTTTCCCCTCTCCCGCTGCTCCCCGGTGCCTCTTTCCCCTCTCCCGCTGCTTCCCGGTGCCCTTTTGCCCCTCTCCCGCTGCTTCCCCGTGCCTCTTTCCCCTCTCCCGCTGCTTCCCGGTTCCTCTTTCCCCTCCCCGGCTCCTCCCGGTGCCTCTTTCCCTCTCTCCCGCTGCTTCCCGGTGCCCCTTTCCTTCTCTCCCGCAGCTGCTCGGCTCCTCCCGGTGCCCTTTTCCCTCTCTCCCGCTGCTTCCCCGTGCCTCTTTCCTCTCTCCCGCTGCTCCTCGGCTCCTCCCGGTGCCTCTTTCCCTCTCTCCCGCTGCTTCCCGGTGCCTCTTTCCCCTCTCCTGCTGCTCCTCGGCTCCTCCCGGTGCCCTCTTTCCCTCTCTCCCGCTGCTCCCCGGTTCCTCTTTCCCCTCCCCGGCTCCTCCCGGTGCCTCTTTCCCTCTCTCCCGCTGCTTCCCGGTGCCCCTTTCCTTCTCTCCCGCAGCTCCTCGGCTCCTCCCGGTGCCTCTTTCCCTTCTCCCGCTGCTCCTCGGCTCCTCCCGGTGCCTCTTTCCCTCTCTCCCGCTGCTCCCCGGTTCCTCTTTCCCCTCCCCGGCTCCTCCCGGTGCCTCTTTCCCTCTCTCCCGCTGCTTCCCGGTGCCCTTTTCTCTCTCCCTCTCTCGGTGCCTGCTCCTCGGTGCCTCTTCCCCCTCTCCCGGTACTTCCTCGCCCCTCCCGGTGCCCTTTTCCCCGTTAACCCTCTCCCCCTCTCAGCCAGCCATGATCGAAGTCGTCTGCAACGACCGCCTGGGCAAGAAGGTGCGGGTGAAATGCAAGTATCCCGGGACCCCCGGGGGCGGGGCGGGGGGCGGGGAGGGGGCGGGGCTGCTCCCGGGACCCTCCCCTTTTCCTTAACGGCCCCGACCAGCACGGAGGACTCCATCCGGGACCTCAAGAAGCTGATTGCAGCCCAGACCGGGACCCGCTGGGACAAAATCGTCCTCAAGAAGTGGTGAGTGGAGCCCCCGGGGGGCAGGGGGGGGAAGCTCCTGCCCCGGGGTGCCCCTGGAGGGGGGCTCTGAATCTCCTCCTCGGGGCCAAGAAGCTTCTGGTTGGGGTCAGGAGCTGCTTTGGGGGGCTCAGAATCTCCTGCCTGGGGGCTCAGAGTCTCAGTCTTGGCTCCAAGGATCTCTTTCTTGAGGTCAGAAGCAGAATTGTGGCGTCAGAATCTCAATTTTGGGGCCAAGAATCAGCATTTTGGGGTCAGGATTTCCTCCCTGGGGCCAGGAATCAGCATTTTGGGCTCAGAATCTCCCTCCTGGGGCCAAGAATCAGCATTTTGGGGTCAGGATTTCCTCCCTGGGGCCAGGAATCAGCATTTTGGGCTGAGAATCTCCTTTCTGGGGCCAAGAATCAGCATTTTGGGCTGAGAATCTCCTTTCTGGGGCCAAGAATCAGCATTTTGGGGTCAGGATTTCCTCCCTGGGGCCAGAAATCGGCATTTTGGGCTCAGAATCTCCTTTCTGGGGCCAAGAATCAGCATTTTGGGCTGAGAATCAGCATTTTGGGCTGAGAATCAGCATTTTGGGGCTCAGAATCTCCCTCCTGGGGCTCAGAATCTCCCTCCTGGGGCTCAGAATCTCCCTCCTGGGGCTCAGAATCAGCATTTTGGGGCTCAGAATCAGCATTTTGGGCTCAGAATCTCCTTTTTGGGGCTTAGAATCAGCATTTTGGGCTCAGAATCTCCATCCTGGGGCCAAGGATCAGCATTTTGGGCTCAGAATCTCCATCCTGGGGCCAAGCATCAGCTCCACCCAGGTTGCTCTTGGGGGTCCTGGCCCCCTCCTGCTGATGTTTTCCCCCCCCCCACAGGTACACCATCTTCAAGGATCACGTCACGCTGGGTGACTGTATCCTTCTCCGGGGGGGAGGGGGGGCGGGGGGCGTTCCACGGCGCCGTTACCGCGGGGGGGGGAGGGGAGGGGGTCCCCATCTTCCCCCCTGCCCGTCCTCCATCCCCCTCCTTTCTCCTTAACTCCAGCCTCCCCAGACGAGATCCATGATGGGATGAACTTGGAGCTGTACTATCAGTAGTGGCTGTTCTCCTCTCCCGGTTCCTCTCCCTCCCCGGTCCCTCCCGGTGCTGTTTTTGTCCGCGGGATTCCCCCTCCCCCCCCGCCCCCCGGCTCCATCCCTTCTCTTCCCTCCCCGGTATGGCCAAGCTGGAGCTGCGCTGAGGCTCTCAACCTGCTGTAGCCGCCCCCCAGTGCTGAAGTGGTTTCTAATAAAGGTGTCTCTCTCCAGCCTGGTGGTTCTGGGGCTGCGCGGGCGGCGGAATGCGGCACCGCCAGCGGCGGGGACCGGCGGGCGGGGAAGCGCTGCCGTCCTCCGACCCTATTTTGTCCGTCCGCGGCCGCCGTCCGCCCCTCGTCAGGCGGCTTCCGGCCCCTCTGCGGCGTCCCTCGGCGGCAGCCAATGAGCTCTGCAGGGGGCTGGAGGCCTCCGCCAATGGGAGCGCGGGGGGGGTGGGCGCTGCCTCCCCTCCAGCCAATGAGAGGCGGGAGTGGGCGGGAGCGTGCCGCCCCTCTCCGCGCTAACGGGGCCGGGCCGGGTGCGGGAGGCGCAGCCGAGGGAAGATGGCGGAGGAGGAGAAGCTGCCCGCGGGCTGGGAGAAGCGCATGAGCCGCAGCTCCGGTACGAGCGGCGGCCCCGGGGGCGCAGCGGAGGCCTCGGAGGAGCCGGGCGGCGACTGCCGGCGCGGCGGCTTGGGGCTCTCGGGGCACCGCGGGCCCGGTTCAGGCCGCCTGGGGGGGCGGGGGGGGATGAGGGGCCCGGTCTGGCCCTCGGCGGGGTCTGGGGGGCCGGGAGTGGGGTCAGGAAGGGGCTGGGGGTGGGCCGGGGAGCCCTGGCCGTGGCGGGGAGGCGAAGAGGGCTGCGGGGGGCGGCGGGACCGGGGGTCGCTCCTCTCGGGACGGGGGAGCGGAGCCGGGGGAAGCCCCTGGCTGAAAGGCAGCTCCGGTTGGAGGCCGAGCCCCGGGGATGGCCTCGGCGCTCAGGGCCGGTTCGAGGTCTTCGTCAATGAGAGGAGAGAGGCAGCCTGCGGCAGCCTGGGCTGGCCCCGGGCCGGGGGCTGTGGAGCTGAGGGAGGTTTGGAGGCTCTGCAGAGGGCCCTGGGCAGCCTGGAGCCATGGGGAGAGGCCAAGGGGGGGAGAGGCTCCCAGCCTGGGGCCTGCCCCCAAGCCCCCAGGGAGGCTCGAGGCTGGGAAGTGGCAGGGGGGAGAGGCCCTGGGGGGGCTGGGGAGGAAGCAGCAGGGAGCAGGGGGCCAAGGAGGCCTCCAGCAGCCTGGCCTGGAGCAGGGGCAGCAGGGCAGGGCTGGGCCCCGGGGGGCTGGGGGCGCTGGGGAGGGGCAAAGGAAGGTGGGGAAGGGGCTGGGGGGGAGGAGGAGGAGGAGGACTGCAGGCAGCTGGGGCTGAGGGCTGCCCCCAGGGCAGGTTGGGGATGGCCAGGAGGGACAAATTCTGCCCCCACTGGGCTCAGGACCTCCTGGTTTGGGCTCAGGATCTCCCTCCTGGGGGCTCAGGATCTCCCTCCTGGGGGCTCAGGATCAGCACTTTGGGCTCAGGATCAGCACTTTGGGCTCAGGATCTCCCCCCTGGGGGCTCAGGATCAGCACTTTGGGCTCAGGATCTCCCCCCTGGGGGCTCAGGATCAGCATTTTGGGCTCAGAATCTCCCTCCTGGGGGCTCAGGATCAGCACTTTGGGCTCAAGATCTCCCCCCTGGGGGCTCAGGATCAGCACTTTGGGCTCAGGAGCACTTTGGGCTCAGAATCTCCCCCCTGGGGGCTCAGGATCAGCACTTTGGGCTCAGAATCTCCTCCCTGGGGGCTCAGGATCAGCACTTTGGGCTCAGGATCAGCACTTTGGGCTCAGGATCTCCCCCCTGGGGGCCCAGGGTCAGCTTTTGGAGCCCCAGCCCCTCGGCCTCTGGGCCCCCAGCTGTGGGCTGAGCCCCTCCAGGCCCCTCTCTGCCCCCCCCAGGCCGGGTCTATTACTTCAACCACCTCACCAATGCCAGCCAGTGGGAGAGGCCCAGCTGCAGCAGCAGGAATGGGCAGGGGGAGCCCAGCAGGGTCAGATGCTCTCACCTCCTGGTCAAGCACAACCAGTCCAGGAGGCCTTCCTCCTGGAGGCAGGAGAAGATCACCAGGAGCAAGGAGGAGGCTCTGGAGCTCATCAATGGTAAGGGAAGAGCTGGGGGCAGGCAGAGACCCCCCCCAGGGGAAGGCCTCCCTGGGCTGGGGCCGGCCCCAGGGGTGGAGCTGGTGTGGGGCAAGGCCTTGGGGGGTGGAGCTGGGAGGCTGCCAGGGCTGGGGAGTGGCCTGGGGAGGGGTTGGGGAGGGGTTGGGGAGTGGCCTGGGGAGGGGTTAGGGAGGGGCCTGGGGAGGGGCTGGGGAGGGGTTGGGGAGGGGCTGGGGGCAGCAAAATTCCCTGGGAGGCCAAAGCCAAAAAGCTTCCTGGAGCTCTTCTGGGCTCAGTCCTGGCTCCCAGGAGGAGCTCTGCTCCCTCCTCCTCCTCTTCCTCTCCTCCTTCCCTTCCCTCTCCTCCTCTTCCTCTCCTCCTTCCCCTCCCTCTCCTCCTCTTCCTCTCCTCCTTCCCCTCCCTCTCCTCCTCTTCCTCTCCTCCTCCCCTCCTCCTCTTCCCTCCTCCTCCCTTCCTCCTCCCTCCCCTCCTCCTCCTCTCCTCCTCTCCCCTCTCCCTCTCCTCCTCTTCCTCTCCTCCTTCCCTCCCTCTCCTCCTCTTCCTCTCCTCCTTCCCTCCCTCTCCTCCTCTTCCTCTTCTCCTTCCCCTCCCTCTCCTCCTCTTCCTCCCTCCCCCTCCCCTCCTCCTCCTCCTCCCTCCTCCTTCCCTCTCCTCCCTTCTCCTCCCTCCTCCCTCTCCTCCTCCTCTTCCTCTTCTCCTTCCCCTCCCTCTCCCCCTCCCCCCCCTGCCCTTCCCTACCCCTCCCCTCTGTCCCTCCCTGCCCCCTCCTCCCCTTCCCCTGCCTGACTTTGGCCTCCTCCCTGCAGGCTACATCCAGAAGATCAAATCAGGAGAGGAAGACTTTGAGTCCTTGGCCTCCCAGTTCAGTGACTGCAGCTCAGCCAAGGCTGGGGGGGACCTGGGGGCCTTTGGCAGAGGTGAGTGGAGCCCAGCTGGGCCCTGGGGGTGGCCACCAAGGCAGCCCTGAGCTTGGGAAGGGCCCCCAGGGGCCACCCAGGGCCTCTGGACCACGGCCTGGAGCTCCACAGCTGCTCCAGAGCTCTTCCCCAGCCCCTTCCACTGCTCCATAGCTCAGACCTGCTCCTGCCAGGAGGGCTCCTGGGGCTTGGGTGGTGGCCACCAACCCTCCCTGCCTCCAGACCTCCTCCTGAGGGCCTCCTTTGGAGTCACCTCCTGGGCTCAGCCTCCTTCCATCCCCCCCCAGCCCTCCTCTGGAGGCTTTGCTGCTGGCTCTGGCCCCTGGGTGACTTTGGTTGAGGTCTCCAAGTGGCTCCTGGTGCTTGGGTGGTGGCCACCAACCCTTCCTGCCTCCTGAGGGCCTCCTTTGGTGTCCCCTCCTGGCCCCAACCTCCTTCCATCCCCCCCTGAGCCCTTCCCTGCTGGCTCCAGCTCCTGGGTGGCTCCTGGGAGGCTTTGGCTGAGGTCTCCTCCACCCAGCTGGTGGCCACCAGGAGGTCTCCCAAGGGCCTCCTGGTGCTTGAGTGGTGGCCACCAACCCTCCCTGCCTCCAGACCTCCTCCTGAGGGCCTCCTTTGGAGTCACCTCCTGCCCCCAACCTTCCTCCCTCCCTCCCCCGAGCCCTTCCCTGCTGGCTCCGCCCCCCAGGAGGCTCTGAGGGGCTGTGGGCGTGGCCCCGCGGGGCGTGGCCCGCGGGTGTGGACCTCTGGGTGGTGTCTTCTCCTTGCAGGTCAGATGCAGAAGCCCTTTGAGGATGCCTCTTTTGCCCTGAGGGCAGGGGAGATGTCTGGGCCTGTGTTCACCGAGTCAGGGATCCACATCATCCTGCGCACCGAGTGACGGGGCTGGGGCGGGGCTGGGGCGGGGCTGGGTGGGGCTGGGGCGGGGCTTGGCCTGGGGCTGGGGCCTGGGGCTGGGCTTGGCCTGGGCTTGGTCTGGGGCTTGGCCTGGGGCTGGGGCTGGGGCTGGCCTGGGCTGGGGCTGGGCTTGGCCTGGGGCTGGGCTGGGCCTGGGGCTGGGCTTGGGCTGGGGCTGGGGCCTGGGGCTGGGCTTGGCCTGGGCTTGGTCTGGGGCTTGGCCTGGGGCTGGGGCTGGCCTGGGCTGGGGCTGGGCTGGGGCTGGGCTGAGCTGGGCCTGGGGCTGGGCTGGGCTTGGCCTGGGGTTGGGGCTGGGGCCTGGGGCTGGGCTTGGTCTGGGCTTGGCCTGGGGCTGGGCTGGGCTTGGTCTGGGGCTTGGGCTGGGGCTGGGCTGGGCTTGGGCTGGGGCTTGGGCTGGGGCTGGGCTGGGCTTGGGCTGGGGCTTGGCCTGGGGCTGGGCTGGGCTTGGTCTGGGGCTTGGGCTGGGCTTGGGCTGGGGCTTGGGCTGGGGCTGGGCTGGGCTTGGGCTGGGCCTGGGGGCTGGGGCTGGGCCTGGGGCTGGGCTTGGGCTGGGGCTGGGGCTGGGCCTGGGCTGGGGTTGGGGTTGGGGCTGGGCCTGGGCCTGGGCTGGGGTTGGGGCAGGAGGGCAGCATCCCCCCAAGCCCCCTTCAGCCACCCCCAGCCCCGCCCCCAGGCTCCAAACCCCGCCCCCAGGCTCCCAAGCCCCTCTCCAGCCCCGCCCCCAGGCTCCCAGCCCCGCCCCTAGGCGCCAAACCCCGCCCCCAGGCTCCCGGCCCCGCCCCCAGCCCCTCCCCTCCTCCCCTCTCCAACCTCCTTCCCTCCCTCTCCCCCTTCTGTGGGGGTGGGGAGGAGGCAACCCCCAAAGGAGCTCCTGGGGAAGGCTCTGCCCAGGGAGCTGCTGCAGGGCTGCCTGAGGAGGAGGAGGAGGAGGAGGAGGAAGAGCTCCACTGGTGCAGGCCAGCTGCAGCCCAGGAGGGACACCAGAGGTAGTTATTGGTGGTGGACTCTGGAGCTACCCTGGGACCTTCCTCAGCCCTCTGCAGCTGGAGCCCCCCAAGGACCCCCCAGGACCCCCCCAGGAGCTGCTGGGAGCTGCTCTGCAGCCTTGGCCTGGAGCTGGAGCTCAGCCTGCTGCAAGGCAGCCAGGGGGGAGAGCCCTGAGCCCCCCCAGGGCTGAGCCACAGAGCCCTTGGAGAACTCATGGACCACCCTTGGACCACCCCTGGGCCACCCCTGGGCCACCCTTGGAGAGCTCTTGGACCACTCCTGGACCACCCTTGGGCCACCCATGGACCCCCCGGACCTCCCCTGATCTACCCTTGGCAGAAGCCTTGGAGCCCCCCTGGGGACCCCACAGAGCCCCCCTGGGCCCTGCCCATCCCTCCCTGGCTCCCTCCAAGCCCCCACCCCGAGGCCCCCTCCTCCCTGCTGGCCTCTCTGGAGGCCTCTCTGCTCCTGACCACTCCAAACCTCCTGGAGCTGCCTCCTGCTGGGCTGAGGAGCACCCAAGGGGGGGGGAATGGGTGCTGGGTGCTGCTCAGCCTCCCCTGAGCCCCTCCCATGAGTGCTGGGTGCTCCTCCCCTGGGTGCTGGGTGCTGCTCAGCCTCCCCTGAGCCCCTCCCCTGGGTGCTGGGTGCTGCTCAGCCTCCCCTGAGCCCCTCCCCTGGGTGCTGGGTGCTGCTCAGCCTCCCCTGAGCCCCTCCCCTGGGTGCTGGGTGCTGCTCAGCCTCCCCTGAGCCCCTCCCATGGGTGCTGGGTGCTCCTCTCCCATGGGTGCTGAGTGCTGGTCCCCTTCCCCTGGGTGCTGCTCCCCCTTCCCTGAGCCCCTCCCCTGGGTGCTGCTCCTCTCTTCAGGCAGGAGTTTGGTGCTGAGGTCACCTCAGACCTTCCTCATCCCCTTGAGCTTCCTCCTCCTCCTCCTCCTCCTCCTGCTGCTGCTTTGCTTCTGGGCAGCAGACTCAAGCAGAGGCCGAAGAGCCCTGCCCCGCCCTGCCCCGCCCAATCCAGCCCAGCCCCACCCAGCCCAGCCCCACCCTGCCCAGCCCAACCCAATCTCATTCAGCCTCCAGCCCCTCCCAGCCCAACCCAACCTTCTTCAGCCCCTCCCAGCCCCGCCCAAGCCTCCTTCCCCCTCAGCCCAGCTCCAGCTTCTCCTCCAGGCTCAGCTCTTGGTCTCCTTCAGCCACCTGCCCAGCAGCAAATAAAATCTCTCTCCAGTGAAGCCTCCTCTGAGCCTCTGCTGCTGCTCAGCCTCCTCCTGCTGAGCCTCTGCTGCTGCTCAGCCTCCTCCTGCTGAGCCTCTGCTGCTGCTCAGCCTCCTCCTGCTGAGCCTCTGCTCAGCCTCTGCTGCTGCTCAGCCTCCTCCTGCTGAGCCTCCTCCTGCTGAGCCTCTGCTGCTGCTCAGCCTCCTCTGAGCCTCTGCTGCTGCTCAGCCTCCTCCTGCTGAGCCTCTGCTCAGCCTCTGCTGCTGCTCAGCCTCCTCCTGCTGAGCCTCCTCCTGCTGAGCCTCTGCTCAGCCTCTGCTGCTGCTCAGTCTCCTCTGAGCCTCTGCTCAGCCTCCTCCTGCTGAGCCTCTGCTGCTGCTCAGCCTCCTCTGAGCCTCTGCTCAGCCTCCTCCTGCTGAGCCTCTGCTGCTGCTCAGCCTCCTCTGAGCCTCTACTCAGCCTCCTCCTGCTGAGCCTCTGCTGAGTCTCCTCTGAGCCTCTGCTCAGCCTCCTCCTGCTGCTCAGCCTCCTGCTGCTCAGCCTTGTTCCTGCTGCTGCTCAGCCTCCCTCCTGCCTCACTCCCTCCCTACCCTGCTGCTGAGCCTTGTTCCCTCCCCTGCCCCTGAGCCTTTCCCTGCTGCTCCTCAGCCTCCCTGCCCTGCTGCTCCTCAGCCTCCCTCCCTGCTCCTCAGCCTCCCTCCCTGCTCCTCAGCCTCCCTCCCTGCTCCTCAGCCTCCCTCCCTGCCCTGCTCCTCCTCAGCCTTCCTCCCTGCCCTGCTGCTCCTCAGCCTCCCTCCCTGCCCTGCTGCTCCTCAGCCTCCCTCCCTGCCCTGCTCCTGGTTTGCTGCTCAGGAGCAGCTGAGGAGGTTCCTGCTGCTGGCTGTGGGCTCTCAACCTGGGAGCTGAGAGGAGTTGGATGGAGCTGGAGCTCAGCTCTGAGCTTCCCTCTGCTCCTGCCCAGGCTTTGTTCTCCTCACTGAATGGAAGAGGCCTCAGGGAGCAGCTCTGGGGGTGCTGGGCACAGGGGGTGCTGGGCACAGGAGGTGCCCCCCAGGAGGGCACCCAGGGGGCAGCTGGGGTCGGGAGCTCTGCAGGGAGGACTCCACCAAACCTCTCCCAGGGCTCTGAAGCCTCCAAGCCAAGAGGTTGCTGCTGCTGCTGCTGGCACCTCCTGGGCTGCCCCTTGGTGGCCTCTCAGCATCTGCCCTGACTTGATTGGAGCTGGCAGTGCCCTCAGCTGCTGCCCCCAGGCCCTGCTGTGCTGCCACCACCTCCTGGCTTGGAGCTCCAGAGGTGGCAGCTCTGGGCCCACAGCCCTGGGGCTGGCACAGAGCTGCTGGCTGGGCCCTGCCTGAAGCCTTCAGCTCAGCTCCAGGAGGCTCAGCCCAAGGATGCCTCCTGCATGCTCTCCAGCAGCTGAGGAAGGAGCAGGGCTGGGCCCAGGGGAGGAGCTGGAGGCAGGGCTGGGGCTGGGGCTGGGCCCAGGAGGAACCAAGAGGTGGGAGCAGAGGAACAG
Organism: Melanerpes aurifrons; assembly: GCA_011125475.1. Taxonomy (NCBI): domain Eukaryota; kingdom Metazoa; phylum Chordata; class Aves; order Piciformes; family Picidae; genus Melanerpes; species Melanerpes aurifrons. Next base: position 422,933 of record WWNC01000157.1, read on the forward strand.
ACCTGGAGCTGCCCCCAGGGCAAGGCTGAGCTTGGCCAGGGGCAGAGCTGCTGCTGCCTGCAGGGCTGTGCCAGGCCTGTGCCAGGCTGCTGCCCAGGGGCAGAGCTGCTGCTGCCTGCAGGGCTGTGCCAGGCCTGTGCCAGGCTGCTGCCTGCAGGGCTGTGCCAGGCCTGTGCCAGGCTGCTGCCCAGGGGGCAGAGCTGCTGCTGCCTGCAGGGCTGTGCCAGGCCTGTGCCAGGCTGCCCAGGGGCCCTCTGCAGAGCCTCCAACCTCCCTCAGCTCCAGATCCCACCCAGCCTGGGGCCAGCTCCAACTGCCTGAGGGTTGGTGGCAGCCAGGGGCAGCTCCCAACCTCTCTGCCCCCAGCCTGGAGACCTTGGGGGACCCAGGGGCAGCTCCCAGCCCCGGAGGGTCCCTGCAGGACAGCTCCTTCCCTGTTCAAAGCCTCGGCAGAGCCTCAGCCCTGCAGGGGAAGGTTGGAGCCTCCTCAGCCCTGTAGGGGAAGGCTGAATGCTCCTCAGCCCTGCAGGGGAAGGTTGGAGGTTCCTCAGCCCTGCAGGGGAAGGCTGAATGCTCCTCAGCCCTGCAGGGGAAGGTTGGAGGCTCCTCAGCCCTGCAGGGGATGGTTGGAGGCTCCTCAGCCCTGCAGGGGATGGTTGGAGGCTCCTCAGCCCTGCAGGGGATGGTTGGAGGCTCCTCAGCCCTGCAGGGGGATGGTTGAGGCTCCTCAGCCCTGCAGGGGAAGGTTGGAGGCTCCTCAGCCCTGCAGGGGAAGGCTGGAGGTTCCTCAGCCCTGCAGGGGAAGGTTGGAGGTTCCTCAGCCCTGCAGGGGAAGGCTGGAGGCTCCTCAGCCCTGCAGGGGAAGGCTGGAGGCTCCTCAGCCCTGCAGGGGAAGGTTGGAGGCTCCTCAGCCCTGCAGGGGAAGGTTGGAGGCTCCTCAGCCCTGCAGGGGAAGGTTGGAGGCTCCTCAGCCCTGCAGGGGAAGGTTGGAGGCTCCTCAGCCCTGCAGGGGAAGGTTGGAGGCTCCTCAGCCCTGCAGGGGAAAGCTGAATGCTCCTCAGCCCTGCAGGGGAAAGCTGAATGCTCCTCAGCCCTGCAGGGGAAGGTTGGGGGCTCCTCAGCTCTGCAGGGGATGGTTGGAGGCTCCTCAGCCCTGCAGGGGAAGGTTGGGGGCTCCTCAGCCCTGCAGGGGAAGGCTGGAGGCTCCTCAGCCCTGCAGGGGAAGGCTGAATGCTCCTCAGCCCTGCAGGGGAAGGTTGGAGGCTCCTCAGCCCTGCAGGGGAAGGTTGGAGGCTCCTCAGCCCTGCAGGGGAAGGTTGGAGGCTCCTCAGCCCTGCAGGGGAAGGCTGGAGGCTCCTCAGCCCTGCAGGGGAAGGTTGGAGGCTCCTCAGCCCTGCAGGGGAAGGTTGGAGGCTCCTCAGCCCTGCAGGGGAAGGCTGGAGGCTCCTCAGCTCTGCAGGGGAAGGTTGGAGGCTCCTCAGCTCTGCAGGGGATGGTTGGAGGCTCCTCAGCTCTGCAGGGGAAGGTTGGAGGCTCCTCAGCCCTGCAGGGGAAGGTTGGAGCCTCCTCAGCTCTGCAGGGGAAGGCTGGAGGCTCCTCAGCTCTGCAGGGGAAGGTTGGGGGCTCCTCAGCTCTGCAGGGGAAGGCTGGAGGCTCCTCAGCCCTGCAGGGGAAGGTTGGAGGCTCCTCAGCCCTGCAGGGGAAGGTTGGAGGCTCCTCAGCCCTGCAGGGGAAGGCTGGAGGCTCCTCAGCTCTGCAGGGGATGGTTGGAGGCTCCTCAGCCCTGCAGGGGAAGGTTGGAGGCTCCTCAGCCTCCCCTCCCGGAGGTGGCTCCCGGAGCTCCTCTAGATGTAGCTCTTGAGCCGCTGGCCGGAGCCGGCAGCTCCCCAGCCCCCTCCCCGCCGCCGGCTCCCCGCGGGGCTGCTCTGTGCTCGGCAGCTGCCCAGGGCTGGCTCTGCCGCCGCCGAGGCTGCTCCGAGCCCGACCTTAATTGGATCAGCAGCCGCAGCTCGGCTGCCCCTGCTGAACCCTTCCCTCCTCATCAGCTTCCTCCTCTTCCTCTTTCTTCTCTTCTTCAGCCTTCTCCTCCTCTTCCATTTCCTCCTCCTCCTCCTCCTTTCCTTTCTCCTCCTCCTTTCCCTTCCCCTCCTCCTCTTCATCCTTCTCTTCCTCATCCTTCTTCTCCTCCTCCTTGGGATGGAGCTGGGAAGCTCTGGGATGGAGCAGAGGCACTTGGACAGATCTGAGAAGCTCTAGGATGGAGCAGAGGGACTGGGATGGTGCTGGGAAGCTCTGGGATGGAGCAGAGGGACTGGGATGGAGCTGGGAAGCTCTGGGATGGAACTGGGAAGCTCTGGGATGGAGCAGAGGGACTGGGATGGAGCTGGGAAGCTCTGGGATGGAGCTAGGAAGCTCTGGGATGGTGCTGGGAAGCCCTGGGATGGTGCTGGGAAGCTCTGGGATGGAGCAGAGGGACTGGGATGGAGCTGGGAAGCTCTGGGGTGGAACTGGGAAGCTCTGGGGTGGAGCAGAGGGTCTGGGGTGGAGCTGGGAAGCCCTGGGGTAGTGCTGGGCAGCCCTGGGGTGGAGCTGGGAAGCTCTGGGACAGATCTGGGAAGCTCTGGGGTGGTGCTGGGCAGCCCTGGGATGGTGCTGGGAAGCTCTGGGATGGAGCAGAGGGTCTGGGATGGTGCTGGGAAGCCCTGGGATGGAGCTGGGAAGCTCTGAGATGGAGCTGGGCAGCCCTGGGATGGAGCTGGGAAGCTCTGGGATGGTGCTGGGCAGCCCTGGGGTGGTGCTGGGAAGCCCTGGGATGGAGCTGGGAAGCTCTGGGGTGGAGCTGGGCAGCCCTGGGGTGGTGCTGGGAAGCCCTGGGATGGAGCTGGGAAGCTCTGGGATGGTGCTGGGCAGCCCTGGGGTGGTGCTGGGAAGCTCTGGGATGGAGCTGGGAAGCTCTGGGGTGGAGCTGGGCAGCCCTGGGATGGAGCTGGGAAGCCCTGGGATGGAGCAGAGGGTCTGGGATGGAGCTGGGAGGGTCTGGGATGGAGCTGGGCAGCCCTGGGATGGAGCTGGGAAGCTCTGGGATGGTGCTGGGCAGCCCTGGGGTGGTGCTGGGAAGCCCTGGGGTGGAGCTGGGAAGCTCTGGGGTGGAGCTGGGCAGCCCTGGGGTGGTGCTGGGAAGCCCTGGGATGGAGCAGAGGGTCTGGGATGGAGCTGGGAAGCTCTGGGATGGAGCTGGGAAGCTCTGGGGTGGAGCTGGGAAGCTCTGGGGTGGAGCTGGGCAGCCCTGGGATGGAGCTGGGAAGCCCTGGGATGGAGCAGAGGGTCTGGGATGGAGCTGGGAAGCTCTGGGATGGAGCTGGGAAGCTCTGGGGTGGAGCTGGGAAGCTCTGGGGTGGAGCAGAGGGTCTGGGGTGGAGCTGGGAAGCTCTGGGATGGAGCTGGGAAGCTCTGGGACAGATCTGGGAAGCTCTGGGGTGGTGCTGGGCAGCCCTGGGGTGGTGCTGGGAAGCTCTGGGATGGAGCTGGGAAGCTCTGGGATGGTGCTGGGCAGCCCTGGGGTGGTGCTGGGAAGCTCTGGGATGGAGCTGGGAAGCTCTGGGACAGATCTGGGAAGCTCTGGGGTGGTGCTGGGCAGCCCTGGGGTGGTGCTGGGAAGCTCTGGGATGGAGCTGGGAAGCTCTGGGGTGGAGCTGGGCAGCCCTGGGATGGAGCTGGGAAGCCCTGGGATGGAGCAGAGGGTCTGGGATGGAGCTGGGAAGCTCTGGGGTGGAGCTGGGAAGCTCTGGGGTGGAGCAGAGGGTCTGGGGTGGAGCTGGGAAGCTCTGGGGTGGTGCTGGGAAGCTCTGGGACAGATCTGGGAAGCTCTGGGGTGGAGCTGGGAAGCTCTGGGGTGGAGCTGGGCAGCCCTGGGGTGGTGCTGGGAAGCTCTGGGATGGAGCTGGGCAGCCCTGGGATGGAGCTGGGAAGCTCTGGGATGGTGCTGGGCAGCCCTGGGGTGGTGCTGGGAAGCCCTGGGATGGAGCTGGGAAGCTCTGGGGTGGAGCTGGGCAGCCCTGGGATGGTGCTGGGAAGCTCTGGGATGGAGCTGGGCAGCCCTGGGATGGTGCTGGGAAGCTCTGGGATGGAGCTGGGCAGCCCTGGGATGGTGCTGGGAAGCTCTGGGATGGAGCTGGGCAGCCCTGGGATGGTGCTGGGAAGCTCTGGGATGGAGCAGAGGGTCTGGGGTGGTGCTGGGCAGCCCTGGGGTGGTGCTGGGCAGCCCTGGGGTGGTGCTGGGAAGCCCTGGGATGGAGCAGAGGGTCTGGGATGGTGCTGGGCAGCCCTGGGGTGGTGCTGGGCAGCCTCCCACTCCCCCCAGAGCAGCCTGGGCAGCGCTGGGTCGAATCCTTCCCCTGGCAAGAGGCTGCCCTGGAGCCTTGGCTGCTGTCCCCCCCTGGCCACAAGGCACCAGCTGAAGCCTGCTGCTGGCTCCCTGGGCCCTGCCTTGGGAGCTGCTCCAAGTTCCCTGCTGGCAGCAGGGCCAGGGAAAGCAGCCCTGGGATGCAGGAGCAGCTTGGAAGTGCCTGGAGCAGGAGCCTGGAGCTCTTCCCCCAGCAGAGCCTCTCCCCTGGAGGCCTTTTCCACCTTCCAGAGCCCTTTGCCTTTGCCTCTGTTTGGGTTCTCCCTGCTGGAGCTTCTCCTCCCAGCCCCAGGAGGCTGCCAGGAGCCCTGGGGAGAGCTGCAGCCTGCTCTGGTGGCCTCCAGTTGGCTCATCCAGGCCTCTCCCTCCATGCAAGGGATGCCAGAGCTCCAGCCCTGGGGGACAGCAGCCTGGGAAGGAGCTCCCTGGGCCCTGGGAGGGAGCTTGGAGCCTTCCCCTGCCTGGAGCCCTGCTGGGACAGCCAGCAGCAGGGCTCTGGAGGCTGCAGGCTGGGAGGGGAAAGGGAGAGCTTGGAGGTGGCAGCAGGAGAGGTTCTGCAGCTGCTCAGGGGGGCTCTGGACCACCTCAGGGGGGCTCTGGACCACCTCAGGAGGGTCTGGGGCTGCTCAGGGGGGCTCTGGACCACCTCAGGAGGGTCTGGGGCTGCTCAGAAGGGCTCTGGACCACCTCAGAGGGGCTCTGGACCACCTCAGGAGGGTCTGGAGCAGCTCAGGAGAGCTCTGGACCACCTCAGAGGGGCTCTGGACCACCTCAGGAGGATCTGGGGCTGCTCAGAAGGGCTCTGGACCACCTCAGAGGGGCTCTGGACCACCTCAGGAGGGTCTGGGGCTGCTCAGAAGGGCTCTGGACCACCTCAGGAGGGCTCTGCACCACCTCAGAGGGGCTCTGGACCACCTCAGCAGCTGTCCCCTGCCCAGTATGAAGCTGGTCCCTGCCCTGCCCCCTCCCCAACCTGCCCCCTCCCAGCCTCCTCCTGCAGCAAGCAACCTATTTGGGGGGGGGGGGGCTGTGTGGAGGCTAGAGGGGACCCCTCCCCCCCCTCAAGATCTCCATCCCAGCATCCAGGGGCGGCTCAGGATCCTTCCCCACTGCTCCCAGCTGGGCTCCTGCTGGTTTGGAGCTGAGCTCTGGGAGGGCTGAGCCAGGAACGTGCCTGAAATATTCATGGGGGGGGAGGGGGAGGGGGAGGAGGAGGAGGGGGTGGGGGAGGGGGACCTGTGACGAAGCACTTTCTGGAGAGGGAGAGGGTGGAAGATGGAGAAGCTGCTGGTGGCTGACTCACAGCTCCGACTCAGACTAAACCCCCCCCAGCCCCACCCCCACCCCCAGGGGTCAGCGACCCTCAGGCGGGGGGCGAGGAAGGGGGAGGGGAGATGGGGGAAGGGTGAGATGGGAGGGGGAGGGGGGAGATGGAGGGGGAGGGGGGGAGGGGGGAGATGGAGGGGGATGGAGATGGAGGGGGGGAGGGGGAGATGGAGGGGGAGGGGAAGATGGGGGGGACATGGAGGGGGAGGAGAAGGGGAGGGGAGATGGGGGGAATGGGGGGAGGGAGATGGAGGAGGAGGGAGATGGAGGGGAGATGGAGGAGGGGAGATGGAGAGGAGATGGAGGGGGAGATGGAGATGGAGGGGAGGGGAGATGGAGGGGGGAGATGGAGGGGGGGGAGATGGAGGGGAGATGGAGGGGAGATGGGGGAGGGGGAGATGGAGGGGGATGGAGGGGAGGGGAGATGGAGGGGAGATGGAGGAGGGAGGGAGGGGGAGATGGGGAGATGGAGGGGGGGGGGAGATGGAGGAGGGGAGATGGAGATGGAGAGGGGAGGGAGATGGAGGAGATGGAGGGGAGAGGCATCTCCTGCACAGCTGGCAGCAAAGATTTGACCCTTCTGGGGTCCTCCCCCTCCAGGTTTGGGTGCTGGGAGGTCAGCAAAGGGCCTGGGGGAGAGCCCCCCCGGGGCAGCCTCCCCTGAAGCCTCCCCCCGGGGCAGCCTCCCCCCCGGGGCAGCCTCCCCAGCCCCCAGCTGCAGCTGGAGCTACATCTGAGACAGGTTTCAGACCTCCAAGGGCTCCAAATCCACTTTTATTCCTCACCTGAGGACCAAGGGTGGTCCAGGACCCCCTGGAGTGGTCCCAAACCCCAACCCCAACCCAGACCCCTCCACCCCCACCCCTGCTGGAGCTGCTCAGGTACCCATGGGGTCCTCACCTGAAGACCTAAGATGGTCCAGGACCCCCTGGAGTGGTCCCAAACACCAGCCCCAACCCAGGCAGCTCCATCCCAACCCCTGCTGGAGCTGCTCAGACCTCCCTGGGGTCCCCATCTGAGGACCAAGGGTGGTCCAGGACCCCCTGGAGTGGTCCCAAAACCCAACCCAAACCCAGCCCCCTGCCCCCCCAGCCCTGCTGGAGCTGCTCAGACCTCTCTGGGGTCCACATCTGAGGACCAAGGATGCTCCAGGCCCCCCCTGGAATGGTTCCAACCCCTAACCCCAGCCCCCTGCCCCCCCAGCCCTGCTGGAGCTGCTCAGGAGGAGCTGCTGCTCCCCAAGCCTGGATGACCTCCTGCAGGAGACCCTTCCCCACAGCCCCCAACCAACCCCAGCACCACCTCCCGCCCCCTGCCCCCGGGAGGACCTCCCCTGCCCCAAGCCAGGAGGCTCTGGGTGAAGCCCAAGCAGGGAAGGAGAGGAGCAGCAGGGCTCAGGGCTCAGCAGGTTGGGAGCCCTGGGGTGGGCTCTGAGGCCAGGGGAGGAGGAGGAGGAGGAGCTGTGGGCAGGGAGCAGGAGCTGCCAAACATCTCCTGGGAGGCATAGGTGAGGTAGAGGAAACCATCTTCATCCCTGCTGGCCTGGTAGAGCTCCTGCATGGTGATGGCCATGTTGGGAAGCCCTCTGCTGCCCACCAGCAGGTAGAAGGTCTGGGAGGAGGTCAAGCAGAGCCTGCTCCTGGCCCGGGGCAAGGGGAAGTCAGCCTCGGGCTGGAGGTTGCCCAAGCACCAAGCCCCGGGGGGAAGCTTCCCCCCGCGGAGGTCTCCAGCCAGGGGCAGCTGCTGCCGGAGCTCCAGCGCCCCCCAGGGGACAGAGGAGAGGTAATGAACCCCCCCCAAGGGCTAATTAACCACCCTCAAAGGCCAATTAACCCACCCCAAGGGCTAATTAACCACCCTCAAAGGCCAATTAACCCACCCCAAGGGCTAATTAACCACCCTCAAAGGCTAATTAACCCACCCCAAGGGCTAATTAACCACCCTCAAAGGCCAATTAACCCCCCCAAGGGCTAATTAACCACCCTCAAAGGCCAATTAACCCACCCCAAGGGCTAATTAACCCACCCCAAAAGCTAATTAACCACCCTCAAAGGCCAATTAACCCACCCCAAGGGCTAATTAACCACCCTCAAAGGCTAATTAACCACCCCCCAAGGGCCAATTAACCCACCCCAAGGGCTAATTAACCACCCTCAAAGGTTAATTAACCCACCCCAAGGGCTAATTAACCACCCTCAAAGGCCAATTAACCCACCCCAAGGGCTAATTAACCCACCCCAAGGGCTAATTAACCCACCCCAAGGGCTAATTAACCACCCTCAAAGGCTAATTAACCCCCCCAAGGGCTAATTAACCACCCTCAAAGGCTAATTAACCACCCCCCAAGGGCAAATTAACCCACCCCAAGGGCTAGTTAACCACCCTCAAAGGCCAATTAACCCACCCCAAGGGCTAATTAACCCACCCCAAGGGCTAATTAACTACCCCCCAAGGGCCAATTAATCCACCCCAAGGGCTAATTAACCCACCCCAAGGGCTAATTAACCACCCTCAAAGGCTAATTAACCACCCCCAAGGGCTAATTAACCACCCTCAAAGGCTAATTAACCACCCTCAAAGGCCAATTAACCCACCCCAAGGGCTAATTAACCCACCCCAAGGGCTAATTAACCACCCTCAAAGGCTAATTAACCACTCCCCAAGGGCCAATTAACCCACCCCAAGGGCTAATTAACCACCCTCAAAGGCTAATTAACCACCCCTCAAGGGCTAGTTAACCCACCCCAAGGGCTAATTAACCACCCTCAAAGGCCAATTAACCCACCCCAAGGGCTAATTAACCCACCCCAAGGGCTAATTAACCACCCTCAAAGGTTAATTAACCACCCCCCAAGGGCTAGTTAACCCACCCCCTCCAAGGGCTCATTAACCACCCCCTCCAAGGGCTAATTAACCACACCCAAGGGCTAATGAATCCACCCCCACAAGGGCCAATTAACCCAACCCCAAGGGCTAATTAAGCCACCCTCCAAGGGCTAATTAGCCCACCCTTCCACGGGCTAATTAGCCCATCCCCAAGGGCTAATGAATCCACCCCCCTAAGGGCTAATTAACCACACTCAAGGGCTAATGAATCCACCCCCCCAAGAGCTAATTAAGCCACACCCAACGGCTAACTAACCCCTCCCATGGGCTAATTAACCCCTCCCAAGGGCTAATTAACCCACCCTTCCACGGGCTAATTAACCCACCCCACCATGGGCTATTTAACCCCTCCCAAGGGCTAATTAACTCAGCCTTCCAAGGCCTAATTAACCACACCCAAGGGCTAATGAATCCCCCCACAAGGGCTAATTAACCCACCCAAAGGCTAATTAACCCAACTCCAAGGGCAAATTAACCCACACCCAAGGGCTAATTAACCCACACCCAAGGGCTAATTAACCCACCTCCAAGGGCCAATTAACCACCCCAAAGACTAATTACCCTCCTCAAAGGCTAATTAACCCACCCCAAGAGCTAATTAACCCATCCCAAGGGCTAATTAAGCCACCCCCAAGGGCCAATTAACCACCCCAAAGACTAATTGCCCTCCTCAAAGGCTAATTAACCCACCCCAAGGGCCAATTAACCACCCTCAAGGGCTAATTAACCCCCCCAAGGGCTAATTAACCACCCTCAAGGGCTAATTGCCTGAGGCCAACACTTGGCCACCAAACCCTCACCCGGTGGAGCCCCCAGGGTGGCTTCCAAGCCAAGCCCCAAGGGCTAATCAATTAACCCCGAGGGCTAATCAATTAACCCCGAGGGCTAACCCACCAGGAGAGCTAATTAACCCCCTCCAAGGGCTAATTAACTAATTGCCCTCAACCTTTAGCCACCAAAGCCTCTCCTCTTGGGGGCTCCCAGGTGGCTTCCAAGCCAAGCTGCTGCCCTGGCCCCGCTGGGGTCTCCCCTGGGCTCCTGCAGCAGGGCTGAGGACCTCTCCCCTTGCCCCCCAGGGACCCCCCCCAGGTGCCACTGACCTCAGGGTGACAACAAACTGAGCCAGGGGCAGGTCCTGAGCCACCAGGAACTTGGTCCTGTCCAAGGGGGGCAAAGTCCTCTCCTTCTGGTAGCGCTCCACAACCACCTGCAGCAGGGGAGGAGAGGCTGCAGCAGGGGGGGAGAGGCTGCAAGAGGGGAAGAGAGGCTGCAGCAGGGGGGAGAGGCTGCAGGAGGTGGGGAGAGGCTGCAGCAGGGGGGAGAGGCTGCAGGAGGTGGGGAGAGGCTGCAGCAGGGGAGGAGAGGATGCAAGAGGGGAAGAGAGGCTGCAGCAGGGGGGAGAGGCTGCAGGAGGTGGGGAGAGGCTGCAGCAGGGGGGAGAGGCTGCAGGAGGTGGGGAGAGGCTGAAGCAGAGCAGGAGAGGCTGCAGGAGGGGAGGAGAGGCTGAAGCAGGGGGGGAGAGGCTGCAGGAGGGGAGGAGAGGCTGCAGGAGGGGGGGAGAGGATGCAGCAGGGGAGGAGAGGATGAAGCAGAGCAGGAGAGGCTGCAGCAGGGGAGGAGAGGCTGCAGGAGGGGAGGGGAGGATGAAACAGGGGAGGAGAGGCTGCAGGAGGTGGGGAGAGGCTGCAGCAGAGGGGGAGAGGCTGCAGCAGGGGAGGAGAGGCTGCAGCAGGGGAGGAGAGGCTGCAGCAGGGGAGGAGAGGATGCAGGAGGAGAGGAGGAGGAAGGGGAGGAGATGGCAGAGGCTTGGGAGGCTCTGGAAGGAGGTGGAGGGCTTCAGGCTGCAGCCCCAGAGGTTGGGTGGCTGCTGGAGGCCCTTACTGGGATCCTGTTGGGGTACTTCAAGCGAATCTCCATCACCTCCTGCACCCTGGAGGCTGTGGGGGAGACAAGGAGGAGCCTTGAGCCCCATGGGCACCGTGGGCACCACCTCCACCACCCTGCTGCTCCTCTGCCCACCCCCCCCCACCCCCCCCAGGAACAGACCAAAGCTTCTCCTCTGCTTGAAGGGGCAGCAGCTGCCCTCAGCTGGGAGCATCCTGGAGGAGGAGGAGGAAAGGAGGAGGAGGAGGAGGAGAAGGAAGGAGGAGGAACCTGGAGGTGGTAGCAGGAGCTGAGCCCCACCAAGGGCAGCTGCTGCTGGTGGAGCTCCTGATAAAGGCTCCTCCTGCTCAGGCTGAGCTGTGGAGAGGAGGAGCTGGGGGAGGGGGGGAAGGGACCTCTGGAGCTCAGCTCCAGCAGCTGGAGGTGCTGGGCACAGGAGGGGCTGGGCACAGGAGGTGCCCCCCAGGAGGGCACCCAGGGGGCAGCTGGGGTCGGGAGCTCTGCAGGGAGGACTCCACCAAACCTCTCCCAGGGCCTCTGAAGCCTCCAAGCCAAGAGGTTGCTGCTGCTGCTGCTGGCACCTCCTGGGCACAGCCCTGGGCACCCCTCAGCTGCTGCCAGCCCCAGCCCCATGCCCCCCAGCACGCAGCAGATGCCCTCTGGGGGCTGCCCCCCAGCAGCAGCAGCAGCCAGGGAGGTGCCCTCAGCCTCTCCTCAAGCCCTGCTGGGCTCTGCCCTGGGCACTGCCAGCTGGGGGGGTGCCCACCCCTGGCTGGGGCAGGAGCAGCTCCCTCTGTGCCCTGCTGCCCACACTCTGCCTCCTGCCCCCCAGCACAGCCCCTTGGGGGCCTCCTTGCTGCCCCCTGCCCCCCAGCACTGCTCCCTGGTCAGGGCATTTGGGGAGTGGTCTTTTGCTTCCCCCCAGGCTCTTGTGAGCTGGGGAGGGGCTCAGGAGTGCCCCCAGGACCCCTCACAGCTGCCCCAAAGGACTAAATGGGGGAGGGGGGGGAGGGCGAGAGGTTTGGGGGAGAGGTGTCCAGGAGATTTGGGAGGGGGTAGTGCAGTGTTGGGGGGGGGGGGGTCTGTACCCCCCCAGGGGTGAGGAGGGGGCAGGGAAGCCTCCGTTCGCGGCTGGGGGGGAGGGGAAGCTGCAATTGAGGGGTTCTTGGGGGGGGGTGGGGGAGGGAAGGGCTTTTGGGGGGGATCTTTTCTTGCGGGGGGAGAGGGGTGGATTCCTCCCCCCCCCCATCCTGCAGGATCCCTAAATCCCACTTCCAGGCGCGGGATCCATAGGGAGCAGCGTTGGAGCCGCGGCCGCGGCGCGGGGGTGGATTCGCTGACGCCTTCCTGACGCCATCGAGGGGAGGAGGAGGAGGAGGAGGAGGAGGAGGAAGGGGAGGGGGACAACCCCACCCCCACCCCCTGGACCAGTCCCTCCCAGCCTCCCATCATCGTATCCATGAGATTCCCAAAATCCTGGGGGGAAATCCAGCGATTTTTAACCACCCAGGGAGGTTTTTCCCTACCCCCTGCTGCCTTCCTCCCCCCAGCTCCAGGCTCAGCTCCAGGCTGCCCTCCAAGAGCTCCATCTCTGCCTTGAGCCTTCCCAAAGCCAGGAGCAAGGATCCCAGGCAGGAGAATTCCCTGGATCCCAGGGTTTTGGGGTCTTTTTTACCCCATTTTTAGGTTGTTTTGGGGTCGTTTTGCGCCCTCCTCCCCTCCCCTGCTGGCCACCTCGGGTGGGATCTGCCCTGCCCCGAGCCCCTTTCTGCCCGGGCTCAGCCCCAAGCCCTCCCCGGGGCTGTGCTGGAAGCTCCGGGAGGAGGCAGCAGAGCTGCTGGCAGGAAGCTGCAGCCGCGGCCGCAGGACACCGCTCGGGATCCAGGCCGAGCCCAGGAGCTTCGTCAAGGCTCTAATTGCTAATTAATTGCTGCCAGGAGCTCTGCCAGGGCTGCCTGCAGCACCTTTGCACAGCCTTTGGGTGGCGCCAAGGCCTCCTTCCTCCTCCTTCCTTCTCCTTCCTCCTCCTTCCTTCTCCTTCCTCCTTCTTCCTTCTCCTTCCTCCTTCCTTCTTCCTCCTCGTTCTTCCTCATTCTTCCTCCTCCTTCCTTCTCCCTCCTTCCTCCCTCCTTCCTCCCTCCTTCCTCCTCCTTCCTTCTCCCTCCTTCCTCCCTCCTTCCTCCTCCTTCCTCCTCCTTCCTCCTCCTTCCTTCTCCCTCCTTCCTCCCTCCTTCCTCCTCCTTCCTCCTCCTTCCTTCCTTCCTCCTTCCTCCCTCCTTCCTCCTCCTTCCTCCTCCTTCCTCCTCTCCCCCCTTCCTCCTCCTCTCCCCCCTATGCCCTCCTCATTTCCTCCACCCCTTCCCATCTCCCCAATCCCTTCCTCACCTTCCCCCTCCCCATTTCTCCATCCCCTCCCCATCTCCCCCATTTCCTCTTCACCTCCTCCCCATCTCCCCCCTCCCTTCCTCACCTCATCCCCTCCTCACCTCATCCCCCTCCTCACCCCATCCCTGCCTCACCCTCTCCCCATCTCCCCCATCCCCTTCCTCACCTCTCCTACCCCTTCTTCACCTCCTCCCCCTCTCCTCATCCTCTCCTCCTCCCTGCTCTGCAGCTTCCTTCTCTCCCCCAGCACCAGGCCCCTGCTGCTGCTCCCCCCCCAGCTTTGTCAGGTGCTCATCCTGGGGGGGGGGTTGGGGAGCTCCACTCCAGGCTCTGCTCACTGCAGCTGCTGTGGAATTTCCTTTCCCTTCCTCCTCCACCTCCTCCTCCTCCCCCTCCCCCTCCTCCTTCCCCAGCTCCCATGCATTAAACATTGCCCATAAAGAGCAGCTCTGGCTGCCAGCACAGCTGGAGGAGGGAGGCTGCAGCCAGCTCCTGGCATCCAGGGGGAAGGAAGAAAGGAGGCAAGGAGGATGCAGGAGGAAAGGGAGGGAGAAAACAGAGAGGGAAGGGGCTGGGGGGGGGGGGGGGAGGGGAGGGGAAGGGGGAAGTGGGGAAGGAGAGAGGGGAAAAGGGAAGGGGAGACCCCCAGCATGGAAGCAGTGAGGCCAGGGCTCTGCAACTGGCAGAGTTTGGATTTGTTTTATTTGCTGTCAAGTAAAAAATAAACCAAAGAAACCACAACAAGAAACCCAACTCAGGGGAAGCTGAAGAGATCCATGCTCCGAGGAGGAGGAGGAGGAGGAAGGCTCCATCCATCCATCCTCCTCCTCCTCTCACAAACAACCAAACAGCCAAGGCTGGATGCGTAGAAAAATAAAGAGCTTGGAGGGGAAGGGAGAGAAGAGAGCAGAGAGGGAGAGGAGTCCCAGCATGAGGAGGGGGGAGGAAGGCTTCGTTGTCCTCCTCCTCCTCCTCTCAAAGACAACCAAAGAGCCCAGGCTGGATGTGTAGAAAAATGGAGAGCTTGGGGCAGGGGGAGAAGGGCAAAGAGAGCAGGGAGAGGAATCCGGTGTGAGGAGGAGGAGGAGGGAGAGGAAAAAGAAGAGAGGAGCAGAAGGAGGAGAGGAGAAGGAGAAGGAAGAAGCGGAGGAGGAGGGGAAGAAGGGGAGGAGGGGAAGGAGAGGAGGAAGAAGAGAAGAAGAGGAGAAGGAACAGAAGAGGAGAAGAAGAGGAGGAGAAGGTGGAGGGAAGGAAGGAGGGCAAGAAGGAGGAGAAGAGGAGGAGAAAAAGGAGAAGCAGAGGAGGAGAAGAAGAAGGAACAGAAGAGGAGAAGAGGAGGTGAAGGTGGAAGGAGGGAGGGCAAGAAGGAGGAGAGGAGGAGGAGAAGGAGAAGAAGAGGAGGAGGAGGAGAGGAGGAGGAGAGGAGGCAGAAGGGGAGAAGAGGATGAGGAGGGGAGGCAGAGGGGGAGAGGAGGAGAAGAAGAGGTGAGGAGGAGGAGAGGAGGAGGAGGAGAAGAAAAAGGAGGAGAGGAGGAGGAGAGGAGGAGGAGAAGAAGGAGGAGGAGGAGGAGGAGAGGAGGAGAAGAGGAGGAGGAGAGGAGGAGGAGAGGAGGAGGAGGAGAAGAGGAGGAGGAGAAGAGGAGAAGGAGAAGAGGAGGAGAAGAGGAGGAGAAGAGGAGGAGAAGAGGAGGAGAAGAGGAGGAGAAGAGGAGGAGGAGAAGAGGAGGAGAAGAAGAGGAGGAGGAGAAGAGGAGGAGGAGAAGAGGAGGAGGAAAAGAGGAGGAGGAGAAGAGGAGGAGAAGAGGAGGAGAAGAGGAGGAGAAGAGGAGGAGAAGAGGAGGAGGAGGAGAAGAGGAGAAGGAGGAGAAGAGGAGAAGGAGAAGAGGAGGAGGAGAAGAGGAGAAGGAGAAGAGGAGAAGGAGAAGAGGAGAAGGAGAAGAGGAGAAGGAGAAGAGGAGAAGAAGAGAAGAAGGAGAAGAGGAGGAGAAGAGGAAGAGGAGGAGGAGAAGAGGAAGAGGAGGAGGAGAAGAGGAAGAGGAGGAGGAGAAGGAGAGGAGGAGGAGGAGAAGAGGAAGAGGAGGAGGAGAAGAGGAAGAGGAGGAGGAGAAGGAGAAGAGGAGGAGGAGAAGAGGAAGAGGAGGAGGAGAAGAGGAGAAGGAGAAGAGAAGGAGAGGAGGAGAAGGAGAAGAGAAGGAGAGGAGGAGAAGAGGAAGAGGAGGAGGAGAAGAGGAAGAGGAGGAGGAGAAGAGGAGGAGGAGAAGGAGAAGAGGAGGAGGAGAAGAGGAAGAGGAGGAGGAGAACAGGAAGAGGAGGAGGAGAAGAGGAAGAGGAGGAGGAGAAGGAGAAGAGGAGGAGGAGAAGAGGAAGAGGAGGAGGAGAAGAGGAGAAGGAGAAGAGAAGGAGAGGAGGAGAAGGAGAAGAGAAGGAGAGGAGGAGAAGAGGAGGAGTGGGGGAGGCGCAGGGCGGGGGGGAGGGCAGTCAGAGCTCCCCGGAGGTCTTGATGACGTGGAAGAGGGTGACGTTGTAGAGCACCTGGTGGCCGTTGTTCCAGGTGTAGAGCACCCTCTCGCGGGGGTTGTAGTCCAGCATGGAGATGTGGGAGTACTGGTTGTGGAAGGGGATGTCGGTGTACTCGTAGCTGGAGGCGTTGGTGGAGTAGGCGAAGTAGATCTTGGCGCCGGCCAGGTGCGAGTTGGTGACGTAGAGGACGCCGCAGATCATGAAGGCCTCCCCGGCGCTGCGCTTGGGGTAGCCGGTGTCCCAGCTCCGCAGCAGCTCCAGCGTGGAGGGGTCCACGCGGCTCACCACGATGTTGCCGGCGTTCTGGTTGGTGGTGTAGACCACCCAGAGGCCGCTCTCGTCCGCCATGAAGTCGATGTCGGAGTAGCCCCCCCAGGAGTAGGGGAAGGTGTTGTTGTAGCCGGCGCCGGGCAGGCTGCGCTGCACCAGGACGCTGCGGGAGCGGAAGTGGTACTTGACGGCCACGTTGCTCTGGTACTTGTTGTAGTAGAGGGAGCCGTTGTAGACCACGTGGCCGGTGCCCGCCCAGGGGTGGGGCAGGAGGTGCTGCACGAAGTTCTGGCCGCTGACGAAGTCGCTCAGGCTGCGGAACTCCAGGACGCGGCGCCCCTTGTAGTAGCCGTCCATGTACCACACCTGGCGGAGGGCAGGGGGAGAGGGGCAGGGAGGAAAGGGGTGAGGAAGGGTGGGGGCGGGAGGGGAGAGGTCTGGAAAAGTGGGGGCTGAGAGGGCTAAAAGTAAGGGGGAGTAACTCAGAAGTAAGGGGGGGGAGTAGAGGGGGAGTAACCTAAAAGTAGGAGGTGAGTAACCTAAAAGTAGAGGGAGAGTAACCTAGAAGTAGAGGATGAGTAACCTAGAAGTAGAGGATCAGTAACCGAGAAGAAAGAGCTGAGTAACCTAAAAGAAGGAGGGGAGTAACCTAAAAGTAGGAGGGGAGTAACCTAGAAGTAGGGAGGATGAGTAACCTAGAAGTAGGGAGGAGTGACCCTAAAAGTAGGAGGTGAGTAACCTAGAAGTAGAGGATGAGTGACCTAGAAGTAGGGGTGAGTGACCCTAAAAGTAGGAGGTAACTTAAGAGTAGAGGGAGAGTAACCTAAAAGTAGGAGATGAGTAGCCAAGAAGAAAGAGCTGAGTAACCTAAAAGAAGGAGGGGAGTAGCCTAAAAGTAGGAGGGGAGTGGCCTAAAAGTAGAGGGTGAGTAGCCTAAAAGTAGGAGGTGGGTAACCTAGAAGTAGAGGATGAGCAACCTAGAAGTAGGGGGGGAGTGACCCTAAAAGTAGAGGGTGAGTAACCTAAGAGTAGAGGGAGAGCAACCTAAAAGTAGGAGATGAGTAACCTAAAAGTAGGGGAAGAGTAGCCTAGAAGTAGGAGAGGAGTAGCCTAAAAGTAGGGGAAGAGCAACCTAAAAGTTGGAGGGGAGTAGCCTAAAAGTAGGAGGGGAGTGACCTAAAAGTAGGGGAAGGGTAACCTAGAAGTAGAGGGTGAGTAACCTAGAAGTAGGAGGTGAGTACTCCAGGGTAGGGGGAAGTGACCCTAAAAGTAGAGGATGAGTAACCTAGAAGCAGAGGGTGAGCACTCAAGAGTTGGGGGGGGGAGTGACCTAAAAGTAGGGGGGAAGTGACCTAGAACTAGTGCATGAGCAACCTAAAAGCAGGGGGTGAGTAACCCAGAAGTAAGAGAGGAGTAGCCTAAAAGTAGGGGAAGAGCAACCTAAAAGTAGGGGGAGGGAGGAGCCCCGAAGCAGGGGGAGGTAACTCAGAAGCAGGGGGTGAGTAACCTCGAAGCAGGGAGTGAGTAACCTCGAAGTAGGGGGTGAGTAACCTCGAAGTAGGGGGTGAGTAACCTGGCAGCAGGGGGTGAGCAAGGCAAAATGCAGGGGGTTGAGCAGCCTGGACGTCGGGGGTGGGCCCCTCGGAAGTAGCAGCCGAGTGAGCCCCCAGCAGGGGATGAGGAACTCAAGCAGGAGCTGAGTAACCTCGGGGTAGGGAAGGTGCAGCCACGGAGGAGCTGCCCCCAGCGCTGCCTCCCCCTGCCTGTGGCCTCCTCTGGCTGAGCCTCCCTCGCTAGTCCCTCCGGGGCACCTCCGGAGGTCCTTTGCCTCCCCTGCGTGACCCCAAAAGCCTCCCCTGGAGATGCAGCACCCACCCCCACCCCCCCACCCCCACCCTTCCCCTCCCTCCCTCCCCCCCCAGCTCCCACTCCGGTGAGCAATCGGCGGAGGAGCAGCGCCGGGAGGAGCAGCGCCGGGAGGAGCAGCCCCGGGGAATTCCCAGCCCCCGGAGGAGGCTCCCGGGGAGCTCCCAGCCTGGGCAGGCAGCCAGGGAGGCTGCGGGGGAGAGGGAACAGAGTGGGGGGGTGGGAGGGGGTAGGGGGGAAGGGGGTGCCCGGGGGAAGGGGCGGCAGGGCATGGGCACCGCAGGGAGAGGGCACTGAAGGGGCAGGGAGAGCAGGGAGGGGGAAAAGCAGGATCCAGAGACCCCAAGGAGGGGGCACCCAGGGGGCAGGGAGCACAGGGAGGGGGCACAGAGCCCAGGCAAGGGGCACCCAGGGGGCAGGGAGCACAGGGAGGGGGCACAGAGCCCAGGCAAGGGGCACCCAGGGGGCAGGGAGCACAGGGAGGGGGCACAGACCCCAGGGAGGGGGCACCCAGGGGCAGGGAGCACAGGGAGGGGGCACAGAGCCCAGGCAAGGGGCACCCAGGGGCAGGGAGCACAGGGGGGGGCACAGAGCCCAGGCAAGGGGCACCCAGGGGGCAGGGAGCACAGGGAGGGGGCACAGAGCCCAGGCAAGGGGCACCCAGGGGGCAGGGAGCACAGGGAGGGGGCACAGAGCCCAGGCAAGGGGCACCCAGGGGGCAGGGAGTACAGGGAGGGGGTACAGAGCCCAGGCAAGGGGCACCGAGGGGGCAGGGAGCACAGGGAGGGGGCACCGAGCCCAGGCAAGGGGCATCCAGGGGGCAGGGAGCACAGGGAGGGGGCACAGACCCCAGGGAGGGGGCACCCAGGGGGCAGGGAGCACAGGGAGGGGGCACAGAGCCCAGGCAAGGGGCACCCAGGGGGCAGGGAGCACAGGGAGGGGGTACAGAGCCCAGGCAAGGGGCACCGAGGGGGCAGGGAGCACAGGAAGGGGGCACAGACCCCAGGGAGGGGGCACCCAGGGGGCAGGGAGCACAGGAAGGGGGCACAGACCCCAGGGAGGGGGCACCCAGGGGGCAGGGAGCACAGGGAGGGGGTACAGAGCCCAGGCAAGGGGCACCGAGGGGGCAGGGAGCACAGGAAGGGGGCACAGACCCCAGGGAGGGGGCACCCAGGGGGCAGGGAGCACAGGAAGGGGGCACAGACCCCAGGGAGGGGGCACCCAGGGGGCAGGGAGCACAGGGAGGGGGAAAACCAGGATCCAGAGACCCTAGGGAGGGGGCAGGGAGGGGGAGAGGGCACCGAGGGGGCAGGGAGCACAGGGTGGGGGCATCAAGGAGGCACTGAGCCCAGGGAGGGGGCATCAAGGGGGCATTGAGCCCAGCAAAGGGGCACCGAGCACAGGGAGGGGGCACCGAGGGGACACCAAGCACAGTCAGGGGGCACCGAGGGGGCACAGAGCACAGTCAGGGGGCACCGAGGGGGCACTGAGCACAGGGAGGGGGCACCGAGGGGGCACAGAGCACAGTCAGGGGGCACCGAGGGGACACCAAGCACAGTCAGGGGGCACCGAGGGGGCACAGAGCACAGTCAGGGGGCACCGAGGGGGCACAGAGCACAGGGAGGGGGCACCGAGGGGGCAGGGAGCCCTTTCCTCGGGCCAGGGAGAGGCTGGGGGTGGGTGGAGAAGGGCAGAGAGGGCTGACGGGGGATGCCCAGGCAGGGGGTCTTGTGCCCACCCCGCCATGCCCCTGGGGTGCCCACCCCCGGGGGGGCCTCACCCTGCTGTCGGAGCTGGGCGTCATGGTGTCGGTCATCCAGGAGCCGAAGCGGGACCCCGACGCCCGGATCGTGATCGGATTGCTGACCCCTGTCAGCTTCCCACAGCCTGGAAAAGCCGGGATGAAGATCCCCCCCACGACCTCCCGACACCCCCCCCCCAGCACCCCCGGCCCCAAACTGGGCACCGAGGGGTCGCAGCCAACCCCGCGGGCATCGGTGCCCACCCCGAGGGGAGAAGGAGGTAAAGGGAGGAAGGGGTTCGGGGAGGAAGGGGTTCGGGGAGGAAGGGGTTTGGGGCGGGGGGGGGAGGGGTTTGCTAATGGGGAAAGGGCAGCTTGGGGGGGGGGGGCAGGGAGGGAAAGGAGGTGGCAAAGGGGGTCTCAGTTCAACCAGGGGGGCCCAGGGGGGGGGTGCCAGGCGGAGGGTGCCCGGCGGAGGCAGGCGGCTGGGCTGCGCTGTTGTTATCATGCAGCAGCCATCGGCAGTGCAGCAAAAGGGGAGGCTCAGCAGCGGGCAGCTGCAGCTGGGGGCTGGCTGCAGGGGAAGCTGACAGCAACCAACCCCCCACCCGGTGCCAGCCTGGAGAGGTGGGAAGAGAGCTCTGGAGGCGCTGGGCACAGCTGGATGCCCACAGCAGGCTGCCAGGAGGGCACCCAGGGGGGCAGCTGGGGTCGGGAGCTCTGCAGGGAGGACTCCACCAAACCTCTCCCAGGGCCTCTGAAGCCTCCAAGCCAAGAGGTTGCTGCTGCTGCTGCTGGCACCTCCTGGGCACAGCCCTGGGCACCCCTCAGCTGCTGCCAGCCCCAGCCCCATGCCCCCCAGCACGCAGCAGATGCCCTCTGGGGGCTGCCCCCCAGCAGCAGCAGCAGCCAGGGAGGTGCCCTCAGCCTCTCCTCAAGCCCTGCTGGGCTCTGCCCTGGGCACTGCCAGCTGGGGGGGTGCCCACCCCTGGCTGGGGCAGGAGCAGCTCCCTCTGTGCCCTGCTGCCCACACTCTGCCTCCTGCCCCCCAGCACAGCCCCCTGGGGGCTCCTTGCTGCCTGCTGCCCACCTTGGTGCCCCCTGCAGCACTACCAGTCCCTCCCCAGTAGCTCTCCTGGCCTGGGGCAGGGGCTTGGTCCTCCCTCCCCTTGCCTTGGGTACCCCTCAGGACCTCCCCCTCCTGGCACCACCCCTCCCACGGTGGCACCAGCAGCAAACTGCTTGAGGCTCCACAACCTTCCTGCCTCCCCAGGGTGCTTCACCTCAGAGGAGCTTCCAGGTCCCCGGGATGGCTACCAGGGAGGGACTTCGGGCTTCTGGGGGACGCTCGGGGGGGGTGGGGGGTGGGTGGGATTGGGTGTGGAGCCCGCTGGGGACAGGGGGTGGAGGTGGGATTGGGTCTGGAGCCCGTTGGGGGCAGGGGGTGGAGGTGGGATTGGGTCTGGAGCCCGCTGGGGGCCGGGGGTGGAGGTGGGATTGGGTCTGGAGCCCGCTGGGGGCCGGGGGTGGAGGTGGGATTGGGTCTGGAGCCCGCTGGGGGCCGCGGCTCGGGGTGGGACCGGGGGAGGGGCTGGGAGTCGTACCCAGCTTCTGCATGCAGGCGTGCAGCCGAGCCTCCAGCAGCAGCACTCTCTGCTGCAGCTCCTCGTAGTCGTAGGCTCCCATCTCCTCCTGGATGCTCAGCAGCGTCCCCGAGAGGTTCCTGACCTCCTCCTTGAGGTGCAGGATCAGCCTCGTGTCCGCCTTGTACTGGTCCAGCACCGGCAGCAGGGGCAGCAGCTCCCGCATCTTGTCCTGCAGATCCTGCGGGACGGAGGCAAAATCCCCCCAGGAGCTCCCCCTCGGCAAGGGCTGGGACCAGCAGGGCCGGGGCTGAGCGCCGGGAGCTCAGCCCTGGATCAGCACAGGGATGCTGAGCCCTGGATCAGCACAGGGAAGCTCAGCCCTGGATCAGCACAGGGATGCTCAGCCCTGGATCACCACAGGGAAGCTCAGCCCTGGATCAGCACAGGGATGCTCAGCCCTGGATCAGCACAGGGATGCTCAGCCCTGGGATCAGCACAGGGATCCTCAGCCCTGGATCAGCACAGGGAAGCTCAGCCCTGGATCAGCACAGGGATGCTCAGCCCTGGATCAGCACAGGGATGCTCAGCCCTGGGATCAGCACAGGGATGCTCAGCCCTGGATCAGCACAGGGATGCTCAGCCCTGGATCACCACAGGGATGCTCAGCCCTGGATCAGCACAGGGATGCTCAGCCCTGGATCACCACAGGGATGCTGAGCCCTGGATCAGCACAGGGATGCTCAGCCCTGGATCAGCACAGGGATGCTCAGCCCTGGGATCAGCACAAGGAAGCTCAGCCCTGGATCAGCACAGGGATGCTCAGCCCTGGGATCAGCACAGGGATGCTGAGCCCTGGATCAGCACAGGGATGCTGAGCCCTGGATCAGCACAGGGATGCTCAGCCCTGGGATCAGCACAGGGATGCTCAGCCCTGGGATCAGCACAGGGATGCTCAGCCCTGGATCAGCACAGGGAAGCTCAGCCCTGGATCAGCACAGGGATGCTCAGCCCTGGGATCAGCACAGGGAAGCTCAGCCCTGGATCAGCACAGGGATGCTCAGCCCTGGATCAGCACAGGGATGCTCAGCCCTGGATCAGCACAGGGATGCTCAGCCCTGGCATCATTCCAGGGGTGCTCAGCCCTGGATCAGCACAGGGAAGCTCAGCCCTGGATCAGCACAGGGATGTTCAGCCCTGGCATCATTCCAGGGGTGCTCAGCCCTGGATCACCACAGGGATGCTCAGCCCTGGGATCAGCACAGGGATGCTCAGCCCTGGATCAGCACAGGGAAGCTCAGCCCTGGATCAGCACAGGGATGCTCAGCCCTGGATCAGCACAGGGATGTTCAGCCCTGGCATCATTCCAGGGGTGCTCAGCCCTGGATCACCACAGGGATGCTCAGCCCTGGGATCAGCACAGGGATGCTCAGCCCTGGGATCAGCACAGGGAAGCTCAGCCCTGGATCAGCACAGGGATGCTCAGCCCTGGATCAGCACAGGGAAGCTCAGCCCTGGATCAGCACAGGGATGCTCAGCCCTGGATCAGCACAGGGATGCTCAGCCCTGGATCAGCACAGGGATGTTCAGCCCTGGCATCATTCCAGGGATGCTCAGCCCTGGATCACCACAGGGATGCTCAGCCCTGGGATCAGCACAGGGATCCTCAGCCCTGGATCACCACAGGGATGCTCAGCCCTGGATCACCACAGGGATGCTCAGCCCTGGATCAGCACAGGGATGTTCAGCCCTGGCATCATTCCAGGGGTGCTGAGCCCTGGGATCAGCACAGGGAAGCTCAGGCCCCCCAGGGGTAGGGGGCTGGGTATGATCCTGCCAGCCTCATTCCAGCCCCCACCCCAGCCAGGAAGTGGTGCTGGGAAGCCCAGCAGCGAGCTGGGCCTTGGCTCCAGCCTTGGGCCCCAGCACCATCCTGCTTCTCACCTCCCACCCTCCTCCATCCCTCAGGGAAGCTTCCCAGGAGCCAGCCCAGCTCCCCACCCCCTTCCCTCCCTCCTCCCTTCTCATCCCGGGGGTGGACCGAGGTGGTCTCCCTCGCAGTTCCCAGCGGGATCACATCCCGGTGCTGGAGCTCAGCACCCAGGACCTTCCTCCCCCCAGCTCAGCTCTTCAAGCAAAGCCTTGTCTCAGCCTCCAGCCCGAGCCGGTGCCAAGCAGCAGCCTCTCCACCGACAAAAGCCCTCCTGGAGCTGTCAGGAGGAAGCCTGGAGGCTCCCAAAATAAACCAGGAGCGCAGCGGGGAGGGAGCGGGGGGGGATGGGATCTGGGCACTGCCAGCGCCTGGCAGGAGGCAGCCAGCAGCACTGCCGCCCCCCACCCCCTCCAGGTGGGATCTGGGATTGGCTGGGACCGGAGCTGCCTCCTCCCGGACTCAAAGGCGAGGAGGCAGAGCCAGAGGGGCTGGGAACTGGCCGAGCCCAGCCTCCTGCTCCCCATCCCGGCACAGATCCTGCTGTGGCATCCAGGGAGGCTGCAGGATGAGGCCACGGGGAGGGGGGGGTTGGAGCTGAGCCTTGGCTGAGCACCCAGAGGACAACTGGGGAGCCCCTGGCACCCATCGTGTCTGGGGGGTGCCGTGGGGGTGGTTGGTCCTGAGGTCATCCCTGGAAGCTCAGCCCTGGATCAGCACAGGGATGCTCAGCCCTGGATCAGCACAGGGAAGCTCAGCCCTGGATCAGCACAGGGATGCTCAGCCCTGGATCACCACAGGGAAGCTCAGCCCTGGATCACCACAGGGATGCTCAGCCCTGGATCAGCACAGGGATCCTCAGCCCTGGATCAGCACAGGGATGCTCAGCCCTGGATCAGCACAGGGAAGCTCAGCCCTGGATCACCACAGGGAAGCTCAGCCCTGGATCAGCACAGGGAAGCTCAGCCCTGGGATCAGCACAGGGATGCTCAGCCCTGGATCAGCACAGGGAAGCTCAGCCCTGGATCACCACAGGGAAGCTCAGCCCTGGGATCAGCACAGGGATCCTCAGCCCTGGATCAGCACAGGGATGCTCAGCCCTGGATCAGCACGGGGAAGCTCAGCCCTGGATCAGCACAGGGAAGCTCAGCCCTGGGATCAGCACAGGGAAGCTCAGCCCTGGGATCAGCAGAGGGAAGCTCAGCTCTGGATCAGCACAGGGAAGCTCAGCTCTGGGATCAGCACAGGGATGCTCAGCCCTGGATCACCACAGGGATGCTGAGCCCTGGATCAGCACAGGGAAGCTCAGCCCTGGATCACCACAGGGATGCTCAGCCCTGGATCACCACAGGGATGCTGAGCCCTGGATCACCACAGGGAAGCTCAGCCCTGGATCACCACAGGGATGCTCAGCCCTGGGATCAGCACAGGGATGCTCAGCCCTGGATCAGCACAGGGATGCTCAGCCCTGGGATCAGCACAGGGATGCTCAGCCCTGGATCAGCACAGGGAAGCTCAGCCCTGGATCAGCACAGGGATGCTCAGCTCTGGGATCACTCCAGGGATGCTGAGCCCTGGGATCATCCCGTGGGACCCCGGGGCCATGCTGGGCTCACCTGGAAGCTCTTGGCATTGAGGCTCTTCTGGCTCTCAGAGGCTACCTTCAGCCTGGAGTCCAAACCCTTCATCAGGGCCTCGGTGTTGCGGACGTACTGCAGGTCCCGGTAGGTCCTCAGGTCCAGCACCTCCATGGACTGGGAGATGTTCTGCACCTGCAGGAGGCCAAGGCCTTGGCTCATCCAGCAGCCCCAGGGGGCCCCTTCCCACCCCAGGATCCCAGGAGGCTGGGGTGGGATGGGAAGGGGATGAGTAGAGTATGGGGATGGGAAGGGGATGGGAAGGGGATAGGGATGGGGATAGGGATGGGGATAGGGATGAGTAGAGTATAGGGATGGGAAGAGGATGGGAAGGAGATGGGAAGGGGATGAGGATAGGGATGGGGAGGGGATGAGGATGGGGATGGGGAGGGGATGAGTAGAGTATGGGGATGGGAAGAGGATGGGAAGGAGATGGGAAGGGGATGAGGATAGGGATGGGGAGGGGAAGGGGACGAGGATGGGGAGGGGAAGGGGACGAGGATGGGGATGGGAAGGGGATAGGGATGGGGAGGGGATGAGGATGGGGAAGGGAAGAGGATGGGAAGGGGATGAAGCTGGTCCCAGGAGGACCAAGAGGCAGCCCAGGAGGTGCCAGCAGGAGCAGCCTCTTGGCTTGGAGGCTTCAGAGCCCTCAGAGAGGTTTTGTGGAGTCCTCTCTGCAGAGCTCCCAACCCCAGCTCCCCCCTGGGCTCCTGGCAGCCTGCTGGAGCCGGGGTGGGCTTGGTCTGGACGATCTCCAGAGGCCACCACACATCCCAAGGGAAGGCACAAAACCCTCCCTGGGCTGCACCCCGGCTGGGAGCTTCTCCCCACCACCACCCCCCAGGTCCGAGCTGCTGGGCACCAAGCTCCTTGCCCCCTCCTAATTAAAGCCTTCCCTAATGAAGGGCTGGCTGGGAGGGTGGCTGGGGGGAGGCTCAGGACCTACCTTCTCCATCAGCTGTCGGAGCTGGTGGCTGCGGAGGTCCCTGGAGCAGCTTCCCTGGACGGGGATGACAGCGGTGCAGAGGCATTTGCCGTCGGGGGCCTGGGCCGAGGTGTAGACCTGCCAGCCCTCGTCTGGGCTCTGGAAGAGGGTCTGCAGGAGACACCAGGGCGGCTGTCAGGGGCTGCAGGGGGCGAGAGAGTCCAGCCCAAGGGCCCCGAGGTGCGCCGGAGCTGAGCCCCGGAGTCCTGCTCAGCGCTTTGGTCCTTTCCCTCCTTGGCGCCGCCTGGATGGGGGCAAAGCAGCAGGGGAGGGGGGGAAGGGAGAGGGATGAGGAAGGGAGAGGGATGAGGAAGGGAGAGGGATGAGGAAGGGAGAGGGATGAGGAAGGGAGAGGGATGAGGAAGGGAGAGGGGAGAGGGATGAAGGAAAGGAGGGAAAGGGATGAAGGAAGGAGGGAAAGGGATGGGGGAGGGAAGGAGAGGCATAAAGGGATGGAGATGGATGATGGAGGGATGGAGATGGAGGGGGATGGAAGGGGAGATGGGAGAGGGAGGGAGGGAGAGAGAGAGGTGCAGAGGGAGGGAGATGGGAGGGGGATGGGACGGGGAGGGAGGCAGGAGGGGGGAGGTGCGGAGCAGCCCTGCCCCCTGCAGCCCGAGGCCGCGCAGGGGCCGGGGCCGCCCGGTGCCATCTGTCACCAGGTCGTTAATTAGAGCTCGGCGGCAGCGCCGCCGCCGCCACCCGCGGTGATGCCAGCCTGGCACTGGGGGGGGGAGAGCGGGGAAGGGCAAAGAGGGTCCCACAGCCCCCCAAGCCCACCCGTGGGGGTCCCCAAGCGTCTCCGAGCTGTCAGGGTCGGGGGCAGTACCCAAGGGAAAGGCAAGAGGCAGCCCCAGGGCTAACCCCAAGTGGGGAGCTCAGCACCGTGCCAGCCCCATGGCACCACCGGGACCCTGTGGCATCACCACCAGCCCCGTGGCACCACCGGGACCCTGTGGCATCACCACCAGCACCATGGCACCACCAGGACCATATGGGCACCACTGGGACCCTATGACACCACCACCAGCCCCATGGCATCACCGCCAGCTCCTGACGTCACTGCCAGCCCCATGGCAT
Organism: Melanerpes aurifrons; assembly: GCA_011125475.1. Lineage (NCBI taxonomy): Eukaryota > Metazoa > Chordata > Aves > Piciformes > Picidae > Melanerpes > Melanerpes aurifrons. The sequence continues at coordinate 449,431 of WWNC01000157.1, forward strand.
CCCCGGGACCCTATGGCACAACCAGAACCCTATGGCACAACCAGGACCCTATGGCATCACTGCCAGCCCCATGGCATCCCCAGGACCCTATGGCACAGCCAGGACCCTATGGCATCACTGCCAGCCCCATGGCATCACCAGGACCCCATGGCACAGCCAGGACCCTATGACATCACTGCCAGCCCCATGGCATCCCCAGGACCCTATGGCATCACTGCCAGCCCCATGGCATCCCCAGGACCCTATGGCATCACTGCCAGCCCCATGGCGTCACCGGGAGCCCACAGCGCCCCTGGCATCCCCATGGCATCACCTCCAGCTCCTGGCTCCACCAGCGGCACCCCCCTGGCATCAGCAGGACCACCCCAGGGCTTCCCACTGCCCCCCGGGGTGGCCGCAGCAGCCCCAGGAGAGCGGCGGCCGCCCGGTGATTAATGGCTTCATTAAGGGCACCTAATGAGCGGCTAATTAGCGCCCGGCTCCACTCCCCCCCGCGCCGCTAATTACCCCCTGGCACCCTTAATTGGCGGCCCCTGGTGCCAGCCCCCGGGGGCGAAGGGACCACAACCCAGCGAGCCCCAAGTGGTGGTTACGGGGAGGGGTCTGGGGGATTTGGGGGAAGACCCAGCAGGGGTCTGGAGGTCTTCCCCCAAATCCCCCAGCCCCTCAGCCCCTCCTTCCTGCAGCATCACCCCAGCCCAGCACCCCCCCCCCCAAATGTGCACCCCCCCCCTTTGCAGCCTCCCCCCAGCCCCTCCCTCACCAGAGGGTCGATGCCAGCCTGAGCCTGGGGGGGGCCCAGGGGAAATTTGGGGGGTCCCTGTCTGCAGGGCACAGAGGAGACCCCCCCTCAGGATCCCAAACTGGGGCGGGGGGGGGCTTATCCCTGGCCAAGACCCCCACCCCGGGACAGCCTAGTGGGGACCCCCCCCCCAGCCCCCAAGAACTGCCCAGCTCGGATTTGTTGGGGGGGGGGAAAAGGGGGTCGGGAGCCCCCCCAAGGCTCCCACCACTGGGGTCTCCAGCCCAGGCTTAGCGCGGGGGGCGGGGGGGAAAGCAAGGAGGGGGATCCCCATAGCCGGGGGGGGTCCCCATTAGGGAATCCCCGGTGGAGGCGGGGGGGGGGATCCTGAGCTCAGGGGAAGGGGGGGGGGGCCGTGTCGGGGGGGCCCCAGAGGAAAGGAGGATGGAAGGGGGCGGGGGGGTCCCCCCCGGTGCTCCTTCCTAGGGGGGAGAAAAGATGGGAGGGGGGTCCCCATCAATCGGGGGGGTCCCCATCAATCGGAGGGGGGTCCCCGTGCTCCCGGATCAGGAAGAAGATGGGGGTGGGGGGGTCCCTATTAATCAGGGGGTCCTGGTGCTCCCTCCCTGGCAAGAAAAGAGGATGGGGGTCGGGGGGGGTCCCCACGAGCACGGAGCCGAGGCTGGGGGGGGGAGGCTGGAGGGGGTCCCGATGCACTTTGGCCAGGAAGCAAAGAGGATGGGAGAGTCCCCGTGAGGACCGGGGGTCCCGGGGGTCCCTTTCAGGATGAAAAGAGGAGGGGGGCGTGGGGGGGGGGGTGTTCCCCGTGAGGACCGGGGGTCCCGGGGGTCCCTTTCGGGATGAAAAGAGGAGGGGGGCGTGAGGGGGGGGTTCCCCGTGAGGACCGGGGGTCCCGGGGGTCCCTGCTCGGGAAGGAAAGAGGGTGGGAGGGGGAGGTCCCCCTCAGCAAGGGGGGGGTGAGGAAGTGCCCAGAGGAAGGCAGAGGTGGTGGTGGGGAGGGGCTGGGGGTGGGGGTCGTTCCCCCCCACTTCCGATCTCCCCCTCCCCAGGGCGGTTCCCAATCCGCCGCATCCCGGCTCCAGCCCAAGCAGCCTGAGCGCCGGTACCGGTGGCGCAGCTCCCGCACCGCATCCCTCCCGCTCCCCGCCCCTCCTCCCGCCATCCTCTACCTCCAACTCCAACCCTCTCTCTCCCCCCCCCCCTTCCTCCTCTCTGTCTCTATTGCCGGCATCCCCCTCCCCTCCTCCTCCTCCTCTTCTTCCTCCTCTTTCTCCCGCCGGCATCCCCCTCCCCTCCTCCTCCTCTTCTTCTTCTTCCTCCTCCTCTCTCTCTCTCTCTCTCTCTCTCTCTCTCCCGCCGGCATTGCCCTTCCCCTCCTCCTCCTCTTCTTCTTCCTCCTCTCTCCTCTCTCTTCTCTCTCTCTCTCCCTCCCGCCGGTATCCCCCTCCCCTCTCCTCCCCTCCCCGCCCCCCCGGGGCCGGTGGCCACTCACGATCTTCTCGGAGGTGCCGGCCCGGGACACGGCGGTGCCGTTGAGCCCCACCAGGGAGGGCAGGGTCTGGGACATCCAGTTGGTGACCATGGCCATGGTGCTGAGCACGGCTCCGATCTTCAGCAGCGGCACCGACATGTCGCCGCCGCCGCCGCATGCCCATCACCCCCTGCCCGCCCCCCCCCCCGCCGAGCAAAACAAGACCCCCCCCCCCAAAAAAAACAACCCACCCCCACCCCCCAGAGATGCGGCCGGACTCCTCCTGCCTCTTTCACCCCTCCCCGGTGCACCGGGGGTGCGGCGGCCGCGCTGCCCCCGCTGCCTGCGGAGCCCCCGCAGCTGCGCTGCTCCTTATAACGGGGCCCGGAGCCGCTCCGGGGTGACGTCGGCAGCGCTGGCACCGGGCCAGAGCGGTACGGACCCGGGTTAGGGCGGGGCTGCCCGGTACGGAGAGGTAGGGACGCGGGTTAGGGCGAGCTTGCCCGGTACAGACCCCGGTTAGGGTGGGCTTGCCCGGTACGGACCGGTACAGACCCGGGCTAGGGTGGGCTTGCCCGGTACGGATCGGTACAGATCCGGGCTAGGGTGGGCTTGCCCTGTACAGACCCCGGTTAGGGTGGGCTTGCCCGGCACGGATCGATACGGACCCGGGTTAGGGTGGGCTTGCCCGGCACGGATCGATACGGACCCGGGCTAGGGTGGGCTTGCCCGGTACGGATCGGTACGGACCCCGGTTAGGGTGGGCTTGCCCGGTACAGATCGGTACGGACCCGGGCTAGGGTGGGCTTGCCCGGTACGGATCGGTACGGACCCGGGCTAGGGTGGGCTTGCCCGGTAAGGACCGGTACGGACCCGGGTTGGAAGTTCCAGTCCCGTTTGGGGAGGTCCTGTTTAGGTCCTGCCCCGGTCTGGCCCGGTCCGGGGTAGTCCCGGATGGGTCCGGGGTGGTCCCGGATCAGTACGGCCCCGGTCCGGGGTGGTCCCATCCGGCACGGCACAGCACCGCCCGGCCCAGCGCCTTTTGGAGCAGCTCAGTATGGAGCTGGACCCCAGGGACCCCCTGTTTGGGGGAGCCGGGAGACACCCCCGAATTTAGGGGTGCAGGACCCCTGCGCAGCCCTGGTCTGGAAGAGACGCCCGGGGGTGGGGAGCAGGACCCCAGCGACCCCCAATTTGGGGGAGCAGGACCCCCCTAGACCCCAACTCTGCCTTCCCCAGGGACCTCTGCACCCCCAAGCCTGGTTTGGAGGCTGCAGTCCCCCAAGTCCCCTCTGAGACCCCTCCCCAGCCCCCCAGCCCTCCCTCCCCCACTGTGGCTGTGCAGACCTCGGACATGCGACGCCCCCCCCCAAGCCTCCCCCCAAAGTCTCCCCATGAAGCCCCCTCCCCACGGGGTCCCCCGGGGTACCCCAACCCCCTTGTCAGCAGCAGCTCCGCCCGGGTGGGTGCTCCCCGCCCCCCTCTCCCCACCCCCAAATATCCCGGACCCATGGGGGCTCTGAGCAGCCTCCCCACCTCCCACCCCCATTCGTGTCCCTATCTCACGGTCGGACAGCGCCACCGCGTGGGCACAGCTGGACCCCCCACCGCGAGTAAAGGTTTGGGGTCCCACCCCAGGACCCCCAGACAGGTCCCAGGGACCCCCACTCACCCCCAAATTTATATCCCCCTCCGAGTAAAGGTTTGGGGGTCCCACCCCAGGACCCCCCAGACAGGTCCCAGTCCCACCCCAGGACCCCCAAACAGGTCCCAGTCCCACCCCAGGACCCCAAACTGATCCCAATCCCATCCCAGGGCCCCCAAACAGGTCCCAGGCCCACCCCAGGACCCCCCAAATAGGTCCCAGTCCCACTCCAGGACCCCCAAACAGGTCCCATTGCCACTCCAGGACCCCCAGACAGGTCCCAGTCTCACCCCAGGACCCCAAACTGATCCCAATCCCATCCCAGGGCCCCCAAACAGGTCCCAGTCTCACCTCAGGACCCCAAACTGATCCCAGTCCCACCCCAGGACCCCCAAACAGGTCCCATTGCCACTCCAGGACCCCCAAACTGGTCCCAGTCCCACCCCAGGACCCCCAAACTGGTCCCAGTCTCATCCCAGGACCCCCAAACAGGTCCCAGTCCATCCCAGGACCCCCAAACAGGTCCCAGTCCATCCCAGGACCCCAAACTGGTCCCACTGCCACTCCAGGACCCCCAAACTGGTCCCAGGCCCACCCCAGGACCCCTCAGATAGGTCCCAATCTCACCCCGGGACCCCCAGACTGGTCCCAGTCTCACCTCAGGACCCCCCAAACAGGTCCCAGTCCATCCCAGGACCCCCAAACTGGTCCCAGTCCCACCCCAGGACCCCAAACTGATCCCAATCCCATCCCAGGACCCCCAAACAGGTCCCAGTCCCACCCCAGGACCCCCAAACTGGTCCCAGTCCCACCCCAGGACCCCCAAACTGGTCCCAGTCTCACTCCAGGACCCCCAAACTGGTCCCAGTTTCATCTCAGAACCCCAAACAGGTCCCAGGCCCACCCCAGGACCCCAAACTGATCCCAATCCCATCCCAGGACCCCCCAGACAGGTCCCAGTCCCACCCCAGGACCCCAAACTAGTCCCAGTCCCATCCCACATTGAGGTGAGTGGGGGGCACCAGGAGGGTTTGGGGGGCACCAGGTGGGTTTGGGGGGCACTGGGGTGGGTGGGGGGCACCAGGGTGGGTTAGGGGGCACCAGAAGGGTTTGGGGGGCACTGGGGTGGGTGGGGGGCACCAGGGTGGGTTAGGGGCACCAGGAGGGTTTGGGGGCACCAGGGTGAGTTGGGGGCACCAGGGTGGGTTAGGGGGCACCAGGAGGGTTTGGGGGCACTGGGGTGGGGGCACCAGGAGGGTTTGGGGGGCACTGGGGTGGGTGGGGGGCACCAGGGTGGGTTAGGGTCACCAGGAGGGTTTGGGGGGCACCAGGTGGGTTTGGGGGGCACCAGGATGGTGTAGGAACCCCCCACACCCTCCCCTTGCCGCCCCCTCCCCAATTCATCCCTGGGTGGATGCCTTGAGCTGTCCCCCGCGGGGGGGGGTCCCACGCCCTGGCATCCCCGGTGCCAACCGAGCATCCCCCGGTGTGTGTCCTCCCCGCCCCCTCCCCAAACCGACCAGGCCCCCAACCCCCCACCCCCCGCCCCGGCGCTCGCCGGCTCCGCCGCGCCCCCGCCCGCCCTTACCTGCAGCGCGGGGGAAGCGGCGGAGAGGAGGAAGAGGAGGCCGGGGACGAAGCTCATCTTGCTCGCACCGCCGGGGCCGCTCTCTGCCGGTACCGGAGCCGGTACCGGAGCCCTTCCCCAGGGGGAGGGGGGCCTTGGGTTATCCCCAAGTCGGTACCGGAACCTTTACCGGGCTCTGGGTTATCCCCAGTCGGTACCGGAACCTTTACCGGGCGCTGGGTTATCCCCACCCTTTACCGGAGCTGGTACCGGAGCCTTCAGCGGGGGTTGGGTTATCCCCAGCCGGTACCGGTATCGGTACCGGAACCTTTCCTGTGGGCTGGGATATCCCCCACCCGTTAACGGTGCCGGCACCGGAACCTCTCCCGGGGGCTGGGTTATCCCCAGCCGGTACCGGAGCCGTTACCGGAGCCGCAGCAGCTTCAGCGCCGCCGCAGCCGCATCCCCCGGGCCGGGCCCCGCCGCCGCCGCCGCCGCCTTTGTCCGCGCCGCGCCTCCGCCGGGCTCCGTTCCGCTCCCGACCGGGCCCCGCCGGTGCCGGTGTAACGGAGCAGCCGGATCCGACCGGGGCCGGCTTGGGCGGAACCGAACTGGGAGGGGAGGGAGGCGGCCGAGCATCACCCCCCGCCCCAACCCGGGGTGCTCGGGGGGGGGTCCCAGGGTCCCCCACTTCCTGCCGCAGGACCACCACCCCCTAACCTGCCCCCGGGACCCCCAACCCGCCTCGGGACCCCCAACCTACCCTCGGGACCCCCAACCAGCCGAGGGACCCCCAACCCGCCCCCGAGACCCCTAACCTACCCCCGGGACCCCCAACCAGCCGCAGGACCCCCAACCCGCCCCCGAGACCCCTAACCTACCCTCGGGACCCCCTAACCTGCCCCCGGGACCCCCAACCCACCTTGGGACGCCCTAACCTGCCCCCGGGACTCCCAACCCGTCTCGGGACCCCCAACCAGCCCCAGGACCCCTAACCTACCCCAGGACCCCTAACCTACCCCCGGGACCCCTAACCTGCCCCCGGGACCCCCAACCAGCCGCAGGACCCCCAACCCGACCCCGAGACCCCTAACCTACCCCGGAACCCCTAACCTACCCCCAACCCGCCTCGGGACGCCCTAACCTGCCCCGGGTCCCCCAACCCGCCTCGGACCCCCAACCTACACCCAGGATCCCTAACCTGCCGCAGGACCCCCAACCCGCCCCGAGACCCCTAACCTACCCTCGGGACCCCCTAACCTGCCCCAGGACCCCCAACCCGCCGCAGGACCCCTAACCTACCCCAGGACTCCCAACCCACCTCGGGACCCCCAACCAGCCCCCGGGACCCCCAACCCGCCTCGGGACCCCTAACCTACCCCCGGCACTCCCAACCCGCCGTGGGACCCCCAACCTACACCCAGGATCCCCTAACCTGCCCCAGGACCCCTAACCTACCCCGGGCCCCCAGCCCATCTCAGGACCCCATCTCGGGACCCCCCAGCCTGCCTCGGGACCCCCATCCTACCCTGGGACCCCTCCTCTATCCCAGGATCTCCCCAGCCTGTCCCGGGATGCCCCCGCGGCCCCTGGACCCCCCACCCCAGGACCCCCGATCCTGTTCTCAGCCCCCACCAGCCTACCCCAGGACCCCTCCCCTATCCCGGGACCCCCCTCGAAATTGGGGGGGGGGGGCAAGCCTCCCCGGGGTCTCCTCAGTGTCCCCTGAGCCCCTCCTGGGGGTCCTCAGCACCCCTAAAACCCTCCTCCGCGTCCCCTGAACCGCTCCTCCGTGTCCCCTGAGCCCCTCCTGGGGGTCCCCAGCACCCCCAAACCCCTCCTCAGTGTCCCCTGAGCCCCTCCTGGGGGTCCCCAGCACCCCCAAACCCCTCCTCAGTGTCCCCTGAGCCCCTCCTGGGGGGTCCCCAGCACCCCCGAGCCCCCTCCTCCGGGTTCAGAGCTGGGTTTCAGGGTGCAGAGCCCCCAGGCTGGTCCCGGTGCAGCGCAGCTTTTAGGGGTACAGAGCCCCCAAACCCATCCCAGCCCCTCCCTCTGCCCCCTCCCTCCCCCCAGGACCCCCTCACCCCCCGCCCCCAGGACCCCCACTTGCTGTCCACAGCTCTTTAATTCCTTCCAAGGCTCCAAACCAGCCGGGGGGGGGGAGGAGGAGGGGATAGGGGGGAAAGGGTTTGGGGGTTTTCAGGGTGCCGGGGGGGGGTCGGAGGGTGCCGGGGGCGCCGCGGGGGGGGGGGTCTCCTTCTGCACGAGGCGGGGCTCGTCCTCCCCCCGCAGGGGGGGGTGCACCAGCACCTGGTCGAGCAGCCCAAAGTCCTGCGCCTCCACGGGGCTCAGGTACCTGTCCCGCTCCATCGCCGCCTCTGCGGGGGGGGGGGGGGGGAACAAACAAAGAGGTTCAGGGGGGGAGGGCGGCGGAGGGGCTGCAGGGCTCGTTTTGGGGCGGGGGTCTCACCGATAACAGCCAGGGGCTGCCCGGTGTGCTTGGCGTAGAGGGCATTGATTTGCCGCTTGAGCTGCAGGATCTCCTCGGCCTGGATCGCGATGTCGGTGGCCTGGCCCTGGGGGGGGTGGGGGTGGGGAGGGGAGGGGCTTAAAAGTGAGGGGTGGGGTGTGGAGACACAAGGACCCCACCCCCAACCAACCCACCCTCGCCATTGGGAGGTGGCGGCCAGCTGGGTCCGGGGGTCACCAAAGGGGGTGGTGGAAGGGGGTCCCCCCACCCACCCCAGTGTCCCCCAAACCCTCCTGGTGCCCCTAACCCACCCTGGTGACCCCCAAACCCTCCTGGTGCCCCCCGAGCAGGGGGGGAGGGGTCCCGACCCGGGGGTTGTCCTGACCCGTGAAGGGAGGGGGTCCCGACCTGTGGGGGAGGGGGGGGTCCTCGACCCACGGAGGGGTCCCAGGCTCGTCCCGGGGTGGCTTAGCTCCTCTAGGGGGGGGTCCCCTCCCTGTCCCCTAACTGGGGGTGGGGTGGGGGTGTCCACGCTGCTGGAACGGAGACCCCCACCCCCCATGCAGACGGGGTCCCACCCCTCTCCCTACCCCTTTGAAGGGAGGGGGGTTCACATTGCTGGATTGGAGACCCCCACCCCCCTACCCCCTATAAGGAGTGGGTCCCACCCCTGTCCCTACCCCTTTAGGAGGTGGATTGGAGACCCCTACCCCCGTACGGAGGAGACCCACCCCTATCCCTTGAAAGAAGGGGGAAGGGGGGACACGTTATTGGAACGGAGACCCTTACCCCCCTCCTAGTAAGGGGGTCCCACCGCCTCCTCAACCTCCCCCCCCCCCACCCCCCCCGATCCCCTTCAGGCGGGCGGGGGTGGTCCTTACCCGCGCCCCCCCCGAGGGCTGGTGCACCATGATGCGGGCGTTGGGCAGTGCGTGGCGCTGGCCGGGGGCCCCCGCGGCGAGCAGCAGGGAGCCCATGCTGGCCGCCTGCCCCACGCACCAGGTGCACACCGGGTTCAGCACGTACTGCATCGTGTCGTAGATGGCCAGCCCCGACGTCACGGCCCCCCCTGCGGCACCCCCCTGTCAGTGCGGGCCCCCGCGGCCCCGGGCACCCCGGACCCCCGGCTCCCCCACCCCGGCCGCGCTTCGGAGTCGGTCTGAGCCGATCCAGCCCCGGCCCGGATCGAGTCCGTCCCGATCAGCGCCACTCAGCCCCGGTCCGGATCGATTCTGTCCCGATCAGCCCTGGCCCGGATCGAGTCCGTCCCGATCAGCCCCACTCAGCCCCGACCCAGATCGATTCTGTCCCGATCAGCCCTGGCCCGGATCGATTCCATCCCGATCCAGTTCCACTCAGCCCCGGCCCAGATCGATTCCGTCCCGATCAGCCCCAATCAGCCCCGGCTCGGATCGATTCTGTCCCGATCAGCCCCATTCAGCCCCGGCCCGGATCGATTCTGTCCCGATCAGCCCCATTCAGCCCCGGCTCGGATCGATTCCGTCCCGTCCCGATCAGCCCCGGCTCGGATCGAGTCCGTCCCGATCAGCCCCTAATCAGCCCCGGCCCGGATCGATTCCGTCCCGATCAGCCCGGGATCGATCCAGCCTCATTCTGGCCCCATTCCAGCCCCACCCACCTCCAAGCCCCTCCCCCAAGCCCCCTCTCCATCCAATCAGAACCCCCCCAGCCCCTCCGCCCCACCTCCCAGGCCCCCTCAGCCCCTCCCCAGCTCCACACAACCTCCTCGACCCCCCCCCCCAAGATCTCCCTCAAGCCCCCCGAGGTCACCACAGCCCCTGAAGCCCCCTGAGACCCCTCCCAACCCCCCCCAGGTCACCAGAGCCCCCCAGCCCCCTAATCCCTCCCCAAGCCCCCTCGACCCCTGCCCAGGTCACAGACAGACACCCCCCCCCCGAGACCCCCTCCAACCCCTCCCCAGGTCACCAGAGCCCCGAAACCCCCTGAACCCCTGCCCAGATCAACACAACCCTTTCAACCCCCTCATTACCCCCAGAGACCCCCCAACCCCCCCACGAGACCAAAGCCCCCCAAGCCCCCGACCCCTCCCCACGTCACCAGAGCCCCCAAAGCCCCCTCAACCCTTCCCCAGGTCACCAGAGCCCTCTGAAACCCGCCCGTGAACCCCCGCCCGGATCAACACAACCCTTTCAACCCCCTTCAGTGCCCGAGCCCCCGAGCCCCCCCGCCCCTTCCGCAGACCCCCCCGACCCCTCCGCAGCCCCCCGCCCTCACCCGGGCTGTTGATGTACATGTGGATCGGCTTCTTGTTGCTCTCCGACTGCAGGAACAGCAGCTGCGCGATCACCAGGCTGGCCAAGCTGTCGTCGATCTGGGGAGGGGGCCCGGGGGGGAGGGGGCGCTCAGGGAGGGGCTGCAGAGACCCCGGGGGTCGCGGTTCGGGGGTCCCGTCCCCCCCCTTCCCCTCCTCCCCGGGGTCTTTACCGGCCCCATCACGCAGACGATTCGCTCCCGCAGCAGCCGCGAGTAGATGTCGTAGGCTCGCTCCCCCCGGCCCTGGGGGTGTGAGGAGGGGGCTCAGAGCGCTGGGGGTGGGGGCGAGAGGGCTTGGGGGGGGATCTGGTCACTTGGGGAGGGGTCGGGGGCTCTGATGACCTGAGGGGAGATTGAGAGGGATCTGGAGGGAGTTCGAAGGAGTTGTGTTGACCTGGGGGAAGGGTTGGGAAGGTCTTGGGAGGGGGACTCAGATTACTTGGGGAGGGTGAAGGGGCTTTGGGGGGCTCTGGTCACCTGAGGAGGGTGGGGGGTTGAGGGGGCTCTGATGATCTAGGGAGGGGCTGAGAAGGGGCTTTGGAGTGGGGTTTGGGGGTGGGGTGCTGGGAGACTTCGAGGGGGTTCTGGTGACCTGGGGAGGGACTGAGGGGGTTTGGGAGTGGGCTAGGGGGACTCTGATCACTTGGGGAGGGGCTGAGGGGGTTTGGGAGGGGCTAGGGGGCTCTGATCACTTGGGGAGGGGCTGAGGGGGTTTGGGAGGGGGCTAGGGGGCTCTGATCACTTGGGGAGGGGCTGAGGGGTTTGGGAGGGGCTAGGGGGCTCTGATCACTTGGGGAGGGGCTGAGGGGGCTTTGGGAGGGGGCTAGGGGGCTCTGATCACTTGGGGAGGGGCTGAGGGGGCTTTGGGGGGGTCGACACGGTTTCAGGGGGCTCAGGTGAGCTGGGCAGGGACGGGGGGGGCTTTGGGGGGAGGTCCTCAGGTCACCGGGGGGGAGGGGTTTGAGGGGGCTCTGATGAGCAGGGCAGGAGCCAGGGGGGCTTTGGGGGGGGGTGGTCCTCTGGTCACCTGCGGGGTCTAAGGGGGGGGTTTGAGGGGGCTCTAATGAGCAGAGCAGGGGCCGCGGGGGCTCCGGTGGGGGGGGTGGGCTCCGGGGGTCGCCCCCCACTCACCGTCTGCTCCACCACGATGGGGATGAGCGGCGGAGCCCTGGCGGCGGCGGAGACCTGGAGGCGGCGGCAGGAGGCAGCCCCCAGGGCTAAGCGCAGGGAGCGCTGCGGGGAGCGGGGAGGGGGCTCAGCGGGGAGACCACCGGCAGCCTCCCCCCCCGCAACCGGCGCTCTGCCTCCGGTACCGAGCAGCCAGAACACCCACACACACCCCCCCCTGCCCGCCAGTCACCTAACCGGGAACCGAGACACCCCTGCGAGGAACGGGACCCCCGCCCCCGGCAGGGACCCCCGAGCCGGGGCTGGGCAATCACCGCCGGGAGCCTCGCGGCCACCGCACCCGATACCGACCGGGCCCGGTCTCGGTCCCTCAGCCACCGTCCCGCGGACTCGGTCCCGGTGCTTCAGCCCTGGTGTCCCCCGGTCCTCCGGGTCTGGGTCTTTCAGCCCCGGTCCCGGTCTCCCGGTCCCGCTCCCGGTCCTTCAGCCCTGGTGTCCCGGTCCCCCGGTCCCGGTCCTACGGGTCTGGGTCTTTCATCCCCGGTCCCGGTCCCCCGGTTCCGGTTCCCCGGACCCGGTCCCCTAGACTCAGTCCCGGTCCTTCAGCCCTAATCTCCCGGTCTGCCTCCCCCGGTTCCGGTCCCCCAGTCTCGGTCCCGGTCCTTCAGCTCTGGTCCCCCGGCTTGGGTCTTTCAGTCCCGCTCCCGGTCTCCCGGTCCCCGGTCTCGGTCCTTCGGTCCCCCGGTCTGAGTCCTTCAGCCCCGGTTCCATTTCCTCGGTCCAGGTCCCTGCGTCCCCCGGACTCGGTCCCGGTGCTTCAGCCCTGGTCTCCCGGTCTGCGTGTCCCGGCCCCGGTCCTCCGGGTCTGGGTCCTTCAGCATCGGTCCCTCCGGACCCCACGGTCCCGGTCCCGCTCCCCCCAGTTCTGGTCCCGGTCTCGGTATCCCCCCCCGCCCCCCGGTATCCCTCCGGGTTCCTTAACCCCAGCCCCGGTCTGCGTCCCCCGGTCCCGGTCCTCCGGGTCTGGGTCCTTCAGCACCGATCCCCACAGTCCCGGTCTCGGTCCCCCCGGTCCTGGTCCCGGTCTCGGTATCCCCCCCCGCCCCCCGGTGTCCCTCCGGGTTCCTTAACCCCAGCCCCGATCTGCGTCCCCCGGCCGCGGTGCCGATCCCCCGGTCCCGGTGCTCCAGCCCTGTCCTCCCGGTCTGGGTCCCCAGGTCCCGGTTCCGGTCCCGCTCTCCTCGCCCCGGTGTCCCTCCCCGGTCCGGGTCCCGGTGCTCACCGCCACCCCCGGTCCCATGGCTCCCTGGAAGTGCCTTTGCGGCGGCCCCGGAAGTGCTCCGCGCGCGACAACATTTCCCCCCTCCCCCCTCCACGTGACCCCCCCAATTACCCTCCCCCCCCCTCGTTAATTACCCCCTGGCTAATTACCTTTCTCTTATCAGCCTGCTCCAATCAGCGCCTCGGCACCGACCCCTCCCCTCCCCTGGTTAATTACTGCCCCTCGCTAATTGCCCCCCTGCGAAGTACCCCCACCCTGCCCCCCCCCCGCCCCGGTAATTTCCACACCCCCATTAACTCCTCCGCATTTAATTACCCCCTGTTAATTGCCCCCACCCCCGTTAATTACCCCTGCTTATAGCCACTCGTTAATTAAGTGCCCCTCCCCGGGGTTAATTAATCATGGCGACCCCTCCCCACTCCCCACCCCCCCCCTTGCCCCATTACCTGCCCCTATTGAATCCTCCTGTTAATTGCCCCCCCGTTAATTAACACACATAGAGCACCCGCTGTTAATTAAGGATCCCCTGTTAATCAGCCTCCATAACGACCCCGTCCCTCCCTCCCCGCCCCCGCGCCCCTCCCCATGGTGGCCATGGCTACCGCAAGCTCTGTTGCCATGGCAACGCTTCCAGCGCCCCCTCCCCTCCCCTCCCCTCCCCTCCTTTCCGACCCCTCCCCTCCCCTCCCCATCTCCGGGCTTGTGCCTTCCCCGGGGGGGGGCCGTGAGATCACGCGACGGTGCTGACGTCACCGGGGGAGGGTGTGGGGGGGGCTCAGCTCGGGGTGGCAGCAGCCCCCGAGGCAAGCCGCCTGGCGCTGACGTCACGCCGCTGTGACGTCACCCGCGGGAACTACACTTCCCAGCCGGCCCCCGCGGGCTCCGGCGGCGCAAGCGCGCCCCGCCCCTCCCTCCCGGCCCAACCCCCGCCGAGTGGCAGCCCCGCTGGCCAATGGGGCGTCGCCAGCTCCCTCCCGCTGCCCACTCCCTCCCGCCCCCTTCAGGAAACGCCGACGGACGCGCGCGGCGGCCAATGGGACGGCGGCGGGGCGGGGCCAGCGCCGAGCGACGCGCGCCTGGGCCAATCGGCCGGCGGCGCTGGCCCGCCCGCCGCCAATGGCGGCGCGGAGGAGGGGAGCGGAGCCGCGGCCCCGCCCGGCGCCGAGGCGGGTAGCAACAGTTGCCCCGGTGAGGGAACACGGCGGGCGCCATAGCCACGGTCGCCGTGGCGACCGCGCACCGGCCCCGGCCCGGCCCCGCCGCCCGCCCCGCGCCCCCGCCGCGCCCCCGCCGCCGGGCCGGGCCGCCACAGCCCCGCGGGGCCCCGGCGGCGGCGGCCGCGGGCAGGTGGGTGCGGGCGGCCCCGGGCAAGATGGCGGCGGCGGGAGCGGAGGGGGGGGGGAAGGAGCGGCGGAGAAGGGGAGGGGAGAGCAGCGGGGGCTGGGGAGGGGGCGCGGGGTCGGCGGCGGCCCCAGGACAGAGCCGGGCCCCGGGGAGGGCGGGGCCTGCCGCGCGATTGGTGGGCGGGCGGGCCAATGGGGGAGGCGGGGCCCGGGGGCTGGGGGGGGGGGGGGGGGGCTGGGGGGATGTGGGGAGGTAGCCAATGGCGGCGGCCAGCGGAGGGGGCGGGGCGAGGGGCACGCCCCCTGGCGGCGCGAGCGGCGGCGCGGTGATGTCACGCGGGCGATGATGTCACGGGGGAAGGGGGGGGGAGCAAAGGGGAGGGGGGGGCGGCGGGATGACGTCATCGCCGCCCCGGCCTCTTGCGCGGTGACGTCACGCGCTGCCCGGAGGCGGGAGGGCGGGGCCGGGCGGGGAGGCGTGGCCCCGCGGTGACGTCAAAGCCGGGGAGGGAGGGGGAGGGAGGCTGTGACGTCACTGCCAGAGGGCGCTGACGTCACCAAACCCCCTCCCTAACCCCACCCCCCCGGGGCTGGCTCTTGCCTCGGGGGGGGGGGGAGGTCGCTGAGTGACGTCACGCCGTGAGGTGGCCGCCTGATTGACGTCACACCGTTCGGCCACACCCCCGTGACGTCATCCCGGGGGGGGTCTCATAGCCTCCTGACCTCGCTGCCCCACCCCCTGGGGGCTGCCAGCCACCGGCTCTGATTGGTCACCTCAGCCCCTACCCTCCTCCCCCCGCGGTGACCTCACTGTGATTTCACTCAGCGCTGCCGCCCTGTGACGTCACTCAGCGCCCCCTGCTGGGGGCTCGGCTCTGCTTTCCCTCCCTCCCTTCCCCCTTTTCACTGATTTTCCTCTTTTTCTCCCCAATTTCCCCCTCCCCCCAGGACCCCCCCGGGCCCTGCCGGTGCCCCCCGGTGCCGGCTGGCGCCATGGCCACGCAGACCTACGTCACCGAGCTGACGTCAGCAGCGACCTCCCAGCAGCAGCCCTCGGCTCCTCCCCCCCCCGCCGCCGCCCCCGCCCCTTTCGGGGGGGCGGAGCTCGCGGGTGGCCCCGCCCCCTCCGTCCCGCCCCCGCCGCCCCCCCCCCAGGCGCCCCCGGCCGTGGCCCCTCCCCAGCAGTTCATCGTCGTCACCGTCTCGGGTGGGTGACCCCAAAAAGGGCTTTTTTGGCCCCATTTTCCACCCCGGGGAAGGGGGGGTGGGGGGATGAAGTTCGGCGGGGGAGGGGTGACCCAAATCTGCCCTTTCTGTCCCCAAACCGCAGAGGGGGCGCTGAGGGCCAGCGAGGCAGTGCCCGAGGGCAGCCCTGCCCCTGCCGGAGCCCCGGCGGGACCCAGCCCCGGGCAGCAGGTCGGGAACAGGGCAAGGAGGGGAGGAAACGGGGGGGGGAGGGAGGAAATGGGGGGGAAAAGGGAGGAAATGGGCAAGAGGGGAGGAAATGGGGGTAAAAAGGGAGTAAATGGGGAAAAAGGGAGGAAATGGGCAAAGAGGGAAGGAAATGGGGGAAGGGAGGAAATGGGCAAAGAGAGGAGGAAATGGGGGAAGGAGGAAATGGCCAAAGAGGGGAGGAAAGGGGGGGAAAGGGAGGAAAGGGGGAAAGGGAGGAAATGGGGAAAAAGGGAGGAAAAAGGGGAAAAGGGAGGAAATGGGGAAAAAGGGAGGAAATGGGGGAAAAGGGAGGAAATGGGGGGAAGGGAGGAAAGGGGGGAAAGGGAGGAAATGGGGGAAAAAGGGAGGAAATGGGGAAAAAAGGGAGGAAAAGGGGGAAAAGGGAGGAAATGGGGAAAAAGGGAGGAAATGGGGGAAAAGGAGGAAATGGGGGAAGGGAGGAAATGGGGGGAAAAGGGAGGAAATGGGCAAAGAGGGGAGGAAATGGGGAGAAAGGGAGGAAATGGGCAAAGAGAGAAGGAAATGGGGGGAAAAAGAGAGGAAATGGGGGAAAAAGGGAGGAAACGGGCAAGGAGGAGGAAATGAGGGAAAAAAGGGAGGAAGTGAGGGGGAAAAGGGAGGAAATGAGGGGGGAAGGGAGAAAATGGGGGAAAAAAGGGAGGAAATGGGTAAAGAGGGGAGGAAATGGGGGGGAAGGGAGGAAATGGAGGGGGAAAGGGAGGAAATGGGGGAGGGAGGAAATGGGGAAAAGGGAGGAAATGGGCAAAAAGGGGAGGAAGTGGGGAAAAAGGGGGAGGAAATGGGGGGAAAGGGTGGAAATGAGCAAAGAAAGGAGGAAATGAGGGGAGAAAGGGAGGAAATGGGGGAAAGGGAGGAAATGGGGGGAAAAGGGAGGAAATGGGGGAAAAAAGGGAGGAAATGGGGAAGAAAAGGGAAGAAATGGGAAAAAGGGAGGAAATGTGGAAGAAAAGGGAGGAAATGTGGAAGAAAAGGGAGGAAATGGGGGGAAAAAATGAGGAAATGGGTAAAAAGGGAAGGAAATAGGGAAAAAGAGGAAGGGGAAGAGAGGAAATGAGGAAAACTGAGGAGAAATGAGAGGGAAATGGGAAAAACGGGAGGCAAATGGGGTAAAAAAGGAGGGGAGTGGGGAAAATGGGGTGAAACCAGAGGGAAATGGGGCAAAACTAGGGGGAAAGGGGCAAAATGGGGTTAGAAAGGGGGGAAATGGGCAAAACGGCTCAAACTGGGGGGGGGCTGAGGCTGGAACGTGGGAATTTGGGGTGAAAGTGGGGGAAACCAGGTCTGGAGTGGGGCCTCAGTGGGCTGGAATGGGATAAAATGGGGGGCACGAGGAGCCCTCCTCCCACTGCGCACCCCCCCAAACCTCTCCCCCCCCTCCCCCTCCCCAGGGGTCTCCCTCAGCCACCACCAGAATGTGCTGAGGGTTCCCTCCCTCCCCCCAGCGTTGTTTTGGGGTGAAGGGGGGGGGGAGGTAGGCCCTATGCCCCCCCTCACCACTGGTTTTGGTGGGGGGTGTTGGGGGATCCGTGCCCCCCAACCCCTTCCTTCTCTTCCCCCCCCTCCCCTCCAGCGCTCCCCAGCGCCGAGCAGCTCCGTGACCCCCAAACCTGGCCCCCCCCAGGAGGTGAGCAGAGCCCATTGAAGGGGGAGGGGGGAAGGGGGGGCGTCGGGGGGTGCTGGAGGAGGGGCTTCACCCCTTTAACACCCCACCCCCCCCACCCCTCTGCCCACCTCCCCCTCCCCAGGTGCAGCCCCTCCCCCCCGTGCAGCACGTCTACCCCACGCCGGTGCCCTACGTGGAGGGGGGTGATGGCTCCTACCCCCCTGGCACTATGTAAGTGACCCCCCCACCCCCAAATCTTACTCACTAGGGGAAGGGGAGCCCCCAAAGGCTCCATCCCTCCCCCTCCAACCCCTCCCTGTGCCCCCCCCCCAGCCGCTCAGGCTCCTATCCCTACGCCGAGACTCCTCTCTACGCCCCCAACTCCGCCCCCACCTACTACGAGGCCTCCGGGGGGGGTCCAGTGCAGCCCAGCCCCCCCCCCGCCAGCTCCCAGGCTCCTGCTGCCGCTGCCACCGTCCCCATGTACGTCTCGGGGGGGCAGATCTTGGGGACCCCCCCCCAGCAACCTCCCCCCGCCGCGGCGGGGGCGGCGGCGGCGGCGGCTGGCACCCCCGGCACCCCCGGCCAGGCCGCTGGCACCTACGTCATCCAGGGGGGGTACATGCTGGGGGGGGCCAGCCAGGCCTATTCCCACACCACCAGAGCCTCCCCTGCCACGGTGAGAGCCTGGGGGAGGGGTCGACAGCGCGGGGGGGGGGGTCCCCGGGTGGAGTTTTGGGGTGAGAAGGGAGGAATCGGGGTGAAAACAGGGCTGGGGCTTCAGCTCCTGGAAGGGGGTTGGGGGAACAAAGGGGGGAGAACACCCTGTGGGAGCGGGGGAGTAAAACGGGGAGGGGGTGTTGGAATGGGGGGCTCCCCATGGGGAGTTTTGGGGTGAGAAGGGAGAATTTGGGGTGAAAATGGGGCTGGGAAGAGCCTTTGGGGGCCGGCTCGGGGACCTGACCCTGAGGATCGCAGCGCAAAGCAGCCCCGGGGCCGGGGGCGGGTTTGGGGTCTTTGTGTTTTGGGGGTTGTTCGTGCCTGGGGGTTGTTTGTTGTTGGGGGACCCCAGGCTCTTGGGGGCTAAAAGATTGGGGGTGGGGCACGAAGGGCACGGAAGCTTTTCCTTGGGGGTTTCCCTCCCGGAGGAGCTTTTCTCTTGGGGGGATTGGGGTGGGGGGACCTGACCCTGGGGATCGACCCTGAGGGGCGCAAAGCAGCCCCAGGGCGGGGTCGGGGTTGGGGTTGGGGTCTTTGTGTTTCAGGGGGTTGGGAGTTGGTTGTGCTCCTAAAAGATTGGGGGTGGGGGGGGTTGTTTGTTGTTGGGGGACCCCAGGCTGTTGGGGGCTAGGGGGAAAAGGCTAAAAGATTGGGGGTGGGGGCACGAAGGTTTCCCTCCCGGAGGAGCTTTTCCTTGTAGGGGGTTCGGGGACCTGACCCTGAGGACCGCAGCGCACAGCAGCCCCGGGGCGGGGGTCGGGGTCGGGGTGTTCGCGTTTGGGGGGGGCTGTTCGCGCCCGGGGGGGGTCGGTTGTTGTTGGGGGGGGGTCTGTAGCTTGGGCCCCCCCTCCCCTCGCCCCCCCCGCAGGTGCAGTGGTTGTTGGACAACTACGAGCCGGCGGAGGGGGTGAGCCTGCCCCGCAGCACTCTGTACTGCCACTACCTGCTGCACTGCCAGCAGCAGAAGCTGGAGCCGGTGAACGCTGCCTCCTTCGGCAAGCTGATCCGCTCCGTCTTCATGGGGCTGCGGACCCGCCGCCTGGGCACCCGGTACCGAGACCCCGGGAGACCCCCAGCCCCCCAGCCTCCCGATCCCTAGGGAGAGAGCCGAAGCTCCTCGGGTGTGGCCTCGGCTCCCCCGCGGGGGCGGCACCGAAATCCCTCGGGGTCTGACTCCAGGGATCCCAGGGATCAGCCCCCAAAATCCTCGGGTTCACCCCAAACACCACCGCCCCCTCAGGTCCCCCAAACCCCTTAGTTGCCCCCAAACCCTTTAGTTGCTCCCCAAAGTCTCTCAGATCCCTCCCCAATCCCCCTCGATTCCCCCAAAACCCCTCAGATTCCCCCCAGAACTCCTCAGATCTCCTCCCCCCCAAACCCCTTAGTTACCCCCAAGCCCCCTCCAGTCCCCCAAACTCCCCTCCCGGGTCCCCCAAAACCCCTCAGATTCCCCCAAAACTCCTCAGATTCCTCCCCCAAACCCCTTAGTTACCCCCAAGCCCCTCAGGCCCCCAAACTCTATCACCTCCCCCAAACCTCCCAGACTGTCCCCACGCCCCTTAGATTGCTCCCCACACCCCTCACATCCCCAAAACGCCTTCAGCTCCCCCAAACCCTTCATACCCCTCCCCACAAACCCCTCAGTTGCCCCCAGACCCCTCAGGTTCCCCACTGCTCCCCCAAGCTCATCAGACCCCCAAACCCCCTCACATTCCCCCTAAATCCCCTCAGATCCCCCAAACCCCTCAGGTCCCCCAAACCCCCTCAGGTTCCCCCAAACCCCCTCAGGTTCCCCTAAACCCCCTCAGATCACCCCCAAACCACCTCAGATCGCCCCCAAGCCCCCTCAAATCTGCTCAGATGCACCCCAAAGCCCCTCATCAACCTCCCCCCGTGTGCCCCCTCCCCAGGGGGAACTCCAAGTACCACTACTACGGGCTGCGGATCAAGGCCAGCTCCCCCCTGCTGCGGCTGATGGAGGACCAGCAGCACCTGGCCATGCGCCAGCAGCCCTTTGCCCAGAAGCAGCGGTGAGTGGGGACCCCCCCGGGGCACCCCCAAACCCCCCTCCCCTCCCCCACCCTTCCCTGACCCCCCCCAAACCCTTAACTCCTCCTCAAACCCTCCCCGGCTGCCCCCCAGAGCTCCCTGGCTACCCCAAACCCCTTCTGACTCCTCCCTCCCCCAAACACCCCCTGGCCCCCAAACACCCCTGACCCCCCCTCTGACCCCCAAACCCCTTTGACCCCCAACCCCTTTGACTCCCCCAATCCCCCAAGCCCTTAACTCCTCCTCAAATCCCCTCCTGACACCTCCTCAAGATCCCCCTCCCCTCCCTCCCCCTAAACCTCTCTAACCCCCGGCACCCCCAAATCCCCTCCTGCCGCCCCCAAAGCCCCCTTGAGACCCCCAAAGCCTCCTCTCAACCTCCTCTGGCATCCCCCAAACCCCCTTAACCCCCTGAGACCCCTCTAAGCCTCCCTAACCGCCTCCAAACCCCTCCTGAGACCCCAAAACCCCGAGACCCCCAAACCCCTCTAACTCCCCCAAACCCCTCCAACCCCTTGCAAACCTGCTTCTGGCACCCCAAATCCCCTGAGACCCCCCCAAACCCCTCTAACTCCCCCAAACCCCTCCTGACACCCCAAAACCCCCTGAGACCTCCCCCAAATCCCCTGAGACCCCCAAACCCCTCTAACTCCCCCAAACCCCTCCTGACACCCCAAAACCCCCTGAGACCCTCCCAACCCCACCCTGAGACCCCCAAACCCCTCCAACCCCTCCCAAACCCCCTCCTGACCCCCAAAACCCCCTGAGACCCTCCCAACCCCACCCTGAGACCCCCAAACCCCTCCAACCCCTCCCAAACCCCTCCTGAACCCCAAAACCCCCTGAGACCCTCCCCAAACCCCTCCAACCCCTTCCAAACCCCCTCCTGACTCCCCAAAGCCCCCTGAGACCCCTCCAAATCCCCTGAGACCCCTCCAAACCCCTCCAACCCCTTCCAAACCCCTCCTGACACCCCAAACCCCCTGAGACCCTCCCAAACTCCTCTGACTCCCTCCCAAACCCCCTGAGACCCCCAAACCCCTCAACCCCTCCCAAACCCCCTCCCGACACCCCAAACCCTGCCCCAAACCCCTGCTGACACCCCAAAACTCCCCAACCCACCCTCGCCTCCCCGAGGCTCCCCAAACCCCTCTAACCCCCTCCCGTCCCCCACCCCCTCCCCCCACCCCGTGTGCCCCCTGCCCAGGCTGAAGCCCATCCAGAAGGTGGAGGGGATGACCAACGGGGTGGCCGTGGGGCAGCAGCCCCCCGCCGGCCTCTCGGACATCAGCAGCCAGGTGCAGCAGTACCAACACTTCCTGGGTGAGGAACCACCCCCCCAAGAGCCTGCACCCCCAAACCCCTCCTCTGTGGGCCCCTCCCCAAACGCTGCTGACCCCTCCCCCTCCCCAGACGCCTCCAGGACCCTCCCAGACTTCCCCGAGGTCGACCTGCAGGGGAAGCCTCTCCCCGAGGGCTCCTGCGCCGAGGACGTCAAAGCCTTCCAGCTGCTCTACAGGGAGCACTGCGAGGTGGGGCGGACCCCCAGAGCGCTCCCCGAGCTTTCGGGGGGACCCCCCCTCCTGACCCCCTCAACCCCTCCCCCAGGCCATCGTGGATGTGATGATCAACCTCCAGTTCACCTTGGTGGAGACCTTGTGGAAGACCTTCTGGAGGTGCAGCCTGGGGCAGGGCTCCGAGGCCGGCAGCCCCGTGGTGGTGTGAGTTGGGGTTGGGGAGGGGGCTTCGGGGGCTAGGGGGTGGGGGCACCGGGAGGAGCTCAGCTGATGCCCCCCTTTCCTGTGCCCCCCCTCCCTCCCCTTCAAGCCACGACGAGGCGGAGAAGAGGCTCCCCAAGAGCCGCCTGGTGGCGCTGTCCAAGTTCGAGCCGGTGCTGCGCTGGGCTCGGGACTGCGACCACTGCCTCTACCAGGGCCTGGTGGAGATCCTCATCCCTGACGTCCTCAGGCCCATCCCCAGTGAGTCAGGCCCCGGGCACCTTCCTGGGCACCCTCCTGGGCACAGCTGGCAAGCCTGGGCCCTGCCCCCCACCCCGGGAAAGGGCCTGGGAGGAGAGGGCGCAGGGGGGAGGTTGGCCTCTGGTGAGCCAAGGGGGTGGTGGTCCCCCGCTGGGGGGCACAGGGAAGAGGTTGGCATCTGGTGAGCCAAGGGGGTGGTGGTGCCCTGGGGGGCACAGCTCTGAGCCAGGCTCTGAGTGAGGGTCTGGGTGGCACAGGAGGGAGATTGGCATCTGGTGAGCCAAGGGGGTGGTGGTCCCCTGGGGGGCACAGCCCTGAGTGAGGGTCTGGGTGGCACAGGAGGGAGGTTGGCATCTGGTGAGCCAAGGGGGTGGTGGTCCCCCCCGGGGGGCACAGGGGGGAGGGTGGCCTCTGGTGAGCCAAGGGGGTGGTGGTCCCCTGGGTGGCACAGGAGGGAGGTTGGCATCTGGTGAGCCAAGGGGGTGGTGGTGGTCCCCTGGGGGACACAGGAAGGAGGTTGGCATCTGGTGAGCCAAGGGGGTGGTGGTGGTTCCCTGGGGGGCACAGCTCTGAGCCGGGCTGGGCAGGGAGGGTCTGGGTGGCACAGGAGGGAGGGTGGCCTCTGGTGAGCCAAGGGGGGTGGTGGTGCCCTGGGGGGGCACAGCTCTGAACCAGGCTGAGTGAGGGCCTGGGTGGCACAGGAGGGCCAAAGGTTGTCTTGGCTCAGGGCCGGGGCAATGCCAGCCCTGCAGGGATCCCTCTGGATCCCCTCCCACAGCAGGATCCCTCCCTGGAAGGATCCCTACCTTTAGAGGAGAGTCTGGAGCCTCAGAGATCTTCCTGGAGCAGGATCCAGTGGGTCAGGGATCCTCCTGGGGCAGGACCTGGAGCCTCAGGGATCCTCCAGGAGCAGGATCCAGTGGGTCAGGGATCCAGCTCTGGGGGAGGCCTCCCCTGGAGCCCTGGCTGCAGCTCTGGGCCCCCTCCCTCCCAGAGTGGGGTTGGAGGCGCTGGGGAGGGTGGGGAGGAGAGGGCCTGGCAGGGTGACCCCCGCAGGCCTCAGGCTCTTCTGGGGGACCCCCAAGGCCCCCAGCTGTGAGCCACAGCTGCCCCCTGACCCCCCCTCCCCCCCCCCAGGTGCCTTGACCCAAGCGATTCGCAACTTCGCCAAGAGCTTGGAGAGTTGGTTGACCAACGCCATGATGAACATCCCCGAGGAGATGGTGCGAGTCAAGGTGGGACCTGCGCGAGGGCCACCCCGGGGGGGCTGCCCCTGCTGTCCCCCGGCCCCCAGCGGGGCCCCCACCCACCCCTGGGCACCACCGAGCTTCAGCCCCAGGACTCTGTTAGCTCCGGAACCTACCTTGGGGCTCTGTTAACTCTGAAACCTACTGATGGCCACTTTGGGGCTCTGTTAACTCTGAACCTACTGATGGCCACCTTGGGGCTCTGTTAACTCTGAACCTACTGATGGTCACTTCTGGGCTCTGTTAACTCTGAACCTACTGATGGCCACCTTGGGGCTCTGTTAACTCTGAACCTACTGATGGCCACTTTGGGGCTCTGTTAACTCTGAAACCTACTGATGGCCACCTTGGGGCTCTGTTAACTCTGAAGCCTACTGATGGCCACTTCTGGGCTCTGTTAACTCTGAAGCCTACTGATGGCCACTTCTGGGCTCTGTTAACTCTGAACCTACTGATGGCCACCTTGGGACTCTGTTAACTCTGAACCTACTGATGGCCACTTCTGGGCTCTGTTAACTCTGAACCCTACTGATGGCCTCTTCTGGGCTCTGTTAACTCTGAACCTACTGATGGCCACTTGGGGCTCTGAACCTACTGAACTCTGAACCTACTGATGGCCACTTTGGGGCTCTGTTAACTCTGAACCTACTGATGGCCACTTTGGGGCTCTGTTAACTCTGAACCTACTGATGGCCACTTTGGGGCTCTGTTAACTCTGAACCTACTGATGGCCACTTCTGGGCTCTGTTAACTCTGAACCTACTGATGGCCACCTGATGGTTAACTCTGAACCTACTGATGGCTTCTGGGCTCTGTTAACTCTGAACCTACTGATGGCCACCTTGGGGTTCTGTTAACTCTGAAACCTACTGATGGCCACTTTGGGCTCTGTTAACTCTGAACCTACTGATGGCCACTTTGGGGCTCTGTTAACTCTGAACCTACTGATGGCCACTTCTGGGCTCTGTTAACTCTGAAACCTACTGATGGCCACTTCTGGGCTCTGTTAACTCTGAACCTACTGATGGCCACTTTGGGGCTCTGTTAACTCTGAAACCTACTGATGGCCACTTCCTGGCTGCATGCTGGCCATGAGAAGCTGCCACCTGGGGGCTGCCCCTGACCTGTCTGTGCCCACTCTGTGCCCCAGGTGGCCGCAGCAAGTGCCTTCGCCCAGACGCTGCGGCGCTACACCTCCCTGAACCACCTGGCGCAGGCGGCGCGCGCGGTGCTGCAGAACACGGCGCAGATCAGCCAGATGCTGAGCGACCTCAACCGCGTCGACTTCGCCAACGTCCAGGTGCCAGCCCCCCGGGGGGGTGCCCAGGGCGGGCAGCCGGCAGGGGCTGGGCTGGCAGAGGCGGAGCAGAGGAGCCCTGCTGGGCTGCTTGGCACGGGGCTGGGGCTGTGCCCCCTGGGAGTCGCTCCGCGGAGTGCCCTCTGGTTACACCCAGGTGCCCCAAACTCCCTCCTAGTGCCCCCCAAGTGCCCCCCAATTCTCTCCAAGTGCCCCAAACTCCCTCCCAGTGCCCCCCAATTCCCTCCAAGTGCCCCAAACTCCCTCCCAGTGCCCCCCAAGTGCCCCCCAATTCCCCCCAAGTGCCCCAAACTCCCTCCCAGTGCCCCCCAATTCCCTCCAATGCCCCAAACTCCCTCCCAGTGCCCCCCAATTCCCTCCAATGCCCCAAACTCCCTCCCAGTGTCCCCCAAGCGCCCCCCAATTCCCTCCAAGTGCCCCAAACTCCCTCCCAGCGGCCCCCAAGTGTCCCCAAGTGCCCCAAACTCCCTCTCAGTGGCCCCCAAGTGCCCCAAATTCCCTCCTCGTGACCCCAAGTCCCCTCCAAGTACCTCCTGGGTGCCCCAACCCCCCTCCTAGTGACCCCCAATCGCCCCCAGCTGCCCCCAAATCCCCCCCCCCCCCGCAGCGCCCTCCACTCCACACCCCACCCCCCTGGCTCCACAGAGGGGACAGGGAGCGAAGGGGCGGGGCAGCGCTGCGGCTCGGCGGCCTCCCCGGCCCCGACGCGGCGGCGCCCCCCGCAGGAGCAGGCCTCGTGGGTTTGCCGCTGCGAGGACCGCGTGGTGCAGCGCCTGGAGCAGGACTTCAAGGCCACCCTGCAGCAGCAGAACTCCCTGGAGCAGTGGGCAGCCTGGCTGGACGCCGTCGTCGCCAGGGTCCTCAAGCCCCACCTGGGCACCCCGGCCTTCCCCCGCGCCGCCAAGCTCTTCCTCCTCAAGTGGTCCTTCTACAGGTGGGGCACAACCCCCACCCCACCCCCTCACCCCAGCAATGCCCTGTGCCCCAGCGGGGAGGGCACCGTGGGGATGGCACAGGGGGTAGGGTGGCAGCGTGGCGATGGCGTCATAACGATGGCGCCATGGCGTACGGGGGGGCGCTGTGGGGATGGCATCACAGTGGTGGTGCCAGGGTGGCAGTGCCATGGTGGCAGCCTTGCACTGCTGGCATCACAATGGTGGTGCCAGGGTGGCAGTGCGATGGTGGCAGTGCCATGGTGGCAGCCTTGCAGTGATGGCATCACAGTGGTGGTGCCAGGGTGGCAGTGCCATGGTGGCAGCCTTGCACTGCTGGCATCACAGTGGCGGTGCCAGGGTGGTAGTGCCATGGTGGCAGCCTTGCACTGCTGGCATCACAGTGGCGGTGCCAGGGTGGCAGCGTTGGCATCATGGTGATGGCATCATCGTGACAGGCCCATGGCGGCAGCCTCACGGTGCCGGCATTGTGACGATGGTGCCATGGTGCTGGCATCACGGTGAGGGCACTGTGGCGATGGCCTGGTGATGCCACCCTGGTGATGCCACCCTGGTGCCTCCCCTAAGTCCTCCTCTCTCCCCCCACCCCAAACCCAACGCCACTCCCTCCCCGAGCGCCCCCCGGCTGCCGCCACGGCGGGGGGGGGGGTCGCCGCCTGCGGAGCTCCAGGCGGCGCCGGGGTGCCGGCGGTGCCAGCGGTGCCCCTCCTGCCGCCGCAGCTCGATGGTGATCCGGGACCTGACCCTGCGGAGCGCCGCCAGCTTCGGCTCCTTCCACCTGATCCGGCTGCTCTACGACGAGTACATGTACTACCTGGTGGAGCAGCGCGTGGCGCAGGCCCGCGGCCAGAGCCCCATCGCCGTCATGGGCGAGGTGAGCCTGGCCCCGCCCCCCCGGGGCCTGGGCACCGCCCCCCCAGGGCCTGGGCACAGCCCCACCCCGGCAGCGGGCACCGAGGGCCTGCCCAGCCCCTGCCCCAGCCCCTGATGCCCTCTGTTTCCCCCCCTGCAGTTTGCCAACCTGAGCAGCAACCTGAGCTCGCTGGACGCCGAGAAAGGTGAGGGGGCGGCGGGGGGGGCTGTTAACCCTGGGGCCTACTGAGGGCAGCCTGAGGGGGCTGTTAACTCTGGAACCTACTGTTGGCCACTTTCTGGTTAACTCTGGGGCCTACTGAGGGCAGCCCAAGGGTGGTCTTAACCCTGAGGCCTACTGAGGGCAGCCTGAGGGTGCTGTTAACTCTGGAGCCTACTGATGGCCACTTTCTGGTTAACTCTGGAACCTACTGAGGGCAGCCCCAGGGTTAACTCTGGGACCTGCTGCTGCCCATCCTGCTCAGCTCAGTGCCAGGGCTGGGGAGGGGGGCACGGGAGGGGGGGCAGTGATGCTTGGGGTGGCACCACGCAGCCCCGACCCATCCCCACTGCCCCCCCCCCCCGCTGCAGATGAGGAGGAAGAGGAGGAGGAGGAGAGCGACGAGGAGCTGCCGCAGGAGCTGGGGCTGGGGGAGGCGGCGCTGCCCCGGACCCCTGGAGCCCCCGCCCAAGCTCCCCCGGCGGCGCGCGCGGAGCCTCTTCGTGCAGGCCCTGCCCTCCAGCTGAGGGCCCCGCCCTGCCCGCCCGGGCCCCGCCCGCCACGCCCTGCCCTCCTCGCCCCCCGCCTCATCCTCCTCCTTCCCCCTGCCAAAAACCAGCCTAGGGCCCCCCCCATCCCCCTGCCCCACAGCTCCTGGGGGGCAGGGGGCCGGGGTGACAATGTGCCTTAAGCGACGCCGGGATCGAGTGCCAAAGCCCCCCCCGGGCCCACCCCGGGGGGGGAATGGAGAGAGGGGGTGACCCCCCCACACCCCCCCCAAGCCCTCAGGCCCTGGGGGGGGCTGCGCTGCTCCCCCCCCGAGGGAACCCCACAGGACTTTGGGATGCCCCTGGGGGTGTGCAAGGGGGGCCTGGGGTTTAGGGACCCTTTGGGGGCAGAGTGCAGGGGGGAGGAAGTGGGGAGCAAAGGCTCCCCTAGGGGAGGGCACAAAGATGGTCTGGGGGGCCCCAAAGATGGGGGGCACAGAGTGATGATGGGGGACGGACAGAGCCCCTGGGATGGGGTTGGGGGTCCTGGCTGCTGCCCCCAGTGCCAACCCCCAGCCCCCACCCCCTTCCTGCTGCCTTACTCCAGCTCCCTGCACCCCCCGCATGAAGGGCCCCCAATCCCCTCCCCCTGCTTCTGCCCCCTCCCCCCTTCCATTTTCCACTTTTGGATCAATTTTGTGCTTTTGGACCCCCTGCCCCCCGCGTGCCCAGGGCCCCTCCCCCGCCAGGGGGAGAGGGGGCGGGGGATCTGTGTGTGGCTGTGTGAAAAGCTTTGAGATTTTGGGGGAGGGGGAGAGGAGGGTCGGGGAGGAGGGGCAGTGCCACTGAACACCTCCCCCTGCACCCCTCCCCCAGCCCCTGCCCCTCCCCCAGTGTGTTCTGTGCCCCCTGCCCCTCCCCCGAAGCTGTTTTCTACCTTTTGTAGTTTCTTTCTAAAAGGAATAAAACTCCAAAGTGTCTTTGACCTCTGACCCCTGACCCCCTGACCCCCAAACCCCCTGACCCCCAGACCCCCGACCTGCCCTGATCCCTCAAGCCCCAGACCCCCAACCCCCAGACCCTCCCTGGAGTCAGCCCCACAGCCCCCTTGGGGTCACCCCAGACCCCCTGGAGTCAGCCCCAAAGCCCCCTGGGGTCACCCCCAGAACCCCCTTAGGGTCACCCCCAGACCCCCTGGGGTCACCCCAGAGCCCCCTAGGGGTCACCCCCACAGCCCCTTGGGGTCACCCCCAGACCCCCTGGAGTCAGCCCCAAAGCCCCCTGGGGTCACCCCCAGAGCCCCCTAGGGTCACCCCCAGACCCCCTGGCCTCCCGAGCCCCTGGGCTGATCCCAGCCCCTCTGGGCTCACCCCACAGACCCCCATGGGGTCACCCCCAGAGCCCCCCTGGAGTCACCCCCAGAGCCCCCCTGGCCTCCCCTGAGCCCCCTGGGCTGATCCCAGCCCCCCATGGGCTCACCCCATGGACCCCCCCTGGGACTGCCCCACAGGCCCTGCCTGGGCTGCCAGCCCCCAGCATCCAGCCTCAACCCCCTGGATTCGCCCCAACCCCCAGATTCACCCCAAAAGCCTCTTTGCAAAGAGGTCATTTATTGGGGGTCTTGGGGAGGGAGGAGACGAGAGGGGAGGGAGCTCAGCCCCTCCCTCCCCTCCCCCTTTTCCCCCTCCCTTTAAAACACTGAACAGGAGAAAGAGAACAAAGAAAAACCCCCCCCCAAAAATAAAACCGACCAAAAAACAGCCAAAACAGCCCCAAAATGGGGGGGGGGGGAGGGGGGCAAAGCTGAACCTCCCCCCCCGGAGCCCCCTCCCCTTCTGCCAAGCCCCCCCCCCGCGGCTCCGGGGGTCCCTACAGCACGATCCAGGTGTAGCGCTCATTGTCTGCCAGCACCTTCAGTGAGCAGCCTGGGGGAGAGGGGGGTTGAGGGGGGGCTTAGGAGACCCCAGACCCCCCCCAGGAGCACCCCCAGACCCCCAGGACCCCTTAGCACCCCCAGGGCCGCCCCCCCCCCCCCCCCCCAAACCCCAACCCCCCAGAGCTGTCTGCGCTCCGGCAGCGCAGCAGCTGCTGCCCCCGGGGAGGGGTTGAGGAGGGAGGAAGGGGATTAGGAGACCCCAGATGCCCCCCCAAGGGCTCCCCCAAGACCCTCAGGACCCCCAAAGCACCCTCAGGGACCCCCAAAACCCTCTCAGGGACCCCCAAAGACCCCCAAAACCTCCTCAGAGACCCCCAAAAACCCCCCAGAGCTGTCTGCGCTCCGGCAGCGCAGCAGCCGCTGCCCCCGGGGAGGGGTTGCGGAGGGAGGAAGGGGATTAGGAGACCCCAGATGCCCCCCCAAGGGCTCCCCCAAGACCCTCAAGATCCCCAAAACCCCCTGAGGGAACCCCAAAGACTCCCAAAACCCCCCCAAAGACCCCCAAAACCCTCTCAGGGACCCCCAAAGACCCCCAAACCCCCCCAGGGACCTCCCCCTCCCAACCCCTTCCTGCAGAGCCTCACTGCCGCAGCAGCTGCTGCCCTCGGGGAGGGGTTGAGGAGGGAGGAAGGAGATTAGGAGACCCCAGATCCCCCCCCAAGGGCTCCCACAAGACCCTCAGGACCCCCAAAACCCCCTCAGGGACCCCCAAAGACCCCCAAAACCCCCTCAGGGACCTCCCCCTCCCAACCCCTTCCTGCAGAGCCTCACTGCCGCAGCAGCTGCTGCCCTCGGGGAGGCTCTGCAGTGGGAGTCGGGGGGGGGGGAGGACGACTTAGGGGAGACCTCAGAGCCCCTGCCAAGACCCTCAGGAGCCCCCAGACCCCTTCAGGAGCCCCCAGACCCCCTCAAGAGCCCCCCCAGGCGCCCCCCAAGACCTTTGTGCAGGGCCTCATTGGTCATCCTGTTGACGTAGCGGCCGCTGCTCTCCGGCACCAACCACTTCATCACGGTGTCCACGCAGCCCTTGCGGTAGGAGCTCCACACACTGCCGCTGTGGGGAGGGGGGCAGCAGCTGGGGAGGGGGCTGGCAGCTGGGCAGGGGGCCCAGAAGGGTCTTGGGACCCAGGATCCCCCCCCACAATAGCCCTGACCCCCCCCTCTGGGACCCCCAAATTGGTCCGGAGCGACCTCGCTGCTACCTGCCTCGGCCTGCTGCCAGCTCCTGCCTGAGAGCTGCCACGGTGGGGAGGGGGCTGGCAGCTGGGGGAGGGGGCTGGCAGCTGGGGGGGGGCTCAGAGAGAGCTTAGGACTCAGGCCCCCCCCAAAAAAATACCCCTGAGCCCCTCCCTCCAAAATCAGCCCTCCCAATTACCCTCCCCCAGGCCCCCAAAGCAACCTCTGGGTCCCCAAAGCAACCTCTGGGGCTCCAAATTAAGCCTCCCAGACCCCCAAAATTAAGACCCCAGCCCCCAAATCAAGACCCCCAAATTGAGAACCCTTCCCCCAAATTAAGGCCCTCAGCCCCCCCCTCCCCAATTTAGTGTCGTCCCCCCCCCCCCCCCCCACCTTGTCTGCCCCTTGACCTCGGTGAGCTCCCCGACGCTGACGGTGACGAAGGTTCCGGTGTTGAGGTCCCAGGCCACCTTCAGGCTGGTGTGGTAGGACTTTGGCCTGCAAGGGGGAGGGTGGGGAGGGTCTTAGTGAGGCTGGGGGCTTCCCTGGGTGGGGTGGGGGGGCGTCTGGAGGGTCCTCATTTCACGGTGGGAGGGGGGGAGGGAGCTCACCGGAGCTGCCCTTCCTCGTCGGGCGAAGGGAAGGCCAGGAGCAGCAGCCCGATGTTGATGATCACCTGGTTGGTCTCAGGGCAAACCTACGGAGGTCAAGAGGGGGAGGAGGCTCCAAATTGAGTCAGGGGTCCCCTCCCCCAGCAGGGAGGAGGGGGCTGAGGGGGAGGGGAGGGGGGAGCTGAGGGGACCTCGAGGATGACGATGTCGTAGTCGCTGAAGGAGCAGAACTGGCGGCTCCAGGCCGCGTCGTTGCGAATCACTTCGTTGATGACGTACTCGAAGTCCAGGGTCAGCTGCTCCACTGCCAGGTACTGCCCCTGGGAGGGGGTGGGGGGCTCAGGGAAATGAGGAGGAGGAGGAGGAGGGGTCCCCAGGCACCCCTCACCCCCCCCAGAGGAAGGCCTCCTGCGCCCACCTGGGCTGCTGCCTGCTCCTTCAGCGGCCGCAGGTTGCGCCCGCGCAGGTCAGTGACCACGGAGGGCAGAGAGGTTTGCCCCTGGGAGGGGCACAGAGGGGAGGAGAAGGAGGAGGAGGAGGAAGAGGAGGAGGAGGAAGAGGAGGAGGAGGAGGAGTCCTCAGGCAGCCCACCCCCCACCCCTCCCAGAGGAAGGCCTCCTGCGCCCACCTGGGCTGCTGCCTGCTGTGCCCGCACAGGTCGGTGACCAGGAAGGGCAGAGAGATTTGCCCCTGGGAGGGGCACAGAGGGGAGGAGGAAGAGGAGAAGGAGGAGGAGGAGGAAGAGAAGGGGTCCCCAGGCAGCCCACCCCCCACCCCCCCTAGAGGAAGGCCTCCTGTGCCCACCTGGGCTGCCGCCTGCTCCTTCAGCGGCCGCAGGCTGCGCCCGCGCAGGTCGGTGACCACGAAGGGCAGAGAGATTTTGTCGTCCTCGAACTCGGGGGCTGGGGGCAGCGAGAAGGAGGTTGGGGAGGGGGCTAGGGGGAGGAGGTGGGGGGTGGGGGGCACACAGACAGAGCCCCCCCCCCAGGCTCTGGGGGGCTCACCCTCCCGGGGCGCCTCGGCCTCGCCGGGCTCCAGCACGTAGCGCAGCTTGGTGTAGTTGACGTAGCCTGGCTCCGGGGCCGGCGCCACCGGGGGGCAGGGAGCCGCCGGGGGGCTCCTGGGGGAGGGGGGGTGCAGGGGGCAGTGGGGGGGGGAGGGCGGGGGTGGGGGGCAGCGCTCAGAGGTGCCAGGGCTGCCATCCTCCTCCTCCTCCTCCTCCTCCTCCCCCAACTCGGGCGCCGGCCCCGTAGCCTCCTTGGCTCTCCGGAAGATGTCGGCCACAAACTCTTTGGCTTTGGCTACCGCGGGGGAGAGGCCTCGGCTCTGCCCCTCCCCCACCGCCGCCCGGGGGTCGCAGGGGGGCTGGGGAGGCGGCGCCGGGACCCCTCCCCCCGCCCCGGCCCCCGGCCCAGCCGGTGCCTCCGGGCGGGGCTGGGAGCAGCCCGGCCGCCGGCAGGGCCCCGGCGAGGAGCGGCGGTGGCTGAAGAGCAGCTGGCAGGGGCTGGGGTCACCTATGGGGGGGAGATAGGGGTCAGGAGGGCATCGGGGGGGCAGGAGGGGACCTGGGGGGGTCAGGAGGGGACTCTGGGGGGGTCAGGGGAGTCAGGAAGGGGTCTGGGGGGTGAGGAGGGGATGCTGGGGGCTGCCCTGGTGAGGAGCGGTGGCAGCTGAACAGAGCTGGCAGGGGCTGGGGTCACCTATGGGGGAGATAGGGGTCAGGAGGGCATCGGGGGCAGGAAGGGATCGGGGGGGGCAGGAGGGGACCCGAGGGGGTCAGGGGAGTCAGGAAGGGGTCTGGGGGGTGAGGAGGGGATGCTGGGGGCTGCCCTGGCGAGGAGCAGTGGCAGCTGAACAGAGCTGGCAGGGGCTGGGGTCACCTATGGGGGGGAGATGGAGGTCAGGAGGGCATCGGAGGGGGGGCAGAAGGGCATTGGGGGGGCCAGAAGGGCATCGGGGGTCAGGAGGGGACCCTGGGGGGGGTCAGGAGGGGATTTTGGGGGTCTCAAGGGGGTCAGGAGGGGATCCAGGGGCTGCCCCAGCGAGGAGCGGTGGCAGCTGAACAGAGCTGGCAGGGGCTGGGGGCACATGGGGGAGATGGGGGGCAGGAGGGGATTTGGGGGTCTCAGGGGGTCAGGAGTGAGCTTAAGGGTCAAAAGGGCATTTGGGGGGGGTGTCTCTGGGGTTCAGAGATATGGGGGGGGGTCTCAGGGGGATCAAGAAAGGACTTAGGGGTTGAGGAAGCTCAGGAGGGGACTTGGGGAGGGGTCTCAGGGAGGTCAGGAGGGGACTTGGGGGTCAGGAGGAGATGAGAGGACCCCAGAAGGGTATGGAGGGATCCTGATGGGGTATGGGGGTCCCAGTGAGGTATAGGGATCCTGGGGGGTCCTGGTGGGGTGTGGGGGTCCCAAGGGGTCCCAATGGGGTGTGGGGCTCCTAGGGGATCCCAATGGGGTGTGGGGGTCCCAGGGGGTCCCAATGGGGTGTGGGGGTCCCAGAAGGTCCTAGTGGGGTGTGGGGCTCCTAGGGGATCCCAATGGGGTGTGGGGGTCCCAGGGGGTCCCAGTGAGGTGTGGGGGTCCCAGGGGGTCCCAGTGGGGTGTGGGGGTCCCAGGGGGTCCCAGGAAGGTGTGGGGCTCCTAGGGGGTCCCAGTGAGGTGTGGGGGTCCCACGGGGTCCCAATGGGGTGTGGGGGACCCTGGGGGTCCCAGGAAGGTATGGGG
Organism: Melanerpes aurifrons; assembly: GCA_011125475.1. Lineage (NCBI taxonomy): Eukaryota > Metazoa > Chordata > Aves > Piciformes > Picidae > Melanerpes > Melanerpes aurifrons. The sequence continues at coordinate 482,746 of WWNC01000157.1, forward strand.
GTCCCAAGAGGTCCTGATGGGGTGTGGGGGTCCCGGTGGGCGCCAGGGGGCGCCGGGGGGCGGCGGGTACCGGCGCAGTGCACGGCGACGGCGCAGGCCACGAGGGAGTAGCTGGTGTTGAGCAGCACCACTTGGTCCTTCTTGAGCTGGAAGGCAGGCTGGAAGGTGGGGAAGGGGTAGACCACCTGGTACTTGGTGTGCAGCATGAAGCCGTGGCGCAGGCAGTGCCCCTGCTGCTCCCCTGCGGGCACCGGGCACACAGCGCCGCCGCTCAGCACCGCGGGCACCGCGCGGCCTGCCTGCCCCCAGCCAGCCTGCCTGCCCCCAGCCAGCCTGCCAGCCCCCCCCAGCCTGCCTGCCCCCAGCCCGGCCTGCCAGCCCCCAGCCCTGCCTGCCCCCAGCCAGCCTGCCAGCCCCCAGCCAGCCTGCCAGCCCCCAGCCAGCCTGCCAGCCCCCACCCAGCCTGCCAGCCCCCAGCCAGCCTGCCAGCCCACATCCCAGCCTGGCAGCCCCCACCCAGCCTGGCAGCCCCCACCCAGCCTGCCAGCCCCCAGCCCGGCCTGCCAGCCCCCACCCAGCCTGCCAGCCCCCACCCAGCCTGCCAGCCCCCAGCCCGGCCTGCCAGCCCCCAGCCAGCCTGCCAGCCCCCAGCCAGCCTGCCAGCCCCCAGCCCGGCCTGCCAGCCCCCACCCAGCCTGCCAGCCCCCACCCAGCCTGCCAGCCCCCAGCCCGGCCTGCCAGCCCCCAGCCAGCCTGCCAGCCCCCAGCCAGCCTGCCTGCCCCCAGCCCGGCCTGCCAGCCCCCAGCCTGCCTGCCCCCAGCCAGCCTGGCAGCCCCCAGCCCGGCCTGCCTGCCCCCAGCCCGGCCTGCCAGCCCCCAGCCTGCCTGCCCCCAGCCCGGCCTGCCAGCCCCCAGCCTGCCTGCCCCCAGCCCAGCCTGCCAGCCCCCAGCCCAGCCTGGCAGCCCCCAGCCAGCCTGCCCCCAGCCCGGCCTGCCAGCCCCCCAGCCCCCCGCCTGCCTGCCCCCAGCCCGGCCTGCCAGCCCCCAGCCTGCCTGCCCCCAGCCCAGCCTGCCAGCCCCCAGCCCAGCCTGGCAGCCCCCAGCCCACCCAGCCTGCCAGCCCCCACCCAGCCTGGCAGCCCACATCCCAGCCTGGCAGCCCCCAGCCTGCCTGCCCCAGCCTGGCCTGGTTGCCCCTACCCCACCCCTACCCCACCCCTACCTGGCAGCCCCCACCCAGCCTAGTTACCAGCCCCCACCCGGCCTGACTGCACCCACCCAGCCTGGCTGCCCCAACCTGGCCTGGCAGCCCCCACCCCATCCTGCCTGCCCCCACCCCAGCTGGCCTGCCCCCAGCTTGGCTGCCCCCACCCCGGTCTGGGCACCACCCCCTCCTCAGCCAGCAGCTGAGCACAGGCAGAGCAGAGGAGGGCTGGCAGCAACGGGGGGGGGGCAGGGGAGCAGCAGGGGGGTCAGGGGCTGCAGAGGGGCTGGGGGGCAGCAGGGGTCAGCAGGGGGGCAGCAGGGGGGCAGCAGGGGGGCAGCAGGGGGCGCTCACCAGGCTGTGCCAGGCTGGCACGGCGGCAGGCCGGACAGAGGCACGCGGGGGCAGTGGGGTCAGGGGCTGCAGGGGGCAGCAGGGGGCAGCAGGGGGCTGCAGGGGGCAGCAGGGGGCAGCAGGGGGCAGCAGGGGGCAGCAGGGGCGCTCACCAGGCTGTGCCAGGCTGGCATGGCGGCAGGCCGGGCAGCGCGCGGGGGCAGTGGGGTCAGGGGCTGCAGGGGGCTGCAGGGGGCTGCAGGGGGGCAGCAGGGGGCGCTCACCAGGCTGTGCCAGGCTGGCATGGCGGCAGGCCGGGCAGCGGCGCGCGGGGGGCAGTGGGGTCAGGGGCTGCAGGGGGGCTGCAGGGGGGCTGCAGGGGGCAGCAGGGGGCAGCAGGGGGCTGCAGGGGGCTGCAGGGGGCAGCAGGGGGGCAGCAGGGGGCGCTCACCAGGCTGTGCCAGGCTGGCACGGCGGCAGGCCGGGCAGCGGCGCGCGGGGGGCACGGCCACGGCGCTGATGTAGATGTCGCGGTGGTTCTCGTCGCTCATCATCATCAGGTTGACCAGCAGCCCGTTGGCAGAGCGGGTGCTGGGGGGGGAAGGAGGGCAGAGGGGGGGCAGGGTGGGCACGGGGGCAGGCTGGCAGCGGGGGTTAGGGCACGGGGCAGGGGGCACGGGGGGCACCCACTTGAAGCCGAAGACGATGACCTTGGAGGCGTCGTTCGGCCATTCGCAGACCGTCAGGTAGAGGTCGCTGTAGATCTCCTCGTCCTGGAACAGCCGCACCTGCCGCACCTAGGGGGGCGGGGAGGGAGGGGGGCGAGGCTCGGTGGGACCACCCCCCACACACACACACGCGGCCCCGGGGGTGGGAAGGGGTCCCTGAGGGGCGCCCTGGTACCAGTCTGAGCTTGCTGTGGACGTTGAACTCCCACCAGTAGAGGTGGTAGATGTAGAAGGAGAAGTCGTCGTCGCCGCTGCTGCTGGTGTAGGACAGGACGTAGCGACCGCACTTGGAGAAGCCCAGGAAGATGTGGCTGGGGGGAGAGGGATGGGGAGAGGGAGGGAGAGAAGGAGAGAGAGTGAGGAAGGAAGGGGAGAGAGGGAAAAAGAAGGAGCAGAAGGAGGAAGAAAGGGGAAAGAGAAAAAAGAAGGAGCAGAAGGAGGAAGAAGGAGTAGAGGGAGGAAAGGAAAAGAAGTAGAGAGAGGAAAGGAGAGAGAAGGAGTAGAAGGAAAGAGAGAGAAAGGATAAAAGGAAGGAAGGAGAAGGGATAAAGGGAGGGAGGGAGGAAGGGAGGGAGGGAGGAAGGGAGGGAGGAAGGAGAAAGGGGAGAAGAAGGAGTAGAGAGAGGAAGGAAAGGAGAAGGGACAGAGGGAGAGCAGGAGAAAGAGAGGAAGAAGAGGTAGAGGAAGAAAGGGAAAGAGGTAGAGGGAAGAAAGGAGAAGGGATAGAAAGAAGGAGGGAGAAGGGATAAAGGGAGGGAGGGAGAAAGAGAAAGGGGAGAAGGAGTAGAGAGAGGAAGGAAAGGAGAAGGAAGAGAGGGAGAGCAAGAGAAAGAGAGGAAAAGAGAAAGAGGAAGGAAAGGAAAAGAGGTAGAGAGAGGGAAGGAGGAAGAAGGAGCAGAAGGAAAGAGTAGAGGGAGGAAAGGAAAAGAAGGAGAGAGAGGGAAGGAGGGAGAAGGGATAGAAGGAAGAAAAAAGAAGGAACAGAAAGAAGGGAGAAGGGATAAAGGGAAGGAAGAAGGGAGGAAGGGAAAGGGGACAGAGGAAGGGAGGAAGGAAGGGAGAAGGAATAAAGGGAGAGAAGGAAGGAGAAAGGGAAGAAGAAGGAGTAGAGAGAGGAAGGAAAACAGAAGGGACAGAAGGAGAGGAGGAGGAAGAGAGGAAGAAGAGGTAGAGGAAGGAAGGGAAAGAGAAGGGGTAGAGAAAGGGAAAAAGAGAGGAGTAGAGAAAGGGAGAGAGAGAGGGAGAAGGGGTAGAGACAGAGAGAGAGAAAGAAAGAGGGAGGAAGGGAAAAGGGAGGGAGGAAGGGAAAAGGGAGGGAGGAAGGGAAAAGGAGGGAGGAAGGGAAAAGGAGGGAGGAAGGAAAAGGGAGGGAGGAAGGGAAAAGGGAGGAGAAGGGAAGGGAGGGAGGAAGGGAAAAGGGAGGGAGGAAGGGAAAAGGGAGGGAGGAAGGGAAAAGGGAGGGAGGAAGGGAAAAGGGAGGGAGGAAGGGAAAAGGGAGGGAGGAAGGGAAAAGGGAGGGAGGAAGGGAAAAGGGAGGGAGGAAGGGAAAAGGAGGGAGGAAGGGAAAGGGAGGGAGGAAGGGAAAAGGAGGGAGGAAGGAAAAGGAGGGAGGAAGGGAAAGGGAGGAGGAAGGGAAAAGGGAGGGAGGAAGGGAAAGGGAGGGAGGAAGGGAAAAGGAGGAGGAAGGGAAAAGGGAGGGAGGAAGGGGAAAGGAGGGAGGAAGGAAAAGGGAGGGAGGAAGGAAAAGGAGGGAGGAAGGGAAAAGAGGAAGGGAGGAGGGGAAAAGGGAGGAGGAAGGAAAAGGAGGGAGAAGGGAAAGGAGGGAGGAAGGAAAAGGAAGGAGGAAGGGAAAAGGGAGAAGGGAAAAGGAGGGAGGAAGGGAAAGGGAGGGAGGAAGGAAAAGGAGGGAGGAAGGGAAAAGGAGGGAGGAAGGGAAAAGGGAGGGAGGAAGGGAAAAGAGGGAGGAAGGGAAAAGGGAGGAAAGGGAAAGGGGAGGGAGGAAGGAAAAGGAGGGAGGAAGGAAAAGGAGGGAGGAAGGGAAAAGGGAGGGAGGAGAGGGAAAAGGGAGGAGGAAGGGAAAAGGGAGGGAAGGGAAAAGGGAGGGAGGAAGGGAAAAGGAGGGAGAAGGGAAAAGGGAGGGAGGAAGGGAAGAGAAGGAGGGAGGAAGGGAAAGGGAGGGAGGAAGGAAAAGGGAGGAGAAGGAAAAGGAGGAGGAAGGGAAAAGGGAGGGAGGAAGGGAAAAGAAAGGAAGGAAAAGGGAGGAGGAAGGAAAAGGGAGGGAGGAAGGGAAAAGGGAGACAGAGGAAGGAGAAGAGAGGAGAAGGGAAAAGGAGGAGAAAGGAAAAGGGAGGGAGGAAGGGAAAAGGAGGAGGAAGGCAGAAGGAAGGAAGGGAGGAAAGGAGGAAGGGAGGAGGAATAGAGGGAGAGAAGGAAGGAGGAAGAGAGGAAAAAGGGGTAGAGAGAGGGAGGAAGAAAGGAAGAACAGAGTGAGGGAGGAAGGAAGGGAAGGAGGAAGAAGGGGCAGACAGAGGAAGGAGAAGAGAGGGAGAGGAGAAAGGGAGGTAAAAAGGGGTAGAGGGAGGAAGGAAAAGAGAAGAGGTAGAGGAAGAAAGGGAGAAGGGGTAGGGAGAGGGAGAGAAAAAGAAAAAGTAAAGAGAGAGAGGGAAGAAGGGAGAAGGGATAGAGGGAGAGAGAAGGAGAAGGGATAGAGGGAGAGAGAAGGAGAAGGAGAAGGGATAGAGAAAGGGAGGAAGGAAGAAGATGTAGAGGGAAAGGGAGAAGAGACGAGGAGAGGGAAGAAGAGAAAACAGAAGGAAGGAGAGAGGGAGGAGCAAAGGGGGAGAGGGAGAAGGAGAGAGAGAGGAAGAGAAGGAGAGCGAAGGGAGAGCAAGGGACACAGGGGAGGGTCCCCGCAGACCCCTCCCGGGGGGGGCGGGCGGAGGCAGGGTCCCGCCGTGGGGGCTCACCCCGCGCACAGCAGCTCCTCGTCCACGATGCTCTTGAGCGAGACGCAGACCCTGGGCGGCAGCTTGCGGAAGAGCCGCGGCGAGAGCTGGCCGCTGAGCTGGGGGGGGGGCGGGCGGGGGCGGCCAGGTCAGGGGGACCACCACCCCCCCACACACACACAATGCCCTCCCCCTCCCGCGACCCTTCCCCCGCGACCCTTCCCCAGCCCTGTTCCCCCCCCCCCCCCGGCCCCAGCGCTGCCCTCAGCCCTCCCTGCCTGCCCCCCCCCCTCCCCCCCCGGACCCCCTCTCAGGCTCCCGGCTCGCGCCAGACCCCTCCCCAGAACGCAACCCCCCAGGGACCCTCGGCCCAGGCAGGACACCCCCTCCTCCGCCAGCACCGGATCGGCCTCCCCGCCCCCGCCCCGGCGCTGCCCCCGGGACACCCCCCCCCTCACCCTCAGCGCTTCCCGCCATGTTCCCGCTCAGGCTGCGCGCCCCCCCCCGGCGCCCCCCGCGGCTCAGCCGCCCACCTTGACTCGCTCCAGCTGCCTCACGACGTGCTCGCGGCGCCCGCGGGGGCCCGGGCCGCCCGAGGAGCCTCCGGTCGGGCCGCGCTTGCCCCCCGGGCCGCCCCGCTCCGCTTTCGAGCTGGGCGCCATTTTTGCCCGGCCCCCCCCCACCTCCTCCTCCTCCGCTTCCGGAGCGCCTCGGCCCCGCCGCGCCTGGCCCCGCCCACGCCGGGCGCCCATTGGCCGCCGCTCCGCCGCCGGCGCCGCTCGTTGGTAGGCCGCGGCAGCCCGGGGAGCGCGCGCCCCCCCCCCACCCCTTCCCCCCGCGCCGTATGGCTCAGCGCCGCTGTCGATCCGCGCCGCGCCCCGCCCCGGCCTCGGGGCGCGACCAATGGGAGCGCAGCGCCCGCGCGGGGATTGGGCCAGGCTGCCGCCCGTCCGCCTGCGAGGGGCGGGAGGAGAGGGGGGGAGAGAGGGAGGGGCGGCTCCTGGGGCGGGGCGCAGGGAGGCGTTGCCCTGGCAACGGGAAGCGCGCGCGGGGCTGGGGGCACGGCGGGGGGTGGGGGGGAGAGGGAAAGGGGGAGGGGGAAGGAAAGAGGGAGGGGGAGAGGGAAAGAGGGGGAGGGGGAGGGAAAGAGGGGAGGGGGAGAGGGAAGAGGAGGGGGAGAGGGAAAGAGGGGAGGGGGAGAAGGAAAGGGGAGGGAGGGAAGGAAAGGGGAGGGGGAAGGAAAGGGGAGGGGGGAAGGAAAGGGGAAGGAAAGGGGGGGAAGAGGGAAGTGAGATGCAGCTCCCCTCCTCCCTCCCCCATAGATTGACCAAACCTCAGCTTTTTCTTCTTAAAAACTTTATAGCTTTCCAAGACCCAAAATAGACTCCTTGGGAGCTCCCCCCCCGCCCCCCCACACCCCCTCCCCAGGCCTGGGGTGGGGGGGGGAAGCGCAGGGGAGGGGTCAGTCCCCTTCTGGGGACCTGCTTTGGTCAGGGTAAGGGGGGGACAGTGTTGGGGGGGGGGTCCCTGCCCCATGTGAAGAGAGGACAAAGTGCTGGGGGAACAAAGCCCCCGGGGGGAGGGGGCAGTTAGTGTCACTGTGTCCCCCCACAAGGGGGAGGGGGGCAACAGCAGGACACCCCCCCTCCCCTAAGGAGGGGAAGGAGCAGCTCTGATCCCTGTGATTGTCACAGCAGTGCCAGGGAGGGGGTCCTGGGGGGCTCCCCCCTAGCCCCCCCCCCAATTTGGTTGCAGCTCTGGGCGGGGCTCAGCAGCGAAGCTTCTGCAGCTGGAAGAGAGAAGGAAAGAGATGAGGGGGAGGGGGTGGGCAAAGACTGGGGAAGGGCAGGGGGAGGGGGCAAAGCCTGGGGAGGGGCAGGGGAGGGGGTGGGCAAAGCCTGGGGAGGGGGCATCCCAAATGTGCGCCCCCCCGGGGGGGCCCTCACCTCGCTCTCCACCAGGTTCCTCTTGTAGAGAGCTTCCTTGGCTGCATCCTGCGGGGGGGGGGGGAGGAGGGCATCAGAGGGGGTGGGGGGCACCCCCCCAAGAGCCTGAAAGAGCTCCTTTAGGGGTAGGAGATCCTTGAGGGGGGGGGGTCCCCAGCTTGAGGTGGGGGGGGGGTCCCCAGCTGGGGGCGGGGAGGGGGCTGCCTGACCCTGTGGCCCTGGGTGCCGAGGCTCCGGGCAGAGTCGCTGTAGAGCTGCAGGTAGCGCTGGAGCTGCGCCTGGTACTCTGCGGGGAGGGCAGGAAAGGGTTAAAGCCCCACGCGGGGGAGGGGTCTCAGAAGCGGGGGAGGGGGCTCGGGGCCTGGGGGAGGGTCTGACCTTGCCGGAAGTGGGGGTCCCCCTGCTGCAGGCGCGCCCGCAGCGCCTGGCACCGGCGGCACAGCTCCTGGTGCTGCCGCTGCAGCTCGGGGGGCGCCGGGCGCTGGGCCTGGCTGTAGCTCAGCAGCTGGGGGGGGGGAGGGGGAGAGGGGGGAAGAGTTTGGGGAGGGGTCCTGAGGGGTGCAAGACCCCTCCCCAAGGCAGCTGAGGAGGGGGGGGAGGGGGGGATCAGCAGCTCACCTTCCTCTCCAGCTTCTCCCTCTCGAATGCCAGCAGGTTGAGGCTGGGCAGGGTGGGCACCGGCCTGGGGGGGGAGGGCAGGGCTGGGCAGGGGGCAGGGAAGGGAGGGGGGCGACCTCCCCCCATCCCCCCCAGCAAGCCTGGACCCCCCCCCTCAGCCCCAACCCTGGACCCCCAACCTCTCCTCTCCAGGATGCCATCTGCCAGAGTAGAGCCAGGAGGGAGAGAGGGGCACTGGGTGCCAGGGGGGGTTCTCCCTCTGCCCTTTGCCCCCTCCTCAGCCCCCACCTTGGTCCTTGCTGCTCCCTGCAGGGCATTCCTGCCCTTCCTCCTCCTCCTCCTCCTCCTCCACCTCCAACAGTGGTTGCCCCGTGCCAAGCTGGCATCAGTGAGGGCAAACAGTGCCCAAGAAGGGGGTGCCAGGGATGCCCCCACCCCCGAGCTGGGACAGGGCAGATTGGCAGCCTCAGGTTTGGGCCAAGCCCTCTGGGGGTACCAGGGGGAGGAAGAGGAGGAGGAGGAGGCAGTGCCAGGCTCAGGCTCACTGCAGCAGGCAGCACAGAGCTGCCCTGGCAGTGCCAGGTGGTGATGGGCACCGTGCCAGGGCCAGCTCCCTGTGCCAGCCTTGGGCACTCACCTGCTGTGCACCTCCTTGGCTGGCACCACAGAGGGCTTGGGCCTGGGCACAGAGACCTGGGGGCAGAGCTGGGGGTGAGGAAGAGGCTTTGCCAACCCACAGCAGGGGGAGCTGAGGGGCACAGGGTGGGCACAGGGGGGGCAGCAGGGTGGGCAGAGAGGAATCAGAGTAGTACTGAACTGGGTAGAGAGGGCTCATAGTGGCACCAGAGTGGGCACAGAGGGGGTTGCTAGCCTGCAGTGGGCACAGAGGGGTCAGGGTGGGCACAGAGGGGGTTGCTAGCCTGCAGTGGGCACAGAGGGGTCAAGGTGGGCACAGAGGGGCCAGGGTGGGCACAGAGGGGTCAGGGTGGGCACAGAGGGGGTTGCTAGCCTACAGTGGGCACAGAGGGGTCAGGGTGGGCACAGAGGGGCCAGGGTGGGCACAGAGGGGTTGCTAGCCTGCAGTGGGCACAGAGGGGTCAGGGTGGGCACAGAGGGGGTTGCTAGCCTGCAGTGGGCACAGAGGGGTCAGGGTGGGCACAGAGGGGCCAGGGTGGGCACAGAGGGGGTTGCTAGCCTGCAGTGGGCACAGAGGGGCCAGGGTGGGCACAGAGGGGCCAGGGTGGGCACAGAGGGGGTTGCTAGCCTGCAGTGGGCACAGAGGGGTCAGGGTGGGCACAGAGGGGGTTGCTAGCCTGCAGTGGGCACAGAGGGGTCAAGGTGGGCACAGAGGGGCCAGGGTGGGCACAGAGGGGGTTGCTAGCCTGCAGTGGGCACAGAGGGGTCAGGGTGGCACCGGGGTGGGCACAGAGGGCTGTGGGCTCAGCTGAGGGGCAGAGGGGGCCGGGGGGGGGCGGTGCCAGGCTGGCACTCACGGCGGGCAGCGGCGGGCAGGGGTCGATCACCAACCAGCGCTGGGTCCTGGGCTCCAGCTGGGGGCAGCTCAGAGGCTCCCGGAGCCGCAGCTCCACCTCCAGCCTGCCCCCGGTGCGGCGGCGACCGTCCAGCAGCTGCCGGGAGAGGAGAGGGGAGAGGAGAGGAGAGGAGGGGCAGGGGGAGGCGCAGCCCCCGGGCGGGGCCTGGCAGAGCTCCCGGGCCGGGCGGGAGGCGGGACCTGGAGACGGGGCCAGAGGCGGGGCCCCCGGGAGGCGGGGCCGGGGGAGGCGGGGGGAGGCGGGGCCGGGGGAGGCGGGACCCGGAGGCGGGGCCGGGGGAGGCGGGAGGAGGCGGGGCCGGGGGAGGCGGGACCCGGAGGCGGGGCCGGAGGCGGGGCCGGGGGAGGGAGGCGGACCCGGAGGCGGGGCCCGGGGGGAGGGAGGCGGGACCCGGAGGCGGGGCCCGGGGGGAGGGAGGCGGGGCCGAGGCTGTTGCCAGGGCCTGGAGGGAGGCGGGGCCTGTGCCGGAGGCGGGGCCAGGGGCGGGGCCGGCTCTCACCTCCAGCAGCTGCCGCAGCTCGCAGGTGGTCTCCAGAGCCTCCAGCTTGAGCTGCGCAGTGCCCAGCAGCCGCTCAGGCTTGAAGAGGCCTCTGGGGGAGAGGGAGAGAAGGGTGAGGGGGGCAGCAGGGTGGGCACAGAGGGGGCAAAAGGGCAGCAAGGTGGGTGGAGAGGGGTCGGAGTGGCAGCAGGGTGGGCACAGAGGGGGCAGAAGGGCAGCTGGGTGGCAGCAGGTGGGGCACAGAGGAATGAGGGTGGCAGCAGGGTAGGCACAGAAGGGGCACAGAAGAATGAGGGTGGTGGCAGGGTGGGCACAGGGGGGTCAGGGGTGCAGCAGGGTGGGCAGCAGAGGGGCCAGCAGGGTGGGCACAGAGGGGGCAGGGGTCAGGAGTGCAGCAGGGGGGGCACACAGGGTGGGCACAGAGGGGCAGCAGGGTGGGCACAGGGGGTCAGGGTGCAGCAGGGTGGGCACAGGGGGGTCAGAGGGGTCAGGGGTGCAGCAGGGTGGGCACAGGGTGGGCACAGGGGGCAGCAGGGTGGGCACAGGGGGTCAGGGGGCAGCAGGGTGGGCACAGGGTGGGCACAGGGGGGTCAGGGGGGCAGCAGGGTGGGCACAGGGGGGTCAGGGGGGCAGCAGGGTGGGCACAGAGGGGCCAGCAGGATGGCAGCAGGGTGGGCACAGAGGGGGCAGGGGTGCAGCAGGGTGGGCACAGGGTGGGCACAGGGGGGCAGCAGGGTGGGCACAGGGGCTGGCTCCCCCTTACCCCTTGTGTGCCACCTCAAACTTGATGCCCTTGGCGTGCAGCACCCTCCGCAGCCCGCGGTGCCCACGGTCGATGTGGAGCCTGAACTGCTGCTGGAACTCTGCCAGGGTCGATGCCAAGGCTCAGGACCAGCCCCCCCCCAGGCCTCCCCCTCGCCCTGTGGCACCTGAGGGCTCCCTGGCGCCCCGGGGAGGGGCACAGCTGGCACCCACCTGGGCAGTGAGAGCTGCGGCTGACAGCAGTCCTGTGCCTCTGGCTCTGCTCCTGGGCACGGGGGGGGGCAGTCAGCAGGGGGCGCAGGGGGGGCACAGGGGGGCAGGGGGTGGCACAGGGGCTGGCACAGGGGCTGGCACAGGGGGTAGGCACAGGGGGATGCCAGGGGGTGGCACAGGGATGGCACAGAGGGTGCCAGGAGACACAGGATTAGTACAGGGCTGGGCACAGGGGCTGGGCACACGGGGTGGCACAGGGGCTGGGGACAAGGGCATGCCAGGGGGTGGGCACAGGGGGTGCTGGGGGCACAGGGGGTGCTGGGGGCACAGGATTGGCAGAGGGGCTGGCACAGGGGGTGTCAGGGGGCACAGGATGGGCACAGGGGCTGGGCACAAGGCTGGCACAAAGGATGTCAGGGGGCTAGGCACAGGTGGTGCCAGGGGGTGTCAGGGGGCACAGGGTTGGCACAGGGGCTGGACACAGGGCTGGCACTGGGGTGGGCACAGGATTGGCACGGGGGTGTCAGGGGGCACAGGGTTAGTACAGGGTTGGCTGGCACAGGGGCGGCACAGGGGGTGCCAGGGGGCACAGGGTTAGTACAGGGCTGGCTGGCACAGGGGCTGGGCACAGGGCTGGCACAGAGGGTGTCAGGGGACTAGGCACAGGAGGTGTCAGGGGGCACAGGGTTGGCACAGGGCTGGGCAGAAGGGGTGGCAGAGGGGCTGGGCACAGGGCTGGCACTGGGGTGGGCACAGGGGCATGCCAGGGGGTGGCACAGGGGGTGGCACAGGGGGTGCCAGGGGCCGCAGCTCACCGCGCTGGGGTAGGGGAAGTCGAGGCGCACGAAGGTCTCCAGGTCGCTTGGTGCCAGCCCTGCCAGGGGGCATCTGGGCATCACCAAACCCCCCCTGGCATGGCCCCCCCAGTGCCCCCCTCCTGTGCCAGCTGCTCCTCGAGGAGCCCAACCCCCCCCCCCAGGTCTCAACCTGCCCCTTGGGGGTGCTGCCAGGGGCACAGGGGCTGGCACTGACCTGCAGGGGTTGGCACAGGGGGCACAGGGGCTGGCACTGACCTGCAGGGGTTGGCACAGGGGCTGGCACTGACCTGCAGGGGTTGGCAGGTTGATTCCTCTCAGGATGGACACAACCAGGTCACTGCTGCCCAGCTCGGGGAAGAGCCTGGCAGGGAGCACAGAAGGGGGAGGGCGATGCCAGGTGGGCACCAGGTGGGCACCTCTGCCCACCCTGCTGCCCCTCTGCCTGCTCTGTGCCCACCCTACTGCCCCTCTGACCTCTTTCTGCCCACCCTGCTGCCCCTCTGTGCCCACCCTGTGCCCACCCTGCTGCCCCTGTGCCCGCTCTGTGCCCACCCTGCTGCCCCTCTGTGCCCACCCTGCTGCCCCTCCAACCACTCTGTGCCCACCCTGGTGCCCCTCTGTGCCCATCCTGGTGCCCCTCTGTGCCCATCCTGCTGTCCCCGTGCCTGCTCTGTGCCCACCCTGTTGCCCCTCTGCCCTCTCTGTGCCCACCCTGCTGCCCCTCTGTGCCCACCCTGCTGCCCCTCTGTGCCCACCCTGCTGCCCCTGTGCCTGCTCTGTGCCCACCCTGCTGCCCCTCTGTGCCCACCCTGCTGTCCCTGTGCCTGCTCTGTGCCCACCCTGCTGCCCCTCTGCCCACTCTGTGCCCGCCCTGTGCCCCTCACTTGATGGTGCTGAAGGTCCTCTGCTCGTAGTGGTGCTTGGGTGGGTGCCAGCCCCGGGCATGAGCCTGCCTCAGGCTCTCCATCTGCTGCCTGCAGTCCTCTGCCAGCTTCTCCAACCTGCAGGGGCGCCTCCGGAGCCTGGCATCGGCCTCCTCCTCCTCCTCGGGACAGGGGGAGGAAGGTGCCCCCCGCCCTGCCCCTGCCCACCCCCCCCCCCCGGGCCTGGCACTCACTTGGTGGTCTCAGAGATGTTGCCCAGCTGAGCAAACTGCCTGGAGAGGCTGACACAGAGCTGGGGAGAGGGAGGGGGACAGGAGAAGGAAGGAGGGGGGAAGGAGAAGGAAGGAGGGGGAAGGAGAAGGAAGGAGGGGGAAGGAGAAGGAAGGAGGGGGAAGGAGAAGGAAGGAGGGGGAAGGAGAAGGAAGGAGGGGGAAGGAGAAGGAAGGAGGGGGAAGGAGAAGGAAGGAGGGGGAAGGAGAAGGAAGGAGGGGGGAAGGAGAAGGAAGGAGGGGGAAGGAGAAGGAAGGAAGGGGGAAGGAGAAGGAAGGAGGGGGAAGGAGAAGGAAGGAGGGGGAAGGAGAAGGAAGGAGGGGGAAGGAGAAGGAAGGAGGGGGAAGGAGAAGGAAGGAGGGGGAAGGAGAAGGAAGGAGGGGGAAGGAGAAGGAAGGAGGGGGAAGGAGGAAAGGGGGGAAGGAGAAGGAAGGAGGGGGGAAGGAGAAGGAAGGAGGGGGGAAGGAGAAGGAAGGAGGGGGGAAGGAGAAGGAAGGAGGGGGGAAGGAGAAGGAAGGAGGGGGAAGGAGAAGGAAGGAGGGGGGAAGGAGAAGGAAGGAGGGGGGAAGGAGAAGGAAGGAGGGGGAAGGAGAAGGAAGGAGGGGGAAGGAGAAGGAAGGAGGGGGAAGGAGAAGGAAGGAGGGGGGGGAAGGAGAAGGAAGGAGGGGGAAGGAGAAGGAAGGAGGGGGAAGGAGAAGGAAGGAGGGGGAAGGAGAAGGAAGGAGGGGGAAGGAGAAGGAAGGAGGGGGAAGGAGAAGGAAGGAGGGGGAAGGAGAAGGAAGGAGGGGGAAGGAGAAGGAAGGAGGGGGGAAGGAGAAGGAAGGAGGGGGAAGGAGAAGGAAGGAGGGGGAAGGAGAAGGAAGGAGGGGGAAGGAGAAGGAAGGAGGGGGAAGGAGAAGGAAGGAGGGGGAAGGAGAAGGAAGGAGGGGGAAGGAGAAGGAAGGAGGGGGAAGGAGAAGGAAGGAGGGGGGAAGGAGAAGGAAGGAGGGGGAAGGAGAAGGAAGGAGGGGGAAGGAGAAGGAAGGAGGGGGAAGGAGAAGGAAGGAGGGGGAAGGAGAAGGAAGGAGGGGGAAGGAGAAGGAAGGAGGGGGAAGGAGAAGGAAGGAGGGGGAAGGAGAAGGAAGGAGGGGGAAGGAGAAGGAAGGAGGGGGAAGGAGAAGGAAGGAGGGGGAAGGAGAAGGAAGGAGGGGGAAGGAGAAAGGAAGGAGGGGGAAGGAGAAGGAAGGAGGGGGAAGGAGAAGGAAGGAGGGGGAAGGAGAAGGAAGGAGGGGGAAGGAGAAGGAAGGAGGGGGAAGGAGAAGGAAGGAGGGGGGAAGGAGAAGGAAGGAGGGGGAAGGAGAAGGAAGGAGGGGGAAGGAGAAGGAAGGAGGGGGAAGGAGAAGGAAGGAGGGGGAAGGAGAAGGAAGGAGGGGGAAGGAGAAGGAAGGAGGGGGAAGGAGAAGGAAGGAGGGGGAAGGAGAAGGAAGGAGGGGGAAGGAGAAGGAAGGAGGGGGAAGGAGAAGGAAGGAGGGGGGAAGGAGAAGGAAGGAGGGGGAAGGAGAAGGAAGGAGGGGGAAGGAGAAGGAAGGAGGGGGAAGGAGAAGGAAGGAGGGGGAAGGAGAAGGAAGGAGGGGGAAGGAGAAGGAAGGAGGGGGAAGGAGAAGGAAGGAGGGGGAAGGAGAAGGAAGGAGGGGGAAGGAGAAGGAAGGAGGGGGGAAGGAGAAGGAAGGAGGGGGAAGGAGAAGGAAGGAGGGGGAAGGAGAAGGAAGGAGGGGGAAGGAGAAGGAAGGAGGGGGGAAGGAGAAGGAAGGAGGGGGGAAGGAGAAGGAAGGAGGAAAGGAGGGAGGGAAAAAGGAGGAGGGAGGGAAGGGAAAGGTTCTGCAGTCAGCTGGGGCAGCTCCAGCACCTCAGGCACTGGGCCCAGTGCTCCCCAGACAGGCTGCAGCAGCTCTCCTCCCTCCCTCTCCCTTCCCTCCTTCCTCCTCCTTCCCCCTCTCCTTTCCTCCCTTCTGCTCCCTGTCCCTCCATCCACTCCCTCCTTCATTCCTCCTCCTCCTCTTTCCTCCTTCTCCCCCTTCCCTCCCCTCTCCCCTTCCCTCCCCTCTCCCCCTTCCCTCCCCTCTCCCCCTTCCCTCCCCTCTCCCCTCCTTTCCTCCCTCCCTCCTCCCTCCCTTCCCTCCTTCCTCCCTCCCTTCCTCCCTCCCTCCACCCTCCCCCTTCCCCTCCCTCCCTTCTCCCCCTGCCCCTCCCCTCCCTCCCCCCCCTCCCCCTGCCCCCACCTCGTGCTGCTGCCGGATGAGCTTCACCAGCTCCAGGTAGTGCCCTGCGGCCTCGGGGGGCAGCTGCTGCCCCTCCCTGCGCTGCCCCAGCACAAACTGCTCCTGGTCCAGGGGGGGCTCAGGCACCTGGGGGGGGGGCAGCAGCTCCTGGAGCCAGGGAAGGCTTCGGGGAGAGACCCCCTGGGGGGGACTGGGCACAGGAGGTGCCCCCCAGGAGGGGCACCCAGGGGGCAGCTGGGGTCGGGAGCTCTGCAGGGAGGACTCCACCAAACCTCTCCCAGGGCCTCTGAAGCCTCCAAGCCAAGAGGTTGCTGCTGCTGCTGCTGGCACCTCCTGGGCACAGCCCTGGGCACCCCTCAGCTGCTGCCAGCCCCAGCCCCATGCCCCCCAGCACGCAGCAGATGCCCTCTGGGGGCTGCCCCCCAGCAGCAGCAGCAGCCAGGGAGGTGCCCTCAGCCTCTCCTCAAGCCCTGCTGGGCTCTGCCCTGGGCACTGCCAGCTGGGGGGGTGCCCACCCCTGGCTGGGGCAGGAGCAGCTCCCTCTGTGCCCTGCTGCCCACACTCTGCCTCCTGCCCACCCCCAGCACAGCCCCTTGGGGGCACCTCCTTGGCCACCTCTGCAGGCTGAGCTTGGCCCTAAGGAACAACTCCTGCTGCCTGCAGGGCTGTGCCAGGCCTGTGCCAGGCTGCTGCCCAGGGGCAGAGCTGCTGCTGCCTGCAGGGCTGTGCCAGGCCTGTGCCAGGCTGCCCAGAGGCAGAGCTGATGCTGCCTGCAGGGCTGTGCCAGGCCTGTGCCAGGCTGCCCAGGGGCAGAGCTGCAGCCCCCAGCCCCGGGGGGGGGTCTCCTGGAGCTGTGGTGCTGAGGGCCAGGGGCTGGAGGTGCCCTGGGGCAGGGCTAGGTCCAGGCTTGGCCTGCAGCAGCTCCAAGCTGCTCTGCAGCCCAAACCCTTCCACAGCCCCACAGCAGGATCAGCTCTGAGCCTCCCCTGCCCCTCCCCACCCCCTCCTTACCCCTCCCCAGGCTCTCCCTGCCCCCTCCCCCCCAGGGTCTCCCTCATGCCCTCCCCAGAGCCTCCCCTGCCCCTCCTTACCCCTCCCTGCCCCTCCCCAGGCCTCCTCACCCCCTCCCCCAGGGTCTCCCTCATGCCCTCCCCAGAGCCTCCTCTGCCCCTCCCCAGCCCCTCCTTACCCCTCCTGCCCTCCCTCACCCCCTCCCCCAGGGTCTCCCTCATGCCCTCCCCAGAGCTTCTCTTGCCCCAGCCCCTCCCCTGCCCCTCCCCAGCCCCTCCTTACCCCTCCCAGGCCACTCCCCTCCCCAGCCACCCCCTGCCCCCCAGCCTCTCCCTGCCCCCCCAGCCCCCTCCTCCCCCAGTCCCCCACCTTGCTGATGTCCACCGGCAGGCCGCCGCGGGAGGCCTCCAGCAGGGGCTGCAGGGCCTTGGCCTGGCGCAGGCAGAGCTGCGCCCCCTGCAGGTCGCTGCTGCGCTTGGCACGGAGGGCAGCCTGCAGCAGCTGCCTCCTCCTGCCCTGCAGGAACTCCAACTGCAGCTGGGCTGGGGAGGGAGGGAGAGGAGGGGGGGACAGCCTGCAGCAGTTGGGGAGGGGGAAAGAGGGGGAGGGAGGAAAGAGGGGAGGGAGGAAAGAGGGGGAGGGAGGAAAGAGGGGAGGGAGGAAAGAGGGGGAGGGAGGAGGGGGAAAGAGGGGGAGGGAGGAGGGGGAAAGAGGGGGAGGGAGGAGGGGGAAAGAGGGGGAGGGAGGAGGGGGAAAGAGGGGGAGGGAGGAGGGGGAAAGAGGGGGGGGAGGAGGGGGGAAAGAGGGGGAGGGAGGAGGGGGAAAGAGGGGAGGGAGGAGGGGAAAGAGGGAGAGGGAGGAGGGGAAAGAGGGAGAGGGAGGAGGGGAAAGAGGGAGAGGAAGGGGGAGGGCAGCCTGCAGCCTCCTCCCCCTGAGGGCTGTGGGGGTCTCAGGGGGTGAAGGGCAGCCCCTGGCAGGGCTGGGGTTACCTCTGGCAGCAGCCTTGGGGGCGGCCTGGGGGGGCCCAGCCCGGCCTGGGGCAGCTGTGGGGCCGCTGGAGGAGGCTCTGGGGGGCGCTGGGGGCCTGGGCTGGGGGCAGCTGGGGGCCCCTGGCACGGCAGGCTGGGCACAGGGCTGGGCACAGGGCCGGGGGGCAGCAGGCTGTGGGCAGCAAGAGGCAGAGAGGAGGCACAGAGGATGCCAGCAGGGCTGGGGGCAAGGGGCACCCAGGGGGCTAAGGGGAGCTGGGGGCTAAAGAGCCAGGGGGGCCGGGGGAGCTCAGGGGGAACCAAGGGGGCAAAAGCGTGCTGGGGGCAAAGGGGAGCCCAGGAGGGAGCCCAGGGGGCTAAGGAGCAAGGGGAAACCGGGGGCCAGGGAGGGAGGCCAAGGGTGGAGCCCAGGGGTGAGCCCAGGAGCCAGGAGGGGCCAGGGGGAACCAGGGAGAAGGCCAAGGGGGAGCCGGGGGAGCCCAGGGGGCAGGGGGCAAAGGAGAGCTAGGGGGTGCTAAAGAGCTGGGGGAGCCAAGGGGGAGCCGGGGGAAACCCAGGGGGCAAAAGGCCCAGGGGGGAGCCCAGGGGGGGGGAACCCAGGGGCAGGGGGATCCAGGAGGCAAAGGGGGAGCCGAGGAGGGGAGCCCAAGGGGGGAACCCAGGGGGGGCTAAGGAACCAGGGGAAGCCAGGGGGCACAGCCAAGGGGGAGCCCAGGGGGCAAGGGGGGGACTAAGGAGCAAGGGCAACCCAAGGGGGAGCCCAGGGGCAAAGGGGAACCCAGGGGGAGCCCAGGGGGAGCCCAGGAGCCAGGAGGGGCCAGGGGGAACCAGGGAGAAGGCCAAGGGGGAGCCCAGAGTGGGGAGCCCAGGGGGAAGCCAGGGGGGAGCCCAGGGGGCAAAGGGGAGCTAGGGGGCTAAAGAGCTGGGGGGGGGCCAAGAGGGGAGCCCAAGGGGGAAACCCGGGGGGGGAACCAAGGGAGGAACCCAGGGGGGTCTAAGGAACCAGGGGAAGCCAAGGGGGCACAGCCAAGGGGGAGCCCAGGGGGCAAAGGGGAGCCCAGGGGGGAGCCCAGGGGCACCCCAGGGGTCTTGGCACAGAGCCTTCCCCCCCCCCCCCCTGGCTGCCAGCAGAGCCTCCCAACCTTTGCCTCCTCACTGCCATCCTTCTCCTCCTCCTCCTCTTCTTCCTCCTCTTCCTCCCCCTGCTTGGCCAACTTCAGGGCAGCCTCCAGCACCCCTGCCAGGCTCTGCTGCCCCCCGGCAGCCTCCACCCCCTGGATGGGCTGGCAGCCTGGCACAGGGGCAGGGCAGGGTTAGGTGGTGCCAAGCTGGATGCCCCCCAGCCCCCAGGGGGCAGGGCTGGGGCAGGGGGCAGCAGGGGAGGGCAGGGGGCAGTACCAGGAGGGACTGGCAGCTCAGAGAGGTTGACAGCTCTGCCAGCCTGCTGTGCCCGGATGGCAGCCTGGTATTGCTGGGGGGGGAGAGCAGAGGCTCAGCTGGGCACTGCCAGGGCACTGCCAGGGGGGGCAGAGCAAGGCTGGCACTGCCAGGGCAGCCCCATAGGAGCCAGGGCAAGGCTGGCACCCCCAGGGCAGCCCCATAGGAACCAGGGCAAGGCTGGCACCCCCAGGGCAGCCCCATAGGAACCAGGGCAAGGCTGGCACTGCCAGAGCAGCCCCATGGGGGGCAGAGCAAGGCTGGCACTGCCAGAGCAGCCCCATGGGAGGCAGAGCAAGGCTGGCACCCCCAGGGCAGCCCCATAGGAGCCAGGGCAAGGCTGGCACTGCCAGGGCAGCCCCATAGGAGCCAGGGCAAGGCTGGCACCCCCCTGGCACCCACCTGGACGATGCGCTGGTGCATCCTGGCCTTCCTCTCCTCCCCTCGGGCCTGGGCAGCGCTGGCAGCCTCCTGGTACCTCTCCATCCTCTGCCTCAGAGCCTCCAGCAGGTCCCTGGGCACAGCAGCTGGCAGGGCACAGCCCCCAGGAGAGCCTCAGGCCCTGCCCAGGGGGCTGCAGAGGGGGGAAGGGGCTGGGGGCTGGCAGACTCCTACCTGCGGGGGGCAGAGCCCCGGCGGTGCCAGGCGGGGGCTGGGCAGGGGCTGGGGGCTGGGCAGGGGCTGGGGGCTCCCTGGGCAGAGGCTCTGTGGGCAGGCAGCAGGGAGGGCACTGCCCTCAGCAGGGGCACCAGGCTGGGGGGGGCCCAAGGCTCACCCCCACCCCCCTGAGGCTCACCTGGGGCTGGGGGCACAGTGCCAGGCTCCACAGGCTGCCCCCTGGCAGCTGCCTCCAGCAGGGCATCGAAGCTCTGAGGGGGGAGAGGGGAAAGAAGACCTCAGGCAGCACAAAGGGAGCCCCAGAGACCCCCACCCCGGGGCTGGGGGCTGCAGCTCTGCCCCTGGGCAGCAGCCTGGCACAGGCCTGGCACAGCCCTGCAGGCAGCAGCAGCCCTGCCCCTGGGCAGCAGCCTGGCACAGGCCTGGCACAGCCCTGCAGGCAGCAGCAGCTCTGCCCCTGGCCAAGCTCAGCCTTGCCCTGGGGGCAGCTCCAGCTTGGTTGCTCCCCACAGCACCTCCAGCCTCTTCCTCTCCTTCCCCTTCCCCTCCTTCCCCTCCTCCTCCTCCTTCCCCTCCTTCCTTTGCCCCTCCCTGCCCACCCCTGCCCCCAGCCCCCCGGGGCCCAGCCCTGCCCTGCTGCCCCTGCTCCAGGCCAGGCTGCTGGAGGCCTCCTTGGCCCCCTGCTCCCTGCTGCTTCCTCCCCAGCCCCCCCAGGGCCTCTCCCCCCTGCCACTTCCCAGCCTGGAGCCTCCCTGGGGGCTTGGGGGCAGGCCCCAGGCTGGGAGCCTCTCCCCCCCTTGCCCTCTCCCCATGGCTCCAGGCTGCCCAGGGCCCTCTGCAGAGCCTCCAAACCTCCCTCAGCTCCACAGCCCCCGGCCCGGGGCCAGCCCAGGCTGCCTGAGGGGTGGTGGCAGTCAGGGGCAGGACCCAACCACTCTGCCCCCACCCTGGAGACCCTGGGGGGGACCCAGGGGCAGCTCCCAACCACTCTGCCCCCACCCTGGAGACCCTGGGGGGGACCCAGGGGCAGCTCCCAACCACTCTGCCCCCACCCTGGAGACCCTGGGGGGGACCCAGGGGCAGCTCCCAACCACTCTGCCCCCACCCTGGAGGCCTTGGGGGGACCCAGGGGCAGCTCCCAACCACTCTGCCCCCACCCTGGAGAGGACCCAGGGGCAGCTCCCAACCACTCTGCCCCCACCCTGGAGACCTTGGGGGGGACCCAGGGGCAGCTCCCAACCACTCTGCCCCCACCCTGGAGGCCTTGGAGGGACCCAGGGGCAGGACCCAACCCCTTGGTGCCCCTCACCCCCTTGGTGCCCCTCACCCCCTTGGTGCCCCTCACCCCCTTGGCTCCCCCAGCCCCAGCAGTGAGGTTTGGGCCCCCCCAGCCCCCCCTGGCAGCCTCTACCTTGGCAGTCCTGTAGGCCCTGGTGGCTGCCTCCCTGTCCCCCAGCTGCTTGGCCTGCAGTGCCAGCACCTTCCACTCCCTCTGGCGCCTCAGCAGCAGAGCCTCCAGGCCAGCACCCCCTGGGCACACAGGCAGCAGGCTGGCACTGCCAGCTCCCCCCCACCCCCCAGCACCCCCTCCCTGCCAGCAACAGCCTGGGGCCCAGGCCTGGAGCTTCCTTACCTGGGAGGGAAGGCAGGGGGGAGGCAGCTGCAGAGCTGCTGGGCAGGGCCTGGGGCTCAGGGAGAGCTGAGGGGGGCTGGGAAGGGGCTGGGGGGGAGGCTGGGGGCGGTGGGGAGGGCTGGGGGGGTGCCAGGGAGGGTTGGGAAGGGGCTGGGGGAGGCTGGGGCGGTGGGGAGGGCTGGGGGTGCCTGGGAGGGTTGGGAAGGGGCTGGGGGAGGCTGGGGGCGGTGGGGTGGGCTGGGGGTGCCTGGGAGGGTTGGGAAGGGGCTGGGGGAGGCTGGGGGCGGTGGGGTGGGCTGGGGGTGCCTGGGAGGGTTGGGAAGGGGCTGGGGGAGGCTGGGGCGGTGGGGTGGGCTGGGGGGGTGCCTGGGAGGGTTGTGGGGGTGCCAGGGAGGGCTGGGGGGGCACTGGGGTGGGCTGGGGGGCGCTTGGCCCCTTCCCCACTGCCACTGGGGGGGGGATCTCCTCCTCCTTGATCTCTTGGCCCCTCCTGGCAGCCAGCTGCAGGCTCTGCAGGCTCTGCAAGGCAAGGGCAGGGCAGCTGGGAGCAGCCAAGGGGCTGCCCTGCCCCCTCCCCACCCCACCCCAGCAGCCCCCAGCCCCCGGGGGGAGGCTTCCCCCGCACCCCCCCAGCCCCCCCCCCCCCAACCCTGGGGCTGCCCAAAGCTGCTCAGAGAGAGCTCCAGGAGCCTGGGGGGGGCTCAGCAAGAGGCTGAGAGGGGCCCTGGAGCCCGGGGGGGGACCTCAGGGCTGAGGGCTGGAGGCTCTTTCATTAGGGGCCCCAGGAGTAATTAGGATCTCAGGGGTAATTAGGGCCCCAGGGCTAATGAGGCTGCAGCTCAGCAAGACCCCAGAGCAGCCCTGGGGGGAGGTCCCTGGGGGGAAGTCCCTGGGGGGAGGTCCCGAGGTACCAAACCCCTCCAGGGTTGGCTCAGCTCCAGATCCCAAGGGGGAGGAGGATTGGGGCCCAGCCCCCAGCCCCCTCCTAGCCCCCAGCCCCCCACCTCTCCCAGTCCCCCCTCCAGCCCCCAGCCCCACCTCCCAGCCCTCCCAGCCCCCAGCCCCAGCCCCTCCCAGCCCCCCCCCCAGCTCCTTCCCCCAGCCTCCAGCCCCTCCAGTCCACCCCAGCCCCCTCCCCAGCCCCCCCAGCCCCCAGCCCCTCCCCCAGCCCCCTCACCTTCAGGCCCCTCTCCAGGCGCCGCAGCCTGGCACCGTCCCCGGCCTGCCTGGCACTGCCCAGGGCAGCCTGGTACAGGGCAGCTCTCTGTGCCAGCAGGGCCTCCATGCCCCCTGCCCCCCTGGCACCTGCGGCAGCCCCCAGCAGGGAGGTTGGGAGCCGTGCAGAGACGGTGCCAGGCTCCCACCCCCCACCCCCCCAGTGCCCCCAGGGATCCACCCTGGGCTCCTCCCCACCCCGGGATCCACCCTGGGCACCCACACCCCCCCCAGGATCTACTGGGATCCACCCTGGGCTCCCACCCACTACCCACTGGGATCCACCCTGGGCACCCACACCCCCCCCAGGATCTACTGGGATC
Organism: Melanerpes aurifrons; assembly: GCA_011125475.1. Taxonomy (NCBI): domain Eukaryota; kingdom Metazoa; phylum Chordata; class Aves; order Piciformes; family Picidae; genus Melanerpes; species Melanerpes aurifrons. The sequence continues at coordinate 505,003 of WWNC01000157.1, forward strand.
CACCCTGGGCTCCTCCCCCCCCAGGATCCACCCTGGGCTCCCACCCACTACCCATTGGGATCCACCCTAGAGTCCCAACACCTCCAGGATCTACTGGGATCCACCCTGGGCTCCTCCTCCCCTCAGGATCCCCTGGGATCCACCCTGGGCTCCCACTTCCTGCAGGGTCCCTCCTGGGATCCACCCTGGGCTCCCAACACTCCCAGGATCTACTAGGATCCACCCTGGGCTCCCACTCCCACCCAATACCCACTGGGATCCACCCTGGGCTCCCACTTCCTGCAGGGTCCCTCCTGGGATCCACTCTGGGCTCCCAACACCCCCAGGATCCCCTGGGATCCACCCTGGGCACCCCCCACCCCCCCAGGATCTACTGGGATCCACCCTGGGCTCCTCCCCCCCCAGGATCCACCCTGGGCTCCCACCCACTACCCATTGGGATCCACCCTAGAGTCCCAACACCTCCAGGATCTACTAGGATCCACCCTGGGCTCCCACTCCCACCCAATACCCCCCCCAATCTACTGGGATCCATCCTAAGCTCACACCTCCACCCACTAGGATCCACCCTGGGCTCCCAACACCCCCAGATCCCCTGGGATCCACCCTGGGCCCCCATTCCCCCCGCCAGGGTCCCCTGGGATCCACCCTGAGCTTCCAACACCCCCAGGATCTACTAGGATCCACCCTCCACCCAATACCCACTGGGATCCACTCTGGGCTCCCACTCCCCCCAGGATCCCTCTTTGGCTCCCCCCCCACCCCGGATCCCCTGGGATCCACCCTGGGCCCCCACCTGGGCAGGAGGCTCCGGGGTGGCCTTGCTCCCAGGGTCTGCTGCCAGCACCTCCTGCAGCTCAGCCTGAGGGGCAGCAACAGCTCCAGCAGGGGGCAGCCAGGGGGGCAGAGCCCCTCCTGGGGACCAGGAGCCAAGGCCCAGAGGGTCCTGAGCCCCCCTGAGCCCCCCCCAGAGGGCCCTGAGCCCACCCGAGCTCCCCCAGAGGGCCCTGAGCCCCCCTGAGCCAAGCCCCAGAGGGCCCTGAGCTCCCCCAAGGGCCCTGAGCCCCCCCAAGCCAAGCCCCCAGAGGGCCCTGAGCCTCCCTGAGGGGCCTGAGCCCCCCCAGAGAGCCCTGAACCCCCCTGAGCCCCCCCCAGAACCAAGCCCCCAGAGGGCCCTGAGCCCCCCCCAGGGATCCCCCCAGGCCCAGGCCCCTCAGCCCTCCTCACCATGAGATCCTCTTCATCCTCCAGCTCTTCCTCTTCCTCCTCCTCCTCCTCCTCAGGGTCCCTCAGGCAGAGTGCTGCCATCTCCTCGATGGCCTCCAAGGGCAGGGCAGCTGCAGGGAGGACTCCTGAGGCCATTTCTCCCTTCCCTGGGGGCTCAAGCCCCAGGCAGGGGAGGGGCAGAACCAAGCCACCAGCAACCACCCCCCCCCCCCGCCCCCCCCCCCCAACCCGTGGCTAATTACCCCCTAATGAGGGAGGGCAGAGCCTCCCCCAGGCAGCTGCTCTCACCTCTGCCCCCAGGCTCCTCTCCCTGCCTGCTTTGGCCTCCTCCAACCAGCTCCAGCAGCTCTGCCTCCAGCTCTGCTGAGTCGTCCCCGGGGGGGTCCCCAGGCACCAAACCCATCTGGGGAGGGGGGAGGAAAGGAACAGCCCTGAGGTGTGGCAGCAGCAGCAGCAGGGAGAGGGGAGGGGAGGGAGATCCAGGAAGGGATCCAGGGGGATCCTCAGGACAGGACCTGGCCTGATGCTGCCACAGGGAGGCAGGAAGTGAGCAAAGGGAATCAAGAGAGAGAATCCTCCAGGGGCAGGGCCAGGGCTGGGCTGCAGAAGGGCTTTGGGCTGGGCTCAGCTCTGCCCCTCCCTGCCCAGGGCTTGGGGGCAGCCTCGACCCGACCCTCCCCTCCCTTCCCTTCCCCTCCCCCTCCCTTCCCTTCCCCTCCCTTCCCCTCCCCTCCCTTCCCAGACAGGAGGAGGCTGAGCCCAGGGCTGGGCTGCAGAAGGGCTCTGGGCTGGGCACAGCTCTGCCCCTCCCTGCCCAGGGCTTGGGGGCAGCCTCGACCCGACCCGACCCTCCCTTCCCCTCCCTTCCCCCCTCCCCCTGGGCTGCAGAAGGGCTCTGGGCTGGGCTCCCCCTCCCCTTGGGGGCAGCCTCGACCCGACCCTCCCCTCCCTTCCCCTCCCCTCCCTTCCTTCCCCTCCCTCCCTTCCCTCCCAGGCAGGAGGAGGCCCTTCCCTTCCCTGCCCCTCCCTGCCCCCTCCCCGACCCTCCCCTCCCTTCCCCTCCCAGGCAGGAGGAGGCTGAGCCCAGGGCTGGGCTGCAGAAGGGCTCTGGGCTGGGCTCAGCTCTGCCCCTCCCTGCCCAGGGCTTAGGGACAGCCTGGACCCTCCCCTCCCTTCCCTTCCCCTCCCTTCCCTTCCCCTCCCAAGCAGGAGGAGGCTGAGCCCAGGCTGATGCTGAGCCCGGGCCGGTCCCTACCTGCCTGGCCATGGCGGCACCGCGGCCCGGGGGCAGCCTCCTGGCTCTGCTCATAGCTGTGGGGGGCACGGGGGGGGGGTCCCCATAATGAGGGTGAGGGGCAGCAGCCCCCTGCCCCCCATAGCCCAAACTGCTTGGTCTCAGCTTTCCTCACCCCACCCCCCCCCAGCCCTCATGTTCCAGAGCCCTCCCTCCCCTCCCCAAGCCCCCCCAGGGGGCTGCCCATCCCCTCCCCCCGGCCTCCTGAGCCCCCTCCTCAGGTTCCCCCCCATCCCCTCTGCCCCCCCCAGCCTCCCAAGCCCCCTCCTCAGGCTCCCCCAGCACCCCTCTGCCCCCCAGCCTCCCAAGCCCCCTCCTCAGGCCTCCCCCACTCCCCTCCAGCCTATCTCCCCCAGCACCCCTCTGCCCCCAGCCTCCCAAGCCCCCTCCTCAGGTCCCCCAGTCCCCTCATCTCCCCCAGCACCCCTCTGCCCCCGGCCTCCCAAGCCCCCTCCTCAGGTTCTCCCCATCCCCCTCTGCCCCCCGGCCTCCCGAGCCCCCTCCTCAGGTTCTCCCCACCCCCTCTGCCCCCCGGCCTCCCAAGCCCCCTCCTCAGGCTCTCCCCCATCCCCTCTGCCCCCCAGCCTCCCGATCCCCCAGCCCCTCCAGCCTATCTCCCCCCAGCACCCCTCTGCCCCCCCAGCCCCTCCTCAGGTTCTCCCCCAGCCCCCTCCCCCAGCACCCCTCTCGCTCCCCTTGGCCTCCCCTACTCCCTCCTCAGGTTCTCCCCCACCTCCTCTGCCCCCCGGTCTCCCTCGCCCCCTTCTCAGGCTCTCCCCCACCCCCTCTGCCCCCCCAGTCTCCCAAGCCCCCTCCTCAGGTTCTCACCCACCCCCTCTGCCCCCGGCCTCCCGAGCCCCCTCCTCAGTTTTCCCCCAGTCCCCTCCAGCCTATCTCTCCCCCAGCACCCCTCTGCCCCCTAGTCTCCTGAGCCCCCTCCTCAGGTTCTGCCCCACCCCCTCTGCCCCCAGCCTCCCGAGCCCCCTCCTCAGGTTCCCCCAGTCCCCTCCAGCCTATCTCCCCCAGCACCCCTCTCGCTCCCCCAAGTCTCGCTCCCCCAAGTCTCGCTCCCCCTCTCAGCTTCCCCCAGCCCCCTCAAGCCCTCGCTCCCCGCCCCCCCTCCTCAAACCTCCAATCCCCTCCTGCGCTGCCCCTCCCAACCCCCCCGGGGCGCTCCCTCCGCGCTCACTTCCTGCTCCTGCGCCGCTGTCAACACCGCGCCTCGCTTTACGGCGCCGCTGTCAACACCGCGCCTCGCTTTACGGCGCCGCTGTCAACACCGCGCCTCGCTTTACGGCGCCGCTGTCAACACCGCGCCTCGCTTTACGGCGCCGCCGTCGCAAAAGCCGCAGCCGCGGCGGCCGGGATTGCGCTTTACGGCTTCCACTCCCTGCCCCTCGGGGCGGGGAGGGGGAGGAGGAGGAGGAAACTACCGCTCCCGGCATGCCCCGCGCCGCGCATGCGCGGGGGGGGCGGCGGCGAGGGGAAAAGGCGGGAAAAGCCTGAGGGGAGAGCGGGGAACGGCCGAGGGGCGATCGAGGGGCGAGCGGGGAGGGGGCGAGCGGGGAGCGCCTGAGGGGCGAAGAGGGGCGAAGAGGGGCGAGGGGCGAGCGGGCGGCGGCCGAGGGGGGCAGCACCTGAGGGGTCACTACCTGAGGGGTCACTACCTGAGGGGTGATCGAGGGTCGAGCAGGCAGGGGGCGAGCGGGAAGCGGCTCAAGGGCGGGGGCGGGCGGCCAAGGGGGGCAGTGCCTGAGGGGTCAGTGCCTGAGGGGCGATCGGGAGGGGCGATCGGGGAGCGCCTGAGGGGCGAAGAGGGGCGAGGGTCGAACGGGCAGGGGGCGAGCGAGGGGGCAGCGCCTGAGGGATCAGTACCTGAGAGGCGAGTGGGCGGGCGGGGGGCAGCGCCTGAGAGGCGAACGGGGAGCAGCCGAGGAGCGAGCGGGCAGGGGGCGAGCGGGGGGAGCGCCTGAGGGGCGAAGGGGGGTGAGGGGCGAGCGGGCGGGGAGCGGCCCAGGGGCGGGCAGGCGGCGGCCGAGGGGGGCAGTGCCTGGGGGGTCAGAACCTGAGGGGCGAGCGGGGGGCGGGCGGCCAAGGGGGCAGTGCCTGAGGGGCGATCGAGGGGCGAGCAGGCAGGGGAGGGCAGCTGAGGGGCGAGCGGGGAGCTCCTGAGGGTCGAAGTGGGGAGCAGCCGAGGGGCGAGCGGGCGGGGGGCGCAGCGGGCGGCGGCCGAGGGGGTCAGCACCTGAGGGGTCACTACCTGAGGGGCGATCGAGGGTCGAGCAGGCAGGGGGCGAGCGGGAAGCGGCTCAAGGGCAGGGGGGCGGGCGGCCAAGGGGGGCAGTGCCTGAGGGGTCAGTGCCTGAGGGGCGATCGAGGGGCGAGCAGGCAGGGGGCGAGCGGGGAGCGGCTCAAGGGCGGGGGGCGGGCGGCCAAGGGGGGCAGTGCCTGAGGGGCTAGCGGGCAGGGGACGAGCGGGCGGCGGCCAAGGGGGGCAGCGCCTGAGGGGTCACTACCTGAGGGGCGATCGAGGGGCGAGCAGGCAGGGGGCGAGCGGGGGCAGCTCCCGAGGGGCAAAGCGGGGCAGGGGGCGCCGCCTGCGCGGGTGGCAGAGGCTCAGCTCCTTCCCTTGGGAACCCCCCGGGGTGGTGGTGGGGGGGAGGTTTGGTCCCAGCCCCTGGGGAGGGCAGCAGTGCCCCGAGGCTGTCCCCGGGGTCGGGCCAAGCCGCCTGCTCCTGTGTCCCGTCCCCCCCGCAGGATGGGGAAGCGCAGCAGCGAGCAGCCGGCAGGTGAGGGCTGGGGAGGGGCGAGGGGAGGCAGAGGCTGCCCAGGGCCCCTCCGAGCTCGGCCGCCTGAGGTTTGCTTTTCCCCCTCCCTCTCCCCCCCCCCGCAGGAGCAGCTGGGCGGTTCCGAGCCCCCAGACCCAAGCGGCGGCCCCGGGAGGGTCTGGATGCGGCGGGAGGAGGGGACCCAGGCGGCACCGGACTGGCACAGACTGGCAGTGCCCAGGCAGAGCCTCGGGGGCAGGGAGCTGCAGGCAGCAGCGAGGCAGAGAGCTCCGGGAGGTGAGAGGCTGGGGGGGGACTCCGGGGGGGGGAAGGGTCCTGGGGAGGATCCCAGGCAGGGAAAGGGTCCTGGGGGGAGGACCTCGCGGGGGGAAGGGTCCTGGGGAGGGACTCCAGGCAAGGGAAGGTGTCCTGGGGGGGACCCCAGCCTGGCTCTGGTCTCTTGGTTGGCACAGGGGCAGCAGCGGTGCTGAGGTGGCGCAGGAGCAGGATGCCAGCCCCCAGGCACAGGATGCCAGCCCCATGGAGCAGGATGCCAGCCCCTGGGCACAGGTCTGTGGCTGCTGGGCTTGGGTCAGCCCCTGGGCTGGCACCAGAGCCTGGCTGTGCAGGAGGCTGTGCCAGGACTGGTACCAGCAGAGGGGGAATGCCCTGGGTTGGGTGGGTGAGGGGGGCAGGGATGCCAGGGCTGGGGGGGTGATGGGGCAGGGATGCCAGGGTTGGTTGGTTTGAGGGGGCAGGGATGCCAGGGCTGGGGGGGTGAGGGGGCAGGGATGCCAGGGCTGGGGGTGAGGGGGCAGGGATGCCAGGGTTGGTTGGTTTGAGGGGGTAGGGATGCCAGGGCTGGGGGGTGAGGGGGCAGGGATGCCAGGGTTGGTTGGTTTGAGGGGGCAGGGATGCCAGGGCTGGGGGGGTTTCAGGGGGCAGTGATGCCAGGGCTGTGTTGTTTCAGGAAGGGAGAGACTCCAGCGCCGTGCCCCAGCTGGGGGCACCCCAGTGGGCACCTTTGGTGGCAGGGCAGCAGCAGAGCATGGTGCAGCAGCCTGGAGGGGCTGCTGGAGAGCTGCAGACTGAAGGCTCAGCCCCCCAGGGCACAGGGCAGGTCGGTGCTGCCCCCCAGCAGGGCTCTGCTGGCACAGAGCCTGAGCCTCCCCCTGAAGAGGGCAAGAACCTCTGTGGGCACCGAGGGGATGCCAGCCAGGGCCAGGAGCCACAGCCTGAGGGAAATGCCAAGGAAAAGGAAGCTGGTGCCAGGGCCAAGGTGGCAGCTGGGGAAGAGCAGCAGGAGAAGGAGAGTGGAGAGCAGCCAGAGGCAGCCTGTGCCAGCCTGGAGGATCAGACCAAGCCTTGCTGCAGCCCTGCTGGTGCCAGCCTGGAGGATCAGACCAGGCCCTACTGCAGCCCTGCTGATGCCAGCCTGGAGCATCAGACCAGGCCATGCTGCAGCCCTGCTGGTGCCAGCCTGGAGCATCAGACCAGCCCTGCTGCAGCCCTGCTGGTGCCAGCCTGGAGCATCAGACCAAGCCCTGCTGCAGCCCTGCTGGTGCCAGCCTGGAGCATCAGACCAGGCCCTGCTGCAGCCCTGCTGGTGCCAGCCTGGAGCATCAGACCAGGCCCTGCTGCAGCCCCCTGCTGCCAGCCCTCAGACCTGGCCCTGCCAGCCTGCTGATGCCAGCCTGGAGGATCAGACCAGGCCCTGCCAGGCCCCTGCTGCAGCCCTGCTGGTCAGACCAGGCCAGCCTGGCCAGCCTGGGCATCAGACCAGGCCCTGCTGCAGCCCTGCTGGTGCCAGCCAGACCAGGCCCTGCTGCAGCCCTGCTGATGCCAGCCTGGAGGATCAGACCAGGCCCTGCTGCAGCCCTGCTGGTGCCAGCAGCCCTGCTGGTGCCAGCCTGGAGCATCAGACCAGGCCCTGCTGCAGCCCTGCTGGTGCCAGCCTGGAGGATCAGACCAGGCCCTGCTGCAGCCCTGCTGATGCCAGCCTGGAGGATCAGACCAGGCCCTGCTGCAGCCCTGCTGGTGCCAGCCTGGAGCATCAGACCAGGCCCTGCTGCAGCCCTGCTGGTGCCAGCCTGGAGCATCAGACCAGGCCCTGCTGCAGCCCTGCTGGTGCCAGCCTGGAGCATCAGACCAGGCCCTGCTGCAGCCCTGCTGATGCCAGCCTGGAGGATCAGACCAGGCCCTGCTGCAGCCCTGCTGGTGCCAGCCTGGAGGATCAGACCAGGCCCTGCTGCAGCCCTGCTGATGCCAGCCTGGAGCATCAGACCAGGCCCTGCTACAGCCCTGCTGGTGCCAGCCTGGAGCATCAGACCAGGCCCTGCTGCAGCCCTGCTGGTGCCAGCCTGGAGCATCAGACCAGGCCCTGCTGCAGCCCTGCTGGTGCCAGCTGCTCTGTGGAGCTCCTGGGGGTCTATGCCCCAGCTGCAGCCCTGATGGCAGAGGGAGGCAGTGCCAGTCTGGAGGGCACCTGTGCTGCCAGCCCCAGCAATCCCCTGAGCCAGGAAGATTCCCCCCAGGAAGCCTCAGGAGGAGGCCAGGAAGAGGCCAGAGGGGGAGAAGCCTTCCCTGGTGCCCCCAGCACGGTGCCAGCCATGGCTGGCAGCGACCCCTGGTGCCAGGGGCAAGGTGAAGGTGTGGCAGGGGAGGGGCACAGGCAGCCCCTGGTGAAGCCAGGCCTGCAGTGCCCCGAGGAGGCTGCCATGCCCTCTCCTACGGCGATGCCAGCGCCGGCGGGCACCGCAGAGCCCCAGGCTGGGAGAGCTTCAGCCAGGGAGCAGCAGGCAGTGCCACAGCAGGTGCCAGCCCCCCCCCAGAGTGGCTGAAATGCCAAAGCCCCCTCCCCAAAAGGCCTCCAGCAAGCCCAGCAGGAGCCAGGGGGCCTGGGAGGGGCTCCCTGGGGTTGGCTTCACCTTGGCTCCAACTTCCCCCCCGCAGCCTCCCGCTGGCGACGCCAGAGAGCTGCCGGTGCCCACCCCGGGGCCTGGCACGGCCCCACCACAGCCCAGGTCGGTGGTTTGAGCCCCCCCCCGAGGGGAGGTGGGATGGTGCCAGCCTTAACCTGGGGGGATTGGGGCACTCAGCTTCCTTTCCTCTCTCCCCCAGCGCCGCAGGCAGGGCTGAGGAGCCGGCGGTGCCAGGCTCGGTGCCAGGCAGCGAGGATGCCACCGATGCCATCTGTGGCCTCATCCAGGAGCTCTCCTACCTCAAGTGAGCCAATCCTGGGCCCTCCCCCGTGGGACTGAGGGGAGGGGAGGAGAGGGGAGAGAGGGGAGGGGAGAAGGGGAGAGAGGTTGGGTGCTGGGACAGCCCCCGGGGGGGGTGGTGGGAGAGGAGGGCAGACCAGAGGGTGCCAGGGGCACCAACCCGCTGCCCTCCTCCCCCTTGCCCGCAGCCGCCTGGCCATGAGCATGCACCGGGGGCTGGAGGCGCTGCGGAGGTCGAAGCCGCGGCGGAGCCGGCGGGGGGGCCCCGGGCCGGTGTCGGCTTACAGCGGGAGGCGGCGGAAGGAGCCCTAGAGCCAGGTGGGGAAGCGGCGCCGCCGGCCCCGGCCCCGGCCCCGGGGCTCGGAGGTTTATTAACGGTGAACAGCAACAATAAAACCGCAGCAGAGGAGGCGAAACCAGGGAGCGAGGGTGAGGGCAGCGCCCACCCAGCCCGGCCTGGCACCCCCCGGGCACCAGCCAGGGCACCGGCGCCCTGCCGGGTGGGGACCGGGGGGCCGGGGGTCGGGGCCGCCCCCCGCCCCAAGCAGAATCGATCAAAAAGCGACAAACCAACCCAAAACTCAGAACTGAACCCAACCGGGGCGTGCCAGGCACGGAGGGGGCTGCCCCTGGCACCCCTCGGCCGGCTCTGCGCTGGCATCTCGCCACTGCCAGCTGGGCAGAGGGGCTGGGCAGTGGTCCTGGTGCTTCGTCCTGGCAGCGCAGCCAGGGGCCCCGGAGCTCAGCTGCAGCCTGGAAGAGAAGCCAGAGGGGCATGGGAGCAGCTGGCACCCAGTGTCAACCGCTGGGCACCTCCCCTCCCTCACTTGAGCCCCGGCTGCCCCCCCCCGAGGAGCTGCCAGAGTCCCCTCCCTGGCATGGGGACTGAGCCAGCTGGTGCCAGGGGCAGCTGTCTCAGCACGCTCTGGCAGAGCCATGCCAAGGAAGGGCCTTCCTGTGGCAGAGCTGTGCCAAGGAAAGGCCTTCCTGTGGCAGAGCTGTGCCAAGGAAAGGCCTGCCCATGGCACAGCCATGCCAAGGAAAGGCCTGCCCATGGCACAGCCATGCCAAGGAAGGTCCTGCCCATGGCAAACTCTGGCAGAGCCATGCCAAGGAAGGGCCTGCCCGTGGCACAGCCCTGCCAAGGAAGGTCCTGCCCATGGCAAGCTGGCAGAGCCATGCCAAGGAAAGGCCTTCCTGTGGCAGAGCTGTGCCAAGGAAGGGCCTGCCCATGGCAAGCTGGCAGAGCCACCATCCTGCTGCCCAGTGGAGCGAGAGCTTGCCCCCCCCACCCCGTGCCCCCTTCAGCCTCTTTCACAGAGGGCACAGACCTGGCCGACTGTGCCCAAGCCCCCAGGCTGGCACCGGGGTGCCCCAGTGCCCCTCTCCCAGCCCGCTCCGCTGCCCGTACCTGTGGGCATCGAAGGGATCCGTCCGCTCCTGGCTACTTCCTGGCCGCGCCGGGCGCCCCCTTGGTGCCCCTGCGGGGCGGGGGGCGGCTGTAGACCGAGGTGTAGCCGCTGGCGGTGAGGGGGCAGAAGCGCCGCGTGTGGGCAGCGTCGCGGCTGGCACCGCACTGGGGGCAGACGTATCTGCGCAGCACCGGGCACAGCACCCTGCCCGCCGCGTCCCGCAGGCTGTGCCCCGCGTACACCTCCCGGGACTCTCCGTTGTGCCTGCAGAAGGCGCAAGGCTCCGTCGGGGCCGGCAGCGCCACCTCCGGGCCGGTGGCCCCGCTGCCGCCGGCCTGCCGCAGGGCAGCCACCAGCGCTGCCAGCCCCAGGTAGTCTCTCCACATGTCAAAGGTTGGGGCAGGCTCCATCGCGGCCGCGCTGCGGTGAGGCTGCGGCGAGGCTCCGGTGCGGGTCTCGGCCGCGCGGTGCAGCCCCGGGAGGGAAGCGATCGCCGCCGCCGCCGCCGTCCCTCAGCCGCCTCCCGGAGACATCGAGTCTGCCCCGACGGGCGGCGGGGGGGAAGGCGGGGAGGGGGCGCAGATGTCTGCGCTGCTTCCCCCCACCCCCCACCCCCACTCCCCTCGGGGCAACGGGAGGCGCTCCCCCGACCCCCACCCAGCGGTGCCATAGAGCTGGATGGCACCGGGCAGACCGCTTGGCACCAGCCCTGGCCAGGTGAGGCCCTCGAAGGAGCCAACTCTGCCTCCACCTCGGGGCTAGGAGCTGCGGCGTTGCCTCAAGTGGCCTCTGATCACCACCTAATGGCCCTGGAATGCGGCTGCCATCCCCCCCCTGCGCCCCCTGCCCCCAGCCCCTCCGACCCCAGCGGGCAGAGCCAAGGCCCCAGGCTGGGCTTTTAAGGCTAAAAGAAGAGGATTTGGGCCTCTCCCAGAGCCTCCTCCCTGGGTGCTGGTGAGGAGGTGCCCGGCAGGGGCACACTGGGATGCCACCCGCCTGCCAGGCTGGAGCAAGGTGAGAGGGGCTGGCACCCCTGGGCAGAGGTCGGTGGCATCCCCCTGGCACCAGTGGGGGTGTGGCACCTCCCTCCCGCTTGTGCCCGGTGCGTGGTGGTCACCCAGTGAGCGCCGAGGGGGGGGGGGGAGGGCACTGGGCTGTGCCGTGCCAGGGCTGTACCGTGCCAGGGCTGTGCCCATGGTGCCACCGCAGCCTCGCACAGAGCGGCCACAGCAGCATGCCCGACCCGGGGCTTCCCCGCCCAGACCAGGGCCTTTGCAGCCAGATCTGCCCCCGTGGCTCTGCCGGTGCCAGGGGAGTCACGGGGCCGGGGAGGGTCGCTGCGCCATGGGTGGGGGGGTCGCAGCAGCGCCGGTTTCCCCCCCCCCCCCCCGGGTTTACCGTACCGCGGAGCCCTTTCCGCGGCCGGGTGTGAAAAAGGGGCGGGGCCCCGAGGGCAGAGGCCGTGTCGCGACGGTGGGAGCTGTCGCAAGCTGGGGTGGGGGGTGCCGCTGCCGTGGGGCCCGGGGGTCCCGCTCCCTGCGCCCAGCCCCGCCGGCGCCCACGGGGGGGGGGCCGCGGGGGTCAGCTCAGGCCAGCGGCGCTGCGCGCCCCGTTCCGCCGCCTCGGGTTGGCCGCAGGCCGCGCCCCGCCGCCTCTGATTGGCTGCTCCCCTTCTCGGGGGCCGCCCCTTCAGCCCTTGCTTTCCGCTCCGCCCTCCCCTCCTTAAGTCCCGCCTTCCGCTGCCTCTTATTGGCCGTCCGCGGCGCCGCGCCCGCCCCGCCGTTTCCCATTGGTCGGGATCGGGGCCGGAGGTTTAACTCCCGCGTTGCTGCTGGGGGGGGGGGGGGTCCGGGGGGGCTCAGACTGCAGCCCGAAGCGGCGGCTGCGGCCCCCCGGGGGTCGGGGAGCGAGGGGGGGTTGATGGCGGCGGTGTGTGCGTGGCTCAGCGTGCCTGGCACCGCCTGGCACCGCGTCATTTGGCCCCTCGCGGCACAGCCTGGCACGGCACAGCCTGGCACGCAAGGAACAAGCAGAGAGGCCCAGAGCTGGGCAAGGCGCAGGGCTTGGCCACGCTGTGCCAAGCCGTGCCACAGCCAGCAGGACTGGCTCGGGATAGGGCTGCTGCAACGCTGCCAGCTGGGGAGGGTTGGCAGCGCCGGCCCCCAGGCTGCTACCACCACGTTTGCCACCCCGGTGCTGGCGCTTGCCCGGGCAAGTCCCTGCTGCAACCCCGGGCAAGCCCTGCCGTGCCAGGCCCCATCCTTGGCACAGCCTGGAGTGCCCGAGGGTGGTCCTGTGGTGCCGCTGCGGTGCCCACGCTGGCACTGCCCCACGCGGGGTGGCACCGCAGCGGCTTTGCCGGAGCTGCACCGGCTGCCGGCCCGCCGCCGCCGCCGCCGCCCCGTGCCGCTGCCCGCGCGGTGCCGGTGCCGCCGGCGGTGCCGCGGGCAACCCCGGGGCTCGGCGTGGCCCTACCGGCACCGCCCGGGCGCGGTGGGAAAGCAGCAGCGCCGGTGACTCACCGGTGCCCGGCAAGCTGGCACCTGCCGCTGGACTGCGTGCCAGGCCCGGGGGGGGGCAGCTCGCCACCTGCCCAGGGGCTGCCACATGTTGGGGGCGCGCTCCGGGGAGGGGTTCAGCACCCCAAGGGGGCTGCAGGGGGAGTCCCGGGGGGGGGAGCTCGGGGGGTTCTGAGGGCCGGTGCCAGCGGGGCGGCTGCCACCCCAGGGTGACTCATGGGCGCGTGGCTGTGCCCTGAGTCACCCCCACCACGACCTCCCCCCCCGAGGTCCTCCCTCAGGACCCACCCAGCTTCGGGGTGTCCCCCCCCCGAACCTCTCAGCCCCAAGAGAAGGAGGAGAGCAAAGGGACCCCAAACCCCCAGGGGGAACCCCCTGTGGGGGGGGGGAGGGGGATCGGGGGGGGCTGGAGGCCGTGGGAGCTTCGTGGGGAGGTCTCATGGGGGGCAGCTGGCTTTGCCACCCCCCGCCCCACAGCCCCCAGCGCGCATAGGGGGCAGCTGGGGACACCCGTTTGGGGACACCGCGCTCGGGGACACCCTCACCCCCCCCCCCCGCCGCGGGGACACCCCCCGTGGGTGCCGCGTGGGGGGGCAGCCCCGCCCCGGTGGTGCCGTGGGGCTCCCGTGGGTGCCTGCCAGCCCCGGTGCTGCCGGTGACTCACGGCGTGACTCAGCCCCACACAAACAGCGTCGCGGGGCAACGCCGCCGACCCACGGCACGGACCCACGGCCCCCACGGCCCCGACCCGCGGCCCCGGCCCGACGCCCCCCCCGGGAACGGCCTCCGGGAGCCCTCCCGGCGCGGGGCCGGGAGCCAGCGGGACCCGAGCGGGTCCTGGGGGGAGAGCTCGGAGGGGATCCGGGGGGTCCGGGCGTGCCCCGGCCCGAGGAAGGAAGGAGCCGGGAGGGAGCGCGGGGGAGGGAGGGGAAGGGAAATCCCTGCACGGCAGCCGCCCCACGGCCACGGTGCCCCACGGCCCCGGTGCCCCATGGCCTCGGTGCCCCACGGATCCCGGTGCCCCACCGATCCAATGCCCATAGCTCCCAGTGCCCCACAGCTCCCAGTGCCCCACGGATCCCGTGCCCCACAGCCCCGGTGTCCCACAGCCCCGGTGCCCCACTGATCCCGGTGCCCCACCGATCCAATGCCCATAGCTCCCAGTGCCCCATGGATCCCAGTGCCCCATGGATCCAGTGCCCCACAGCTCTCGGTGCCCCACAGATCCAGTGCCCATAGCTCCCAGTGTGCCATGAATCCCGTGCCCCATGGCTCCTGTGCCCCCCAACCCCGGTGCCCCATAGCTCCCAGTGCCCCACGGCCCCAGTGCCCCATAGCTCCTGGTGCCCCACGGCTCCAGCTCCCACCCCCCTGTGCCACACAGTGCCCAGGCAGGGGTAACTGGGGGGGATGCCAGGCTGTGCCATGCAGCCTGTGCAGTGCCCAGCACTGTGCCAGGCTGTGCCATGCCATTCCTAGGCCATGCAGTGCCAGCACTGTGCCAGAGCACTGTGCCATATCACACCACTGCCCCATGGCACACTCTGTGCCACTCTGTGCCATATTTCTTTGCCAGGCTGTGGCACATCACCATGCCACTCCTTGGCACACTCTGTGCCAGGCCGGGCCATATTGCTTTGCCAGGCTGTGCCACCATTACCATGTCCTGCTGTGCCCCTCCTTGGCACACTGTGCCAGGCTGGTCCACATCACCTCACTGCTCCATGCCCTGCCGTGTTCCTCCTTGGCACACTGTGCCAGCTGGGCCATATTGCTTTGCCCTGCTGTGCCACCATCACCATGCCCTGCTATGCCCCTCCTTGGCACACTCTGTGCCAGGCTGGGCCATATTGCTTTGCCAGGCTGTGCCACCATCACCATGCTCTGCTGTGCCCCTCCTTGGCACACTCTGTGCCAGCTGGGCCATATTGCTTTGCCCTGCTGTGCCACCATCACCATGCCCTGCCATGCCCCTCCTTGGCACACTCTGTGCCAGGCTGGGCCATGTTTTTCCTCTCCAGGCTGTGCCACCCCTCTGCCCCACACCCCTCTGTGCCTCCCCACCCCGGCCCGAGGCCGCTGCACGGCACTGCCCGGTGGTGCCCAGCCAGCGGTGCCCAGCTCGGCGGTGCCCAGCCCGGCGGTGCCCAGCGCGGTGCGGTGCCCAGCCCGGCGCGGGCCAGCGGCGGCGAGGCGGCGGCGGCAGAGCTGAGTCAGGCGGCAGGAATGCGGCGCCTGGCGCGGGGGCGAGAGCCAGCCCCGGCCGCTGCCATTCCCTAGAAAGGACATTTGCTGGGCCGCCGGCGCTGCCAGCCCCAGCGCCGGGCACCGCCGAGGGCACCGCCGGGCACCGCCGCGGGGCCGGGCCCGGAGGGTGCCAGCAGGGCTGGGGGGGGGGGGGGATGTTTGTGAGCGCGGGTGTGAACGTGAGTGTGCAAGGAACAGGTGTGCACGGGGGGGTGCAGGGCAGCTTGGGAGTGGGGTTGGGGCAGGAGTGAGTGTGAACACGTGAGTGTGGACAGGGGTGGGTGTGCAAGAGCGAGTGTGAGCAGGGGTGGGTGTGCAAGAGCGAGCAGGAGTGGGTGTGAAGAGGAGTGGGTGTGCAAGAGCGAGCAGGAGTGAGTGTGAGCAGGGGTGGGTGTGCAAGAGCGAGCAGGAGTGAGTGTGAGCAGGGGTGGGTGTGCAAGAGCGAGCAGGAGTGAGTGTGAGCAGGAGTGGGTGTGCAAGAGCGAGCAGGAGTGGGTGTGAGCAGGGGTGAACAAGAGTGTGAACATATGTGAGCGTGTAAACATCAGTGAACACGTGTAAACACGCGTGTGCGTGCAAGAGCGTGCCCATGGGCGAGCATCTGGCCATGGGTGAGCATGGGGGGGTGTGCAAGAGTGAGTGTGAACGGGGGGGGGAGTGTGTGCACAAGAGAGAGTGAAGGGTGGGTGTGTGAGCGTGAACATGTTCGAGCTTGGGGGCGGGCGGCTGTGAGCGCGCTGCCCGCCTCGCGCAGGGGGCGCTGCGTGCCCTGGGGTGAGTGTGAGCAGCCCTGCGTGTGAGCACACGTGTGTGTGTGTGAGCACACGTGTGTGCGTGTGCACTCCTGCGTGAGTGAGCTGCCACGGGGCCCTCCGTGCCCACGCACACGCCTGTGGGTGCTTGCACACGCGTGTGCGCCGCCCCCCGTGTGCGTGTCTTGGGGGGGTGTGGGGGGTGTGGGCCACGCGCATGCACGGCGTGGCCAGGCCTGCGTGGCCTCACGGGGGGGGCTGTGCACACGCGTGTGCCACCCGTGGGTGCCGTTTGCACCCGGGTGCCACCCCTGGGTGACCCTCGCGGTCCCGTGCCCCCCGTGGGTGCTGTCCGTGTGCCACCCCTGGGTGCCACTCGCTGTCCCATGTCCCCCGTGGGTGCTTTTCGTGTGCCACCCTTGGGTGATGTCCGCTGCCCCGTGCCCCCCGTGGGTGCTGTTTGTGTGCCACCCCTGGGTGACGCTCGCTGTCCCATGTCCCCCATGGGCGCTGTTCGTGTGCCACCCCTGGGTGACCCTTGCAGTCCCATGCCCCCCGTGGGTGCTGTTCGTGTGCCCCCCGTGGGTGCTGTCCGTGTGCCCCCCGTGGGTGCTGCTCGCTGTCCCGTGCCCCCCGTGGGTGCTGTTCGTGTGCCCTCCATGGGTGATGCCCACTGCCCCGTGCCCCCCGTGGGTGCTGTTCGTGTGCCCCTTGTGGGTGATGCCTGCTGCCCCGTGCCCCCCGTGGGTGCTGTTCGTGTGCCACCCCTGGGTGACCCTCGCAGTCCCATGCCCCCCGTGGGTGCTGTTCGTGTGCCCCCCGTGGGTGCTGTTCGTGTGCCACCCTTGGGTGATGCCCGCTGCCCCGTGCCCCCCGTGGGTGCCGCTCGCTGTCCCGTGCCCCCCGTGGGTGCTGTTCGTGTGCCCCCCGTGGGTGCTGTTCGTGTGCCACCCTTGGGTGATGCCCGCTGCCCCGTGCCCCCCGTGGGTGCCGCTCGCTGTCCCGTGCCCCCCGTGGGTGCTGTTCGTGTGCCACCCTTGGGTGATGCCCGCTGCCCCGTGCCCCCCGTGGGTGATGCTCGCTGTCCCGTGCCCCCCGTGGGTGCCGTTCCCACGCGCGTTCCAGCCGCGGGCGAGGCTCGCCCGCGTGTTCCGTGCTCGTTCCGTGCCGTCCCCCCCGCGGTCCCCTCCCCTCCCGTGGTTATATTTAGCCCCTGGCGCTGCAGCTCCCTCCCAGCTGTGCCGGAGCCGCCGCCAGATGTGCGGCCGCTGCCAGATGTGCCGGGGACGGCGCGGGGGCCTCAGGCGGCGGCGGCGCAGGGGGACGAGGAGGGGACCCCCACCCCCCACCCTCCCCCCCAGCCTGCCGCCCCCAAACCATCCCCCCCCCTCCCCCCGGGGGGCACCCAGCGCAGGGCTGAAGGCTTTGGGGGGGGGCACCGGCTGGGCACGGGGGTGGCACCAGGGGGTGGCACCGGGGGGGGACGGACACCGGGTGGGCTCTGGGGGTCCCTCCCCGGCCTAGAGGAAACTCCCGGGAGTGGTCGTGGGAATTCCCGGGGGGGGGGGGATGGGGATGGGGGGGTTGGGACACAGCCAGCGGCCGCGGGGCACCGGGAGCCGCCCGCAGCAGGGATCCAGGGATCCAGGGATCAGGCAAAAGGGAATCCGGGAGCGGGGCAGGGAGCTCGGCCCCGGCTGGGCGCCACGAACGGGGGGGGGGACACCACTTGGGGACCCCCAGCCCCAATCCCTGCGGATGAGGGGCAGTGGTCCAGGGGGAGTCAGGGATGCTTGACCCCAGCGATCCTCAGCGATCCCCAGGGATCAGAGGCAGCTCAGCCCCACGGATCCCTAGGGATCAAAGGAAGCTCAGCCCCACGGATCCCCAGGGCTCAGGGGAAGCTCAGCCCCAGGGAACCCCAGGGATCAGGGGAAGCTCAGCCCCACGGATCCCTAGGGATCAAGGGAAGCTCAGCCCCATGGATCCCCAGGGATCAGGGGAAGCTCAGCCCCACGGATCCCTAGGGATCAAAGGAAGATCAGCCCCATGGATCCCCAGGGATCAGGGGAAGCTCAGCCCCACGGATCCCCAGGCTCAGGGGGGGCTCAGCCCCACGGATCCCCAGGGATCAGGGGAAGCTCAGCCCCACGGATCCCTAGGGCTCAGGGGGAAGCTCAGCCCCATGGATCCCCAGGGATCAGGGGGAAGCTCAGCCCCATGGATCCCCAGGGCTCAGGGGAAGCTCAGCCCCAGGGATCCCCAGGGATCAAAGGAAGCTCAGCCCCACGGATCCCTAGGGCTCAGGGGAAGCTCAGCCCCACGGATCCCCAGGGATCAGGGGGAAGTTCAGCCCTACGGATCCCCAGGGATCAGGGGGGGCTCCGCTGCCACCCTGCTCCATTCCCCCTCGGGGTGGTCTCCCCCGGCAGGGCAGTCGCGGGGGGGCTGCGTGCGGGGGCCGGGGGAGGTGTGGGGCAGGCGGGGGGGGGGGTGTGGGGCAGGCGGGGGGGGTGGTTGTGGGGCCGGGGGGGCCGGTTGGGGGCGGGGGGGGGCCGAGCCGCGGCCGCGGTGACGCTCTGCGGTTTCGCTGACTTCCGACGCTGGGCTCTGTTTAATGTCTGTGTGTGCAGCATCGCCATGGAGACCCCGGCCCGGCCCCACCGCGCCCCGCGCAGCCCCACGGAGCCCCCCCCGGCCCCGCCCGGCCGGCAGCGCCCCCCTGCCCCCCCCCCAACCCCGGGGAACGGCGGCAGGATGGCCCCGGGGGCTGTGGGGCAGTTAGGTGTCCCCAGGCCAGCCTGCCGCGGGGAGGTGTGGGTGCCATGCTGTGGGGCAGCCAGACCCTGTGCCATGGGGCACCCAACCCCCTTGCTATAGGGCAGCCAGACCCTGTGCCATGGGGCACCTAACCCCCTTGCTATAGGGCAGCCAGACCCTGTGCCATGGGGCACCCAACCCCCTTGCTATAGGGCAGCCAGACCCTGTGCCATGGGGCACCTAACCCCCTTGCTATAGGGCAGCCAGACCCTGTGCCATGGGGCACCCAACCCCCTTGCTATAGGGCAGCCAGACCCTGTGCCATGGGGCACCCAACCCCCTTGCTATAGGGCAGCCAGACCCTGTGCCATGGGGCACCCAACGGCCCCCTTGCTATAGGGCAGCCAGGCCCTGTGCCATGGGGCACCCAACCCCCTCGCTATAGGGCAGCCAGACCCTGTGCCATGGGGCAACTAGACCCTGTGCCATGGGGCACCCAACCCCCTTGCTATAGGGCACACAGACCCTGTGCCATGGGGCACCCAACCCCCTTGCTATAGGGCACACAGACCCTGTGCCATGGGGCAACCAGACCCTGTGCTGTGGGGCACCCAACCCCCTTGCTATAGGGCACACAGACCCTGTGCCATGGGGCAACCAGACCCTGTGCCATGGGGCACCCAACCCCCTTCCTATAGGGCACCCAGACCCTATGCCATGGGTCTAGCATTTCCCTTGCCATGGGGTGCCCACGTCCCTTGGTCTGGAATGCAAAGCCACTATGCCAAGAGGTGCCCAGACCCTATGCCAGGGGGTGCACAGACCCTATGCCAAGGGGTGCACAGACCCTATGCCAGGGGGTGCACAGACCTTGTGCCAGGGGATGCCCAGACCCTATGCCAAGTGGTGCACAGCCCCTATGCCAAGGGGTGCACAGACCTTATTCTAAGTGGTGCACAGCCCCTATGCCAAGGGGTGCACAGCCCCTATGCCAAGTGGTGCACAGCCCTTATGCCAGGGGGTGCACAGCCCCTATGCCAAGGGGTACCCAGGCCCTATGCCAAGGGGTGCACAGCCCCTATTCTAAGTGGTGCACAGCCCCTATGCCAAGAGGTGCACAGCCCCTATGCCAAGAGGTGCACAGTCCCTATGCCAAGAGGTGCCCAGACCCTATGCCAAGTGGTACACAGCCCCTATGCCAAGGGGTACACAGCCCCTATGCCAAGTGGTGCACAGCCCCTATGCCAAGGGGTGCACAGCCCCTATGCCAAGAGGTACACAGCCCCTATGCCAAGTGGTGCACAGCCCTTATGCCAGGGGGTGCACAGCCCCTATGCCAAGGGGTACCCAGCCCCTATGCCAAGGGGTGCACAGCCCTTATGCCAAGGGGTGCACAGCCCCTATGCCAAGTGGTGCACAGCCCCTATGCCAAGGGGTGCACAGCCCTTATGCCAAGGGGTGCACAGCCCCTATGCCAAGTGGTGCACAGCCCTTATGCCAGGGGGTGCACAGCCCCTATGCCAAGTGGTGCACAGCCCCTATGCCAAGGGGTGCACAGCCCCTATGCCAAGTGGTGCACAGCCCTTATGCCAGGGGGTGCACAGCCCCTATGCCAAGGGGTACCCAGCCCCTATGTGAGGGGTGCCCAGGCCCTATGCCAATGGGTGCCCAACCCCTGTGCCATGTCTCCAGCGATGCCCTGCCCGCGGGGTGCCCTCACCCCTCTCCTTCCCCCCCCACCCCCCCCCCCGAGCCCTCCCCTCCAGGGGGGGCTGCCGCTTGCCCTCTGCCCTCCGCGGGTTCCTGCCCGGCCCTGCCCCGGGGCGGCCGCTGGTGCCCCGCACGCCGACGGCGGCGGCGCGGAAAGGGTGCGGGGCAGCGGCGGGCGGGCTCCGGCTCCTCCTCCGCCGCCGCCGCGGCCTCGCCGCACTCCCGGGGCGGAGCGAAGCTTTTAAAAAGCATTTCCCTTCTTGGAGTAAAAGTCACTGACTTTGGGAGCCCTCGCTCCCGGCCGCCGCCCGCCGCCGCCTTCTTCTCCTCCTCCTCCTCTGCCGCCGCCGCCACCGGGCACCGCCACCGCCAACCCCCCTCCCATCCCCCCTCTCAAACCCCCGCACCTTTTTCTTCCCCCCTTCCCCCCCCCCCAGCCCCTCCAACCGGGCCGC
Organism: Melanerpes aurifrons; assembly: GCA_011125475.1. Taxonomy (NCBI): domain Eukaryota; kingdom Metazoa; phylum Chordata; class Aves; order Piciformes; family Picidae; genus Melanerpes; species Melanerpes aurifrons. The sequence continues at coordinate 525,368 of WWNC01000157.1, forward strand.
GGCCGCTTCCCGGTGAGTACGGCCCGGGCACGCCGGGGGAAGCGGCGACCGAGTTGCCGCTTCGAAGCCCCCCAACGGGGCGGTGGGAGAGGGAAGGGGTCGCGGCCTTGGGGAGGGGGTAGGGAAAGGTTTGGCCTCGCTCGCCCCGTGCCCGGCGGTGCCAAGCGGCGTTGGGCACCGTGCCAGGCAGCGTGCCAGGCACCGTGCCGGGGGGGGTGGGGGGCATGGATGGCGGACGGACGGGCGGGCGACGGGACGCGACGCCCCCCCCACCCCCGACCCCTAACGGGGGGCTCGGAGTGTGGGAACCGAGGGGTGGCGGCGGCGGCGGCGGCGAGGAAGCGCTGGGGTGGTGGTGGTGGTGGTGGCACCACGACCGGGCTGGCATCGAGGGTGCCAACAGCTCTGCTCGAGGAGGGGAAGCAGCGGGGGGGAGAGGGGGTGTGTTGGAAATGGGGGTTGTGGGACCCCCCACCACCAACCCCCGCTGCCTCCCAGCCTCCAGGCGTGGCACCGGCGGGCAGGGCGGGCGGGGGCCGCGGGAGGGTGCGCCGGGGCGGGCGCCGCCGAGCAGCGTGATTCATCCTTTCCCCCCGGCGCTGCGTGTGCCGACGGGCGAGACGGGGCGGCCCTCGCCGCGCTCCTCCTCGGCCCCGGCCCCGGCCCCCGCCCACGCCTCGGCCCCGCCGACGCCAGCGGCCGCGGACGGCGAGCGCTGGGGCCTGGCTCTGCCCCGACGCCACCGACCGTGCCCGGTACCCGCAGGCCTGGCGGTGCCCCGGCGCGACCGGCCGCGGTCTGGCTTTGCCCTGACGGTGCCAACCATGGTTGGCACCCCCAGGCCTGGCTGTGCCCTGACGATACCAATCAGGGTTGGCACCCCCAGGCCTGGCTGTGCCCTGACAATACCAACCATGGTTGGCACTCCCAGGCCTAGCTGTGCCCTGACAATACCAACCATGGTTGGCACTCCCAGGCCTAGCTGTGCCCTGACAATACCAACCAGGGTTGGCACCCCCAGGCCTGGCTTTGCCTTGATGGTACCAACCAGGGTTGGCACCCCCAGGCCTGGCTTTGCCTTGATGGTACCAACCAGGGTTGGCACCCCCAGGCCTGGCTGTGCCTTGATGGTACCAACCAGGGTTGGCACCCCCAGGCCTGGCTGTGCCCTGATGCCACTGACTGTGGTTGGCACTCACAGGCCTGGCTTTGCCTTGACAGCACCAACCAGGGTTGGCACCTCCAGACCTGGCTTTGCCTTGATGCCACCAACCACGCCTGGCACCTCCAGGCCTGGCTCCCCCCCACTACCGCCAACCACGGCTTGGCACCCCCGGGCCTGGCTTCCCCTCGATGCCCACCTGGCCCTCGAGCCGCTGACGCCTCAGCCCTCGCCCCATGGCGCAGGGGTGCCCGGGAGGCTCCCAGCACAGGCGGCGGGGAGGTGCCAGGCGGCGATGCCAGCTGCTCCCACTCCCTGTTTTGGGGCAGAATCGTGGGAATCCGGGCAGGAGCGCTGCCAGCCTCCCCCCGACGGCCCCCTTTCCCGAGCCCCCCTTCCCAGCCCCCTTTTGTTGGGGCGCTGAGGCGGCCAAGCCGCCGCCCCCGCACGGTGCCCGCCGGGCCCCACGTGAGCCGGTCGGAGCTGCCGAGCCGGCACCGCCCTGGCGCCGTGCGGGCACCGAGCCCGGCCCGGCCGGCAGCGCCCGCCTGGGAAGAGGCCGCAGGCATGGGGCTCCCCCCACCCCCCCTCCGAACCGGGGTCACCCCGGAACGCGGGGCTCAGCCCCTGCCACCCTCCTTTGCCACCCAACTCCGGGCACCCCTCGGCGGGCTGGCAGCGACGGCGGAGCCTCCGCCGGCGGCACCGGGCCGTGCCCACGGCGCCACTGCCGTGCCCGGGGGGTGTGGTGTGGGTGTTTGGCAACAGTTGGGTCGAATCGGGGCCGGGATGCCGCCGCCGGTGGCCGTCCCGTCCCGCCCGGTGGCACCGAGGGCAGCGGCAGCGCCCCGGCCCGGCCGTCGCGGGCCCCCCCCCGCCCGGGGCCGCCGCAGACATTCTGTTTATGCCGCCGCCGGCCCTCGCTGTTTATCCCGATTTTTTTGGGCCCTTTCCACCCGATTCCCTTTGAAGTTCGTCCGTTGCCCCGGCGACGGTGATGTCACGGCCGGGCGGGGCCTCGCCGGCTCCCACATGGCGGGGCCGAGGCACCCGGGCCCCGTTCCACGCCTGTGCCAGCGGCCCCCGCCCGGACGGCAGCACCGGGACGCGGTGGCCACCCCACGGCCAGCCTGTAGCTAACCCTATGGCCATCCCATAATGACCCTCATGGCCACCCCATGACCACCCACTCACAGCCATCCCGTAACGAGCCTATGGCCGCCCCAGAGCCCACCCCATAATAAGCCTACAGCCTCCCCATGGCCATCCCATACTGACCCTAGGGCCGCCCCATGGCTGTGCTGTAACCACCTTATGGCCATCCCATAATGAGCCTAGGGCTGCCCCACAGCCTTCCCATAACGATTCCATGGCCACCCCACGGACATCCCATAATAACCCCCATGGTCACCCCACGACCACCCCCCCCACAGCCATCCCATAACGATCCCACGGGCACCCCATGGGCACCCCACGACCACCACCCCCCACAGCCATCCCATAATGACCCCAGGGCCGCCCCATGGGCACCCCACGACCACCCCACCCACAGCCATCCCATAATGATCCCACAGCCACCCCATGGGCACCCCACGACCACCCCACCCACAACCATCCCATAATGACCCCAGGGCCGCCCTTTGGCTGCACGGTAGGAGCCCCGAGGGGGGGTGGTCCCGGTGCCAGCCGGGCGATGGCACCGCGTGGGCAGAGGGTCTCCTGCTACCCGCTGCCAACCCTGCCCACCGGCGCGGGGCCGCCGAGCCGGTGCCGGTCGCTCCTGCCGCCGCCGGGAGGGCTCCGGCGTGAGCGCCGCCCGGGGCGCACGGTGCCGCCCGGGGCACACGGTGCCACCTGGGCACGCTTTCACACCCGGCCTGGCTGCCACTAGCTCCGCCCAGGGGCTCTGCCGACGCCGCTGCCCTGCAGACCCCCGGCACCGGGAGCCGTGCCCAGGCCCCCACGGGACGGGCGAGGGACACACACACACACACACACACACACAACACACGCCTCCTCGCCGGTGCCCACCGCCGGTGCCCACGGAGGGGAGGGCTCGGCTCTCACGTGGCGCTCCCCGTGGCCCCGCCGGGCCCTGGCATGTGCCCGTCCCGCGCCGTGACTCAGCCCTCGTGGGCTCCTCCGGGGCGGTGTCCCGGGGGCTGCCTTCCCCCCCCCCCCCGCCGCCCCAGGCCCCTCCAGGGCCGGATCCTGCCGAGGTTATTTTTACCGCGGCGTGACCGGGCGCCGGGCAGTGCCAAGGCGCTGGGGGTGCCGCTGTGCCAGGGGGAGGGGGGGGGGGCGGCACCGCGACCTGCTCCTTTCTCAACCCTTCGACGCTCCGGATCCCGGCCTTTCAGCTGACCCCCCGACGGCCGCACCGTGGGACCCCCCCCCGACCCCTTCCCTACCCCCAAAGCCCTCTGCCCACCTCCGGATGCCAGCCGCGGATGCCATCCCCTGCCGCCCCTCCCCCACCCCCGTGCCCACGCCGCTGGCGCCCGCAGGGGTTCCTGGCGATGCGATTTTTTTACCGTTGTGCCCAAAATCACATTGCCAGGGATTTCCAACGGGTGCCGAGCGCCCGCCACCGGGAGCCGCCACCGGGAGCCGCCGCCGGGCTGGGGAGGGGGCGCGGAGGGGGGGATGGGGGGGGGGGGGGCTTGGGAATCGCGGGGGAGGGGTCTCAGGGGCACCGTGGGGCAGGGCTTAGCCCACTTGTGAACAGAGTTGGCACCCGCGTCGTGTTCACAGTGGCTAAGTTCCGCTCCCCGGTGCCCGCCTGGATGGATGCTGGACCCCCCCCACACCCCCTCCCCCTGCCCTCTCCCCCCTCCCCTCCGGAAGGACGTCAGGACCCTCCCCCGGGAGCACCGGGACCCCCTCCTCAGGACCCTCCCGAGGTGCCCCCGCGGTGGGCACTGCCTCCTGTGCCTACTGAGCTGATTTGCAGTTGCTTTGCCTAAACTGGCTCAGTTCAGCAGGAACAGGAGTCTGGCCCCAAGACCCTCCTGGGGGGCTTCGGGGGGTCCCCGAAACGCTTCCAAGATCCCCCCCGCGGCTTCCTGAAGATCTTCACACACCCCCCCCCCCTCCGGACCCCCTCCCCACCGGAACGGAGCCCAACCCCCGTGGTGGAGCCCTGCCCGGGTCCCGTGTGTACGGCCGAGCTCACCGGGACCCGCAGGTTCTTCCACGCCGCTGAGACCCCTCCCCAATAACCCCCCGGGGCGGGGGGAGTGCCCCCTAAAAACAGAAGTGGGGGGGAGCGGGTGAGGGGGGGTCGCCAAGCAGGGGAGGAGGGAGGGGCAGAGGGGGGCAGGAGGGAGCCCAAACCGGGGGTGGGGGTCGCAGTCGAGGCCCTCCGGAGGGGGTGGGGGGGGGGTGTGTGTTACTGGGGGGGGTCCCCCACATCCCCAAGCACAGGGAGGTTCCGGTGCCTCCCCCCTGCTCCCCCCGGTAGCTCCGTGGGCACAGGGGGGGCTCCGGTTCCACCACCCGGTAGCTCCGTGGGCACGGGGAGAGCTCCGGTTCGACCACCCGGTAGCTTCGTGGCCACAGGGGGGGCTCCGGTTCGACCACCCGGTAGCTCCGTGGGGACGGGGGGAGCTCCGGTTCGACCACCCGGTAGCTCCGTGGGCACGGGGGGGCTCCGCTTTCCGTTCCCCCCCCCGTCCGGTATCGCCGCGGGTCGGGGCGTCACCGGCGCTTGGGGATTAACGGGGCTGAGTCACCGGGAAGGGAGGGGGGGGGTCCGGACACGCCCCGGCAGGAGCCGGACCCGAGGGGGCCCCACCCCCCCCCCCAAAGTCCTTTTTTTCCCGGTTTGTTTCCCAAAATAACTCTCCCGGTTTCAGGGAATTTCCCTGACGTCACGAGAGGGGCGGGGCCGGGGTGAGGGCCACGCCTAAGTAAGCTCCTCCCACTCCGGGAGGGGGTTGGCTTTGCCCACGTGTCCCTCGTGTCGTCATTCCCCCCCCCAAAAATAAAGGCGGGGCAGAGCCTTGAAGGCGCCTCTGCAGCGCCAACCAATCACGGCGCAGCGCCCGCCCCGCGCTGCCCGCCCATTGGCCAGCAGCGGGAGCCTCGCTGTCAATCAGGGCGGCGAGGGGGCGCGCCGTCAATCATCCCGCAGGGCACCAATCGGCGAGGAGAGCCAGGCGTGGGGGGAGGGACCAGGGAGCTCCATTCACAAAAAGCCTGCGGGCGGCGGAGGGAGAGGAGCCAGGACCCTCCCCCACGGGAGACGCCAGGGACCCCCTGGCCCCCTCCCCGGACACACCGAGCCCGGGACCCTCCCAACCCCTCCCCTCCCCGGACACACCGAGCCCGGGACCCTCCCAACCCCTCCCCTCCCCAGACACACCGAGCCCGGGACCCTCCCAACCCCTCCCCTCCCCGGACACACCGAGCCCGGGACCCTCCCAACCCCTCCCCTCCCCGGACACACCAGCCCCGGGACCCTCCCAACACCAGCGAGCCCGGGACCCTCCTAACCCCTCCCCCCTGGAGACACCGGCCCCGGGACCCTCCCGGCCTTGGGAGACGCCGACTTCACGATCCCCCGCTCCGGATCCACCCGAACCTTTCCCTCCCCGCAGAGACCGGGCCCCGTAGCCCCTTCCCCGGAGACACCCGGTGCAGAATCCCCCCAGCCGTCCCTGGAGAGACCGGGCACGGGGCTCCCTTCCCCGGAGAGACCGGGACCGAAACCCTCCCAACCTCCCCCGGACACACCGGCCCCGGGACCCTCCCCTCCTTAGACACCGACCCCACGATCCCCACCCCGGAGCCACCGGGCCCGGTCCATTCCGTTCCCGACCCCCGAACCTCCCCCGACCGTACCCCGGGAAGCACCAACAACGTTGCTGGGGGCGGGGGAATAGCCGCGACCACCCCCAAGTCCTTTTATTAACGAAACACTCCCGCCTCCCGCACCCGCCCGGGGCAGCGGGACGGCTTCGGGCTCGGTACCGGCGACGGCTTCGGACTCGGTACCGGCGACGGCGGAGCCTCAGCTCCGACCTTTCTTTGCGGCTTTGGTTTTGCCCTTGCCGGAGCCTCCGCCGCCGCCGCCGGGGGGAGCGGTGACCACCGCCAGCTTCTTGGGGAGCCCCACGGCCGCACGCTGCACCGCGTCCCGCTCGATCTTCAGCCGGATCCCCACCTCCAGGCGCTGCAGGAGGGGTGGGAGAGGGTTGGGGATCGGCGGGGAGCGCTCGGGGGCATCCCCCCCCACCCCGGTACACCTCACCCCGGAGCCCCTCGGAGCCTCCCCGCTCGCCGCTCACCTTCTTCAGCTTCTGCTGCTGGATCACGCGCAGCTTCTTGGGGGCGATCGTCCGACCTGGGTGGGAGGGGAGGGGTGGACAGCGGAGGGTAAAGCCAGGACCCCTCCGAGCCCCCCTGCCCCGAGGAGACCCTCCCCCGCCCCCTCTCCCCCGCAAACCTTGCCCCGAGGAGAAGCGGCGGAGCCCTCCCCGCGCTCCGCTTCCCCCTCCAGCCCCAGGAGCTCTCCCCGAGGAAGCCCCCTGACGGCCCCCCCGCCTCCAAACCACCACCGCTCCGGCTGCCGCCCGCCCCTCACCTCCCTTCCGCGGCCCCCGCACAGCCCGCGCCTGGGCCTGGGCCGCCGCCGCTCTCCCGGGCCGCTTCGCCACGGCCTTCGGCGTGCCCTGGGCCATGGCACCGAGGCGCTTCCGGGTGCTCCCGCGCGGGGCATGCCGGGATACGGCCGGGCGGGCCGCGGCGCGCGCCCAGGGCTCAGCGGGGCAGGCCGCGGAGCATGCCGGGATACAGCGGGGCAACGCCAGGTGCCCGCCCACAAGCAAGCGGGCAGGCCGCGGTGCACGCCGGGATGGAGCGAGGCGGAAACGCTGCCGCGGTCAAAGCCTTTTACTGCTGCCCCCCCGCCAGCGCCGCCCGCTCCGCCAGCGCCCGGCGCAGCTCCCCGGGGGCAAAGACTCCCCACTCGGTGACGATCCCCCCCGTGATGAGCTCGTGGGGGGTGACGTCGAAGGCCGGGTTCCAAACGTCGATCCCTGGAGAGGGAAGGGGAAGGGTTAAAGGGGCTCTGCCGGCTCCCCCTCCCCCAGCAGGGACGGCGACCCCTGCCCTCTATAAGGGTCGTGTGTGTGTCCCCCCCCCCGTCCTGCATATCCCTTATAGGGAACCCCGCCCGGGGGTTCACTTGCATCAGCTCCGTGGGACACCCACCCAAGGGACCCCCCCGTGACACCCACCCAGGGGGACACAGCACCCACCTGAGTGTGGAACACCCACCCGGGGGACACCTATGACACCCACCCCGGGGGACACAACCCCCACCCGGCATCAGAACACGCACCCAGGAGCCCCCCCCCCCGTGCCACCCACTCCTATGACACCCAGGGGGACACCCCCCCCACCCCCTCGACGCCCACCCAGAGGACACACCACCAACCCGGGCAGGCCCCCGCCGTGTGCCACCCACTCTTACGCCCCCTCCCCCCGTGCCCCCTACCCTCGGGTGCCAGCCGCATGCCCTGCAGGTGGGTGAGCTCCCGCCGGGACCGCTCCTCGATGGGGATCTCCCCCCCGGAAGCCATCTCCAGGTCGCAGGAGGAGCTGGGGGCCGCCACGTAGAAGGGGACCCCGTGGTACTGCGCCGCCACCGCCAGCTGGTAGGTGCCAATCTTGTTGGCGGTGTCGCCGTTGGCTGCCACGCGGTCGGCGCCGACCACCACCGCTGGGGACACAGCGAGGGGCGGGGAGGGGAGGGGGCTCAGCGAGGGGCGGCGAGGGGGAAAGGGGAGGTCCTTATCACCCTCCTCACCCCCCGGCCGCCGCCGCCGCTGCTCACCTTGGACCCCTCGGTGCCGCATGGCGGCGGCGGCGGCGCCGTCGGCGATCAGCGTGGCCGGGACGCCGTCGTGCAGCAGCTCGGCCGCCGTCAGCCTCCCGCCCTGGTTGCACGGCCGGGTCTCGGTGCACAGCACCCGGCGCAGGCGGCCCCGGGCGTGCAGCGCCCGCACGATGCCTGCGGGGGGCGCCACGGGGAGGGGGAGGAAGGGAGGAAGGGAGGGAGGTAGGAAGGGAGGGAGGAAGGGAGGAAAGGAGGGAGGGAGGAAAGGAGGGAGGGAGTGAGACAGGGTAAGACCAGCAGGTGTGGGGTGGCTGTCCCCCAAGGGACACCCAAGGGTGCAGCACCCAGCTCAGTGCCAATCCCCAAGGCCACCCTAGCACCCATGGGTGCAGCACCCAGCTCACTGCCAGTCCCCAATGCCGCCCTGGCACCCTTGGGTGCAGCACCCAGCTCACTGCCAGTCCCCAAGACCACCCCTAGCACCCATGGGTGCAGCACCCAGCTTGGTGCCAGTCCCCAATGCCACCCTGGCACCCATGGGTGCAGCACCCAGCTCGGTGCCAGTCCCCAAGGCCACCCCCAGCACCCATGGGTGCAGCACCCAGCTTGGTGCCAGTCCCCAATGCCACCCTGGCACCCATGGGTGCAGCACCCAGCTCGGTGCCAGTCCCCAAGGCCACCCTGGCACCCATGGGTGCAGCACCCAGCTCGGTGCCTCTCCCCCTGCTGCTTCCATCCCAGACCAAAGCCACCTTTGGGGGGGGAAGGAGCTCAGGGGCAGTGCCCCCCCAGGTGCCCCCCGCGGCGCCGTACCCAGGGCGGTGCCGTAGCCGGCGGTGGCCAGGGTGCCGGTGTTGCAGTGGGTGAGGATGGTGACGCTGGCACCCTCGGGGAGGTGGCACAGGATGTGCCCTGCTCCGTGCCCCCCGATGCGCCGATTCACCTCCCGGTCCTGCTCCAGCAGCCCCTCGATGTGCTCCAGGATGCTGGGGGGGGGCGAGCCGGGGAGCTGGCACCCCCCAAACCAGCCCCCACTGGGCACCGGGAGCCCCCCCAGTACCCCCTCCTGGCATCCTATGTCCCCCCTAATGCCACCCCAACAGCCCCCAGTGGGCACCAGTACCCCCCCGTACCCCTCCTGGCACCCTACCCCCCCCTAATGCCACCCCAACAGCCCCCAGTGGGCACCAGTACCCCCCCAGTACCCCCTCCTGGCATCCTATACCCCCCTAATGCCACCCCAACAGCCCCCAGTGGGCACCAGTACCCCGTACCCCTCCTGGCACCCTACCCCCTAATGCCACCCCAAAGCCCCCACTGGGCACCAGTACCCCCCAGTACCCCCTCCTGGCACCCTACACCCCCTAATGCCACCCCAAAGCCCCCAGTGGGCACCAGTACCCCCAGTACCCCCTCCTGGCATCCTATACCCCCTAATGCCACCCCAACAGCCCCCAGTGGGCACCAGTACCCCGTACTCCCCCTCCTGGCACCCTACCCCCTAATGCCACCCCAAAGCCCCCACTGGGCACCAGTACCCCCAGTACCCCCTCCTGGCACCCTACACCCCCTAATGCCACCCCAAAGCCCCCAGTGGGCACCAGTACCCCCCAGTACCCCCTCCTGACATGCTATACCCCCTAATGCCACCCCAAAAGCCCCCAGTGGGCACCAGTACCCCCAGTACCCCCATGCCATCTCAAACCCCACCCCCTGGGCACTGGTACCCCCGTACCCCTCCTGGCACTCTACCCCCGTAATGCCACCCCAAAGCCCCCAGTGGGCACCAGTACCCCCCAGTACCCCCTCCTGACATGCTATACCCCCTAATACCACCCCAACAGCCCCCACTGGGCACCAGTGCCCCCCAGTACCCCTCCTAGTGCCTACCCCCAATGCCACCCCAAAAGCCCCCAGTGGGCACCAGTACCCCCCAGTACCCCCATGCCATCTCAAACCCCACCCCACTGGGCACTGGTACCCCCATACCCCTCCTGGCACCCTACACCCCCGTAATGCCACCCCAAAGCCCCCACTGGGCACCAGTACCCCCAGTACCCCCATGCCATCTCAAACCCCACCCCACTGGGCACTGGTACCCCCAGTACCCTCCTGGCACCCTACAACCCCCCACTAGGCACCGGGTGCCCCCAGTACCCCCATGCCACCTCAACCCCCGCACTGGGCACTGGTACCCCCCGTACCCCTCCTGGCACCCTACCCCCCAATGCCACCCCAACAGCCCCCACTGGGCACCAGTGCCCCCCAGTACCCCTCCTGTCTACCCCCTAATGCCACCCCAAAAGGCACCCTGGCACCCACCCCCTAATGCCACCCCAACAGCCCGCAGCGGACACCGGTACCCCCCCAGCGCCCCCTCCCCGCTGCTCCCCGGCTCCCGCCCCGGTGCCATCCCGGGGCCGGCTCCGGTTACCTCTCCCGCAGCCCCTGGGCGGTGACCCCGGGGGTCTGCAGCCGCCGGCGGATGAAGGCCAGGAGCCGCTGAGCCTCCCGGGCCAGGTTGACCGCCGTCGGTCTCGCCGTGAGCAGGTACCGGAGCCGCTGCTCCACGAAAGCCTCCAGCGCCGCCGCCGCCGCCGCCTCCTCCTCCGCCGGAGCCTCCGAGCCCCCCGCCGCAGCCTCCGAGCCCCCCGCCAGCTCCACCGCCAGGCTCAGGCAACCCACCAGGGCTATGGCCGGGGCTCCCCGCACCTACCGGGGCAGCTACCGGATCGGTGCCCGGCCCCAAAGCCACCCCCGGACCCCTGCGTGCCGCTCCCGGGGGCTGCACCCCGGGGTTACGGAAGGGGGGGTGTCCCCGGGGCTAGGAAGGGGTCCCCGGTGCTGAGGACAGGGTCCCGGGGCTATGGGAAGGGTTCCGGGGCTAGGGGAAGGGTCCCGGGGCTAGGGGAAGGGTCCCGGGGCTAAGGGGAAAGGGTCCCAGGGCTAAGGGGAAAGGGTCCCAGGGCTAAGGGGAAGGGGTCCCGGGGCTTGGTGGATGCCGGTACCGGGGGAAGGGTCCCGGTGCTAAGGGGAAGGGTCCCGGTGCTTGGCGGATCCCGGTACCGGGGAAGGGTCCCGGTGCTAAGGGGAAGGGTCCCGGTGCTTGGTGGATGCCGGTACCGGGGGAAGGGTCCCGGTGCTAAGGAGGAAGGTCCCGGTGCTTGGCGGATGCCGGTACCGGGGGAAGGGTCCCGGTGCTAAGGGGAAGGGTCCCGGTGCTAAGGGGAAAGGTCCCGGTGCTTGGGGACGGGTCCCGGTACCGGGGGGAGTGCTCCGCTCACCTCCATGTCGGCGATCGCCCTCCAGGCTCGCTCCACGCCGGGCACCGACTCATACCGGAGCTCCCCGGGCAGCAGCAGCTGGTTGAGGATCTGCAGGGACCCCCGGCGGTACCGGATCGCCTCCAGAGCCATCCCGGCAGCGGCGGCGGCGGCGGAAACCCAGCCCGGGGCTTCCGGTGCCCCCAACCCCCACCCCGGCGCCGCCTGGCCGCCGAACGGGGAGGGACTGGGGAGGGGTCTGGGGAGGGGTCTGCGAGCGAGGGAGGGGCTGGAGGGGGGCAGCAGAAGGGCAGCCTGGGGGCGCGGGGGGCGCAAAAGAGGGTCGGGAATGGGGCTGGGGGCAACAGCGGGGGAGAAGGTTGGGAGGGAGGGGGCAAAAGAGGGTCCAGAATGGGTCTGGGGGCAACAGATGGGGGGAGAAGGTTGTGGGGGAGGGGGCAAAAGAGGGTCCAGAATGGGTCTGGGGGCAACAGAGGGGGGGAGAAGGTTGGGAGGGTGAAGGTTGGGGGGGGGAGGGGTGCAAAAGAGGGTCCAGAATGGGTCTGGGGGCAAGAGGTGGTCTGGGGTCTGAGGGAGTGGGAGGGGCCAAAGAGGATCTGGAATGGGTCTGGGGGCAACAGGGACTGGGGAGGTCTGGGGGGGGGGGCAAAAGAGGGTCTGGGGGCAGGAGAGGGACTGGGGTTGGGGTCTGGGGGCACCTGGGGAGGGGGCTGTGGGGACTCCCCCTCCATGTCTGACCTTGGGGGGCAGAGCAGGGACCCCCTCCCCAGACCCCCCCTCCCCCTCCGGGGGTGGTCCCTGTGCCAGGGTGAAATGGGGAGGGGGCTGCAGCCACACACAGAGAGACACCACCTCAAGAACAGCTTTTAATGGGGGGGGTGAGGGGGGTTATAAATTAGAGGAGAGGGCTTGGGGCCCCCCCAGGACCAGCCTGAGGGGGGAGGGCAGGGAGCTGGGGGGGGGGGAGGGGAGGGAGGGTCCAGCCCCAAAGCCTCCTCAGGGGGTCTCGGCCTCAGAGCTGGAGTCAGAGTAGTCAGCAACGAGGGAGGCAGTGGGGTGGGGGGCAGGGGGCGCGGGGGGGGCATCCCCTCCCCCTCCCTGGACCCCAATTTGGGGGGAGGGAGGGCTGGGGGTGTCCCTGCCCCTGCTGCTCTGCCTCCCCCCCCTCCCCCTGCCCCTCTGCGGAGCGGCGCCGCACGATGCCCAGCCTGGCAGGGGTGGCTGGAGGGGCTGGGGAGGGGAGGGGGCTGCTGGTGCTGGGGGTGGGACCCCCACAGCCACCCCCCCAGAGCCCTCGAGCCCCCAGCCCCAATTTCCTGAGGGTCTCCCCAGCCTTGCTGGGGCGGCGGAGGGGAACCAGGAGCGGGAGGAGATCTCCGTCCTCTTCATCCTCTGCTTCTCCTCGTAGGCTGCAGGGGGAGGGGACAACGACAGCAGGCTTGGAGGGGGGGAGGTCACAGAGAGGCAGAGACCCCCTCCCCTCCCCCGAGCCCCCCCCCGGAGCCCCCTCCCCACTCACAGTCGGGGCTGTGGTACTTGAGCAGCGCTGCCAGGCGCCGGTCGGCCTCGGCCTCGGGCAGCAGGGGGATGCTGAGCCCGGCCCTGGCCTGCAGGGCTGCTGCCTCCTCCTCCTCCTCACGAAGGATCTTCTTCTCCTCCTGGGGGAGGGGGCAAGGGGAAGGTGGGGAGGGGTCTGCCTCAGCTGCCCAGGCGGTTCCTGGGGGAGCTCCCAGGGCTGGGGCTGGGGGAGGGTAGAGAAGGGGCAGGAGGAGCTCCCTCGGTGCCCTGCTGCCCAGCAGGGCTCTCCCTGGCACTGGGGAGGGCAGCACTGGGGGGCTGGGGGCAGGGGTGGGCAGGTGAGGCAGAGGAGGGCAGGGAGGGGCAAAGGAAGGTGGGGAAGGGGCTGGGGGAGGAGGAGGAGAGGAAGGGTCTGGAAGAAGGGGGGAAGGGCCTGGAGAAGGTCCTGGAGGGGAAGGGTCTGGGGGAGGAGGAGATGGGGAAGGGTCTGGGGGGGCTGTGGGGAGCAGCTGAGGGCCCTGGGGGGGTGGAGGCTGCAGCAGAGGAGGCTGAGGGAAGCCCTTCTGGCTCTCTGCAGCTCCCTGCCAGCAGCTTGGTGCCCTCTGAGCTCTGCTCCCAAGCTCTGGCCCCAGAGGCCCCAAGCTGGAGCTGCCCCCAGGGCAAGGCTGAGCTTGGCCAGGGGCAGAGCTGCTGCTGCCTGCAGGGCTGTGCCAGGCCTGTGCCAGGCTGCTGCCCAGGGGCAGAGCTGCTGCTGCCTGCAGGGCTGTGCCAGGCTGCTGCCCAGGGGCAGAGCTGCTGCTGCCTGCAGGGCTGTGCCAGGCTGCTGCCCAGGGGGCAGAGCTGCTGCTGCCTGCAGGGCTGTGCCAGGCCTGTGCCAGGCTGCTGCCCAGGGGCAGTGCTGCAGCCCCCAGCCCTGGAGCCCTGGTGCTGGGGGGGGGTGCCTGGGGGTCCCAGCTCACCCTGAAGCGCCTCCTCAGGCGACTGTTGAGGCCAAAGTCATCCTTCCAGGCGCTCTGGGCCTGCTGCAGGGTGGCCAAGGTGGGCACTGCCCGCTGCAGGGCTGCCCGGTCGGCCACGCCGTGCTCCAGCCGGAACATGGCATCGGTCTCCAGCTTCTCCTTCTCCTCTCGCTCTGGGGGGGCACAGCCAAGGGTGGGGGAGGACTTGGGGGGGCAGCCCCCAGAGGCTTGGCACCAGCCCTGCCCAACCCTCTGGGCTGGGGACCTGGCAGGGTGGCACTGAGGGCACCCTCGGAACAGGGGGATCCAGGCAGGGCTGGAGGGGAAGGATCCAGACAGGGGAATCTGGGCAGGGGGATCCAGGCAGGGCTGGAGGGGAGGGATCCAGGCAGGGGGATCCAGGCAGGGCTGGAGGGGAGGGATCCAGGCAGGGGGATCCAGGCAGGGCTGGAGGGGGATCCAGGCAGGGGGATCCAGGCAGGGGAGGAAGGATCCAGGCAGGGGATTCAGGCAGGGCTGGAGGGGAGGGGATCCATCAGGCAGGGGATCCAGGCAGGGCTGGAGGGAAGGATCCAGGCAGGGGATCCAGGCAGGGCTCAGAGCCTTCCAGGCAGGGCTGGAGGGAAGCCTTTCCCAGGGCTGGGGATCATCAGGCAGGGCTGGAGGGGAGCTCCAGGCCCCTGGGGGTGTCCAGGCAGGGCTGGAGGGGAGGGATCCAGGCACCCTGACTGTGCCCCAGGACCCCTTCAGCCCTCCAGGGCTCCTTCAGGGGGACCCAGGGGGAAGTTGAGGGGGAGGGATCCCCCCTCCCAGGTGGATCCAGGCAGGGCCCTCCCCTCCAGGCAGGGGGATCCAGGCCTCCCCAGGCAGGGCTGGAGGGGAGGGGGATCCATCTAGGCAGGGGGATCTGGGCAGGGCTGGAGGGATCCAGGCAGGGAATGGCCTCAGAGCCTTCAGGGTGGCTCAGCCAAAGCCTTTCCCAGCTGGGGATCATCACCAAACCTCCTGAGCCCTCTTCCCCCTTCCTCTCCTCCCTGTGCCCCCAGCTGCGGCGCTCAGCCCCCGCCCCCGCCGCGCCGCCCCGGGGGCTCCTTCCTGACCCACGGGGAGCTCATCCGTGCCCACCCCCTCTCCCCGAGCCCTAACGCTGCCCTGCCGGCCCTGTGCCGCTCCAGGGGGGGGCCACTGGTGCCCGCGGGGGGGCGCTGACCCGCGGGCAGGAGCTGCTGGTTGTCGCCCATGTCCCAGCGCTCCTCCTTGCGCCGGGCGCCGCTGACGATGACGTAGTCGCAGCCCGCGGGGTCGGTCTGCAGCTCGATGTAGTTGACGCAGAGGTGGCACTTCATCCTGAACCTGGGCGGGGGGGGCAGGCTCAGGGGGGGCTGGGGAGGGGGTCCCTGCCGGCCCTGAGCCCCCCCCCCCCCAGGAGGAGGAGGGAGCCCCAGCCCCCACCTGTAGATGGGCGTCGTGTAGTAGGAGCCAACCTTCTTCTTCTCGGCGTTGTAGCGGACCCCTGGGAGGAAGGGGGGGGAGGGGGATCAGAGCCCCCTGCCCGCAGCAGGGCAGGCTGGGATCCACCCAGGATCCACCCAGGGGCACAGGATCCACCCAGGAGCCACCAGCAGGGGCGCTCACCCATCCCGATGTGGTTCTTGCAGCCGTCACACCAGATGTTGTAAGGCATCTCGAACCTGGGGGGCACCAGCACGGCCACGGTGGGGCGGGGGGGGGGACACAGGGACAAGCCTCAGCCCCAGCCAGGGAAGGCTCCAGGCTGCCCCCCCGCCCAGGGCCCTCCTCTGGTTTTCACCCCAAGACCCCTTGGGTGCTGCCCCCAGGTCCCCCGGTGCTGCCCCCAGCCCCCCCCTCGGGGGCTGTCCCCAGCTCCCCTGGTGCTGTCCTCTGCCACCCCTCTGGTTTTGCCCCCAAGCCCCCCTCAGGTGCTGCCCCAAGCCCCCCTTGGGTTCTGCCCCCAGGTCCCCTGGTGCTGCCCCCAGCCCCTCCTCTGGTTTTCCCCAGCCCAAGCCCCCTTGGGTTCTGCCCCCAAGTCCCCTGGAGCTGTCCTCAGCCCCCTGGGTTTGCCCCACCCCCTGGGTTCTGGTCCCCTTTGACCCCCTCTGGTTTTCACCCCATGCCCCCAGGTGCTGCCCCAGCCCCACCTCGGGGGCTGCCCCCAGGTCCCCTGGTGCTGCCCCCAGCCCCCTCAGGCTGTCCCCAGCCCCCTGGTGCTGTCCTCAGCCCCCTCCCCCTTGGGTGTTGCCCCCAGACCTTCCTCTGGTTTTCACCCCAAGCCCCCTTGGGTGCTGCCCCCAGCTCCCCTGGTGCTGTCCTCTGCCCCCCCTCTGGGTTTGCCCCCAGCCCCCCATCGGGTGCTGCCCCCAGCCCCTCCTCTGGTTTTCACCCCAAGCCCCCCTTGGGTGCTGCCCCCAGCTCCCCTGGGTCTGCCCCCAGCCCCCCCCGGGGGGCTGCCCCTCACCTGATGATGAGGATGCCCTGGGCCAGCTTGCGGGCACGCTCCCGCAGCGGGTGGCTGTGGTGGTACTTGTTGAGGGAGCCATGCTGCCAGGGGGGGACAGGCACACAAATGGGGGTCAGGGGGGGTCTGGGTGACTCCTTGGCACCCCCCAACCCCCGCTGCCACCCCCAGGACCCCCCTCCCAAAGCTCCTCACCTTGGCTGGGTCGAAGTCGGGAGGGTAATACTTGTTGGTGCCCTTGCGCTCGCCCTGGGCGGGGGGGGGGGAGGGGAACAGAAGGTTAGAGCCGGGGGGGGGGGAGGGACATTGGGGTGGCCACAGCGGCCCTGACATGGCCACAGCGGCCCCGGGGGGGCTGTGCCTGGCCACACTCACCATGGCTGAGGGTCTCTAGCGCTGCAGGAGCAAGGAAACAGGGACCTGGGGAGGGGGACGAAGAGCAACCATCAGCAGGGGCAGTGCCAGCCCTGGGGCAGCCTCCCAGTCGGTGGCCACTGGTTGCAGATGGGGAAGGGGACAAGGACCCCCTCCCCATATGGAGCCCCTGGTCCCCAGTCTGTGCTGGGACTCAGCTCCCCCCTCCCAGTATGGAGCCCCCGGTCCCAAATCGGTGCTGGGACTCCGCTCCCCCCTCCCAGTATGGAGCCCCCGGTCCCAAATCGGTGCTGGGGCTCCGCTCCCCCCTCCCAGTATGGAGTCCCCGGTCCCCAAACCGTGCTGGGACTCCGCTCCCCCCTCCCCATATGGAGCCCCTGGTCCCAAATCGGTGCTGGGGCTCCGCTCCCCCCTCCCAGTATGGAGCCCCCAGTCCCAAATCGGTGCTGGGACTCCGCTCCCCCCTCCCCATATGGAGCCCCCGGTCCCAAATCGGTGCTGGGACTCCGCTTCCCCCCTCCCAGTCCCCAGCCCCGGGACCGCCCGCCCCTACCCGGACGCCTTCCTCCGTCCCCACCGACCGCTTCCGGCTGCGCTCCTCAGGCCCCGCCCCTTCCTCTACGTCACGGGGAGGAGGAGGGAGGAGAAGGGGGCGGGACGTCGACACCGCCCAATAAGAGGCGTGTCCTGGCGGGCGGCCCCGCCCCTCCCGCAGCCCCCGCGCCTGCGCACTGCTGCTCCACGTGCCCGCCAGCCCCGCTCGGCTTTACGGCGCCGCAGCGCCGCCGCCTGCCAGCCCTCCACCATCGCCCCCCCGGTTCCCCGCTTCCCCGCTCGGCTTTACGGCACCACAGCGCCGCCGCCTGCCAGCCCTCCGCCAGCCCTCCACCACCCCCCCCCGGTTCCCCGCTTCCCCGCTCGGCTTTACGGCACCGCAGCGCCGCCACCTACGGCGGCTCGTGGCAGCGGGGAGCCTTGGCGACCGCAGCCTTAGCAACCCGTGGCCACCGGGACCCACCGCCCGCCCCCGGCAACGCGGCCCGTGGCGACCAGCAGCCCAGGGGTGCCCGTGGCCAACCGGAACCACCGCCCGACCCCGGCCACGGGGCCAGTGGCAAGGTGGGGGGGGGTGTGGGGTGTGCCGTGGTTGCCATGGCAACCAGCCCCACGTGTGCCCCACGGCTGCCCCAGCGCTGTGCCAGCATCACCCCGGGGCAGGTCCGCAGGGCTCAGGAGTGTCCCTGTCCCCCCTCCCCGTGGCCCCAGCCCTTCCCTCCCCGTGGCTGTGCCCCCCGCGGGCTCTCTGGCGCCCCCCCGGTGGCCGCAGCTGGTGCTGGGCACAGAGGGTGGCAAGGTTGGTGCTGCCCGGGGGGCATTGGCTGCCCCGAGCTGTGCCCCCGCTGCCAGGCGCTGCCCCAGGACCCTGCTGAGCTTTGCGCGCGGCAGGATGTGGCCCCGCGGCGCCCCTGGCACAGCCCTGGCACAACCAGCCCTGGCACAGCCAGCCCTGGCACACACCTGGGCGGTGGCAGCGCCACGGCTGGGGGTGGGGCAGGATCCGGTGGGCGATGCCAAAGCACCGGCGCTGGGTTTGTACCGGGGGGGAAACCGAGCCAGGGCTGCGGAGCTGGCAGTGCCAGGCTGGGAGGCGGTGCAGGATGCGCCCGCAGCAGGGTGGCCAGGTTGGCACAGCCTGGGCATCCCAGATCCACTGCGGGGGCCTCATCCTGCCCTCCTTCCCGCACCGTGGAGAAAGCCCTCCCTGGCAGCAGGGCCGGAGCCGGCGCGGGGACCGAGGGGCTGCGGTGCCCCCCCGGCGGTGCCCACGCCGGCCGTTGGCACCCTTGGATGCCCATCTGCCAGCGGGCAAAGGGGGCACGGCGGCCAGGCCACCCACAACCA
Source organism: Melanerpes aurifrons (assembly GCA_011125475.1). NCBI lineage: Eukaryota > Metazoa > Chordata > Aves > Piciformes > Picidae > Melanerpes > Melanerpes aurifrons. Next base: position 543,888 of record WWNC01000157.1, read on the forward strand.
GGGGCTGGCTCCGGTGGGGGGGGGAGGTCTCAGGGACCCACCTGGGAGGTAGGAGCCAGGCCAGGTGCCCCCCACCAGCGCCTGGCACGGGGGTGGTGTTGGCATCTCGACGCCGGCAGCCGGCCAGGGAAAGTGCTGAGCCCGGAGCCTGGCAGCGCTGCCCGCGGCCACCCCCCGCGCCCGCACGCGCCTGCCCGCCGGCCACACACGTGCCAGCCCCGGGGTGGGCACCACAGCGGGCACAGGGCTGCCAGGCGCTGCCGGGCACCCCGGGTGGCTGGTGGTTCTGAGGGGGCTGTCCCCCAGCGCCTCGGTGCCACATCCCGGCCGTGGGCAGTGCCAAGCTCCTGCCATGGGGGGGGCTGCGAGCGGCCACTGCACCCTGGTGATGCCAGAGGGCATTGGGGACCCTACCCACCACCCCCAGCCCTGCCAGGGCACCCCCCGAGCTTGGCACCGGTTCCTCACCGGTGGAACGTGGCACAGCTGGCACCGCTGGCACCAGCCAGCCAAGGGCTGGGGGGGTCGTGGGGGTCGTGGGTGGGTATTGGGGCATCTGAGGGGGGTCCGTGGGGCTGTGGGGACCACCAACTCCCGGCGGGCATCGGCAGGATGGCACCACCCGAGCCTTGCCACTGCCACCCCTCCCCATGGGCATCATCCGTGGCAGGGGTTGGTGAGGGCAAAGAGGCCAAGCCGAGGGGGTCGGGCGGGGGGGCAGGAGGGTCCCCGGGGGTGCCCTTGGCCCTGCTGCCCCCCACCCCCTCCCTCCCCGCAGCTGGCACCGCCCTGGCGCCCGTGCCCGCCGGCGGCAGCCTGGCACGTGGCCGCGGTGCCAGGACAAAGGCAGTGCCAGGACAAAAGGCTCTGACGTCAGCAGCGGGGCTGGGGGCACCCAGGGAGCGGAGCCCGGCCCCGGCCCGCGGGGCACCCCCGGGGAGCAGGGAGGCACCGGGGGGGGTGGGAAGGAAGGGAGCGAGGGAGGGAGGGAGTGGGATTGGGATAATGGGGTGGGATAGAGGGATGGGATGGGATAAAGAGATGGGATGAGGGTGGGATAGGATAGGATGGGATGGGATAAAGGGATGGGATAGAGGGATGGGATGGGGGTGGGATGGGATAAAGGGATGGGATAAGGGATGGGATGGGAGGGGATGGGATAAGGGATGGGATGGGGGGATGGGATAAAGAAATGGGATAGGATAAAAGGATGGGATAGGATGGGATAAGATGGGATGGGATAAAGGGATAGGATAGGATAGGATGGGATGGGATGGGATAAATGGATGGGATAGGATGGGATGGGATAAAGAGATGGGATAGGATGGGATAAAGGAATGGGATAGGATGGGATAAAGGGATGGGAGAGGATGGGATAGGATGGGATAGGATGGGATGGGATAAAGGGATAGGATGGGATGGGATAAAGGAATGGGATAGGATGGGATAAAGGGATGGGAGAGGATGGGATAGGATGGGATAGGATAAAGGGATAGGATAGGATAGGATAGGATAGGATGGGATAAAGGGTTGGGATGAGGGTGGGATAGGATAGGATGGGGTGGGATAGGATGGGATAGGATAAAGGGATGGGATAAAGGGATGGGAGAGGATGGGATAAGATGGGATGGGATAAAGGGATAGGATGAGATGGGATAAAGGAATGGGATAGGATGGGATAAGATGGTATGGGATAAAGAGATGGGATAGGATGGGATAAAGGGATGGGATGAGGGTGGGATAGGATAGGATGGGATGGGATAGGATGAGATGGGATAAAGGGATGGGATAAAGGGATGGGATAAAGGGATGGGAGAGGATGGGATAGGATGGGATAAAGGGATGGGATAAAGGGATGGGAAAGGATGGGATAAGATGGGATAGGATGGGATGGGATAAAGGGATAGGATGGGATGGAATGGGATAATGGGATGGGATAAAGGGATGGGATAAAGGGATGGGAGAGGATGGGACAGGACAAAGGGATGGGATGGGGGTAGGATGGGATGGGATGGGATGGGATCAAGGGATGGGGTAGGATGGGACAGGACAAAGGGATGGGATGGGATGGGATGGGATGGGATCAAGGGATGGGGTAGGATGGGACAGGACAAAGGGATGGGATGGGATAGGATGGGATAAAGAGGTAATGGAATGGGATAATTGTGATGAGCCAATGGAATGGGATGGGGATAAAATGGGATAGGATAGGATAGGATAGGAGGATGGGAGAATGGGGTAAAGGGATGGGGGTGGGATGGAGATGGATAGGTTGGGAAGGAATGGGATAGGGGGATGGGATAATGGGACGGACTGGGATAACGGGAAGGGATGATGGGAAGGGATGGGATGGGATAACGGGCTGGAGATGGATAGGGATGAGATAGGGTGGGATAAAGTGGGATGGATGGGTTGAGAAGGGAAGGGGATGGGATGGGGATGGGATGGGATAATGGGATGGGATGGGATAGGATAGGATTGGGATGGGATGAAGACAGGAAGGGATGGGATAGGATGGGGATGGGATGGGATAGGATGGGATGGGGGTGGGATAGGATAGGATGGGATGGGATAAAGGGATAATGGAATGGGATAACCATGATGGGGCAATGGAATGGGTTGGGGATAGGATGGGACAATGGGATGGGGAGGAAGTGGGATAAAGGGATAATGGGATCAGATGGGGGTGAGATGGGATGGGATAATGGGGATGGGGATGGACAGGGATGAGAGAGGATGGGATGGATGGGTTGAGAAGGAATGGGATAATGGGATGGGATGGACTGGGATAATAGGAAGGGATGGGATGGGATAATGGGATGGGAAGGGATGGGGATGGGATGGGATGGGGATGGGGATGGGATAGGATGGGGATGGGATGGGATGGGATGGGATGGGATGGGAAGAGATGGGGATGGGATAGGATGGGGATGGGATGGGATGGGAAGAGATGGGGATGGGATGGGGATGGGGATGGGATGGGGATGGGATGGGGGGATGGGATGGGAAGGGATGGGGATGGGATGGGGGGATGGATGGGATGGGATGGGGATGGGATAGGATGGGGATGGGATGGGATAGGATGGGGATGGGAAGGGATGGGGATGGGATGGGGATAGGATAGGATGGGGATGGGATGGGATGGGGATGGGATGGGAAGGGGATGGGACAGGATGGGGATGGGAAGGGATGGGGATGGGATGGGGATAGGATAGCATGGGGATGGGATGGGACAGGATGGGGAGGGACGAAGCCACCCTGGGGTCCCCGCAGGGGTGACACAGAGCAGCCTCCTGCAGGGCCCTGCCCTGGCACTCATGGCGGTCACCTGTGCCAGCCACGAGGCCATGCCAGGGTGCAGGGGTGGCACGCACGGGGCTGCCACCGGCCCCTGCCCGGCCCCACGGGGGGGCACAGCCTCCCGTGCCCACCCTGTGCCCCTGCCTGCGCGTGTGGCACCGCCTCGCACGTGGCCTTGCCCACTCGTGCCCACGGCAGACCTCCACCCGTGGCTTGGCACACGTGTGCCCACAGCTCGGCACGCTCCTGCCCCCATGCCACCCCCTCAGAGACCCCTGCCCGGCTTTCTTTCCAACCCCACAGCCCCCTGCCCGCAGCTTGGCACCCTCGCGGGGTGCCCTCACCCACACCTTGGCACCCCCCGTGCCCCCCCGCAGCCCCCTGCCCGCACCTTCACCCTCGCCCCCCCTCCCCCCCCCAGCTCCGTGCCCCCCCCCCCTTCCTGCCGCTGCCGGTGCCCGGTGGGTGCCACTCGGAACCTCCCGGGGCTCTCCCACCCCCTCCCCATCGCTTCCTCCCCCCCCCCCCAGCCTCCTCCCCCCGCTCCGCCCCCCCCTCCCCAGCACCGCTCTCGTTTTAGCCCTGACCCGGCAGGAGGAGGAGGAGGAGGAGGAGGGGGGGGGGGTGTGTGTGTGGAGGAAGAGCCCCGCGGGCAGAGCAGGAGGAGGAGGAGGAGGAGGAGGAGGAGGAGGAGCAGCGGAGGCTCTGCCGCAGCCCGGGCCCATGGGCCCTGCCGCCCCGCTGCTGCCGGGGGGGCTGACGGCGACCCCCGCCCGGCCCCAGCGACACTGAAGCGCGGCCGGGGGGCGGGGGGCTGGGGGGCGAGGCGGGGGGAAAGGCAACGGCGACCACCCCCCCGCGAGCTCCCCGCCAGGGCTTTTTTTAAACCCTTTTGGATTTTTCACCGATTTGAGGCTTTTTTAATTCTCATTTCTTTTTATAGAGGGGGAGGATTTCCCCCCCCTTCCCCCTCCCCCTCCTCCGGTGCTCGAAGCCGCCCCCGGTAACGGCTCCCGGGAGGTGACCCCCCGCCCCCCTTCTTCTTCCTCCCCATCAACCTCCCCCTCCGATTGCTGCAGAGGGGCTCCTCGACCCCGATCCCCCTCCTCTCCCCACATCAGGACCTCCCCCGCCGCCGTCCCCTCCCCACATTCCTCCCTCCTCGGTCACCGGCACCGGCGGCAGCAGCAGCGGGACCCCCCCGCCCCGATCTTCTTCCCTCCCCCTCACCCCTTCCCCGCCGCCACCTCCAAACCTTCCTTTTTCTCTCCATCCCGGGGGTGCCGCACCGCCCCCGCCGCTACCGGATCGCGGAGGGGGTTGAAAGAAGCAGCGCCCGCCGGTGCCCGCCGCAGAGGAAGGATGAGGATGAGGATGCTCGGGCCGGTCCCTGCTGCTCCCGCCTGAACGATCATCCCCGGGACGGCCCCCGGTGTGTCCCCCGTTCCCCCCCACCTCCCCCTCCCACCCCCAAACCCCGTACCCCCCCACCCCCACCCCCAAATCCTCCGCCCGTCTTCTCCCCATCCCCGTTCCCGATCCCCATGGGATGCGATGAGCTCGTCGCCGGTGCCGGTCTCAGCAGCGTGAGGCGCCGGTTCTCCGCAGGATGGCTCGCTTCGGCGATGAGGCACCGGCCCGCTACGGGGCAGGCGGCGGCGGCGGCGGCCCCGGGGCGACGACGGCGGCGGCGGCGGTGGCAGCGACGGCGGCGGCGGCGGGGGGCCGAGGGCTGGGGGGTCCCCGGCAGGGCGGCCCCCCGGGGGCGCAGAGGATGTACAAGCAGTCGATGGCCCAGCGGGCGCGGACCATGGCCCTCTACAACCCCATCCCGGTCCGGCAGAACTGCCTCACCGTCAACCGCTCGCTCTTCCTCTTCAGCGAGGACAACGTGGTGAGGAAATACGCCAAAAAGATCACCGAATGGCCATATCCTTCCCGGGGGGGGGGGCTCCCCGGCACCGGGCCGCCCCCGGCCCGTGCCCACCTGGCCGCCATCGGGGGTCCGTCCCTTCCTTTCCCTTCCCTTCCCTTCCCTCCCCCCCCTCCGCTCCTCGCTCCGCGGTCTCCATCCGCTGCGTCCCAGCCTGCACCAAGGGTCCCTCAGCCCCTGCCCCCCCGGCTCAGGGCTTCCCCCCTCCCCCCCTGCGGCAGCAGGGGCCTCATCCTGTGTCCTCAGCACCACCACCACCCACCCCCGTGTCCTCGGCACCCCCTCCCCTCCAATTCCCCCAATCTCATGTCCCCATCGCCTTGCCCTCCATCAGGGGTCCCTCGGCCCCTGCCCCCCCGGCTCAGGGCTCCGGCCGCGGTGCCCTGCAGCAGGGCCTCATCCTGTGGCCCCGTTCCGTGTCCTCAGCGCCCCCCACCCTCACCTGCAGCGTGGTCCCCCAGACCTCCCTCGTGTCCTCATTCCGTGTCCTCGGCACCCCCCCCCCCCCCGCATCAGGGTCCTCATCTCATGTCCCCATTCCGTGTCCTCAGCCCCCCCTGACCTGCAGGGGGGTCCCCATCTCGTGACCTCCAGCCCCTTGCCCTGCATCAGGGTCCCCATCCCGTGTCCTCAGCCCCCCCTGAGCTGTGTCCCCATCCCTCTGACCCCCAGCCCCATACCACCGCCCCCAGCCCCTTGCCCTGCACCAGGGTCCTCCTTCTATGTCCCCATTCCCTGTCCTCAGCCCCCCCTGACCTGCAGGGGGGTCCCCAGCCCCATCCTGTGTCCCCATTCCCTGTCCCCAGCCCCCCCCGACCTGCAGGGGGTCCCCAGCCCCATCCTGTGTCCCCAGCCCCATCCTGTGTCCCCATTCCCTGTCCCCAGCCCCCCCCGACCTGCAGGGGGTCCCCAGCCCCATCCTGTGTCCCCATCCCACCTCCCCCAGCCCCTTGCCCTGCAAGGGGTCCCTACATCCTCCCCTTGCCCCCGGAGCTCCTCCCCCCCCCATCCCCTGCCCCCCACCGGGGTCCCCATCCCATGTCCCCATCCCCTGCTTTGCCCCAGGTCCCTGTCCCCATTCTGGGGTCCCTGTCCCCATCCCTGCCCCCAGCCCCCGGCCCCAGCCCCCCCTGACCTACATTGGGGTCTCCATCCCCGCAGCAGCTCCCCCTGGCCTCATCCTGCACCAGGTCCCCAGCCCCACCTTGGGGTCCTCATCCCCCTGCCCGGCAGGAGGTCTCCATCCCCACGCTGGGGTCCCTGTCCCCATGCACTGCACTGGGGACCCCCTTCCCCCCCCCAAGGCTCCCTGGCCCCTGCCCTGTGCCCTACATTGGGGTCCCTGCCCCCCACCTCCTGCCCCAGCTCCCTGCCCCCACGCTGGGGTCCCTCTGCCCCTGCCCTGCGCTGCGACCCCCAGCCCCAGCCCGGGCTCCCCAACCCCCTGCCCCATTGCCCCCTGCCCAGTGCCAGTCCCTGCCCCTGCCTGGGGGGGGGAGGGAGGGTTTGAGGGGGTCTGGCTCCTGCTGGGGGCTGGGGTCGGGGTCTCCATTGCAGCAGTTTCTTGGTGGCCTAATTCTTTGCGGGGGGGGGGCCCTGACCTGCCCCCCACGTACCCCCACCCACCCTTGCTGCTGGGCTTAGCGCCCCCAGTACCAGCAGGAGCCGTCCCCCGGGGGGCTGCCCCAGGCAGCTTTGCCCACTCCCCCCGGCCTGACCCACTTGGGGGGGGGGGGAGGGGGTGCGGGGAGGCCGTTCGGGGGCAGCACCGCGGGGCCTTGGGTACCCCCTGGCATGTTCCCCCCCCCCACAAAGCAGTGGCACTGCCCCCACCGCCGAGACCCCGGGGGAGGCTGGGGGCACCGCGGGGGTTGGGGTGTGGGGGGCGCAGCTATGGGCTCGGTGGCAGCCGTGGGTCACCCCTGAGCTTTTGGGGGCTCCCCTCCTTAAAGCGGGGGTCGGGGGCGCGGGGGGTGGGGGTGGGGGCGGAGGAGGAGGGCAGCGTTCGGGCACCGGGCGCCGGCGGTGCCCCCAGCGGGCAGCGGTGCCGCAGCGGCGGTGCTCTGGCGCTCGGTGGCGGAGCTGCGGCCCCGGTGCAGCACCGAAATGTCGGCCCCCGGGGCCGCCTCGCGGCTGCCGGTGCGGGGCCGGGGGAGGCGGTGGTGGCGGTGCCGGTGGTGGTGGTGGTGCCGGTGTGGCACCGGCGCGGCGCCGGCCGGGACGGACCGGGGTGGGGGGCGGGGGGAGGTGGCACCGGTGGGTGCCATGCGGATGGCGCTGGCGTGGGGCTGGGGTGGTGCTGGGGGCACAGATGTGGTGATGGTGGCGCTGGTGTGGCAGTGGTGGCGCTGGTGTGGTGCTGCTGGCACTGGTGAGGTCCTGGTGGCACTGATGTGGTGCTGGTGGCACTGGTGAGGCTCCGGTGGCACTGGTGAGGCTCTGGTGGCACTGAGGTGGTGCTGGTGGCACTGGTGAGGCTCTGCTGGCACTGAGGTGGTGCTGGTGGCACTAATGTGGTGCTGGTGGCACTGGTGAGGTCTTAATGGCACTGGTGAGGCTCTGGTGGCACTGGTGAGGCTCTGGTGGCACTGAGGTGGTGCTGGTGGCACTGAGGTGGCAGTGGTGGCACTGGTGAGGTCTTAATGGCACTGGTGTGGTGCTGGTGGCACTGGTGTGGTGCTGCTGGCACTGATGTGGTGCTGGTGGCACTAATGTGGTGCTGGTGGCACTGGTGAGGCTCTGGTGGCACTGCTGAGGCTCTGCTGGCACTGATGTGGTGCTGGTGGCACTAATGTGGTGTTGGTGGCACTGGTGAGGCTCTGGTGGCACTGGTGAGGCTCTGGTGGCACTGGTGTGGTGCTGGTGGCACTGATGTGGTGCTGGTGGCACTGGTGAGGCTCTGGTGGCACTGATGTGGTGCTGGTGGCACTGATGTGGTGCTGGTGGCACCGGCACGGGGAGCAGATGCCGAGGGGGAAGTGTGTGGGGGGAAGGATTTGGCTGGGCGGAAGCAGCTCCGGCGGTGGCAGCCGCGGCTGTGCCGCAGCAGGATGGGCACCGGGGGCACCTCTGGCACCTTCCCCCCCAGCACCTAACCCACCCCCCCCCCCCGCCCCGCCCCGGCCGCGGCAGCCCAGGGGCAGGGCCGGGGGCTGGCACCGGCCCCGCGGAGCAGGGGGTGCTGGGGGGGGGGGGCGCTGGTGGTGCCACCCACCCCCGGCGAGCCCAGGTGGGCACCGTCCTGCCGCGGTGCCACCCCCGGCGTCGCGCTGGGCACGGTGCGAGGGGGGGGCAGGGCACGGGGGGTGGTGGGGTGGTGGTGGGGGCAGGTGGGCACTGCCCCGACCCCAGCCCTGCTGTTGGGGCAGAGATGGCCTCGGGCTATCGGTGCCCACCGCTGGAGAGCTGCGCGGTGCCAGGGAGCTGCGCGGTGCCAGGGAGCTGTGCCCCGTGGCAGGGCCGTGCCACGGGAGCTGAGCTGTGCCACGCTGGGAGCCCTGCTGGCCCGGGTGTCTGTGCCATGCCAGAGGCGGTGCCATGCCAGAGAGCTGCCCCGGAGAGCTGTGCCACGCCGGCGAGCTGTGCCACAGCGGGCAGCTGCGCGCCAGGCGGCCGTGCCGTGCCAGGCGGCCGTGCCACAGGGCACCCGATGCCAATTCGGCGCCCCTGGCACAAACCAGTTGCAAACTGGCAGGGTGAGGGGGTGGGGGGGCGATGCCACTCTGCCCACCCGGCATGGCACAGAGCTCCCCCCGAGCCTACAGCACTGGGGAGGGTCCTGACCCACCCCCCCCCCCCCTCCCCAGCCCTCCCTTGGCATTCCCCAGCCCCGGGAACCCTCCTGCCCCCCCTTGGCCTCCCCCCCAAACCCACGCGGGGGGGGGGGGGTGTTCCCACGGGGGGGCGGGGGGTTGGCAGGCGGCGGTGCCCCCGCGGGGGTCGTTGTAGGTCTCGGCGGGGTCCCGGTTGGCACCGAGCGGCTTTGATCGGCGGCGCCGGGCGGCAGGAGGCTGCCGCGGCGCGGAGCGGGAGGCCGCCGGGGGTCGAGGCTTTGATGGAGCAATTAATGAGCCGCGGAGCGGGCGGGCGGGCGGGCGGGTGAGGCTGGCACCGCCGCTGCCAACCGCCCGGGGCACAGGCAGAGCGATGGGCACGGAGCAGGGCACGGCGCGGGGGGGGAGGAGAGGAGAAAGGCGGGGGGGTGGGGGGGGGGGGAAGGATTCCGAAGGGATTTGGGAGCCGAGCAGCGCAGCTTGGGGGTCCCCTCCCCTCCCCCCACCTCCCCGCACCCCCCCTCGGAGGGGGTTGGCAGAACCGAGTTGGCCCTTGACTGGCACCACTCCTTTTGAATACATGATCCTTGCCACCATCATTGCCAACTGCATCGTCCTGGCACTGGAGCAGCACCTGCCCGACGAGGACAAGACCCCCATGTCCGAGAGGCTGGTGAGTGGGGGGCCAGGGGGCAGCCCCCCGGCCCCCAGGGCTACAGCCAGGGGCTGTGGGCACTGCCCGGGGCAGCGGTGAGGGTCCCCAGTCGTGCCAGGGCACCAGTGAGGGGTCATGGGCACCCCCCAGGGCACCAGTGAGGGGTCATGGGCACCCCCAGGGGTACAGTGAGGGTCCCCAGTCCTGCCAGGGCACCAGTGAGGGGCCATGGGCACCCCCCCGGGGGTACAGTGAGGGTCCCCAGTCCTACCAGGGCACCAGTGAGGGGTCATGGGCACCCCCCAGGGGTACAGTGAGGGTCCCCAGTCGTGCCAGGGCACCAGTGAGGGGCCATGGGCACCCCCCAGGGGTACAGTGAGGGTCCCCAGTCCTGCCAGGGCACCAGTGAGGGGCCATGAGCACCCCCCCGGGGTACAGTGAGGGTCCCCAGTCGTGCCAGGGCACCAGTGAGGGGCCAGTCCTGCCAGGGCACCAGTGAGGGGTCATGGGCACCCCCCAGGGCACCAGTGAGGGTCCCCAGTCGTGCCAGGGCACCAGTGAAGGGTCATGGGCACCCCCCCGGGGGTACAGTGAGGGTCCCCAGTCATGCCAGGGCACCAGTGAGGGGTCATGGGCACCCCCCCGGGGGTACAGTGAGGGTCCCCAGTCCTGCCAGGGCACCAGTGAGGGGCCATGAGCACCCCCCCGGGGGTACAGTGAGGGTCCCCAGTCATGCCAGGGCACCAGTGAAGGGCCATGGGCACCCCCCAGGGGTACAGTGAGGGTCCCCAGTCGTGCCAGGGCACCAGTGAGGGGCCATGGGCACCCCCCAGGGCACCAGTGAGGGTCCCCAGTCGTGCCAGGGCACCAGTGAGGGTCCCCAGCCCCCCACCCCGTGCCATTTTCGGGGTGCTCGGCGCAGGTCCCCAGCCCGGCCGGGCGCGGGGGGCAGCGCAGGGCAGCGCAGGGCAGGGCAGGGCTGGCTGCCAGCCCCTGGCACGGGGTGGGCACCGCTCCCGGGCCCCGCGGAGCCGCTGCGGCCGTCCCAGTTTCCTCCTTGCCGGGAATCTGGGACGCGCCGGCAGGCAGCGGCCGCCTCCCACCCCCACGGCGGCCGGGGAGGGGGGCGGGAGCGGGGGGAAGGGGCCAGCGATGCCCCCCAAAATGCCCTCCCCACCCCCCCCAAGGGTGAGGCGGTGCCAAGGGGTGTCCCTGGGTCCCCTGTCGGTGGCTTCAGGCTGGGCATAGAATCCTCTCCACCCCCCTCCCCGAATCCCAGCGTGGGAAGGGACCTCTGGAGCCCCCTCCCCAGCAGCTGCCCACAGCAGGAGGTGCCCGCAGGAGGTGCCCCCCAGGAGGGGCACCCAGGGGGCAGCTGGGATTGGGAGCTCTGCAGGGAGGACTCCACCAAACCTCTCCCAGGGCCTCTGAAGCCTCCAAGCCAAGAGGTTGCTGCTGCTGCTGCTGGCACCTCCTGGGCACAGCCCTGGGCACCCCTCAGCTGCTGCCAGCCCCAGCCCCATGCCCCCCAGCACGCAGCAGATGCCCTCTGGGGGCTGCCCCCCAGCAGCAGCAGCAGCCAGGGAGGTGCCCTCAGCCTCTCCTCAAGCCCTGCTGGGCTCTGCCCTGGGCACTGCCAGCTGGGGGGGTGCCCACCCCTGGCTGGGGCAGGAGCAGCTCCCTCTGTGCCCTGCTGCCCACACTCTGCCTCCTGCCCACCCCCAGCACAGCCCCTTGGGGACCTCCTTGCTGCCCCCTGCCCACCTTGGTGCCCCCTGCAGCACTGCCAGTCTCTGCCCAGCAGCTCTCCTGGCCTGGGGCAGGAGCTTGATCCTCGACCCTGCCCTTGCCCTGGGTGCCCCTCGGGGGCTTCTTCGCCCTCGGCTCTCCAACCTGGCACCTCCTGGGTGCCCCCTAGGAGCTTCCTCTCCAGCCTGGCACCTCCTGGGTGCCCCCTAGGAGCTTCCTCTCCAGCCTGGCACCTCTTGGGTACCCCTCAGGAGCTTCCTCTCCAGCCTGGCACCACCTCGTTGCCTCCTGGGCACTTCGGTGCCCTCCAGCAGCTCCGGATCGGGAAGGGGGATTGGGGGTGGTGCCCCCCATGGCTCCCAGTCCCTTTCCGGGGGTGGGGGGCTGCGGGTGGGGGGTGGGGGCTGGCTCCTCAGGGTGCCCTCTGCCTGTGCCCACCCCAGGACGACACCGAGCCCTACTTCATTGGCATCTTCTGCTTCGAGGCCGGGATCAAGATCATCGCCCTGGGCTTCGCCTTCCACAAGGGCTCCTACCTGCGGAACGGCTGGAACGTGATGGACTTCGTGGTGGTCCTCACCGGGTGGGCACCAGGGGGCACCGGAGTGGCACCGGAGGGCACCAGAGGGCACCCGAGCGGCTGCCAGCCAAGCGCTACCGACCCCTGCCCTGCAGGCGTGAGGGGAGGCAGCCAGGCAGGGCAGCAGGGAGGAAGGGGTGGGGGGCACAGGGGGATGGGGAGGGGGTGCCAGCGTGTGTGCCCAGGTGTGTGCCCACGCTGTGGGGTGAATGTGTGCCCAGGTGTGTGCCCCCGTGTGTCCATGTGTGTGGTGTGTGCCCATGTGCCCATGTGTGTGCCCATGTGTGTGCCCCTGTGTGTGCCCCTGTGCCCCTGTATGTGCCCATGTGTGTGCCCATGTGTGTGCCCATGTGCCCATGTATGTGCCCATGTGTGTGCCCATGTGTGTGCCCATGTGCCCATGTATGTGCCCATGTGTGTGCCCATGTGTGTGCCCATGTGCCCATGTATGTGCCCATGTGTGTGCCCATGTGTGTGCCCCTGTGCCCCTGTATGTGCCCATGTTTGTGCCCCTGTATGTGCCCGTGTGCCCATCTGTGTGCCCATCTGTGTGCTCCTGCCTGTGCCCCTGTATATGCCCATGTATGTTCCCATGTATGTGCCCATGTGTGTGCCCCTGTGTGTGCCCCTGTATGTGCCCATGTGTGTGCCCCTGTGTGTGCCCATGTGTGTGCCCCTGTGCCCATGTATATGCCCATGTGTGTGCCCATGTATGTGCCCCTGTGCCCCGTATGTGCCCATGTGTGTGCCCATGTGTGTGCCCATGTGTGTGCCCCTGTGCTCCTGTATGTGCCCATGTTTGTGCCCCTGTATGTGCCCGTGTGCCCATCTGTGTGCCCATCTGTGTGCCCCTGCCTGTGCCCCTGTATATGCCCATGTGTGTGCCCCTGTGTGTGCCCCTGTATGTGCCCATGTGTGTGCCCCTGTGTGTGCCCCTGTGTGCGCCCATGTGCCCATATGTGTGCCCAGGTGTGTGCCCATGTGCCCCTGTGCCCCTGTATATGCCCCTGTGTGTGCCCCTGTATGTGCCCGTGTGCCCATCTGTGTGCCCATCTGTGTGCTCCTGCCTGTGCCCCTGTATATGCCCATGTATGTGCCCATGTGTGTGCCCATGTGTGTGCCCCTGTGCCCATGTATGTGCCCCTGTGTGTGTCCCTGTGCCCCTGTATATGCCCACGTGTGTGCCCCTGTGTGTGCCCCTGTGTATGCCCATGTGTGTGCCCCTGTGCCCATGTGTGTGCCCAGGTGTGTGCCCATGTGCCCCTGTATGTGCCCATGTATGTGCCCATGTGTGTGCCCATCTGTGTGCCCATCTGTGTGTCCCTGTGCCCCTGTATATGCCCACGTGTGTACCCCTGTGTATGCCCATGTGTGTGCCCCTGTGCCCATGTGTGTGCCCATGTGTGTGCCCCTGTATGCATTTGCCCGGGTGTGTGCCCATCTGCGTGCCCCTGCCTGTGCCCACCGCCCCTGCGCCCGCCCGTGTGCAGGGCTGGGCAGTCAGCGGTGCCAGCCGCCGGTGCCAGCCGCCGGTGCCAGGCGCCCGCGGCGCTCGCTGCCTCTCGGGGCTGTCACAACATTCCCCTGCGGTGCCACTCACCAGCCTGGCACCAGCCTGGCACCCGCCGCTCGTGGCAACCCCGCAGCTGGCACCCGGCCCCAACCCCACCCCCACCCCCGTGGGCACCGCCGCCTGGGGAGCAGCTGGGGGTCCCCTGGGTGCCCGACCTGCACCCTCTGAACCCCCTCCTCGATGCCACCCTGTGCCCCCTCCCCCCCCCCCCCCGGCAGTGCCATGCCAGGGGGCGCCTGGGGGCTGCGGCGGCTGCAGGAGGAGACCCTCGGCGGGGGGGGAGGGACCCTGGGGGTCCATCCGAGGGCTCCTGGGACCCTCCCCCCGTGCTGTGCCAGCTGGGTCCCCGGGCACCCTGTGCCAGGCTCTGGGCCCGGAAAGGCTAAAAATAGCTCAGGAGCTGCCGCCCGCGCTGCCGGCACCGGCTGCTGGCACCGCCGCGGGCACGTGGGCATCAGCCTGGCACGGGGCTGGCCGGGGAGGGGGGGGGAAGGGCACCCGAGAGGGGTTGGCACAGCCCCGGGGGTGGGGGGAGGGTCGTGGCAGCCTGGAGGGGCGGTGTGGGGGTGCGGGGCACACGTTGGGGGGCATGGCACAGCCGCGGGCATCTGAGTGTGTGGCAGGGAGGTGGTGGCACAGCTGTGGGCATGTGGGGGGCACAGAGGGCTCATGGTGGCAGGGAGGGCACAGAGGGCTCATGGTGGCAGCGAGGGCACAGCAGTGGGCACGAGGTGGGCACAGAGGGCTCATGGTGGCAGCGAGGGCACAGCCGCGGGCATGAGATGGGCACAGAGGGCTCATGGTGGCAGCGAGGGCACAGCCGTGGGTGTGAGATGGGCACAGAGGGCTCATGGTGGCAGCGAGGGCACAGCCGCGGGCATGAGATGGGCACAGAGGGCTCATGGTGGCAGCGAGGGCACAGCCGTGGGTGTGAGGTGGGCACAGAGGGCTCATGGTGGCCGTGAGGGCACAGCCATGGGTGTGAGGTGGGCACAGAGGGCTCATGGTGGCCGTGAGGGCACAGCCATGGGTGTGAGGTGGGCACACAGCCCGGGGTGGGCACACAGCCCCTGGGGTGGGCACACAGCACCAAGGTGGGCACACAGCCCCCGGGGTGGGCACACAGCCCCCGGGGTGGGCACCGGGACACCTCTCCGGAGCAGCCCACGGGGGCCCCGCGGCCACCCCGGGGGGCATCGCCCGGCGCTCAGCGCCCCCCAGCGGCACAGCCCGGCGGCAGGGGGCGCCCTTAGCCGTGCCAGCTGGGGGAGGGGGGGCCGGGGGTCCCTTACCCGCTGGTGCCCCCTCCTCGCCCGCAGCATCCTGGCCACCGTGGGCTCCCAGTTCGACCTGCGGACCCTGCGCGCCGTCCGCGTCCTGCGGCCGCTCAAGCTGGTCTCGGGGATCCCAAGTGAGTGCTGGGGGGGGGGGGAGGGGAGGGGGCCCGGGGGTGGGGAGGGGCTTGGGGGCTGAGGCTGAGCCCCCTCCCCCAATGTGCCCCAGGTCTGCAGGTGGTCCTCAAGTCCATCATGAAGGCGATGATCCCCCTGCTGCAGATCGGCCTCCTGCTCTTCTTCGCCATCCTCATCTTCGCCATCATCGGCCTGGAGTTCTATATGGGCAAGTTCCACACCACCTGCTTCGACCTGGTCACCGGTAGGTGCAGGCCCCGCCCCCCAGGCCCCCAAAATTCCCCCAACCCCCCAGAATCCCCCAAAATCCCCCTCAAAATCCCCCGGATCCCCCAAACCTGACCTCAGATCCCCCAACCTGATCCCCCTCAACCTGACCCCTAGATCCCCCTCAAACCTGACCCCAGATCCCCCAACCCTGACCCCAGATCCCCTCAAACCTGACCCCAGATCCCCCAAAACCTGACCTCATATCCCCCCGACCGTGACCCCAGATCTCCCCAAACCTGACCTCATATCCCCCAAAACCTGACCCCAGATCCCCCAACCCTGACCCTAGATCCCACTCAACCTGGTCCCAAACCCTCCCAAACCTGACCCCAGATCCCCCCAAGTCCTGACCCCAAATCCTCCCAACCCCCTCCCAAACCTCCAAGCCCCCGACTCACCCGACCCCCTGACCTGCCCCCAACCGCCCCCCCCCGGACCTCTCCCCCTGCCTCCCTTCGGGGAGGGCTCAGCTCCCACCCCGGGGCTGGAATTGGGGCTGGGGGTTGGTTCCTTTCGCCCCTGCCCCCCACCCCCACCGCCGGCCCCCCAACATCTCCCTGGGTCCCTGCCCCGCACCCGATATGGAACGGCCTAATTACTGCTCTCCCTTGATGAAGCTGCCGTTAATTGGCCGCTAATTGGCCGCTAATTGGCCGCAGCTATTTCTGCACGAGGGCCTCGTCAGCACCAAGGGAGGGGGCGGAAAGGGGGGGGGGGGAAGAAGAGAGGGAGAGAGGCTGGGGGAAGGGGGTCCAGGAGTCCCGTGGGGGTCACCCAGGTGAACACAGCCTTGGTAGGTGTTGGGGGGCTCAGGGAAGGGTCCAAGTCTCCCATGGGGGCCACCCCCAGACCCCAAACCCTCCCCAGGTGAAGAAGCAGGGAGGAGGATCCCCAGAGGGGGCTCTGGGGAGGGGTTTAGAGGTGAAGCAGGGAGGAGGATCCCCAGGGGGGCTCCAGGGAAGGGTTTAGAGGTGAAGCAGGGAGGAGGATCCCCAGGGAGGGGTTTAGGGGTGCAGAAGGGAGGAGGATCCCCAGGGGGGCTCCGGGGAGGGCTTTAGGGGTGAAGCAGGGAGGAAGATCCCCAGAGGGGGCTCCGGGGAGGGCTTTAGAGGTGAAGCAGGGAGGAGGATCTCCAGGGAGGGGTTTAGGGGTGCAGAAGGGAGGAGGATCCCCAGGGGGGCTCCGGGGAGGGGTTTAGAGGTGCAGAAGGGAGGAGGATCCCCAGAGGGGGCTCCAGGGTGGGGTTTAGGGGTGAGGAAGAAGGGAGGAGGATCCCCAGGGGGGCTCCGGGCTTTTAGAGGTGAAGCAGGGAGGAGGATCCCCAGGGAGGGGTTTAGGGGTGCAGAAGGGAGGAGGATCCCTAGGGGGGCTCCGGGGAGGGGTTTAGAGGTGAGGAAGGGAGAAGGATCCCCAGGGGTGGCTCCAGGGAGGGGTTTAGAGGTGAAGTAGGGAGGAGGATCCCCAGGGAGGGGTTTAGAGGTACAGAAGGGAGGAGGATCCCCAGAGGGGGCTCCGGGGAGGGCTTTAGAGGTGAAGCAGGGAGGAGGATCCCTAAGGGGGCTCCGGGGAGGAGTTTAGAGGTGAAGCAGGGAGGAAGATCCTCAGGGATGGCTCCGGGGAGGGCTTTAGAGGCGTTCTGTGCTCCGGGTCTTTTTTGGGGGGGGGTTCGGGGAGGGCGGGAGTGTTGAGCTGTGCCTCCCCCTGCCCTCCCCAGACGAGATCAAGGTGGAGGTCCCCTGCGGGACGGATGAGCCGGCTCGGATCTGCCCCAACGGCACCAAGTGCAAGAAGTACTGGGAGGGACCCAACTACGGCATCACGCAGTTCGACAACATCCTCTTCGCCGTCCTCACTGTCTTCCAGTGCATCACCATGGAAGGGTGGACAGACCTCCTCTACTATGTGAGCCCCCCTGCAGACCCCCTCCCCCACGGAGACCACCACCCCCCAGAGATCACCCCTGCAGAGTTCAACCCCGGAGACCGCACACACCGCCCCCCCCCCCCCCGGAGACCACCTCCCCGAGACAGTACCCCCCAGAGATCATCCCCCCCACGGAGACCACCCCCAGAGACACCACCCCCAGAGACACCACCCCCTCCCTCCCGGAGACCACCTCCCGAGACAGTACCCCCAGAGATCATCCTCCCCAGAGACCACCACCCCTGAGACCATCCCCCCACGGAGACCAACCCCCTGGAGACCACTCCCCCAGAGACAACCCCCTGGAGACCACCCACAGATACCATCCCCCCCGGAGATACCATCCCCCAGAGATCACACACCCCCGAGACCACCCCCAGAGACCCCCCCTGGAGACCACCCCCACCAACCACCCCCAGCCCACCCCTGCCTGCCCCAGCCCCACCAGAGGTGCTTCTCATGTAGGCTTCAAGGTGGTCCCCCAGGTAGACCCCAAGTAGGCTTCAAGGTGGTCCCCAAAGTGGTCTCGAGGGGGTCCCCAAGGTGGTCCCCAAGGTGGTCCTCGAGGGGGACCTCAAGTTGGCTTCAAGGTAGTCCCCAAGGTGGTCCTCGAGGGGGACCTCAAGGTGGTCCCCAAGGGGGTCCTCAAGGGGGACCTCAAGTTGGCTTCAAGGTGGTCCCCAAGGTGGTCCTCGAGGGGGACCTCAAGTTGGCTTCAAGGTGGTCCCCAAGGTGGTCCTCGAGGGGGACCTCAAGTTGGCTTCAAGGTGGTCCCCAAGGTGGTCCTCAAGGGGGACCTCAAGTTGGCTTCAAGGTAGTCCCCAAGGTGGTCCTCAAGGGGGACCCCAAGGTGGTCCTCAAGGTGGTCCCCAAGGTGGTCCCCAGGGTGGTCCTCAAGGGAGACTTCAAGTTGGCTTCAAGGTGGTCTCCAAGATGGTCCTCGAGGGGGACCTCAAGGTGGTCCCCAAGATGGTCCTCGAGGGGGACCTCAAGGTGGTCCCCAAGGTGGTCCTCGAGGGGGACCTCGAGGGGGACCTCAAGGTGGTCCCCAAGGTGGTCCTCCAGGTGGTCCTCAAGTTGGCTTCAAGGGGGACCCCAAGGTGGTCCTCAAGGGGGACCTCAAGGGGGACCTCAAGGTGGTCCCCAAAGTGGTCTTCAAGGGGGACCTCAAGTTGGCTTCAAGGTGGTCCCCAAGGTGGTCCCCAAGGTGGTCCTCAAGGGGGACCCCAAGGTCGTCCTCAAAATGCTCCCCAAGGTGGTTCCCCAAGATGCTTCCCAAAGGCCAGGAGTGGTCCAAGCCCTCCTGCAGCCCCTCCCAGCCCCCCTTTGGCCTCCCCTCAGCCCCTGGGGGGTGCTGGGGGGCACAGCCTTTGAGATGCTTCCAGCCCCCTGGGGTTCCCCCCCGGAGAACCTTGGAGCCTGCACCCCTTGGCCAACATCCAAGCAGGCAAAGGAAGCTCTGTGTGTCGTCCCCCCCCCACAGCCCCATCTCAGAAGATCCCCCATCCCCTCTCTCCCCCCCCCACTCTAACCCTCCCCTTGCCCCCCCCTCCCCCCCAGAGCAACGACGCCTCAGGGAACACTTGGAACTGGCTGTACTTCATCCCCCTCATCATCATCGGCTCCTTTTTTATGCTGAACTTAGTGCTGGGGGTGCTGTCCGGGTAAGTAGGGTGGGCTGGGGGGGGTTCTTCTGGAAGAAATTAGGGGTACCCACCCCCCTCTCCCCCCCCCCCCCAAAAAAAAAACCTGACCCCCCCAGCCCCGCAGGGAGTTTGCCAAAGAGAGGGAGAGGGTGGAGAACCGCAGAGCGTTCCTGAAGCTGCGGCGCCAGCAGCAGATCGAGAGGGAGCTCAATGGCTACATGGAGTGGATCTCCAAGGCAGGTGAGCGGCAGGACCACCTCCCCACCCCACCCCCAGGACCCCCTCCCCCACCCTCAGCACGCCCCCCCCCCCCAACCCCCGCTGACCCCCCGGCTTTGCCCTCAGAAGAAGTGATCCTGGCGGAGGATGAGACGGAGGGAGAGCCGCGGCACCCGTTCGATGGTAAGGATGGGGAGGGGGGGCAGGGGGAGGGGGCGTGGGGCTGGGGGAGGGCGGGGTGGGGTGGGGCAGGGTCCAGGGGAGGACCCCTGGGTGATGCCCAACCTCCCTGTGCCCGTTGGCCCTGCGGGAGCCCTCCGGAGGGCGACCATCAAGAAGAGCAAAACTGACCTGCTGAGCCCGGAGGACGCCGAGGAGCAGCTGGCAGACATCGCCTCCGTGGGTGCGTGCCCAGCACAGGGCGGGCAGGGGGGCTGGGAGGGCTGGGGGGGGGCTAGGGTGAGGTGCTGGATCGACCTGCTGGGTGCTGGATTGACCTGC
This sequence comes from Melanerpes aurifrons, assembly GCA_011125475.1. NCBI lineage: Eukaryota > Metazoa > Chordata > Aves > Piciformes > Picidae > Melanerpes > Melanerpes aurifrons. Next base: position 563,422 of record WWNC01000157.1, read on the forward strand.
TGGGTGCTGGGTTGGGCTGCTGGGTGCTGGATGGACCTGCTGGGTGCTGGGTTGGGCCTCTGGGTGCTGAGTTGGACTGCTGGGTGGAGCTGCTGGGTGCTGGGTTGGGCTGGTGGGTGCTGGGTTGGGCTGCTGGGTGCTGGATGGACCTGGTGGGTGCTGGGCTGAGGTGCTGGGTGCTGGATGGACCTGGTGGGTGCTGGGTTGGGCCTCTGGGTGCTGGATGGGTGCTGGGTTGGGCTGGTGGGTGCTGGGTTGGGCTGGTGGGTGCTGGATGGACCTGGTGGGTGCTGGGCTGAGGTGCTGGGTGCTGGGCTGAGGTGCTGGGTGCTGGATGGACCTGGTGGGTGCTGGGTTGGGCTGGTGGGTGCTGGGTTGGGCTGCTGGGTGCTGGATGGACCTGGTGGGTGCTGGGCTGAGGTGCTGGGTGCTGGATGGACCTGGTGGGTGCTGGGTTGGGCCTCTGGGTGCTGGATGGACCTGCTGGGTGCTGGGTTGAGGTGCTGGGTGCTGGATGGATCTGCTGGGTGCTGGGTTGGGCTGCTGGGTGCTGGATGGACCTGGTGGGTGCTGGGTTGAGGTGCTGGGTTGGGCGGATGGGTGCTGGATGGACCTGGTGGGTGCTGGATGGACCTGGTGGGTGCTGGGTTGGGCTGCTGGGTGCTGGATGGACCTGCTGGGTGCTGGGTTGAGGTGCTGGGTGCTGGATGGGTGCTGGGTTGGGCTGCTGGGTGCTGGGCTGGGCTGCTGGGTGCTGGATGGACCTGCTGGGTGCTGGGCTGAGGTGCTGGGTGCTGGATGGGGCTGTTGGGGTCTAGGTTGGGCTGCTGGGTGCTGGGCTGAGGTGCTGGGTGCTGGGTGGGGCTGCTGGGTGCTGGATGGACCTGAGGGGTGCCAGGTTGGGCTGCTGGGTGCCAGGTTGGGCTGCTGGGTGCTGCATGAACCTGAGGGGTACCAGGTTGGGCTGCTGGGTGCCAGGTTGGGCTGCTGGGTGCTGGATGGACCTGCGGGGTGCCAGGTTGGGCTGCTGGGTGCTGCATGAACCTGAGGGGTGCCAGGTTGGGTTGCTGGGTGCCAGGTTGGGCTGCTGGGTGCTGCATGGACCTACTGGGGGCTGGGCTGGGCTGCTGGGTGCCGGCTTGAGCTGCTGGGTGCTGCGTGGCGCCTCCGCCGGCCGCCTCCTGCTCTCCTCCGCCGCCGAGCCGCTGGGGTGGCACCGAGAGCCTCCCCAGCCCTGCCCGCGCGGCGCCGGGGCCGGGGCTGACGGCCGCGCTCGGGGCAGGCTCTCCCTTCGCCCGTGCCAGCCTCAAAAGTGCCAAGCTGGAGAACGTCAACTTCTTCCACAAGCGGGAGCGGAGGATGCGCTTCCACATCCGCCGCATGGTCAAAACTCAGGCCTTCTACTGGACCGTGCTCAGTCTGGTAGCCCTCAACACCCTGTGTGTTGCTATCGTTCACTACGACCAGCCAGATTGGCTTTCCGACTTCCTCTGTGAGTCACGCCCCCTGACACGCCCCTGACACGCCCCTCTGACACGCCCCAGCCTGAGCCGCCCCCAGCCTCTCCGCTTTGATCACACCCAACCCAGCTCAGCTCACCCCAACCCAATTCTGCTCTCCCCAACCCCACCCAACCCAACCCAGCTCTCCCCAACCCAACTCTTCTCTACCCAGCTCTCCCCAACCCCACCCAACTCTGCTCTCCCCAACCCCACCCAACTCTGCTCTCCCCCACCCCACCCAACTCTGCTCTCCCCCACCCCACCCAACTCTGCTCTCCCCCACCCCACCCAACTCTGCTCTCCCCCACCCAACTCTGCTCTCCCCCACCCAACTCTGCTCTCCCCCACCCCAACTCCGCCGCTCTCCCCAAGCCCTACCCCACCCACCCCAGCTCTACCCCACCCCACCCAACCCAGCTCATCTCTACCTCACCCAACCCAACCCAACTCCTCCGCTCTCCCCAACCCAACTCCTCCGCTCTCCCCAACCCAACTCCTCCGCTCTCCCCAACCCAACTCCTCCGCTCTCCCCAACCCAACCCAGCTCACCTCTACCCAACCCAGCTCACCTCTACCCAACCCAATCCAGCTCTACCCTACTCTACCCAACCCAATCCAGCTCTACCCTACTCTACCCAACCCTACCCAACCCATCTCTAACCTACTCAACCCAACCCATCTCTACCCTACCCAAGCCAGCTCTACCTAACCCAACTCATCTCTGCCCAACTCTACCCAACCCATATCTACTCAGTCCAACCCAACCCAACTCCACTCAATCCATCTCTGCCCAGCCCAACCCAACCCATCTCTGCCCAACCCAACCCAACTCTACCCTACCCCACCCATCTCTACCCAACCCTGCCCAACTCTTCTCCCCCTCTTCCCCCCCCCAGACTATGCAGAATTCATTTTCTTGGGACTCTTTATGTCCGAAATGTTTATAAAAATGTACGGGCTGGGGACGCGGCCTTACTTCCACTCCTCCTTCAACTGCTTCGACTGTGCCGTGAGTGGGGGGGTGAGGGTGGAGTGGGGCTGGGTAGAGCTGAGCTGGGGTGGGTAGAGGTGGGTTGAGATGGGTAGAGATGGGCAGAGTTGGGTAGGGTTGAGTAGAGGTAGATTGGGTTGGGTAGGGGTGGAGTTGGGGTGGGTAGAGCTGGGTTGGGTGGAGTTGGGGTGGGTAGAGCTGGGTTGGGTTGAGATGGGTAGAGATGGGCAGAGTTGGGTTGGGTTGAGTAGAGATAGGTTGGGTTGGGTAGGGGTAGAATTGGGTTGGGTAGCGTTGAGTTGGGGTGGGTAGAATTGGGTAGAGTTGGGTTGAGATGGGTTGGGTTGAGTAGAGATAGATTGGGTTGGGTAGGGGTAGAGTTGGGGTGGGTGGAGTTGGGTTGAGTAGAGTTGAGTTGGGTGGAGTTGGATTGGGTAGAGCTGAGCTGGGTTGGGTAGAGTTGGGTTGAGATGGGTTGAGATGGGTTGGGTTGAGTAGAGATAGATTGGGTTGGGTAGGGGTAGAGTTGGGTTGGGTGGAGTTGGGTTGGATAGAGTTGAGTTGGGTTGGGTAGAGGGGGGCAGAGTTGGGTTGAGATGGGTTGGGTTGAGTAGAGATAGATTGCGTTGGGTAGGGGTAGAGTTGGGTTGGGTGGAGTTGGGTTGAGTAAAGCTGAGTTGGGTTGGGTAGAGGTGGGTAGAGTTGGGATGAGATGAGTAGAGATGGGCAGAGTTGGGTTGTGTAGGGGTAGAGTTGGTTTGGGTTGAGTAGAGATAGATTGGGTTGGGTAGGGGTGGAGTTGGGTTGAGTAGAGTTGAGTTGGGTAGAGTTGGGTAGAGATGAGTAGGGTTGGGCTGGGTAGAGATGAACTGGGTAGGGTTGAGTTGGACTGAGTTGGGTTGGGTTGAGTTGGGTTGAGGATGGAGAGCAGATGGAGATGGGAATGGGAACAACACGAGGATAAAACAGGGATGGGACGGGGACAAGGTTGGAATAGCAATGGGCTGAGGATGAGGGTGGGCTGGGGCTGGGGCTGAGGATGAGGATGGGCTGGGGCTGGGCTGAGGATGAGGATGGGCCAGGGTGACTGCTCCCAACCCAGGTTATCATCGGAAGCATCTTCGAGGTGATCTGGGCTGTAGTGAAGCCAGGAACATCCTTCGGGATCAGCGTGCTCCGAGCTCTCAGGTTACTGCGCATCTTCAAGGTCACCAAGTGAGTGCTGCTGCCCCCTGCCCCTCTGACCCTCTGCCCCCTGCCCCCCTGACCCTCTGCCCCCCTGCCCACCCTCAGCTTGGGCCCTGGCCGTGGTGCCTGTCCCTGTCTATAGTCTGTCCATGGATCCTGTTCCCGGTCCTGTTCCCGGTCCTGTCCCTGGTCCTGTTCCCGGTCCCTGGTCCTGTTCCCGGTCCCTGGTCCTGTTCCCGGTCCCCGTCCCCGTCCATGGATCCTGTTCCCGGTCCTGTTCCCTGTCCCTGGTCCTGTTCCCTGTCCCTGGTCCTGTTCCCTGGTCCTGTTCCCGGTCCCCGTCCCCGTCCATGGTCCTGTTCCCGGTCCCCGTCCCCTGGCCATGGTCCTGTCCCTGGGTCTGTCCCTGTCCATAGTCTGTCCATGGATCCTGTCCCTGGTTCTGTCCCCGGTCCTGTCCCTTTCCATGGTCCTGTCCCTGGGTCTGTCCCTGTCCCGGTCCTGTCCCTGCCGTGGCTCTGAGCCATTGGGGGCTGCCCAGTGCCAAGCTCCATCTCTCATCCCTGCACTGTCTTTGTGTCCCCTCCTTGTCCCCCTACCCCATTCCCTGTCCCCCCCACCGTGGTCCCCCCATGGCCTGGCTCTGCCCTGGCAGGTACTGGGCCTCCCTGAGGAACCTGGTGGTCTCCCTCCTGAACTCCATGAAGTCCATCATCAGCCTCCTCTTCCTCCTCTTCCTCTTCATCGTCGTCTTTGCCCTTTTGGGGATGCAGCTCTTCGGGGGACAGTGAGTAGCCAGGCGTGGGATGGGGTCCTGCTGGGACCCCCTCCATTCCTCCCCCCTTCCACGGGGGGGTGCTTGGGGGGGGGCATCAGGCAGAGGTGAGGCTCCCACTGCTGCCCCCCTGCCCAGGTTCAATTTTGACGAGGGGACTCCTCCCACCAACTTCGACACTTTCCCAGCAGCAATAATGACAGTCTTTCAGGTAGGACCCCCCCGCTGTCCCACCCCATGGGGCTCCCAGGGTGCTGGGGGGGTTGGGGGTGACCCTGCAGCCCCCCCGGCTCCTCCCCCTCCCCCCCCTCCCCAGATCCTGACAGGTGAAGACTGGAACGCGGTGATGTACGACGGCATCAAATCTCAGGGCGGTGTCAAGGGGGGGATGGTTTTCTCTGTCTACTTCATCGTCCTCACCCTCTTTGGCAACTGTATCCTCTGGGGAGGAGGACCCCAATTTGGGGGAGGGGGGTCTGGGGGGTTGGGACCCTCTGGGCCCCCGTTTGCCCTTGACAAGGCACCCAGACACCCTCCTCAACGTCTTCTTGGCCATCGCGGTGGACAACTTGGCCAACGCCCAGGAGCTCACCAAGGTGAGCACAGAGTGGGGGCCGGGGGGGGGCTGCCCCTTGCCCAACACCGTGGCCCCGGGGCTGGCACAGGCTGGCATGGGCGGACACGGTGCCCACGGGGCTTTGCAGGATGAGCAGGAGGAGGAGGAAGCTGCCAACCAGAAGCTGGCGCTGCAGAAGGCGAAGGAGGTGGCCGAAGTGAGCCCTCTCTCAGCAGCCAACATGTCCGTCCCCGTGTAAGTGCCAGCCCGGCCCTGGCACCGGCTCCGTGCCCAGAGCCAGCCGGGGAACACCCCCCCCTGCCCCACCCCAGCTCCCCTTCCACTCTGCTCCTCAACCCTGCTTCCTTCCTAGCTCCATCCTGGTTCCATCCTCAGCTCCATGCTGGCTCCATCCTGGCTCCATCCTCAACTCCATCCTCAGCTCCATGCTGGCTCCATCCTCAGCTCCATGCTGGCACCATGCTGGCTCCATCCTCAGCTCCATGCTGGCACCATCCTCAACTCCATCCTCAGCTCCATCCAGGCTCCATCCTCAGCTCCATGCTGGCACCATCCTCAACTCCATCCTCAGCTCCATGCTGGCACTATCCAGACTCCATCCTCAGCTCCATGCTGGCACCATCCTGGCTCCATCCTCAGCTCCATGCTGGCTCCATCCTCAGCTCTATGCAGGCTCCATCCTTAGCTCCATGCTGGCTCCATCCTTATCTCCATCCTCAGCTCCATCCTCAGCTCCATGCTGGCTCCATCCTCAGCTCCATGCTGGCTCCATCCTCAGCTCCATGCTGGCACCATCCAGACTCCATCCTCAGCTCCATCCTCAGCTCCATGCTGGCTCCATCCTCAGCTCCATGCTGGCACCATCCAGGCTCCATCCTCAGCTCCATCCTCAGCACCATGCTGGCACCATCCAGGCTCCATCCTCAGCTCCACCCTCAGCGGCATGCTGGCACCATCCAGACTCCATCCTCAGCTCCATGCTGGCTCCATCCTCAGCTCCATGCTGGCACCATCCAGGCTCCATCCTCAGCACCATGCTGGCTCCATCCTCAGCTCCATCCTCAGCACCATGCTGGCACCATCCAGGCTCCATCCTCAGCTCCATCCAGGCTCCATCCTCAGCTTCATCTTCCACTCTGCTCCTGGTTCCTTCCTGGCTCCATCCCGGCTCCACCCTCACCTTCCCCCTGCTTCCACCCCACCTCCATCATCACCATCTCTACCTCCCCCCCACCCCCTCCCTCCTTGCAAATCTCCCGCACCCCTCCGTGCCCCTTGCCCACCTCCCCTCCTCCCCCCGCCCCCAGGAAGGAGCAGCAGAAGAACCAGAAAGCCTCCAAGTCGGTGTGGGAGCAGCGGACGAGTGAGCTGCGGAAGCAGAACCTGCTGGCCAGCAGGGAAGCTCTCTACAGCGAGCTGGACCCCGAGGAGCGCTGGAAGGTTCCCTACGCCCGGCACCTGCGGCCCGACATGAAGACTCACCTGGACCGCCCCCTGGTGGTGGACCCCCAGGAGAACCGCAACAACAACACCAACAAGACCCGGCCCGGGGAACCGCCGCTGGAGCCCCGCTTCGGCCAGCACCGCCCCGAGGAGCTCCGCCGCCAGCCGCGCTACCCCGACCCCGGCGGCCCCCACCCGGTCGAACCCCCCGGGCCCGACGGACGGCGGCCCCGCAGCGGCAGCCGGGAGCCCGAGAGGGAACCGAGCCAGGAGCGCGGCTACGGGGACGCCGAGAGGATGAAGGCTCTGGAGCGGCGGCACCGGTCGGGAGGCAGCCGAGAGGGCCGAGGCGGCTCGCCCCAGCCCGAACGAGAGCACCGGAGGCACCGGGCCCACCGGAGGCCGGTGGAGGAGGGAGAGGAGGGGGGGAGGCCGGAGAGGAGGCCGCGGCACCGGGAGGGCAACCGGCCGGTGAGGGGAGAGGGGGAAGGGGAGCATGGGGACGGCGAGAGGCGGCGGCGGCACCGGCACGCAGCACCGGGAACCTACGATGGAGAGGGCAAGAGGGAGGACAAGGAGAGGAGGCACCGGCGGAGGAGGTGAGAGGGCTGGGCAGGGTCCTCCCTGGGGCTGCTGGGACCCTCGTGGGGCAAGTGGGATCCTGCCGGGGCTGGTGGGACCCCTCCCTGGGGCTGGCGGTGGGACCCTCCCTGGGGCTGGAGGCACTCCTCAGGGCAGATGTGACCCTCCTGGGATGGGATCCCTTGGGGCAGATGGAGCTTGGGACCCTCCTTTGGGGGCAGGTGGGACCCCCAGGACTGGGGAGCTCCCCCAGCTGCCGAGAGGGGTCCTGAATCCCCATCTGGGACTCCTGGCTCAGCACCCTGGAGCTGTTCTGAAGCTGCTGAGGGGTCCCCGCTGAGCCCCTTCCCCTCTTCTTTCTTCCCCCTCCCTCTCTCTCCCCCCCCCCAGGGAGACCCAGCCCCCCGGGGTGCCAGCGGGCCCCACGCTCTCCACCACCCGCCCCATCCAGCAGGACATGGGGCGCAGGGACCCCCCCGTGGCCGAGGACATCGACAATATGAAGAACAACAAACTGGTGACCTCCGAGCCCCCCCTGCCCCCCACCGTGGGCAACCACACCGCCGGGGCCCCCCCGCGCCGGCCCCCGACCACTGCCAACCTCCCCCCCCCGGAAAACAGCCTGGTGGTCACCAACCCTCCCCCCCCCAACAACCCCACCCCGAAGGTGGGGGTCAAACCGGAGCACACGGCCGTGGACATCCCCCCCGACCTCCCACCGCCCCCTGCCAACGCCCTAGTCCAAGGTAGGAGACCCCTGGGGTGCGGGGGGGGGAGGGGCCGGGGGGGGGGGCTGGGCTGTGTGGGGGATCTGAGATGTCTGAGGAGTCTGGGAGGGGTCTAAAGGGGTCTGGGGGATCTAGAGGGGTCCAGGAAGGTCTGGGGAGTGCAGGAGGGGTACAGGAGGGGCTCAGAGTGGTTCAAGGGGGTCTAGGAGGGGTCCAAGAGGGTCTAGGATGGGTCCAGTAAGGTCTAAGAGTGGCCGGGGGGGGGGCGTCTAGGAAGGGTGCAAGAGGGTCTAGGAGGGGTCTGAGGGGGTCTAGGAGGGGTGCAAGAGAGTCCAGGAAGGGTCCAAGGAGGTCTAGGAGGGGTCCGAGGGGGTCTAGGATGGGTCCAGCAAGGTCTAAGAGTGGCCAGGGGGGGTCTAGGAAGGGTCCGAGGGGGTCTAGGAGGAGTCTGAGGGGGTCTAGGAAGGGTGCAAGGGGGTCTAGGGAGTCTGAGGGTCTAGGAAGGAAGGGTGCAAGGGGTCTAGGAGGAGTCTGAGGGGGTCTAGGAAGGGTGCAAGGGGGTCTAGGGAGGGGGTCTGAGGGGGTCTAGGAGGGGTGCAAGAGTCAGGAAGGGTCCAAGGAGGTCTAGGAGGGGTCCGAGGGGGTCTAGGATGGGTCCAGCAAGGTCTAAGAGTGGCCAGGGGGGTCTAGGAAGGGTGCAAGGGGGTCTAGGAGGAGTCTGAGGGGGTCTAGGAAGGGTGCAAGGGGGTCTAGGAGGAGTCTGAGGGGGTCTAGGAAGGGTGCAAGAGTCCAGGAAGGGTCCAAGGAGGTCTAGGAGGGGTCCAGGAAGGGTCCAGCAAGGTCTAAGAGTGGCTGGGGGTCTAGGAGGGGTTCAAGGGGGTCTAGGAAGGGCGCAAGAGGGTCTAGGAGGGGTGCAAGAGAGTCCAGGAAGGGTCCAAGGGGGTCTAGGAGGGGTCCGAGGGGGTCTAGGAGGGATGCCGGGGGGGCTGAGGCAGGTCCTGCATACGTGAAGGGTTCTGGGGGTCCGGGGGGGGGGGGGGGGGCGGGGACGGAAGGGTCTGGAGGAATCCAGAGGGGTCCGAAGGCAGGTCGGAGGGGTGGGGGCGGGAGGGTCCACGGTCCACGCCACCCCCTCCCGCAGTGAACAGAAACGCCAACCCCGAGCCCCTGCCCCGCAAGGAGGAGGAGGAGAAGAAGGAGGAAGGCGACGACGGCGACGAGGAGAACGGCCCCAAGCCCATGGTGCCCTACAGCTCCATGTTCATCCTCTCCACCACCAACCCGTGAGCCTCTCCCGGGGGTGTGGGGGCGGGGAGGGTGTAAAGGGGTCGGGATGGTGGGGGAGGGGTGCAAACACCCCCGACGCGCCCCCCGCCCCGCGCAGGTTCCGGCGCCTGTGTCACTACATCGTCAACCTGCGCTACTTCGAGATGTGCATCCTGCTGGTGATCGCCATGAGCAGCATCGCGCTGGCGGCGGAGGACCCCGTGCAGCCCAACGCCCCCCGCAACAACGTGAGACCCCCACCCCACCCCCCCCGGCAAAGAGAGAAACTGCCCCCAGTGCCTCCATATGGGGAGGGGGGAGCGGAGTCCCAGCACCGATTTGGGACTGGGGGCTCCATATGGGGAGGGGGGAGCGGAGTCCCAGCTCCGATTTGGGACTGGGGGCTCCGTACTGGGAGGGGGGAGCGGAGTCCCAGCTCCGATTTGGGACTGGGGGCTCCATATGGGGAGGGGGGAGCGGAGTCCCAGCACCGATCTGGGACCGGGGGCTCCGTACTGGGAGGGGGGAGCGGAGTCCCAGCACCGATTTGGGACCGGGGGCTCCGTACTGGGAGGGGGGAGCGGAGTCCCAGCACCGATTTGGGACCGGGGGCTCCATATGGGGAGGGGGGAGTGGAGTCCCAGCACCGATTTGGGACTGGGGGCTCCATACTGGGAGGGGGGAGCGGAGTCCCAGCACCGATTTGGGACTGGGGGCTCCGTACTGGGAGGGGGGAGCGGAGCCCCAGCACCGATTTGGGACTGGGGTGGAGTCCCAGCACCGATTTGGGACTGGGGGCTCCCGGAGTCCCAGCACCGATTTGGGACTGGGGTTCCATACTGGGAGGAGCTGAGCCCCAGCACCGATTTGGGACCGGGGGTTCCATACTGGGAGGGGGGAGCTGAGCCCCAGCACCGATTTGGGACCGGGGGCTCTGGGGAAGGGGCGGGAGAGCAGAGCTCCTCCTCCTCTTCCTCCCCCTAAAGCCAGGAGGAAATGGAAGGGTCCTGCCTCGGGGGAGGGGGAGGAAGGGAAAGGAGGGGTTGGGTGGGGAGGGGTCCTACGGGCAGGGAGCGATAGGGGTGGGGCTGGGGTGCCGGGAGGTTCTCAAGGCCTTGGAGGGTCCTGGGGTGCCAGGAGGGTCTCACGGTCCTGGGGTGCCAGGAGGGGTCTCACAGCCTTGGAGGGTCCTGGGGTGTCAGGAGGGGTCTCACAGCCTTGGAGGGTGCCAGGGGTGCCAGGAGGGGTCTCACGGTCCTGGGGTGCCAAGGAGGGTCTCACAGCCTTGGAGGGTCCTGGGGTGCCAGGAGGGGTCTCATGGTCCGAGGGTGCCAGGGGGTCTCTCAGTCCTGGGGTGCCAGGAGGGTCTCACAGCCTTGGAGGGTGCCAGGGGTGTCCTGGGGTGCCAGGAGGATCCCACAGTCCTGGGGTGCTGAGGGGGGGGGGCCCTCTCAGGGTGCCAGGAGGGTCTCAGGGTGCCAGGGGAGGGGTCTGCTAGGACGCCAGGGGTGTTCTGGGGTGCCAGGGGTGCCCACATCCATCTCCCTCTTCCCCCCCCCCAGGTCCTGCGCTACTTCGACTACGTCTTCACCGGGGTCTTCACCTTCGAGATGGTCATCAAAGTGAGTCTGGGGGGGGAGGAACCCCTCCAGGTGGGTGCCAACCCCCTTGGCCACCCCCCCCAGCACCCCCTCACCCCCACATTGCCCCTCCTCCCCCCCCCAGATGGTGGATTTGGGGCTGGTGCTTCACCAAGGTGCCTACTTCCGAGACCTGTGGAACATCCTGGACTTCATCGTGGTCAGTGGAGCCCTGGTGGCCTTCGCCTTCACGTGAGTGCCCCCTGGGCACCAAGGGGGGCACCAAGAGGTGGGGGAGGGTGGGCACGGGGAGGAGGGTCTCGGGAGGGGTGGGGAAGGGGGCAGCTGGGGCCTCTGCTGCGGTCTGTGGGCAACAGTGGCACTGAGGAGCCAGAGCGGGAGGGAGGGCAGGGGGCAGAGGTGGCACCACGAGGAGCCTGAGGGGCACAGGTGGCACCACAAGGACTCTACAGGACAGGTGGCACCCTGAGGACCTTCAGGGCACAGGTGGGGTCCTGGGTGCCAGCTCAGGGGCTGTGCCGGTTCCCGTGGGTCTGTGCCGGTCCCCGGTGAGGCTGTGCCGGTTCCCATGGGTCTGTGCCGGTCCCCGGTGGGGCTGTGCCGGTTCCCGCGGGTCTCTTCCGGTCCTCGGTGGGGCTGTGCCGGTCCTCAGTGGGTCTGTGCTGGTCCCCGCGGATCTGTTCCGGTCCCCGGCGGGTCTGTGCCGGTCCTCGGTGGGGCTGTGCCTGTCCCCGGTAGGGCAGTGCCGGTCCCCGGTGAGGCAGTGCCGGTCCCCGCGGGGCTGTGCCGGTCCTCGGTGGGGCTGTGCCTGTCCCCGGTAGGGCAGTGCCGGTCCCCGCGGGGCTGTGCCGGCTCCCGTGGGGCTGTGCCTGTCCCCGGTAGGGCAGTGCCGGTCCTCGGTGGATCTGTTCCGGCCCCCGGCGAGTCTATGCCGGTCCCCACGGGGCTCCCCGTCCCCTGTCCGTCCTCCGCTGTGTCGCTTCCGTCCGTCCTCGGCCGCTCCCCGCCGCGCTCTGTCCGTCCTGCTCTTTGTCGCCGTCCTGCCGCCCCCGCGCCCCGCAGGGAGCAGGGCTGGAGTAAAGCCTGAGGAAAGAGGAGAGGAGGCCCAGGGAGGGAGGGAGCAGCCTCCTAGTAAGGGAGGAGGAATCTCCTAGGAGCAGATGAGCATCCCCTGGGTCAGGAGTGAGCATCCCCTGGGTCAGGAGTGAGCATCCCCTGGGTCAGGAGTGAGCATCCTGTGAGGAACTGAGCCTCCTTCCAGTGAAGGCTGAGCACCCTTCAGGTGACTGAGGATCCTTCAAGTGAGGAGTGAGAATCTCCTGAGTAAGGGATGAGCATCCTCTGGGTCAGGAGTGAGCACCCCCTGGGTCAGGAATGAGCATCCCCTGAGTAAAGGGTGAGCATCCTGTGAGGAACTGAGCCTCCTTCAAGTGAAGGCTGAGCACCCTTCAGGTGACTGAGGATCCTTCAAGTGAGGAGTGAGAATCTCCTGAGTAAGGGATGAGCATCCCCTGAGTGCTGAGGGTCCTTCAAGTAAGGAGTGAGCACCCCCTGGGCCAGGAGTGAGCACCCCCTGGGCCAGGAGTGAGCACCCCCTGAGCAAGGAGTGAGCACCCCCTGGGCCAGGAGTGAGCACCCCCTGAGCAAGGAGTGAGCACCCCCTGGGCCAGGAGTGAGCACCCCCTGGGTGACTGAGGCTCCTCCAGGTGCTGAGCATCCTTCAAGTAAGGGATGAGCATCCCCTGTCCCCCTCCCCCCTCCCCAGAGTAATCTGTGAGTAAGCCTGGAGCAGACCCTGCGCAGGTGCCAGGCGAGGGTGGGGCCGGGGGCGGGGCCGGGGGCGGAGCTCTGACCCTGCCTTGTCTCTCCCCTTCCTCTGCCACCGCCCACAGGAGCAGCTCACGGTAAAGTCCTTCTGCCTTCGTCTTCCTCCTGTCCCACTCTTCCTTCTCTCCCCCTTCCTTCTCTCCCCCTTCCTTCTCTCCCCCTTCCTTCTCTCCCCCTTCCTTCTCTCCCCCTTCCTTCTCTCCCCCTTCCTTCTCTCCCCCTTCCTTCTCTCCCCCTTCCTTCTCTCCCCCTTCCTTCTCTCCCCCTTCCTTCTCTCCCCCTTCCTTCTCTCCCCCTTCCTTCTCTCCCCCTTCCTTCTCTCCCCTTCCTTCTCTCCCCCTTCCTTCTCTCCCCCTTCCTTCTCTCCCCCTTCCTTCTCTCCCCCTTCCTTCTCTCCCCCTTCCTTCTCTCCCCCTTCCTTCTCTCCCCCTTCCTTCTCTCCCCTTCCTTCTCTCCCCTTCCTTCCTTCTCTCCCCCTTCCTTCTCTCCCCCTTCCTTCTCTTCTCTCTCCCCTTCCTTCTCTCCCCTTCCTTCTCTCCCCCTTCCCTCTCCCCTTCCTTCTCTCCCCCTTCCTTCTCTCCCCTTCCTTCTCTCCCCTTCCTTCTCTCCCCTTCCTTCTCTCCCCCTTCCTTCTCTCCCCTTCCTTCTCTCCCCTTCCTTCTCTCCCCCTTCCTTCTCTCCCCCTTCCTTCTCTCCCCCTTCCTTCTCCCCCTCTCCCCCTTCCTTCTCTCCCCCTTCCTTCTCTCCCCCTTCCTTCTCTCCCCTTCCTTCTCTCTCCCCTTCCTTCTCTCCCCTTCCTTCTCTCCCCCTCTCCTTCTCTCTCCCCCTTCCTTCTCTCCCCTTCCTTCTCTCCCCTTCCTTCTCTCCCCCTTCCTTCTCTCCCCTTCCTTCTCTCCCCCTTCCTTTCTCCCCTTCCTTCTCTCCCCCTTCCTTCTCTCCCCTTCCTTCTCTCCCCCTTCCTTCTCTCCCCCTTCCTTCTCTCCCCCCTCTCCCCTTCCTTCTCTCCCCTTCCTTCTCTCCCCCTTCCTTCTCTCCCCTTCCTTCTCTCCCCCTTCCTTCTCTCCCCCTTCCTTCTCTCCCCCTTCCTTCTCTCCCCTTCCTTCTCTCCCCCTTCCTTCTCTCCCCCTTCCTTCTCTCCCCTTCCTTCTCCTTCCTTCCTCCCCTCTTCCTCCTCTTCCTCCTCCCGTCCTCCTCCTCCTGTTCTCCTCTTCCTCCTCTTCCTCCTCCCGTCCTCCTCCTCCTGTTCTCCTCTTCCTCCTCTTCCTCCTCCCGTCCTCCTCCTCCTGTTCTCCTCTTCCTCCTCTTCCTCCTCCCGTCCTCCTCCTCCTCCCACCCTCTCCCTCCTCCTGTCCTCCTGGTCCTCGTGCTCTCCTCGTGCTCATGGTCTCACCTCGCTCCCTCCCCTCCCCCGGCCTTCCTCTCCCCGCCCCCCAAAACCAGCCTCAGAGACCCGGGCCTGGGGGGGATGAGGGGGAGGGTCTCAGCCTCATGCCCGCTCGGGGACAGGAGGGGTCAGGACCCCCCCACCCCCCCCACCCCCCCCCGCGCGGGTCCTGCTGCACCACCCCCGAGCCACCACCCGGGGGCGCTCCAAGTCTCTCTGCGTCCCTTCCCCCCGGCGCGCAGAGGCAGCAGCAAGGGGAAGGACATCAACACCATCAAGTCCCTGCGGGTCCTCCGCGTCCTGCGGCCTCTGAAGACCATCAAGAGGTTGCCCAAGCTCAAGGTGAGAGCTTGGGAAGGGTTTTTTTTAGGAGGGGGGGGGGGAGAAGGGAGGAGGTTTTGTGTGTCCCCTCCTCCCCTCCCATCACCACCCCCTTGGTGCTCCTCCCCAGGCTGTCTTTGACTGCGTGGTGAACTCCCTGAAGAATGTGCTGAACATCCTCATTGTCTACATGCTCTTCATGTTCATCTTCGCCGTGGTGGCCGTGCAGCTCTTCAAGGGGAAGTTCTTCTACTGCACTGACGAGTCCAAGGAGTTCATGAAGGACTGCAGGTAGCACCAGGGCTGCCAGCCTGGCCCCCACCCGGACCTGCAGGGGAAGGGGAGGCAGCCAGTGGGAGCTGGAGGGGAAGGGAAGGCAGCCAGGGGGAGATGGAGGGAAGGGAAGGCATCCAGGGGGAGTTGGAGGTGGGGGAAGGCATCCAGAGGGAGATGGAGGGGAGAGAAGGCATCCAGAGGGAGATGGAGGGGAGAGAAGGCATCCAGAGGGAGCTTGGAGAGAAAATAAGGCATCTAGGGGGACTTGGAAGGGAAGGCATCCAGAGGGAGCTGGAGGTGGGGGAAGGCAACCAGAGGGAGATGGAGGGGAGAGAAGGCATCCAGAGGGAGATGGAGGGGAGAGAAGGCATCCAGAGGGAGCTGGAGGGGAGAGAAGGCATCCAGAGGGAGCTGGAGGGGAGAGAAGGCAGCCAGAGGGAGATGGAGGGGAGAGAAGGCAGCCAGAGGGAGCTTGGAGAGAAAATAAGGCATCTAGGAGGACTTGGAAGGGAAGGCATCCAGAGGGAGCTGGAAAGGAAGGCATCCAGAGGGAGCTGGAGGGAAGGGAAGGCAGCCAGAGGGAGATGGAGGGGAGGGAAGGCAGCCAGAGGGAGCTGGAGGTGGGGGAAGGCAGCCAGAGGGAGCTGGAGGAGGGAAGGCAGCCAGAGGGAGCTGGAGGGGAGGGAAGGCAGCCAGAGGGAGCTGGAGGGGAGGGAAGGCAGCCAGGGGGAGATGGAGGGAAGGGAAGGCATCCAGGGGGAGTTGGAGGTGGGGGAAGGCATCCAGAGGGAGATGGAGGGGAGAGAAGGCAGCCAGAGGGAGATGGAGGGGAGGGAAGGCAGCCAGAGGGAGCTGGAGGTGGGGGAAGGCAGCCAGAGGGAGCTGGAGGGGAGGGAAGGCAGCCAGAGGGAGCTGGAGGGGAGGGAAGGCATCCAGAGGGAGCTGGAGGGGAGGGAAGGCAGCCAGAGGGAGCTGGAGGGGAGGGAAGGCATCCAGGGGCAGCTGGAAGGGACCTGGAAGGGACCAGAAGGCATCCAGGGGGAGCTGGAAGGGACCAGAGGGCATCCAGGGTGGTGAGACCCTGGCAGGGGCTGCCCAGGGAGGTGGTGGAGGTCCCATCCCTGCCCCCAGGCTGGAGGTGGCTCTGGGCATCCTGTCCCTGTGCCCCTGCCAGGCTCGGAGGGGGGGGTGGGCTGACCCTCGGGAGAGCAAACCCGGGGCGGGGATGGGGGAGACGATCCTGGGCTGGCTGCTTCGGTGCCAGCAGCAGGGCAGTGCCTCGGGTGCCTCCCGTGCCAGCCCTTTGGGGACACCTGTGGCAGGTGCCAGGCCCTGAGATGTGCCAGTCGGGGGGGTGGGGGGCATGGGGGGTGGGAGGAGGGGAGAGCAGAAGCTCCTGGAAGGTCCTTTCCCAGCCTCTGCGGCTCTGCGATCGCTTTCTGCCACCGGGCTGCCCCGGGGAGGGGGCTGGCCGGAGGGGGCGGTCCCCAGCCTCATGCCACCCCCTCCCTCCTCTTCCTCCCGCCCCAGGGGGGAGTACCTGGTGTACGAGAAGGACAATGAGGTGAAGGCCCAGAAGAGGGAGTGGAAGAAGTACGACTTCCACTACGACAACGTCCTCTGGGCCCTGCTCACCCTCTTCACCGTCTCCACCGGCGAGGGGTGGCCACAGTAAGGACCTGCGGGGACCAGGAGGCTGGGGAGGGGCCACGGTGGGACCACCCCCGCCCCCTGCTCCACCCCTCTCCTTTGTGCCTCCTCCCCCCCTCCCCAAGGGTCCTCAAGCACTCGGTGGATGCCACCTACGAGAACCAGGGCCCCAGCCCCGGGTACCGCATGGAGATGTCCATCTTCTACGTCGTCTACTTCGTGGTCTTCCCTTTCTTCTTCGTCAACATCTTCGTGGCCTTGATCATCATCACCTTCCAGGAGCAGGGGGACAAGATGATGGAGGAGTACAGCCTGGAGAAGAACGAGGTGGCCCCCTCCCCTCCCCGAGCCCCCTCCTGGGCATGGCTGGGGGGGATGGGCACTGAGGTTCCCTGAGCCCCTCCTGGGCATGGGGCACTGAGGTGCCCCCCCGAGCACCTCCTGGGCATGGGGCATTGAGGTGCCCCCCCGACCCCCTTCTTGGCATGGGGCACTGAGGTGCTGCCAGCAGAGCCCCTCCTTGGCATGGGACATGGAGGCGCCCCCCCGAGCCCCTCCTTGGCATGGGACATGGAGGTGTCACCCCCTGAGCCCCTTCTTGGCATGGGGCACTGAGGTGCTGCCAGCAGAGCCTTTACTTGGCTTGGGGCACTGAGGTTCCCCCCCTGAGCCCCTCCTTGGCATGGGGCACTGAGGTGCCCCCCCGACCCCCTTCTTAGCATGGGGCACTGAGGTTCCCCCCCTGAGCCCCTCCTTGGCATGGGACATGGAAGTGTCACCCCCTGACCCTCTTCTTGGCATGGGGCACTGAGGTGCCACCTGCAGAGCCCCTCCTGGGCATGGGGCATTGAGGTGCCCCCCCGACCCCCTTCTTGGCATGGGACACTGAGGTTCCCCCCCTGAGCCCCTCCTTGGCATGGGGCACTGAGGTGCCACCAGCCGAGCACCTCCTGGGCATGGGGCATTGAGGTGCCCCCCCGACCCCCTTCTTGGCATGGGGCACTGAGGTGCTGCCAGCAGAGCCCCTCCTTGGCATGGGACATGGAGGCGCCCCCCTGAGCCCCTTCTTGGCATGGGGCACTGAGGTGCTGCCAGCAGAGCCTTTACTTGGCTTGGGGCACTGAGGTTCCCCCCCTGAGCCCCTCCTTAGCATGGGGCATTGAGGTGCCCCCCCGACCCCCTTCTTAGCATGGGACACTGAGGTTCCCCCCCCGAGCCCCTCCTTGGCATGGGGCACTGAGGTTCCCCCCCGAGCACCTCCTGGGCATGGGGCATTGAGGTGCCCCCCCGACCCCCTTCTTGGCATGGGGCACTGAGGTGCCACCAGCAGAGCCCCTTCTTGGCATGGGACACTGAGATGCCACCCCCTGACCCCCTCCTTGGCATCTTTGTCGGGGTGGGGACCCCACCAGACCCCTCCTTGGCTGGGGTGGGGACACTGAGGTGCCACCACCAGACCCTTTCTTGACCCCAAGGGTGCCAGCACCACACATCTGGGCATCATTTCTGGGGTGGGGACACTCCCAGACCCCTTTCTCGACACCCAGCTGCCACCCCCAGCCTCCTTCTTGACCTCTTGCTTGGGGGGAGGTAGGGACACCTGGGGCAGGTCCTGGGGCATCATCTCCCTGTCCCTTTCCCCCCCACCCCGGCAGAGGGCCTGCATCGACTTTGCCATCAGTGCCAAGCCCCTGACCCGGCACATGCCCCAGAACCGGCAGAGCTTCCAGTACCGCATGTGGCAGTTCGTGGTGTCCCCCCCCTTCGAGTACACCATCATGGCCATGATCGCCCTCAACACCATCGTCCTCATGATGAAGGTCAGCACCGAGGGCTCCTGACGGGACCTGCCCCCTCCGCCCGGGACCTGCCCCCTCCGCCCGGGACCTGCCCCCTCCGCCCGGGACCTGCCCCCTCCGCCCGGGTCCTGCCCCCTCCGCCCGGGTCCTGCCCCCTCCGGCCGGGACCTGCCCCCTCCGGCAGGCTCCTGACAGCTCTCGGGCCGGGTCCTGCCCCCTCCGGCCGGGACCTGCCCCCTCCGGCAGGCTCCTGACAGCTCCCGGGCCGGGTCCTGCCCCCTCCGGCCGGGTCCTGCCCCCTCCGGCCGGCTCCTGCCCCCTCCGGCCGGCTCCTGTTCCCTCCGGCCGGCTCCTGTTCCCTGCGGCCGGGACTTGCCCCCTCCGGCCGGCTCCTGTCCCCTTCAGCCGGGCCCCGAGGGGGTTTGGCTTCCTCCTCCGGGATCTCTTCCGTGCCCTGGCTCCATCCCTGTGGCGCTTGGTTCATCCTGGCCTGGCCCTCCCTGTCCCGCCAGGACCCCTCCCCATCCCCGGATCCATCCCTGTCCTCCTGGGGTGGGACCCTGCATCCGTCCTATCCCATCCCTCCCTGTCACCCTGGGACTCGTCTCTGTCCCCTGTCCTTTGTCCCTATCCCTGTGCCTGTCCCCCGTCCCTGTCGCTGTCCCCTGTCCCCACACCCTGCTGTCCCCTGTCGCTGTCCCCTGTCGCTGTCCCCATGCTCTACTATCCCTTGTCCCCACCTCTGTCCCCGCCCCCATCCCCATCGCTGTCCCCCGTCCCTGTCACTGTCCCCTGTCGCTGTCCCCTCTCACTGTCCCTTGTCCCTGTGGCTGTCCCCTGTCCCCACGCCCTGCTGTCCCCTGTGGCTGTCCTCTGTCCCCTGTGGCTGTCCTCTGTCCCCTGTGCCTACCCCTGTCGCTGTCCCCTGTCGCTGTCCCCTGTCGCTGTCCCCATGCTCTACTATCCCTTGTCCCCACTCCTGTCCCCATCCCCATCGCTGTCCCCCGTCCCTGTCGCTGTCCCCTGTCGCTGTCCCTTGTCCCTGTGGCTGTCCCCTGTCCCCTGTGGCTGTCCCCTGTGGCTGTCCCCTGTCCCTTGTCCCTGTCGCTGTCCCTTGTCCCTGTGGCTGTTCCCTGTCCCCTCTCGCTGTCCCCTGTGGCTGTCCCCTGTCCCCACGCCCTGCTGTCCCCTGTGGCTGTCCCCTGTGGCTGTCCCCTGTCCCTTGTCCCTGTCGCTGTCCCTTGTCCCTGTGACTGTTCGCTGTCCCCTGTGGCTGTCCCCTGTCCCCACGCCCTGCTGTCCCCTGTGGCTGTCCCCTGTCCCTTGTCCCTGTGGCTGTTCCCTGTCCCCTGTCGCTGTCCCTTGTCCCTGTGGCTGTCCCCTGTCCCCACGCCCTGCTGTCCCCTGTGGCTGTCCCCTGTGGCTGTCCCCTGTCCCTTGTCCCTGTCCCTTGTCCCTGTGGCTGTTCCCTGTCCCCTCTCGCTGTCCCTTGTCCCTGTGGCTGTTCCCTGTCCCCACGCCCTGCTGTCCCCTGTGGCTGTCCCCTGTCCCCATGCCCTGCTGTCCCCTGTGGCTGTCCCCTGTCCCTTGTCCCTGTGGCTGTTCCCTGTCCCCTGTGGCTGTCCCCTGTCCCTTGTCCCTGTGGCTGTTCCCTGTCCCCTGTCGCTGTCCCATGTGGCTGTTCCCTGTCCCCTGTGGCTGTCCCCTGTCGCTGTCCCTTGTCCCTGTGGCTGTCCCCTGTCCCCACGCCCTGCTGTCCCCCCACAGTTCTACGACGCCTCTGACGCCTATGAGTACGTCCTGAAGATGTTCAACAACGTCTTCACCTCTCTCTTCTCGCTCGAGTGTCTGCTCAAGATCATGGCCTTCGGGGTGCTGGTACGAGGGCACCCCCCCGGGCACCCCAGGGCACAGCTGCCAACCCCCCCCGGGCACCCCAGGGCACAGCTGCTGCCCCCCCCGGGCACCCCAGGGCACAGCTGCCACCATGCAGCAGGGCCTGGGGAGGTCCTGGGGCAGGGGTGCTGGTGGGATCCAGTGCAGGGATCCTGTGATCTGGTGCAGGGTTGTTGGTGGGATCCTGGGATATGTTTCAGGGTTGTTGGTGGGATCCTGGGATCTGTTGCAGGGTTGCTGGTGGGATCTTGGGATCCCAGGATCCCTGGGATCCTGGTTCTTGGTGGGATCCTGGGATATGTTTCAGGGTTGCTGGGGGGATCATAGGATCTGGCACAGGGATCCTGGGGTCTGGTGCAGGGATCCTGGTGGGATCCTGGGATCTGGTGCAGGGCTGTTGGTGGGATCTTGGGATCCCAGGATCCCTGGGATCCTGGTTGCTGGTGGGATCCTGGTGGGATCCTGGGATCTGTTGCAAGGTTGCTGGTGGGATCTTGGGATCCCAGGATCCCTGGGATCCTGGTTGCTGGTGGGATCCTGGGATCTGATGCAGGAATCCTGGTGGGATCCTGGGATCTGTTGCAAGGTTGCTGGTGGGATCTTGGGATCCCAGGATCCCAGGGATCCTGGTTCTTGGTGGGATCCTGGGATATGTTTCAGGGTTGCTGGGGGGATCCTGGGATCTGGTGCAGGGTTGTTGGGGGGATCCTGGGATCTGGTGCAGGGTTGTTGGTGGGATCCTGTGGTCTGATGCAGGGGTCCTGGAGGGATCCTGGGGTCTGGGGTAGGGCTGCTTGTGGGATCCTGGGGTCTGGTGCAGGGATCCTGGTGGGATCCTGGGATCTGGTGCAGGGCTGTTGGTGGGATCTTGGGATCCCAGGATCCTGGTGGGATCCTCGTTGCTGGTGGGATCCTGGGATCTGGCACAGGGATCCTGGTGTGATCCTGGGGTCTGGTGCAGGGGTCCTGGAGGGATCCTGGAATCCTGGTAGCAGGGCTGTTGGTGGGATCTTGGGATCCAGGGTTGCTGGTGGAATGCTGGGATCTGTTGCAGGGTTGCTGGTGGGATCCTGGGGTCTGGTGCAGGGTTGTTGGTGGGATCCTGGGGTCTGATGCAGGGGTCCTGGAGGGATCCTGGGGTCTGGGGTAGGGTTGCTTGTGGGATCCTGGGGTCTGATGCAGGGGTCCTGGAGGGATCCTGGGATCTGGGGTAGGGTTGCTTGTGGGATCCTGGGGTCTGATGCAGGGGTCCTGGAGGGATCCTGGGGTCTGGGGTAGGGTTGCTTGTGGGATCCTGGGGTCTGATGCAGGGGTCCTGGAGGGATCCTGGGATCTGGTAACAGGACCCCCCCCCCGGCCTCACCTCCTCCCCCCGCCCCCCGTTCTCCCCCCTCCCCAGAACTACTTCCGCGACGCCTGGAACGTCTTCGACTTCGTGACGGTGCTGGGCAGCATCACAGACATCCTGGTGACGGAGTTCGGGGTAGGCGGCGCCCAAACCCCCCACCCCCACCCCCCCCCCCCAAGCTCCACCCCTCCCCCTCGGTCAGAGGCGGCAGCCGCTGCCCCTGGGCGCAGAGCGGGTGGCACCTCCCCTCCCCCCCCCCCCCTTCCCCAGAACAACTTCATCAACCTGAGCTTCCTGCGGCTGTTCCGCGCCGCGCGGCTGATCAAGCTGCTGCGCCAGGGCTACACCATCCGCATCCTGCTCTGGACCTTCGTCCAGTCCTTCAAGGTGCCGCCCCCCAGACACCCCTCAGCCTTCAGACACCTCCACCCCACCCCCCACCCCCCCAAAAGGTGAGGGGGGATGGCGGGCGAGCCCCCCGGCAGGGCCGGTAACCAGCGCCCCGCTCGGTGCCCAGGCGCTGCCCTACGTCTGCCTGCTCATCGCGATGCTCTTCTTCATCTACGCCATCATCGGCATGCAGGTGAGGGGGGCGCCGGCCCCCGAGACCCCCGACCCTGGCACCCAACCCCCCCACCCCACCCCCAAGCCCTGAGCCAGCTTGTGCCCCCACCCCACCCCTCCCCCCACCGCGCACACAAAGGTCTTTGGCAACATTGGCATCGAGGAGGAGGATGAGGACTCTGCCATCACCCAGCACAACAACTTCCGCACCTTCTTCCAGGCCCTGATGCTGCTCTTCAGGTGAGGCCTGGCACGGTGCCACCCGCTGCCACCTAGTGCCACCCCAGTGCTACCTGGTGCCGTGCCGGTTGTGACCCCCCCCGGTGCCACTCAGTGCCACTCAATGCCACCCAGTGCCGTGCTGGTTGTGTCCCCCCCACTGCCACCCAGTGCGACCCGGTGCCATGCCAGTTGTGTCCCCCCCAGTACCACCCAGTGCCACCTGCTGCCATGCCAGTTGTGACCCCCCCCGATGCCACCCACTGCCATGCTGGTTGCGTCCCCCTCACTGCCACCCAGTGCCACCTGCTGCCATGCCAGTTGTGAGCCACCCAGTGCCACCCAGTGCTACCCAGTGCCACCCGGTGCCATGCCAGTTGTGTCCCCCCCAGATGCCACCCAGTGCCACTCAGTGTCACCCAGTGCTACTCAGTGCCACCCAGTGCCGTGCTGGTTGTGTGCCACCTGGTGCCATGCCAGTTGTGTCCCCCCCGGTGCCACCCAGTGCCACCCAGTGCTACCCAGTTCCACCTGGTGCCACCTGCTGCCATGCCGGTTGTGACCCCCCCGATGCCACCTGGTGCTACCCACTGCCACCCCAGTGCCACCCGGTGCCATGCCAGTTGTGTCCCCCCCCGATGCCACCCGATGCCACCCAAGTGCCACTCAATGCCACTCAGTGCCATGCCAATTGTGCCCTCCCCACCCCCAGTGCCACTCAGTACCATCCAGTGCCACCCAATGCCATCCAGTGCCACCCAGTGCCACCCAGTGCCATGATGGTGCCCTTCCCCTCCAGTGCCACTCAGTGCCACTCACTGCTACCCAGTGCCACCCACTGCCATGCCAGTTGTGCCCTCCCCCCCAGTGCCACCCAATGCCACCCAGCGCCACACAGGTTGTGTGTCCCACCCAGTGCCACCCAATGCCACCCAGTGCCATGCCTGCATGTCCCCTTGGGACAGTCCCATCACTGCCCAGGGGCTACCCAGTGTGCCCTGCTCCTTGCCAGTCTACCCTTCAGTGCCACCCTTGGTGCCCAGCTCCTTGCCAACCTCCCTTTCAGTACCACCCTTGGTGCCCAGCTCCTTGCCAACCTCCCTTTCAGTGCCACCCTTGGTGCCCAGCTCCTTGCCAACCTCCCTTTCAGTGCCACCCTTGGTGCCCAGCTCCTTGCCAACCTCCCTTTCAATGCCACCCTTGATGCCCAGCTCCTTACCAACCTCCCTTTCAATGCCACCCTTGGTGCCCAGCTCCTTGCCAACCTCCCTTTCAGTGCCACCCTTGGTGCCCAGCTCCTTGCCAACCTCCCTTTCAATGCCACCCTTGGTGCCCAGCTCCTTGCCAACCTCCCTTTCAATGCCACCCTTGCTGCCCAGCTCCTTGCCAACCTCCCTTTCAATGCCACCCTTGGTGCCCAGCTCCGTGCCAACCTCCCTTTCAATGCCACCCTTGGTGCCCAGCTCCTTGCCAACCTCCCTTTCAGTGCCACCCTTGCTGCCCAGCTCCTTGCCAACCTCCCTTTCAATGCCACCCTTGGTGCCCAGCTCCGTGCCAACCTCCCTTTCAATGCCGCCCTTGCTGCCCAGCTCCTTACCAACCTCCCTTTCAGTGCCACCCTTGGTGCCCAGCTCCTTGCCAACCTCCCTTTCAATGCCACCCTTGGTGCCCAGCTCCTTGCCAACCTCCCTTTCAGTGCCACCCTTGCTGCCCAGCTCCTTGCCAACCTCCCTTTCAATGCCACCCTTGGTGCCCAGCTCCTTGCCAACCTCCCTTTCAGTGCCACCCTTGGTGCCCAGCTCCGTGCCCACCTCCCCTTCCACGCCACCCTTAGTCCCCCTCCCTCCCTCCCTCCCTCCCCACGCCCCCAGCCCTGCCCCGGTCCCCCAGCTCCGCCTTTCCCCCCTCCCCCCGCCCAGCCTCCCGCCTCGCCCTCCCCTCTGCCGGGCCGGTGCCCACCCGCGGCGGTGCCCACCCTGTGCCACAGGAGTGCCACCGGGGAGGCCTGGCACGAGATCATGCTGTCCTGCCTGAGCGGCAAACCCTGCGACCAGAACTCCGGCATCAAGGAGGACGAATGCGGCAACGAGTTCGCCTACTTCTACTTCGTCTCCTTCATCTTCCTCTGCTCCTTCCTGGTGGGCCTGGGGGCGGGGAGAGGGTCCTCGATGTGGGGAGGGGTCTCTGATGTGGGGAGGGGTCTGTAATTTGGGGAGGGGTCTCTAATTTGGGGACGGGGTCTCTGATGTGGGGAGGGGTCTGTGATTTGGGGAGGGGTCTCTAATTTGGGGATGGGGTCTGTAATTTGGAGAGGGGTCTGTAATTTGGGGAGGGGTCTCTAATTTGGGGACGGGGTCTCTGATGTGGGGAGGGGTCTCTAATTTGGGGACGGGGTCTGTAGTTTGGGGAGGGGTCTCTGATGTGGGGAGGGGTCTCTGATGTGGGGAGGGGTCTGTGATTTGGGGAGGGGTCTGTAATTTGGGGAGGGGTCTCTAATTTGGGGACGGGGTCTGTAATTTGGGGAGGGGTCTGTAATTTGGGGACGGGGTCTCTGATGTGGGGAGGGGTCTGTGATTTGGGGAGGGTCTCTAATTTGGGGACGGGGTCTCTGATGTGGGGAGGGGTCTGTAATTTGGGGAGGGGTCTGTAATTTGGGGAGGGGTCTCTGCAGATGCTGAACCTCTTCGTGGCAGTCATCATGGACAACTTCGAGTACCTGACTCGGGACTCCTCCATCCTGGGCCCGCACCACCTGGACGAGTACGTCAGGGTCTGGGCCGAGTACGACCCTGCCGCATGGTAAGGACCCCCCCCCGCGGTGAGGACCCAACCCCCGGTAAAGATCTCCCCTGAGTGAAGACCCTCCCCCAGTAAGGATCTCCCCTCAGTAAGGACCCCCCTCCCTGTAAGGACCCCCCCTCGGTAAGGCCCCCTCCCCAGTAAGGACCCCCCCCCCCCCTGTAACCATCTCCCCTCAGTAAGGACCCCCCCGCAGTAAGGACGCCCCCTCGGGAAGGACTTTGTAGTGAGGACCCCCTCGGTAAGGACCCCCACCCATTAAGGAACCCCCTCAGTAAGGACCCCCAGTAAGGACCCCCGGTAATGATCTCCCCCATTAAGGACCCCCCAGTAAGGACCCCCGGTAATGATCTCCCTTCAGTAAGGACCCCCCCCATTAAGGACCCCCCCATTAAGGACCCCCTCAGTAAGGACCCCCCCATTAAGGACTTCCCCCCATTAAAGACCCCCACAGTAAGGACCCCCTCATTAAGGACTTCCCCTCAGTAAGGACCCTCCTCAATAAGGACCCCCCCGTAAGGACCCCCCCCAGGGGTGTCCCAGGTGGTGGTTTTGTGGGGAGGGGACCCCCCTCGGTCTGGATCCCCCCCTCCCGGTTTAGGTCTCCCCCCTCACGGCCTGGGGAGGTCTCCCCCTCCCCCGGCATGGTCTGGGGAGGGGGACCCCCGGCACGGCCTGGGGAGGGTGTCCCCCCATGGTGGGGGGGTCTCTTTCCCCCACCCCGGCACGGCCTGGGGAGGGGGTCCTCCTCCCCGGCATGGTCTGGGAGGGTCTCTGCTTCCCCACCCCCCGGTCTGGCTCCCCCGGCACGGCCTGGGAAGGGTCCTTTTCCCTCCCAGGCCTAGGGAGGGGTCTCTGCTCCCCCCCCCCGGCATGGTCTGGGGAGGGGTCTCTACTCCCCCCCCCGCGGCACAGCCCTGCGAGGGGTCTCTGCTCCTCCCCCCCCGGCATGGCCTTGGGAGGGGTCTCTGCTCCTCCCCCACCCGGCACGGCCTGGGGAGGGGTCTCTGCTCCCCACCCCCCAGGAACTGCTCCTTACTGCTCTATACAGGGATGAAGCTGGGGGGCGGGGCGGGGCGGGGCGCTCCAGCTCTTCCTGCAGCCCCCTCCCCACATTGTGCCGAGCTGGGATGAGTGGGAATGGAGCTGGGCAGGGGGCTTCACCTCTTCCTGCAGCCCCCTCCCCAAATCCCACTGGTCTGGACTGGTCCATACTGGAGTTGAATCCGGGGGGGGGCTGCCCCTTTCCCCCGACCCCAACCCCCTCCGGGGCGGGGTGGGGGAGGGCAGGGAGGGCTCTGAACCTCCAAGCCCCCTCCTCACTTTTCTTTCCCCTCTTCCTGCCAAGCCCCTGCAGCCTCCAGCCCTTGGGGGTCTTGGGGGATCTACTGGAGACCCCCCCCGGGGGGGGGTCCACCACTCCCCCCACCCCAAATCCCTCCAGCGTGGGAGGAAGGAGGCAGGGAGGGCTCCGAACCTCCCACCCCCAAGCCCCCTCCTCACTTTTCTTTCCCCTCTTCCTGCCAAGCCCCCGCAGCCTCCAACCCTTTGGGGGTCTTCCGAGGGGGTCTCCATGGATCTAAAGAAGCCAAGGAGGGGGGGGGGCTCCACCTCTCCCCCTCCACTCCGAGGCAGGGAGGCAAGAAAGGCTCCGAACCTCCCACTCCAAGCCCCCTCCTCACTTTTCTTTCCCCTCTTCCTGCCAAGCCCCCGCAGCCTCCAACCCTTTGGGGGTCTTCCGAGGGGGTCTCCATGGATCTAAAGAAGCCAAGGAGGGGGGGGGGCTCCACCTCTCCCCCCCCTCCACTCCGAGGCAGGGAGGCAAGAAAGGCTCCGAACCTCCCACTCCAAGCCCCCTCCTCACTTTTCCTTCCCCTTTCCCAGCCGAGCCCCCGCAGCCTCCACCCCTTGGGGGTCTTCACGGATCTAATGGAGACCCCCCGGGGGCACATCTCCCCCTCCTCTACTCCCCCTAAATTTTGGGGCGGGGTGGGGAGGGGAGGGAGGGCTCCAGACCTCGCGCTCTGAGCCCCCTCCTCACTTTTCTTTCCCCTCTTCCTGCCAAGCCCCAGCAGCCTCCACCCCTTGGGGGTCTTGGCAGATCCAATGGAGACCCCCCCCGGGGGGGGTGGGGAGGGGTCCACCTCTCCCCCCATCCTCGACTCCCCCCACCCCAACCCACTTCGGGGCGGGACGGGGAAGCAGGAAGGGCTCCGAACGTCCCTCTCCAAGCCCCCTCCTCGCTTTTCTTTCCCCTCTTCCTGCCAAGCCCCCGCAGCCTCCACCCCTTGGGGGTCTTCACGGATCTAATGGAGACCCCCGGGGTGGGAGGGGTCTATCTCTCCCCCCATCCTCAACTCCCCCCACCCCAACCCACTCCGGGGCGGGACGGGGAAGCAGGAAGGGCTCCGAACCTCCCGCTCCAAACCCCCTCTCGCTTTTCTCTCCCCTCTTCCTGCCAAGCCCCCGCAGCCTCCACCCCTTGGGGGTCTTGGCAGATCCAAAGGAGACCCCCCCCGGGGGGGGTGGGGAGGGGTCCACCTCTCTCCCCATCCTCGACTCCCCCCACCCCAACCCACTCCGGGGCGGGACGGGGAAGCAGGAAGGGCTCCGAACCTCCCGCTCCAAGCCCCCTCCTCTCTTTTCCTTCCCCTCTTCCTGCCAAGCCCCCGCAGCCTCCACCCCTTGGGGGTCTTGGCGGCTCTAAAGGAGGCCTTCCCCGCGCCCCCTCCCCTCACCCCCCCCCCCCCCTTCCAGCGAAGACCCCCGCCCCAAATACTAACGCCCGCGTTGTTCTCTTGCAGCGGCCGCATTCACTATAAGGACATGTACAGTTTATTGCGGGTTATCTCGCCCCCTGGGCTTAGGCAAGAAATGCCCCCATAGGGTGGCCTGCAAGGTCAGCGCCCCCTCCCCAAAACAAACCACCACGACCCTCCCGGGACCTCCCCCTCCCCCCGTGAATGCTGCTTATGGAGCGGATATATATAGAGCACTATATATATATGGACCAGCCCCGCCCCCGGCCGCCCCCGCCCAGCCGTGCCCCGGACCAGCCCGGACCGGTCGGACCCCTCCGACTCCCCCTGAGCAAACAGCATGGAGCGCCCCCACCACCACCACCTCCACCCCCCACCACCTTCCATCCCCCTCCTCACCTTTCCCCGCCCCCAACTCCTCAATCATCATCATCCTCCTCTTCACCTCGACCCCCTCCTCCCCTCCCCTTTTCTCTCTCCCCCTCCCCCAATCCCCTCTGCCCCCCTCCCATGCAAACCTCGAGGGGGTGCATGGAAAAGGCGATCCTGAAAGACACACCCCCCCCCCAAAATAAAACTGAAAGGACCCCCAAAGCCCTCCTGGGGGAAGCAGCTCCCGGGGGGGGGGAGGGGAGGAAGTTTTGGGGCATTTTGGGGCATTTTTTGGTGGTTTTTTTTCCCCCCCCTTCCTTTTCTTTTTTCCCGGGGGGGCTGCCCCTGGCCTCTGCCTTCTCTCCCCTCCCTCCTGGGGGGTTTTTAAGTTGTTTTCCTCTCTTTTGACGATTTCCTTTCTGGCTTTTTTTCTTTTGAGTCCTGATTGAGTTCTTTTTGCTTCTCTCATCGATTTGTGGTTGATTTGGGTTCGATTATCGCTGATTGCTTTGATTGATTTCCAATCAGTTCCGTTGGGTTTGGTTTCTTCCCCCCCCAAATTTTTCTTTTTGCCTTATTTTTATGTCTTTCTTAATTTCTTTTTAATTCTTCTTTTTAATTTACTTCTTCCTCATTTTCATTTACTTTTTCCTTCTTTCTCCTTTTCCTTTCTCCTTCCTTCTTTCTCCTTCCTTCTTTCTCCTTCCTTCTTTCTCCTTCCTTCTTCTCCTTCCTTCTTTCTCCTTCCTTCCTTCTCCTTCCTTCCTTCTCCTTCCTTCCTTCTCCTTCCTTCCTTCTCCTTCCTTCCTTCTCCTTCCTTCCTTCTCCTTCCTTCCTTCTCCTTCCTTCCTTCTCCTTCCTTCCTTCTCCTTCCTTCCTTCTCCTTCCTTCCTTCTCCTTCCTTCCTTCTCCTTCCTTCCTTCTCCTTCCTTCCTTCTCCTTCCTTCCTTCTCCTTCCTTCCTTCTCCTTCCTTCCTTCTCCTTCCTTCCTTCTCCTTCCTTCCTTCTCCTTCCTTCCTTCTCCTTCCTTCCTTCTCCTTCCTTCCTTCTCCTTCCTTCCTTCTCCTTCCTTCCTTCTCCTTCCTTCCTTCTCCTTCCTTCCTTCTCCTTCCTTCCTTCTCCTTCCTTCCTTCTCCTTCCTTCCTTCTCCTTCCTTCTCCTTCCTTCTCCTTCCTTCTCCTTCCTTCTTCCTTCCTTCTTCCTTCCTTCTTCCTTCCTTCTCCTTCCTTCTCCTTCCTTCTTCCTTCCTTCTTCCTTCCTTCTTCCTTCCTTCTTCCTTCCTTCTTCCTTCCTTCTTCCTTCTCTCTCCTTCTCTCTCCTTCTCTCTCCTTCTCTCTCCTTCTCCTTCCTTCTCTCTCCTTCTCCTTCCTTCTCTCTCCTTCTCCTTCCTTCTTCCTTCTTTCTCCTTCCTTCCTTCCTTCGCCTTCCTTCCTTCCGCCCTTCCTTCCTTCGCCTTCCTTCCTTCGCCTTCCTTCTTTCTCCTTCCTTCTTTCTCCTTCCTTCTTTCTCCTTCCTTCTTTCTCCTTCCTTCTTTCTCCTTCCTTCCTTCTCCTTCCTTCCTTCTCCTTCCTTCCTTCTCCTTCCTTCTTCCTTCCTTCTTCCTTCCTTCTTCCTTCCTTCTTCCTTCCTTCTTCCTTCCTTCTTCCTTCCTTCTTCCTTCCTTCTTCCTTCCTTCTTCCTTCCTTCTTCCTTCTTTCTTCCTTCTCTCTCCTTCTCTCTCCTTCTCTCTCCTTCTCTCTCCTTCTCTCTCCTTCTCTCTCCTTCTCTCTCCTTCTCTCTCCTTCTCCTTCCTTCTCTCTCCTTCTCCTTCCTTCTCTCTCCTTCTCCTTCCTTCTCTCTCCTTCTCCTTCCTTCTCTCTCCTTCTCCTTCCTTCTCTCTCCTTCTCCTTCCTTCTCTCTCCTTCTCCTTCCTTCTCTCTCCTTCTCCTTCCTTCTCTCTCCTTCTCCTTCCTTCTCTCTCCTTCTCCTTCCTTCTCTCTCTCCTTCTCCTCTCTCTCTTCTCCTTCCTTCTCTCTCCTTCTCCTTCCTTCTCTCTCCTTCTCCTTCCTTCTCTCTCCTTCTCCTTCCTTCTCTCTCCTTCTCCTTCCTTCTTCCTTCTTTCTCCTTCCTTCCTTCCTTCGCCTTCCTTCCTTCGCCTTCCTTCCTTCGCCTTCCTTCCCTCGCCTTGCTTCGCCTTCTTTCCTTCTCCTTCCTTCTTTCTCTCTCCTTTCTCCTTCTCTCTCCTTCCTTCTCTCTCTCTCCTTCCTTCTCTCTCTCTCCTTCCTTCTCTCTCTCTCCTTCCTTCTCTCTCTCTCCTTCCTTCCTTCTCTCTCCTTCCTTCCTTCTCTCTCCTTCCTTCCTTCTCTCTCCTTCCTTCCTTCTCTCTCCTTCCTTCCTTCTCTCTCCTTCCTTCCTTCTCTCTCCTTCCTTCCTTCTCTCTCCTTCCTTCCTTCTCTCTCCTTCCTTCCTTCTCTCTCCTTCCTTCTCTCTCCTTCCTTCCTTCTCTCTCCTTCCTTCTCTCTCTCTTCTTCTTTCTCCTTCCCTCTCCTGCTTTCTCCTTCCTTCCTTCTCCTTCCTTCCTTCTTTCTCCTTCCCTCTCCTGCTTTCTCCTTCCTTCCTTCGCCTTCCTTCCTTCGCCTTCCTTCCTTCGCCTTCCTTCCTTCGCCTTCCTTCCCTCTCCTTCGCCTTCCTTCCCTCTCCTTCGCCTTCCTTCCCTCTCCTTCGCCTTCCTTCCCTCGCCTTGCTTCTGCTTCCCTCGCCTTGCTTCTGCTTCCCTCGCCTTGCTTCTGCTTCCCTCGCCTTGCTTCTGCTTCCCTCGCCTTGCTTCTCCTTCCCTCGCCTTGCTTCTCCTTCCCTCGCCTTGCTTCTCCTTCCCTCGCCTTGCTTCTCCTTCCCTCGCCTTGCTTCTCCTTCCCTCGCCTTGCTTCTCCTTCCCTCGCCTTGCTTCTCCTTCCCTCGCCTTGCTTCTCCTTCCCTCGCCTTGCTTCTCCTTCCCTCGCCTTGCTTCTCCTTCCCTCGCCTTGCTTCTCCTTCCCTCGCCTTGCTTCTCCTTCCCTCGCCTTGCTTCTCCTTCCCTCGCCTTGCTTCTCCTTCCTTGCTTCTCCTTCCTTCTCCTTCCTTCCTTCTCCTTCCTTCCTTCTCTCTCCTTTCTCCTTCCTTCCTTCTCTCTCCTTTCTCCTTCCTTCCTTCTCTCTCCTTTCTCCTTCTCTCTCCTTTCTCCTTCTCTCTCCTTTCTCCTTCTCTCTCCTTTCTCCTTCTCTCTCCTTCCTACTCTCTCCTTCCTACTCTCTCCTTCCTTCCTGCTTTCTCCTTCCTGCTTTCTCCTTCCTGCTTTCTCCTTCCTGCTTTCTCCTTCCTGCTTTCTCCTTCCTGCTTTCTCCTTCCCTCTCCTGCTTTCTCCTTCCTTCCTTCTCCTTCCTTCCTTCTCCTTCCTTCCTTCTCCTTCCTTCCTTCTCCTTCCTTCCTTCCTTCTCCTTCCTTCCTTCTCCTTCCTTCCTTCTCCTTCCTTCCTTCTCCTTCCTTCCTTCTCCTTCCTTCCTTCTCCTTCCTTCCTTCTCCTTCCTTCCTTCTCCTTCCTTCCTTCTCCTTCCTTCCTTCTCCTTCCTTCTTTTTCTTCTCTTTTTCTTTCTTTTCCCAAAATTTTTCCCTTAGTTTTCCTTATTTTAATTTTTCCTCATTTTTACTTCTTTTTCCCTGCTTTTACTTCTTTCCCCTTATTTTCTGAATTTATTTCTCCTTATTTTTCATTTCCTTGATATTTTTTCCCTTATATTATTTTTCCTTATTTTAATTTCATTTTCCTTACTTTTGTTTCTTTTTACTTTTTTCCTCCCTTATGTTATTTTCATTTTTTATGGTTTTCCTTCTTTTTTCCCCCCCTTTCTACATTGTTTTTCTTCCTTTTAAAATAATTATTTTCCCACTATTTCTTCTTTTAAATTATTTTCCTTTTTTTTGCCTTATTTTTTCCTTTTTTCATCTTTTTTTCCTTTCTTTTTTTCTTTGTTCCTTTTTTCCTTTTTTTCTTGTTTTCCCTTGTTTATTTTCCCTTTTTTCTTTTTTTTTTCCATTTTTTCCTTTTTTCCTCTTTTTTCTTCTTTATTCCATTTCCCTTTTATCTTTTTTTTTTCCTTTTTTCTTTTTCCCCTTTTTTCTTTTTTCTTTTCCCTCTTTTTTTCTTTTCCCTCTTTTTCCCCTTTTTTCCCTTTTTTCCCTTTTTTCCTCTTTTCCCCTTTTTTATTTGTTTCATTTTTTTTTCCTTTATTTATTTTTTCATTTTTCCTTTTGTTCATTTTTCCTTTTGTTCATTTTTCTCTTCCTTTTTTCTTCCCCCCCCCTTTTTTCCCTCCTTCCCCTTTACTTTTCGTCTTTTCCCCCTTTCCTCTCCCTTTCCCCCTTTTTATTTCCCCCTCCCTTCTTTTTCCCCTTTTTCCCCCTCCTCCTCCTTTTCTCCATCTCCCCCTAACTCCCCTCCCTCTCCCCCCACTCCTTCATCTCTCTCTTTCCTCTTCGTTTTCCCATCCCCCCACCCCTTCCCCTCCCTCCCCCGCCCCCTCCTCTTCCTCTCCGATGTCTTCTCCTCTCCTTCTCTCCCCCAGGGCTGGCTGACTCTCATGGACATGTATGAAATGCTGAGGCAAATGTCCCCACCCCTGGGTTTAGGCAAGAAATGCCCACCCCGTGTTGCTTATAAGGTAGAGCCCCCGCCCCCACCCCCACCCCCTGAAAAAAAAAACCAAACCAAAAGAAAAGAAAACCACCCCAAAACCAAAACCCCAAACCGCCGCCTGGAGCCGCCCGGAGCTCCTCGGCCTCCTCTTTGGGGTTAATTTTTATTGTTGTTGTTTCGCTTTTCTTCCTCCCGCGGCCAGCCCTGACCGGGAGCCTCCCGCTGGGGGTTCCCCCTCCCCCTCCCCCTCCTTCCGTTACTCCCCCCACCCCCACCCCCACCTCCCCTACTCCCACCCCCTTTCCCTTCCCTCCACCCCACCCCCTCGCCCCGACGCCCAGGGCTGGGTAAGATCCAAGGAACCTCTGAGCCCCTCCCTCTCCCTCTCCCCTCTCCCCGCAAGCACTGAACCCCAACTCTGAACCTTACCCCCACCCCCCTGCCTGAGCCCTATTTGGGGGTCTCTCAATGTGTATGACTACCCCCAAAAAGGATCCTCTGCTTGGGGCTAAGTCAAACCCCATCCCCCCAAAGGATGCTCTGTTTGGGGGCCCCCCCATGGGCTTTGACCATCAGACCCCCCCCGCTAAGATCCTCTGTTTTAGGGGGGGTCTCTCTCTCTGTGGTTAATTCAGACCCCCCCAAAGGATGCTCTGCTTGGGGGGGGTTCCCCCCTTCTATGGGGTCAAGTCTGACTCCCTGCCAAGGATCCTCTGTTTGGGGTCCCCCCCCATGGACTTTGACCATCAGACCCCCCCCCCCGCTAAGATCCTCTGTTTTGGGGGGGTCCCCCTCTGTGGGGCTAAGTCAGACCCCCCCAAAGGATCCTCTGTTTGGGGGGATTCCCTTCTTTAGTGCTAAGTCGGACCCCCCCCTCAAGGATCCTCTATTTGGGGTCCCCCCCATGAGGCTTGACCAGTCAGCCCCTCCCAAAGATCCTCTATTTTGGGGGGGGTCCTTCTCTACGGGGCCAAGCCAGACCCCTCCCCAAAAAGAATCCTCTCTTTGGGGTCCCCCCCATGAGGCTTCAGCCTCCCCCTCCATCCCCAAATGATTCTCTATTTGGGGTCCCCCCCCCGACGACGGGGGGGCTGCCTGTTTGGGGGGGACCCCTCCTAGGGCTTGCCCCTCCCCCCCTCCCCACAGCCCCCATTTGGGGTTCCCCATGGGGCTCAGCCATCTGCCCCCTCCCTCCCCCCCCCCGCCCCGGAGCCCCTATTTGGGACCCCTCAATGGGACTCATCCCCCCACCCACCCCCCGCAACGAAGCCCCCATTTGGGGTCCCCCCATGGGTCTCGGCCAGCCCCTCCATGTTCATTTTGGGGGGGGGGTGGGTCTCCATGTGGGGGCTGGAGCAGCCTATTTTTAGCCCCCCCCCGCCCCCCCTTCCTCCTCCCTCCCCCTCCGGTGGTCTCCCTGAGGACCTCCTGCTCAGCCCCCGGGGCTCCACTTCGTTCCTGTGTCCCCCCACCCCATACCTGAAGCATCCCCACCCCCATCCCACCTTCACCTCCCCCCACTTCCTCTCCTGGCAGTGATGCCCCCTCGCCCCCGGCTGCTGCATTTAACCCCCAGCCCCAAGGGCTGAGGGTGCTCGAAGCTGCATCGTGGGGTGCTGGTGGGGGGTGTCGGGGTGGGGGGTGTCTCAGGCACTCTGGAGCTGGGGGACACACACACACACAACGTTTGGGGGGTCGCCTGTGCCTCAGTTTCCCCATCAGCATCGCTTGCTCCTTGCTGCTCTGCGACCCCCCAACACCCCCTCGGGGGGCTGCATGGGTGTTGGGGAGGGGTCTCTGCTATGATTTTATTTGGGGGGGGGAGAGAAAACCTTGCACCACCTGCTTGGCACCGGGGAGGGCATGTGGGCAGCGTGGGGGCCGAGGCCTGGCAAACTCATTGCTTCCCCCATGCACGTCTCTCTGACCCCACCCCCACCCCCACTTTGAGGATGCCGATTTGCACCCTGTGAAGCCCCCCCCCTTCAAATCCTCATCCTCATCCCGGGAGGCGCCCCCTCCCCACTTGCATGTGCTGCATGGTGCTGCCAGGCACGGCAGGGGGTGGGGGTCCTGCTTGGCTGTGGGCCCCCTTCCCCCCCAAAAAAAAAGCACAAACCAGCTCCGTGCACATCATTTGGGGGAGGGGGCGCGGAAGGGTGGGGAGGGGGTTCAGGGGTTGCAGCTTGGGGAGAAGGCGGGGGGCCGAAAGCTGGGGTTGGGGGAGGGGCAGGGGAAGAGTTTGGGGTCTGTGCCTCAGTTTCCCCACGGTGGCCGCCGCCTTCTCACCAACCCCCGGGCGCTGCGGGAGGGGGGGGGGTGGTGGGGGGGGGTTGGGGTCGCAGCTGACTTTTTGGCCCCCCCGCGCCCCCCTCCCCCTCCGCAGCGGCTGCTCCGCATGGACCTGCCGGTGGCGGACGACAACACAGTGCACTTCAACTCCACCCTGATGGCTCTGATCCGCACCGCCCTCGACATCAAGATCGCCAAAGGCAAGGGCTGGGGGCACGCCGAGGGACCCCTCCCCCCCCTCAGGGGTGGGGAGAGGCAATGTAGGGGACAGAGAGATCCTGGAGGGATAGGGGCAGGGGTGGGGGACAGCCACAGGGACCCTTGGAGGGATGGGGAGAGGGAGAGGGACCGGGGTACAGTCCGAGGGCAGAGAGATCCTGGAGGGATAGGGACAGGGACCCTGGAGGGATGGGGACAGGGATAGGAATAGGGACAGGGACACAGTCGGAGGGCAGAGGGATCCTGGAGGGATAGGGGCAGGGAGAGGGGCAGGGGTGGGGACAGGGACAGGGACACTGGAGGGATGGGGATAGGGAGAGGGAGAGGGACCGGGGTGCAGTCCGAGGGCAGAGGGATCCTGGAGGGATAGGGGCAGGGACAGGGACGGGGACAGGGACACTGGAGGGATGGGATAGGGATAGGGAGGGAGGGACCGAGGGCGCAGATCCTGGAGGGGGCAGAGGGATCCTGGAGGGACAGGGACACAATAGAGATCCTGGAGGGATAGGGGCAGGGGTGGGGACGGGGACAGGGGGCAGGGATGGGGACAGGGACAGGGCAGGACCCTGGAGGGATAGGGGGGGATGGGGACAGCCACAGGGACAGGGATAGGGACAGGGACACAATCCGAGGGCAGAGGGATCCTGGAGGGATAGGGACAGGGACCCTGGAGGGATGGGGACAGGGATGGGGATAGGGACAGGGACACAATCCGAGGGCAGAGGGATCCTGGAGGGATAGGGGCAGGGGTGGGGACAGGGACCCCTAGAGGGATGGGGATAGAGACAGGGATAGGGACAGGGATACAAACCGAGGGCAGAGGGATCCTGGAGGGATAGGGACAGGGACCCTGGAGAGATGGGGACAGGGATAGGGACAGGGACCAGGGCATAATCCGAGGGCAGAGAGATCCTGGAGGGATAGGGACAGGGATAGGGGCAGGAATGGGGACAGGGATCCTGGAGGGATGGGAACAGCCACAGGGATAGGGGAAGGGATGGGGACAGGGACAGGGATAGGGGCAAGGATGGGGACAGAGATTATGGAGGGATGGGGACAGGGATCTTGAAGGCATGGGGATGGGGACGGGGGCAGGGGTGGGGACAGGGACAGGGACCCTGGGGACACAGGGACCCTGGAAGGATGGGGACAAGGACAAGGATGGAGACTCTGGGGGGGCACAGGGTCCCAGGCAGGTCCCTCGGGTGCCAAGGACAGGGAAGGAAAACGAGGAGGGGGCAGCAGGGGACAAGGGCTCCGTGGGGCAGCGGCAGGGCAGAGGCGTCCCTTGGGAAGCCCCAGGGAGGTGCCTGTGGGGTGGGGAGGGGACGGGGAGGGGATAGGGAGGGGACAGGGAGGGGACAGGGAGGGGACGGGGAGGGGACCGGAGGTGCTGAAGCCTCTCTCGGCAGGGGGGGCGGACAAGCAGCAGATGGACGCGGAGCTCCGCAAGGAGATGATCGCCATCTGGCCCAACCTGTCCCCCAAGAACCTGGACCTGCTCGTCACCCCCCACAAGTGTAAGGGACCCTCCCGGGTGCCCCCAGCTCCCG